>JAVHNR010000012.1:0-600000 GCA_036872735.1 Orbilia javanica
AAAAAGTTCTTTTATTTTTTATTCTTTTTTAAAAAGGAATATAAGAACATAAAACTTTATGGAATAGGAAAAAAAATAGAAAAAAAATAAAAAAAGATTAAATTATTTTAATTATCTTAAATTAAAAAGAAATAAAATATTGTAAAAAAATAAAATTAAAATTAATTCTATAATAATATAATTAAGAACTAATTATAATTATTTTAATAATTATTTAATTAATATATTAAAAAATATGTTGAATAAAAATTGTAGTTGTAGCTAAAATTAATAAAATTTTAAATATTTTTTATTATATTGTAAAAAATATAAAAAAGAGAGGGAATTTCTAAAAAAGAAAATGGATAAATTTATGGATTTATATTTTTTATTATTTATTAGTAAAAAATTAAATTATATAATAAAGTTTATAGAAGAAATTGGAATTATTAATAAAAATAATAAAAAAGAAAAAATAAAATTAAAAATAAAATAGGGTAATTTAGAAAAATAGTTAGAAAATTATTAAATTAATTTAATTAATTTAATTAATTAATTAATTAAAAAAAGCAAATATCTTAATTATTAGTTTTGAAGAAAAATTATTAAAGTAGGTAAAAAATATCAAAGTAATATTAATAATTCTTTTAAAAGAAATAAGGGAAAAACAATATAGTTATAAAATTTTTAAAATTATTAAGATATATAATAAAAAATAATAAATTTTTTAGAAAAAAAGATCATATATAATAAAAAAATTATTTAATGGAATAGTTTAAAATTATAATAATAGGTATTTAATATTAAAAGATTTAAATTTTTATAATCTTTTATAAAGTTTAAATTATTTTAAGGAATTAAAATCGAAAAAAATAATAGAATT
Organism: Orbilia javanica; assembly: GCA_036872735.1. Taxonomy (NCBI): domain Eukaryota; kingdom Fungi; phylum Ascomycota; class Orbiliomycetes; order Orbiliales; family Orbiliaceae; genus Orbilia; species Orbilia javanica. Next base: position 863 of record JAVHNR010000012.1, read on the forward strand.
AACAAAAAAAAAAAATTTATATATATTAAATAATTTAGAAACTTCTATATACTATTTTTAAAGAAAAAATATTAATAAAATATTAATAATTAATGTAATACTAATCATAAACTTAATAATTAATTTTATTAAAAATTAAAAAATAAAAAAATATATAGATTTTGGATTAAATTATAAGATTATCTCCTTTTGTTTATTTAAATAAAATAATATAATAAATATACTATTATCTATTAATAAATATAATTAAAAAAAAACAAATTGGGAATAATTCCAAAAAAAATTATTAAAACTAGATAATAATTTAAATATTAATAATTTCTAGAACAATTTATTATTTTTTAAAAATTAAAATAAAAGAATTATAAAAAAAAAATTAGAAAAAATAATAAATTTATTTTAAAAAAATTTAATTAAAGTAGTAAAAATATTTACATTTAAATTAATAATTATATTAAAATTAAAAATATAATAAAATAAATAAATAAATTAAAAAAAAAAAAAATACTATAAAAAAAAAGATTTTAAAAAAATAATAAAACATAAAAAAACTAAAAAAAAAATAAAAGAAAAAAGGAATATTTACTTTCTTAAAATTTAAAAAGCAAAAAAAGATTCCTAAAAAAAATTATCTTAAAAATATTAAAAAAAAAATATTTAATATATTAAAATATATTAAATTAAAAAAAGTATAAAAAATATTTAATATTAATTATAAAAATATAATAATATTAAATTTTAAAGAAAAAGTAAAAATACTAAAAAAAACATTATTTCCGAAACCTCCTAATTTCCAAACTTATAAGAAGAATAATATTAAATTCAATAAAATAATTAAACAAAAAAAATTAAAAAGAAAGAAATAAAAAAAAATTATATTTATTTTTAATTTTAAAAAAGTATTAAGTTTAAATAAAATAAATTTTTTATATTTTAAAGAAGTATATAAAATAATTTTAAAAAGATTTAATAATTTATTTAATAAATTATTAAATTATAATTATCATCTTATATGCGTTAAAAAAATAATAAAAATAATATTATTAAAATTAAATAAATTAAATTATAAAATTTTTAAAATTTATAAAATAATAAATTTATTAAATTATTTAAAAAAGATATCAAAAAAAATAATAATTAAAAAAATTACTTTTATATTAGAAATTAATTAAATTTTTTATTTGAAATAAATAAAAAATAAAAAATAAAGATTTATAATTAATATAATATTTTTATTAATTAATAATATAAAAAATATTAAATCTAAAAAATGAATTATTTTTGTATTATTTTTAAATATTAAAAAACTTTTAATAATATGTTAAAAATAAAATTAATTAAAATCATAAAAAATATAAAGTTATTAATTTAATTATTAAATTAAATAGATGGTTTTATATTAAATTAATTTATTAAACTTATATTTAATAAATAAATAAAAAATTAAATTTAATAAAAACTAAAATATTTTAAAGTTTACTTATATTTTTAATTTTTTTTTATTATATTTAATATTATTATTTATAAAAATTAAAAAAAAAATATTTATTTATTAAGATATTTTTTTATATGGATGATATGGTATTAATGGTATAAAATATAAAAATCCAAAAAAATATAATAAAATTTAAAAAAATATTAAAAATAACTTTTATATAAGCTAAAAAAAATACAATTATATTTAATAATATTAAATTAGAATTAATTTATTTTAATTTTAAATTTAAGAAAAAAAAAAAAATAATTTTATTAAATAAATTAAAGATTAAGCTATTTAAAAATATTAAATAATTAAAAAAAATTTTTAATATAAAATTAAACTTTAAACATTATATTAAAAATAAAATTATAATAGTAAAACATATATTTAACTATATACAAAATCTAGTTAATTTAAAAAAAAAACTAAATACAAAAGCTTTAATATAACTGTATAAAAACTATATTTATTTAATTTTTAATTTTAAAACTAAAATCTAATAGAAGAATTAAAAATCATTAATTAAAAAATTTAAAAACCTTTAAAATAAAATGATTAGAAAAATAATAGGAATTTTCAAAACAATTTTAATTAATTTAATAAAAATTAAGGCTATTATTCTACTAATAGAAATTAAACCAAATAAAATATAAAGAAAATATATATTAAAAATTTTATATCTAAATAAAAATTATTTAATTAGGATAAAAGTATTAAATTCTTTCCCTTCTAAAAACCTTTTAAAAGAATTAAAAAAGAAGAATTCTAAATATCAAAAATAAAATAAAAATAAAAAAAATAAAAAGTATAAAATTATATTAAAATTTATTCTATCTAGAATTAATTTTCTAGTAGATCCATATATTAAAATAAAAGAAATTGATTTAGAATTAAAACTATTATGATCTGAAACTAATATTAATTTTTATATAAATAAAAGTAATAAAAAACTAGAAGTAGAAATATATAAAAAAAAAAAAAGAAAAATTAAATTTTAAAAAAAGATTAATAATTTATTCTGATGGATCTTTTTTAGAAAAAAATAATATTAAATTTATAAAAACTAAAGAATATAAAGAAATAAATAATAAATCTATTTTTAAAATAGTTAAAAGTTTAGAAAAAAAAAATAGAAGTTTATAATATAAAATTTATTATAATTTAGAAATACTTAAAATAAACATTAATAATAACAAAAAGTAATAATCGAACTTCGGAAAAAACGACTCCCCCATAACTTTGGAACAGAATATCCAAAAACAAATAAAACTATATCAAAAGAAAGAACTTAACTAGGAAAATCTAATTTTCTAAGTACTATTGTTAAGAAACAACGGTTATAAAAAAATTATAAATTAAAGAATTTACTGAAATTTACAATTATTTATATCAAAAAAAAAAGGGACATATTAAAAAAAGAAAAAAACTTTTTTTAAATTTAATTAAACTAATAATAAAAATAGAGCTTCCAAACAAAATTTTAATTAATAAATTAATTATAGCCACACAAACTACACTAATTAAAAAAAGAAATAAAATTTAAAAAAAAAATTGTTATTAAAATTTAAAAAAAGTTTATATAATATAAAAGATTTTTTAATTATAAACCAAAATCTAAAGAAAATAAAAAAAAAAAAAAAAAAGAAATTTAAAAATTGAAAAAAGAAATAAAGAATTCAACTTTTAAAAATAAAATATATACAAAAATAGCAAAAAAAACTATAAAAAATATAAAAATGATAGAAATAATAAAATAATAAAAATTATTATTAAAAATAATTCTATTAATATAAAAAAAAATAATAATTTTTAAAACTAAAAATATATTATTAAAAATTATTATAAATTAATATAAAAAAAAAAAATTTAGTTTTTTTTAAATTTAATTTAGAAATTAATATCTTTAAAATTTTATTAAATAGTAATAAAAATTTAGTATTAATTAAAAATTATAATATTAAAAACAAAAAAATTCTTAAATATAAAGAAAAAATATTTAAAAAAATAAACAAAATACATAAATTTGTGTAAAAACCATCTAAATTAGAATTCTAGAGTTTTATAATAGTACACAAAATAATTATTATTAATAATAAAATAAAAAAAAAAATTAATTTTACTATAAAAACAAATAAAAAAAAATAATTATAATATTTTAATATTTAAACTACTTAAATAGCTAATTTCATTAAATAAAATAAAAAAAAGAAATATTTTTCAATAGTTTTTGTTATAAAAAATAAAATAATGGTATAAAAAATCCTAAAAAATAGTTATTTTATACAAAAAAAATTTTTAAAAACAAAAAAATATTATAAAATGTTTTTAAAATAATAATATAATAATTGTTAACAATATAAGCATATTAAAATTAATTACAATAATAATGTTAAATACAAAATTTACATATTAAATTATAAAACTTATATGTATAATTACAAAACATATAATATATAAAAAAAATTATATAAATATATTAAAATTAAGTATATTCTATATAAAAAAAACTATTTTGCTAATTAATACAAAAAAAATAAAAAAAAAAAAAAAAATCTTAAAGAAAATTAATATATAAAAAAATTAAAAATTTATTAATATAATTGTAATATATTAATTAATATAATGCAAAAAATATTAAATTTAACATTAAAAAATAATATAAACATTATTTATTTACAAAAACTATAATTTTTTAAAAAAAAATAATAATAATTATATATTTTAAATTTAATCCAATTTATTCAAACCTAAATAAAAATAAAAAATTATAGATAATTATATTTATTTTAAAAAAAATTATTATTTTTGAGGTTATAAATAAAATAAATTTAATAAATAATAAAGATTGTTAAATTTTAGATTTTATATTTAAAATATATAGGATTTTCAAAATTATTAATATCTATAATAAAAAATAATAAATTTTAAAAGAAAAAAAACTATATATAATAAAAAAATTATTTAAGAAAATAATTTAAAATTATAATAATAAATATTTAATATTAAAAGATTTGAATTTTTATAATCCATTATAGAATTTAAATTATTTTAAAAAATTAAGATTAAAAAAAATAATAGAATTAATAGAAAAAAAAAATCTATATATATTAAATAATTTAGAAATCTTTATATACTACTTTCAAAAAAAAGATATTAGTAGAATATTAGTAATTGACTTAATATTAACTATAAATTTAATAATTAATTTTATTAAAAATTAAAAAATAAAAAAAAATATAGATTTTAAATTAGATTATAAAGTTATCTCCTTTTATTTATTTAAACAAAATAATATAATAAATATATTATTATCTATTAATAAATATAATTAAAAAAAAATAAATTAGGAATAATTTTAAAAAGAATTATTAAAGTTAGATAATAATTTTAATATTAATAATTCCTAAAACAATCTCTAAAAACTAAAACAAGAAAATTATAGAAAAAAAACTAGAAAAAACAGTAAATCTATTTCAAAAAAATCTAATTAAAATAATAAAAATGTCTATATCTAAATTAATAATTATACCAAAATCAAAAATATAATAAAATAAATAAATAAATCAAAAAAAAAAAAAATATTACAAAAAAAAAAATTTTAGAAAAACAATAAAACACAAAAAAATTAAAAAAAAATAAAAAAAAAAAAAGAATATTTATTTTTTTAAAATTTGAAAAGTAAAAAAAGATTCCTAAAAAAACTATTTTAAAAATATTAAAAAAAAAAAGATATTTAATATATTAAAATATATTAAACTAAAGAAAATACAAAAAATGTTTAATATTAATTATAAAAACATAATAGTATTAAATTTCAAAAAAAAAACAAAAATATTAAGAAAAATATTATTTCTAAAATCTCTTAATTTCCAAACTTATAAAGAAAATAATATTAAATCAAATAAAATAATTAAATAAAAAAAATTAAAAATAAAAAAATAAAAAAAACTATATTTATTTTTAATTTTAAAAAAACATTAAACCTAAATAAAATAAATTTTCTATATTTTAAAAAAATATATAAAATAATCCCAAAAAAATTTAATAATTTATTTAATAAATTATTAAATTATAATTACCATCCTATATCTTTTAAAAAAATAATAAAAGTAATATTACCAAAACCAAATAAACCAAATTATAAAATCCCTAAAACTTATAAAATAATAAACTTATTAAATTATTTAAAAAAAATATAAAAAAAAATAATAACTAAAAAAATAACTTTTATATTAAAAACTAATCAAATTCTTCATTTAAAACAAATAAAAAATAAAAAATAAAAATCTATAATTAATACAATACTTTTATTAATTAATAATATAAAAAATACTAAATTTAAAAAACTAATTACTTCTATATTATTTCTAAATATTAAAGAAATTTTTAATAATATATCAAAAACAAAATTAATTAAAACAATAAAAAATATAAAACTATTAATTTAATTATTAAATTAAGTGGATAATTTTATATCAAATCAATTTATTAAACTTATATTTAATAAATAAATAGAAAAACTAAATCTAATAAAAATTAAAATATTTTAAAATTTATTTATATTTTTAATTCTTTTTCTATTATATTTAACATTATTATTTATAAAAATCAAAAAAAAATATTTATTTATAAAGATATCTTTTTATATAAATAATATAATACTAATAACATAAAATATAAAAATTAAAAAAAATATAACAAAATTAAAAAAAATATTAAAAATACTTTTTACATAAATTAAAAAAAATATAATAATATTTAATAATATTAAATCAAAATTAATTTATTTTAATTTTAAATTTAAAAAAGAAAATATAATAATTTTATTAAACAAATTAAAAATTAAATTATTTAAAAATATCAAATAATTAAAAAAATCTTTTAATATAAAATTAAATTTTAAATATTATATTAAAAATAAAATTATAATTATAAAATATATATTTAATTATATATAAAATTTAATTAATTTAAAAAAAAAATTAAATATAAAAATACTAATATAATTATATAAAAGTTATATTTACTTAATTTCTAATTTTAAAACTAAAATTTAATAAAAAAATTAAAAATTATTAATTAAAAAATTTAAAAGTTTTTAAAATAAAATAATAAAAAAAATAATAAAAACTTTCAAAATAATTTTAATTAATTTAATAAAAGTTAAGATTATTATTTTACTAATAAAAATTAAACTAAATAAAATATAAAAAAAATATATATTAAAAACTTTATATTTAAATAAAAATTATTTAATTAAAATAAAAGTATTAAATTTTTTTCTTCTTAAAAACCTTTTAAAAAAATCAGAAAAAGAAAGCCTTAAATACTAAAAATAGAATAAAAATAAAAAAAATAAAAAATATAAAACTATTTTAAAATTTATTTTATTTAAAATTAATTTTTTAATAAATTTATTTATTAAAATAGAAGAAATTAGTTTAAAATTAAAATTATTATAATTTAAAATTAATATTAATTTTTATATAAATAAAAGTAATAAAGAATTAAAAATAGAAATATATAAAAAAAAAATTAATAATTTATTTTAATAAATCCTTTTTGGAAAAAAATAATATGAAATTTATAAGAACTAAAAAATATAAAAAAATAAATAATAAATTTATTTTTAAAATATTTAAAAGTTTTAAAAAAAAAATAGAAGTTTATAATATAAAACTTATTATAATTTAAAAATATTTAAAATAAGTATTAATAATAATGAAAAATAATCTTAATATTAAGGAAATTTATTTATTTTTAAATAATTAATTTATAATAAAAAGATTAAAATTTTTAAAAATAAGCTTAAGATAAAAAATAATTTTAGAAATCTAATTTCTATATAGAAAACTATATTTTAATAATATAAAAATATATATAAAATAAATTTTTAATTATATAAAAATAAAAAGAAATAAAAAAGCAAACTATTTAATTAAAAAAGTTGTAAAAATTTAAATAAAAAATTCTTTTACCTCTTATTCTTTTTTAAAAAAGAACATAAAAACATTATTATTATTATTATTATTATATATTATATACACTTGCAAGCTCAGAATTTATGGCAGACAAAAAAGAAAATATTAATGTAGTGTACCTTTTAAAAGCACTAATAAATAAAATAAAATAAATTCTTAATTTTTTAACTAATTCACCTTAATTAACTAATTATTATTAATTTAGCTAATTTTAAATATTAATATTATTTCTAAAATTTTTATCCCAACTTTATTATTTTTTTATTATTTTTAAAGTTTCTTTTTTTTTATATATATTATCTTTTCCTTATTTCTTTTAGAAAAATTATTAATACTACTTTAATATTTTTTACTTACTTCAGTAGTTTTTCTTCAAAACTAATAATTAAGATATTTACTTTTCTTTTTAATTAATTAATTAATTAAATTAATTAAATTAATTTAATAATTAACTAATTATTTTTTTAAATCGCCTTACCTTATTTTTAATTTTATTTCTTCTTTTTTATTATTTCTATTAATAATTCCAGTCTCTTTTATGAATTTTATTATATAATTTAATCCTCTATTAATAAATAATAAAGAATATAAATCCATAAATTTATTTATTTTCTTTTTTAAGAATTCTTTCTCTTTTTTATATTTTTTACAATACAATAAAAAATATTTAGAATTTTATTAATTTTAATTATAATTATAATTTTTATTTAATATATTTTTTAATATATTGATTAAATAATTGTTAAAGTAGCCATAATTAATTCTTAACTATATTATTATAAAATTAATTTTAATTCTACTTTTTTATAATATTTTATTTTTTTTTAATTTAAGGTAATTAAAATAATTTAGTTTTTTTTTATTTTCTTTTTATTTTTCTTCCTATTTTATAAGGCTTTACGCCCTTATATTCCTTTTTAAAAAAAAGTAAAAAATAAAAGAACTTTTTATTTAAATTTCTACAACTTTCTTAACTAAATAGTTTATTTTTTCATTTCTTTTTACTTCTATATAGCCAAAAATTTATTTTATATATATTTTTATATTATTAAAATATAATTCTTTATATAAAAATTAAATTTTAGAAGCTATTTTTTATTTTAAATTTATTTTTAAAAATTTTAATTTTTTTATTATAGATTAATTATTTAAAAATAAATAAATTTTTTTAATATTAAGATTACTTTTTATTATTGTTAATATTTATTTTAAATATTTTTAAATTGTAATAAGTTTTGTGTTATAAATTTTTTTTTTTTTTTTTTAGGTTTTTAAATATTTTAAAAATAAATTTATTATCTATTTTTTTATACTTTTTAACTTCTATGGATTTAATATTATTTTTTTTTAAAAAGGATTTATTAAAGTAAATTATTAATTTTTTTTTAAAATTTAATTTTTTTTTTTTTTTTTATATATTTTTGTTTTTAGTTCTTTATTATTTTTATTTATATAAAAATTAATATTAGTTTTAAATTATAATAATTTTAATTTTAAATTAATTTTTTTTATTTTAATAAATAAATTTATTAGAAAATTAATTTTAAATAAAATAAATTCTAATATAATTTTATACTTTTTATTTTTTTTATTTTTATTTTATTTTTAATATTTAAAACTTTTTTCTTTTAATTCTTTTAGATAATTTTTAAAAAGCAAAGAATTTAATACCCTTATTTTAATTAAACAATTTTTATTTAAATATAAAATTTTTAATATATATCTTCTTTATATTTTATTTAACTTAATTTCTATTAGTAGAATAGTAGTCTTAATTTTTATTAAATTAATTAAAATTGTTTTGAAGGTTTTTATTATTTTTTTAATTATTTTATTTTAAAGATTTTTAAATTTTTTAATTAATAATTTTTAATTTTTTTATTAAATTTTAGTTTTAAAATTAAAAATTAAGTAAATATAGCTTTTATATAGTTATATTAAAATTTTTATATTTAATTTTTTTTTTAAATTAATTAAATTTTCTATATAATTAAATATATATTTTACTATTACAATTTTATTTTTAATATAATATTTAAAATTTAATTTTATATTAAAAAAGATTTTTAATTATTTAATATTTTTAAATAACTTAATCTCTAATTTATTTAATAAGATTATTATATTTTTTTCCCTAAATTTAAAATAAAAATAAATTAATTTTAATTTAATATTATTAAATATTATTATATTTTTTTGATTTTTGTGTTTTATGCCATTAATACTATATTATTTATATAAAAAAATATCTTAATAAATAAATATTCTTTTTTAATTTTTGTAAATAGTAATATTAAATATAATAGAAAGAGAATTAAGGATATAAGTAAACTTTAAAATATTTTAATTTTTATTAAATTTAATTCTTTTATTTATTTATTAAATATAAATTTAATAAATTGTTTTGATATAAAATTATTTATTTAATTTAATAATTAAATTAGTAGTTCTATATTTTTTATTATTTTAATTAATTTTATTTTTGATATATTATTAAAAGTTTTTTAACATTTAAAAATAATATAGAAGTAATTAGTTTTTTAAATTTAGTATTTTTTATATTATTAATTAGTGAAAGTGTTATATTAATTACAGATTTTTGTTTTTTATTTTTTATTTATTCTAAATAGAGAATTTAATTAGTTTTTGATATAAAAGTTATTTTTTTAGTTATTATTTTTTTTGATATTTTTTTTAAATAATTTAATAAACTTATTATTTTATAAGTTTTAGAAATTTTATAATCCAATTTATTTAATTTTAATAATATTATTCTTATTATTTTTTTAAAGTATATAAAATAATAATTATAATTTAATAATTTATTAAATAAATTATTAAATTTTTTTAATATTATTTTATATATTTTTTTGAGATATAGAAAATTTATTCTATTTAAGCCTAATATTTTTTTAGAATTAAAAGTGAATATAACTTTTTTTATTTTTTTATTTTTAATTTTTTTTTATTTAATTATTTTATTTAATTTAATATTATTTTTTTTATAAGTTTGGAAATTAGAAAATTTTAAAAATAATGCTTTTTTTAATATTTTTATTTTTTTTTTAAAATTTAATATTATCATACCTTTATAATTAATATTAAGTATTTTTTATATTTTTTTTAGTTTAATATATTTTAATACATCAAATACTTTTTTTTCTCTAATATTTTTAAGATAATTTTTCTAGAAATCTTCTTTTACTTTTTAAATTTTAAGAAAATAAATATTCTTTTTTTTTTTTTATTTTTTTTTAATTTTTTTGTGTTTTATTATTCTTTTAAAATTTCTTTTCTTATAACATTTCTTTTCTTTTTTAATTTATTTGTTTATTCTATTATATTTTAAATTTTAATATAATTATTAATTTAAATATAAATGTTTTTATTATTTTAATTAAATTTTTTTTAAAATAAATTTACTACTTCTTCTAATTTTTCTTCTATAATTCTCTTATTTTAATTTTCAAAAAATAATAAATTATTTTAGAAATTATTAATATCTAAATTATTATCTAACTTTAATAATTCTTTTTAAAATTATTTCTAATTTATTTTTTTTTAATTATATTTATTAATAAATAATAATATATTTATTATATTATTTTATTTAAATAAACAAAAAAAAATAACTTTATAATCTAATCCAGAATTTATATCTTTTTCTATTTTTTAATTTTTAATAAAATTAATTATTAAACTTATAATTAGTGTTAAGTTAATTATTAATATTTTATTAATATCTTTTTTTTAAAAATAATATATAAAAGCTTTTAAATTATTTAATATATATAAATTTCTTTTTTTTTATTAATTTTATTATTTTTTTTAATCTTAATTCCTTAAAACAATTCAAATTTTATAAAAAATTATAAAAATTCAAATCTCCTAATATTAAATATTTATTATTATAATTTAAAATTATTTTATTAAATAATTTTTTTATTATATATAGTTTTTTTTCTTCCAAAGTTTATTATTTTTCATTATAAATATTAATAATTTTAAAAATTTTATATGTTTTAGATATAAAATTTAGAATTTAATAGTTTTTATTATTTATTAAATTTATTTTATTTATAATTTTAAAAATAATTTTTTTTAAAATAAATATAATCACCTGTAATCTTTTATCTTTATTTAAATTTAAAAAAATTAAATTAAATTTAAAGTATAAAATTATTATTTTTTTTTTTTTTTTAAAAAATTATGGTTCTTATAAATAAATAATACTAATATTATTTTTTAATACAAAATCTAATATCTTTTATATTATATTAATCAATATATTACAATTATATTAATAAATTTTTAATTCTTCCATCATCTTAATTTTCTTTTAAATTTATTTTTCCTTTTATTATTTTTTTATATTAATTAACAAAATAATTTCCCTTACATAGTATATACTTAATTTTAGTATATTTATATAATTTCTTTTAGATATTATATTTTTTATAATTATATATATAAATTTTATAATCTAATACACAAATTCTATATTTAATATTATTATTGTAATTAATTCCAATATTATTAATAGTTATTATATTCTTGTTTTAAAAACATTTTATAATATTTTTTTGTTTTTAAAAGTTCTTTTTGTATAAAATAATTATTTCTTAATATCTCTTATATTATTATTTTATTTCTTATTATAAAAATTATTAAAGAATATTTTTTTTTTTTATTTTAATAAATAAAATTAATTATTTAAATAACTTAAATATTAAAATATTATAATTATCTTTTTTTATTTATTTTTATAATAAAATTAATATTAAAATCTAAAAAAGAGATCGAACTTCGGAAAAAACAACCCCCTCATAACTTTGGAACAAAGTATTTAAAAGCAAATAAAACTATATTAAAAAAAAGAGTTTAGCTAGGAAAATCTAATTTTCTAAACGTTATAACTAAGAAACAACAGTTATAAAGAAATTATGGATTAAAAAATCTACTAAAATTTGCAATTGTTTATATTAAAAAAAAAAGGGGTATATTAAAAAGGGAAGAAACTTTTTTTAAGTTTAATTAAGCTAGTAATAAAAATGGAACTTTTAAACGAAATTTTAATTGATGAATTGGCTGTAGCTACACAAACTACACTAGTTAAAAAAGAAAATAAAATTTAAAAAAAAAATTTGTTATTAAAGTTTAAAAAAAGTTTATATGATATAGAAGATCTTCTAACTATAAACCAAAATCTAAAAAAAATAATAGAGGAAAAAGAGAAAGAAATCTAAAAACTAAAAAAAGAAATAGAAAACTTAATTTTTAAAAATAAAATATATGCGAAAATGGTAAGGAAAGCTACAAAAAATATAAAAATGATAAAAACGATAAAATGATAGGAATCACCATTAAAAACAATTTTATTAGTATAAAGGAAAATAATAATTCCTAAAATTAAAAATATATTATTAAAAATTATTATAAGTTAATACAAAGAAAAAATAAATTTAATTTTTTTTAAATTTAATTTAGAAATTAGTGTTTTTAAAATATTACTAAATAGTAGTGGAAATTTAGTATTAATTGGGAATTATAATACTAAAAGCAAAAAAATTTTTAAATATAAAAAAAAAATATTTAAAAAAATAAGTAAAATAAATAAATTTATATAAAAATTATTTAAATTGGAATCTTAGGATTTTGTAATAGTATATAAAATAATTATTATTAATAATAAAATAAAAAAAAAAATTAATTTTATTATAAAAATAAATGGAAAAAAATAATTATAGTATTTTAATACCTAAGTTATTTAGATAGTTAATTTTATTAAATAAAATAAAAAAAAAAATATTCTTTAATAGTTTTTATTATAAAAAATAAAATAATGGCACAAAAGATCTTAAGAAATAATTATTTTATACAAAAAAAATTTTTAAAAGTAAAAAAATATTATAAAATGTTTTTAAAATAATAATATAATAATTGTTAATAATATAAGTATATTAGAATTAATTATAATAATAATGTTAAATATAGAATTTATATATTAGACTATAAAACTTATATACATAATTACAAAATATACAATATATAAAAGAAATTATGCAAATATATTAAAATTAAATATATTCTATATAAAAAAAGTTATTTTACCAATTAATATAAAAAAATAAAAGGAAAAATAAATTTTAAAGAAAATTAATATATAAAAAAATTAAAAATCTACTAATATAACTATAATATATTAACTAATATAATGTAGGGGATATTGGATTTAGTATTAAAAAATAATATAAATATTATTTGTTTATAAAAACTATGGTTTTTTTAAAAAAAAAAAATAATAATTATATATTTTGGATTTAATTTAATTTATTTAAATTTAAATAAAGATAAAAGATTATAAATAGTTATATTTATCTTAAAAAAAATTATTATTTTTGAGGTTATAAATAGAATAGATTTAATAAATAATAAAGACTGTTAAATTTTAAATTTTATATTTAAAATATATGGGATTTTTAAAATTATTAATATTTATAATAAAAAATAATAAATTCTGAAAAAAAAAAAACCATATATAATAAAAAAACTATTTAATAGAATAGTTTAAAATTATAATAATAATAAATATTTAATATTAAAAGACCTAAACTCTCATAATCCATTATAGAATTCAAATTGTTTTAAAAAACTAAAATCAAAAGAAATAATAAAATTAATAGAAAAAAGGAATTTATATATATTAAATAATTTAAAAATCTCTATATACTATTTTCAAAAAAAAAAATATTAATAGGATATTAATAATTAACTTAACACTAACTATAAGTTTAATAATTAATTTTATTAAAAATTAGAAAATAAAAAAAGATATAAATTCTAAATTAAATCATAAAATTATCTTTTTTTGTTTATTTAAATAAAATAATATAATAAATATACCATTATCTATTAATAAATATAATTGGAAAAAAATAAATTAAAAACAATTCTAAAAAGAATTATTAAAGTTGGATAATAATTTTAATATTAATAATTTTTAAAATAATTTATTATTTTCTAAAAATTAAAATAAGAGAATTATAAAAAAAAAACTAAAAAAAGTAGTAAATCTATTTTAAAAAAATCTAATTAAGATAGAAATATTTACACCTAAATTAATAATTACACTAAAATCAAAAATATAGTGGAATAAATAAATAAATCAAAAAAAAAAAGAAATATTACAAAAAAAAAATTTTTAAAAAAACAATAAAATACAAAAAAATTAGGAAAAAATGAAAAAAAAAAAAATATATTTATTTTCTTAAAATTCAAAAAGCAAAAGAAAATTTTTAGAAAAACTACTTTAAAAATATTAAAAAAAAAAATATTTAATATATTAAAATATATTAAATTAAAGAAAATATAAAAAATGTTTAATATTAATTATAAAGATATAATAATATTAAATTTTAAAAAAAAAGTAGAAATATTAAGAAAAGCATTATTTCCAAAACCTCTAAATTTTTAAATTTATAAAAAAAATAATATTAAATTAAATAAAATAATTAAGTAAAAAAAAATTAAAAATAAAAAAATAGAAAAAGTTATATTTACTTCTAATTTTAAGAAAGTATTAAGTCCAAATAAAATAAATTTTCTATATTTTAAAGAAGTATATAAAATAATTTTAGAAAGATTTAATGATTTATTTAATAAATTATTAAATTATAATTATTATTTTATGTACTTTAAAAAAATAATAAAAATAATATTATTAAAATTAAATAAGTTGGATTATAAAATCTTTAAAACTTATAAAATAATAAGCTTATTAAATTATTTAAAAAAGGTATTAAAAAAAATAATAGTTAGAAGAATAACTTTTATATCAAAAACTAATCAAATTCTTTATTTAAAACAAATAAAAGGTAGAAAATAAAAATCTACAATTAATACAATATTTTTATTAATTAATAATATAAAAAATATTAAATTTGAAAAATTAATTATTTTTGTATTATTTTTAAATATTAAGGAAGTTTTTGATAATATATTAAAAATAAAATTAATTAAAATAATAAAAAATATAAAACTACTAATTTAATTATTAAATTAAATAAATAACTTTATATTAAATTAATTTATTAAACTTGTATTTGATGGATAAATAAAAAAATTAAATTTAGTAAAAACTGAAATATTTTAAGATTTATTTATATTTTTAATTCTTTTTCTATTATATTTAATATTATTATTTATAAAAATTAAGAAAAAATATCTATCTATAAAAATATTTTTTTATATGGATAATATAATATTAATAGTATAAAATACAAAAATTAAAAAAAATATAATAAAATTAAAAAAAATATTAAAAATAGCTTTTATATGGATTAAAAAAAATATAATAGTATTTAATAATATTAAATTAAAATTAATTTATTTTGATTTTAAATTTAAAAAAGAAAATATAATGGTTTTATTAAATAAACTAGAGATTAAATTATTTAAAAATATTAAATAATTAAAAATCTTTTTTAATATAAAATTAAATTTTAAATATTATATTAAAAATAAAATTGTAGTTGTAGAACATATATTTAATTATATATAAAATCTGGCTAATTTAAAAAAAAGACTAAATATAAAAATATTAATACAACTATATAAAAGTTATATTTACTTAATTTCTAATTTTAAAATTGAAATTTAATAAAAAAATTAAAAATCATTAATTAAAAAATTTAAAAATCTTTAAAATAAAATAATAAGAAAAATAATAAAAGTTTTTAAAATAATTTTAATTAATTTAATAGAAGTTGAGGCTACTATTTTATTAATAGAAATTAGGTTAAATAAAATATAAAAAAGATATGTATTAAAAGTTTTATATTTAAATAAAAATCATCTAATTAAAATAAAAGTACTAGATTTTTTTCTTTTTAAAGATCTTTTAAAAGAATTAGAAGAAAAAAGTCCTAAATATTAAAAATAAAATAAAAATAAAAAAGATAAAAGGTATAAAATTATTTTAAAATTTATTTTATTTAGAATTAACTTTCTAATAAATTTATTTATTAAAATAAAAAAAATTAGTTTAGAATTAAAACTATTATAATTTAAAATTAATATTAATTTTTATATAAATAAAAGTAGTAAAGAATTAAAAGCAGAAATATAAAAAAAAAAAAAAAAAAATTAAACTTTAAAAAGAGATTAATAATTTATTTTAATAAATCCCTTTTGGAAAAAAATAATATAAAATCTATAAAAACTAGAAGATATAGAAAAATAAATAATAAATCTATTTTTAAAATATCTAAAAGTTTAAAAAAAAAAATAGAAATTTATAATATAAAATTTATTACAATTTAAAAATACTTAAAATAAATATTAATAATAATAAAAAATAATTTTAATATTAAAGAAATCTATTTATTTTTAAATAATTAATTTATAATAAAAAAATTAAAATCTTTAAAAATAAGCCCAAAATAAAAAATAGCTTCAGAAATCTAGTTTCTATATAAAAAACTACATTCTAATAATATAAAAATATATATAGAATAAATTCCTAGCTATATAAAAATAAAAAAAAATAAAAAAGTAAACTACCTAACCAAAGAAACTACAGAAATTTAAATAAAAAATCCTTTTACCTCTTATTCTTTTTTAAAAAGGAATATAAGGGCACAAAGTTTTATGAAATAGGAAGAAAAATAGAAAAAAAACAAAAAAAAACCAAATTATTTTAATTATCTTAAATTAAAAAGAAATAAAATATTGTAAAAAAGTAGAATTAAAATTAATTTTGTAATAATATAATTAAGGACTAGTTATAGCTACTTTAATAACTATTTAGTCAATATATTAAAAGATATGTTAAATAAAAATTATAATTATAATCAAAATTAACAAAATCCTAAATACCTTCTATTATATTATAAAAAATATAAAAAAGAAAGGGAAATTCTAAAAAAAAAAATAGATAAATCCATAAATTTATATTCTCTGCTATTTACTAATAAAAAACTAAATTATATGATAAAATTCATAAAAAAGACTGGAATTACCAATAAAAACAATAAAAAAAAAAAAAAAACAAAATTAAAAATAAAATGGGGCGACTTAGAAAAATAATTAGTAAATTATTAAATTAAAAATTAATTTAATTTAATAAATTAACTAATTAAAAAAAAAAAACAAACATCCTAATTATTAATTTTAAAGAAAAACTACTAAAATAAATAAAAAACATTAAAATAATACCAACAACTCTTCTAAAAGAAATAAAGGGAAAACAATACATACAAGGGAGAAAAGACCTCAAAAATAATAAAAAAAACAACAAATTTAGGACAAAAACCTCAGAAATAATACTAACACCAAAAATTAACTAAATTAATAATAATTAATTAGCTAATTAGGGTGAATTAGCTAAAAAACTGAGAATTCACTTTATTTCATTTGTTAGTACTTTTAAAAGGTGCGCTGCATTTAAATTTTCTCTTCTGTCCGCCATAAGCTCTGAGCTTGCAAGCGTGTATGATACATAATAATAATAATAATAATAATAATAATAATAAAATTAATTCTTTTTTTATTTTATTATTTGTAGTAATTATTTTATATATTACTATAAAGCCCCAAAATTCCAATTTAAATAATTTTTATATAAATTTATTTATTTTATTTATTTCTTTAAATATTTTTTTTTTATATTTAAAATTTTTTTTGTTTTTAATATTATAATTCCTAATCAACACTAAATTACTACTACTATTCAGAAAAATTTTAAAAATATTAATTTTTAAATTAAATTTAAAAAAAACTAAATTTATTTTCTTTTTATATTAACTTATAATAATTTTTAGTAATATATTTTTTATTCTAAAAATTATTATTTTCCTTTTTATTAATAAAATTATTTTTAATAATAATTCTTATTATTTTATTATTTTTATTATTTTTATATTTTTTATAACCTTCCTTACCATTTCCACATACAATTTATTTTTAAAAATTAAATTCTCTATTTCTTTTTTTAATTTTTGAATTTCTTTTTCTTTTTCTTCTATTATTTTTCTTAAATTTTAGTTTATAATTAAAAGATTTTCTATATTATAAAAAAACTTTTTAAATTTTAATAATAAATTTCTTTTTTAAATTTTTTTTTTTTTTAATTATTGTAGTTTATATAGTTATAACTAGCTTATTTATTAAGAATTTACTTAGAAGCTTTATTTTTGTTACTAGTTTAATTAAACTTAGAATTAATTTCTTTCTTTTTTAATATATTTCTTTTTCTTTTAGTATAAATAATCATGAATTCCAGTAAATTCTTTAATTTATGATTTTTCTATAATTGTTGTTTTATAGTAATAGTACTTAAAAAATTAAATTCTCCTAACTAAGCTCTTTTGATTGATATAATTCTATTTACTTTTAAATACTTTGTTCCAAAGTTATGGGGGGGTCGTTTTTTCCGAAGTTTTTTTTAACATAAAAACATAAAGCCTTATAAAATAAGAAGAAAAATAAAAAAAAAACAAAAAAAAATTAAACTATTTTAATTATCCTAAATTAAAAAAAAATAAAATACTATAAAAAAATAAAATTAAAATTAATTTTATAATAATATAATTAAGAACTAGTTATGACTACTTTAATAATTATTTAATTAATATATTAAAAAATATATTAAATAAAAATTATAATTATAATTAAAATTAATAAAATCTTAAACATCTTTTATTGTATTATAAAAAATATAAAAAAAAGAGAAAATTTTTTAAAAAAAAAATAGATAAATTTATAAATTTATATTCTTTGTTATTTATTAGTAAAAAATTAAATTATATGATAAAATTTATAGAAAAAACTAAAATTATTAATAAAAATAATAAAAAAAAAGAAATAAAATTAAAAATAGGATAGAGTGATTTAAAAAAATAATTAATAAATTATTAAATTAAAAATTAATTTAATTTAATAAATTAACTAATTAAAAAGAAAAAGTAAATATCCTAATTATTAATTTTAAAGAAAAATTATTGAAATAAATAAAAAACATCAAAATAATACTAACAACTCTTTTAAAAAAAATAAAGAAAAGACAATATATATAGAAAAAAAAAAACCTTAAAAATAATAAAAAAATAATAAATTTAAGATAAAAGCCTTAAAAATAATATTAACACCAAAAATTAACTAAATTAATAATAATTAATTAACTAATTAAAATAAATTAACTAAAAAAACTAAAAATTCACTTTATTTCATTTATTAATGCTTTTAAAAGGTGCGCTACATTTAAATTTTCTCTTCTGTCCGTCATAAGCTCTGAGCTTGCAAGCGTGTATGATATATAATAATAATAATAATAATAATAATAATTAAGTAGTTAATTAGGGTGAATTAGTTAAAAAATTCAGAATTCACTTTATTTTATTTGTTAATGCTTTTAAAAGACTACATTAATATTTTCTCTTCTGTCTGTTATAAGCTCTGAGCTTGCAAGCGTGTATGATACATAATAATAATAATAATAATATATTAGTTGTTATTCTAAATTAAATAATAAACAAAACTATCATTTTAATACTAATTATAATTATATTATAATAAATTATTTTAATTAATAAAAATAATTTCTTAAAACATAATATTCCATATATTAATACTATTGACTATATTAAAACAAAAAAAAACGAAAAATAAAGAAAGAATATAAAAATTTAAAAAACTAAATTAATAAAAAAGGAATATAGCTATAATAAATCATTTATTTATAATTTTTTAAAAATTTTAAAATTATTAAAATAAATTATAAAAAATCTTAAAAGCCAAATTTATATATAAATATAAAATATAAAAAAAAGGAAAGAAATTTAATAAAAAAAAAATAAAAAATATATAATTATAAATAATTTCTTTATTTTTAAATTTATTATAATATAACACCATACTTTACAGCTTTAATTATAAAAAAGTATTTTATTATTTTATATCTACACAATAAACCTTAGCAAAATATTTAGAAAATTTTATAATTAAAATATATATCTTTTTTATATTTTAAAATATTTTTATAATAATATACAAAAAATCAAAACAAAAAAATTACTTTATAATAACAAAAATAAAGTTATAAAATAAAATATTATATTATTTTTATATTATTTAATTTTTTATTCATTTTAGTTTGTAGAGTTGGACAAACCTTTATTATTTAATTTATAGAAAATTATAGTTATATAATAATATTAATATAAATTATTTTAGAAATAACCACCTAAATCTAATATTTTTTATGTAAAAAAATTATGAAAGTAATGTAAATTATAGTAAATAATTTTTTTATATATAATTAAGCTTTAAAAAACTTTAAAAAAAAATAATATTAAATTATAAAATAAAAACTTGTAATTATTTATAAAATATTATACAATTAATATAAAATATTAACTATAAATAAGTTTTAATAAAGTTCTATAAACCTTATTCTATTCTATATTTTAAACTTTAAAATTAAATTTATAGAATTTATATAATTTAAGATCTAACTATAATATTATAATTATTCACATAAACTCATCTATATAAAAATAATTAATTTTTTATATTTTAATTTTTTATTTAATAATTTATTATCTTAAATTTATATTTCATACTATTGCTCTCTGCAGTAAGTCGCTACGTAATCTTATATATATATATTTAGAAATTAAATGATATTGGTTTTTTAATAATAATAGTTTTAATTATTTTTTTTAAACTTTTAAAAGTTAAATAAAAGTAAATTAATTATTTTAAATTTAGATATTTTAATATAATAATATACAAGGTATTATAAAAGTTACTAATTTGAAAATATTTGAAACAATACGTTTAACAATATTTTTTTAATTTAATATATTAAAAAAAAATTTTTTTGTAATATATAATAAAAAATAAATATTTTAATTAAAAAGAAATTTATACTAATAATATATTAATTCCTAATAAAACATTTTGTAAGATTACGCATGTGTAGGTCTTTTGTAGATACTCAAGGCATAATATGATATATCTTAAGTAATAGAATATATTTAGATTATTTAATATTAATTTTTTTATTATTAGAATTAGGTTATTTATAAATAAATTAATTATATATAATATAAAGTATTATAATAAATTATTAAATATGTTGTAGATAGTTGTGGGCTGTTATAATATCTTGAATATAATATTATAATTTAGATTTTGGATTTTTTAATTAAATAAATTATAGGTTATTATATAATATTTTTATTATATATTTTATTTAATAATTAAAAAGAATATTTCCTAATAATCTTTTTTTATAAAATATTATATTTTTAAATATTTTATTATTTATAAAATTATTATAATATTTCTTAACTTAGTTTATTAATCTTTAAAAAATATTCTATAAAATGTAGTTTATCTTATGAAATAATAACTTAATTAAGTTATTATAATATATAATATTAAATTTTTTTTAAATTAATTATTTTAATTTATATTATAGTATTTTGAATATAATATATTTTATTATTTTTTTAAAATATTTTCTTTATTTTATAAGATATTATATTTTTTAAATTTTAAATTTTTATATATTAATTTATTAAGTTTAAAATATTGAGGTAATTATTAAATTTAAAGTACCAAAACAACCATAAACTTATATTATCAAAACTTATTATAAGATTAAAAATTTTTTTTTTTTTTTTTTTTTTTAAATATTATATATTTACATGTAAATAATTTTAAGTTTAGGATTTTATTATATATTCCCATATAATAATAATTTTATATGTAGATATATACATATTTTTATAAATTTATATATATTATTTTTTTAAAATTTTTATTTTTATAATTTGTTTTAATTATTTGTAATAAATGTATTTAAACTTTTCTTCTTTTAATTTTGAAAATTATTAAATAATATTATAAATTTTTTATATTTATAAATTATTTTAATTTTTTTTTTAAAATTTAATTTATTTTCTTTTTAATATTATATTTATATTATTTTTTATAATATTAACTTCTTTAAAGTTTTATTATACTTTTTAAACTTTCTTATATTTAAAAAAAAAATTTTTATAATTTTATATTTCTTATTTTTTTACTTTATAAATTACTAAATTTATTTATGTTTATTTATATATTTTTTGAAATTTTTTCAATTTTTTTTATAAATCTAAAATTTAAATTTTTTTATTTTCCTTTTTTTTTTGTTTTTCCATAATTTTTTTTATTATATTTAGAATTTTTTATATTTAAAATTTTAGTAACTATTATACCATTTTTGCTAAAACTATTATAATTATCTTCAATTTTTTTTTAACCAATCTATATTATTGTTATTAATTTTTTAATTATATTTGTTATGCTAATAGCAATATAAAATATAAATATTATTCTATATAAAAATTATTTATAATTTTTTCAATTTTTTTATTAATAATAAAAAATTTATTTTTTATATTATTATAATTTTTGTTGTTAAATTTTAGTATTTTATAGAATTATTTTATTTATAGTTTTTTTATGAATAATAATAATATTATATTAATTTAAATTTTTATTAGAATTATAATTCATATTTTTATTAACTAATATTATTTTTTTATATATTATTAATAATTAAATAATAATATTATAATTACTTTATTTAAAGTTTATTTTATAATTATAATATTAAATTTTTTTATTATTTTTATTAATATTAATATTTTTTTTTCTGTAGCTTTTTTATATTTTTTATGTCCTTATACTTTATAAATAATAATATTTAAATAATTATTTTAGAATATTAGTAGTTTTTTAATAATTCTTATATTATTAAGTATTTTATTAAAATTAATTGTTTTTAAAATGAATCCAACTTTAATTTTTCTTTTTTTTTTAGCTTTTTTTCTTTTTTTTGTGATTGTAGTTTTTTTTTTCCCCACAATCATAATTCCTTTAATTATAATTTTATTATTATTATTTTTTTTTTTATGACTTATAAACACTTTTTAATAAAAAGTATTTTTAAAAAGTTTTATATTAAAATTTCTAATTATAATAATAATTATAAGTATTAATAATAATTTATAATTTTTTATAATTTTTTAATTTTTTTTTTTAATCCTCTTTTTTAAAAAAAAATGTATTTAATTAATAAATAATTTATTTTTATATACTTATTTAATAAAAAAATCTTATCTTTTATCTTATATTTAATTATTAGATTTTGATTTTTATTAATATATTTTATTTAATTATTTTAAATTTATAATATTTTTATTCAATATATTTCATAAATCTTTATTAAATATTCTAATTTTTTAGTAATTATTAAAATTTTTATTAATATAATATAAATTAAATTGTTTTAAATATTATAATTATATTTTATTTTAAAAAAAAATATTTTAATTATAATTTAATAAATATTATTATAAATAAAGGTAATTAATAAAAATATAACCATCTAATTATTTTAAAAATAATTATAAAAATTTTTTAAATATTATTTTAAGATATTATTAATTTATTTTGTTTATTTATTAATTTTTAAATAATAAATTATATTTTATTAACTTTTAATATTTAATACTTTATATAATATTTTTATAAATTTAATTATAAATTATTTATTATAATCTAATATAAAATTTTTTAAGATTCTTTTCTTTATAAAATATTATAAATAAAGTTTTATTAATTTTTCAATTATCAATTTTTTTGTATATAATATAAAATAAATATATTTTAATAATTAATTAATTATAATAAATATTATATTATATTTTAATAATTCTTAATTAATTAATAAATTTTTTAATAATAGTAGTTTAATAATAAAATTAAAAAATATTAATTCTTAAAGACTACTAAAAAATTTTAATAAAAAATTTTTTTTAAGTTTTTTATTTTAAAACACCTTATTTTATTAATATATATTATAATTTAAAATATATTAGTAAATGAAAATAATAAATCTTAAGAAATAATAATTTTTATTAAATAATTTTAAAATTTTTACTTTATTAAAATATTTTATTAATAATATATTATAGATTATTAATAATATTTTTTTTTTTTAATTCAAAATTATTTAATATGATTAAGTAATTTTTAAAAATAAGAATATTATCTTTATATAATTAATAATTTTTTATATATTTTAAATTTTTATTTTTTAATTTATTAATAATTTTTAATATTTTTATGTTTTAAAAATATTTATTTTTTATTAAATTAATAATAAATATAAAAGTTATTATAATATATTTAATAATTTTTATTAAGATTTTTTAAATTAAAATTATAAATTATTTTTTTTTTAAAAAATAATAATAATAAATCTTTAATTTTTTTTACTTATTTATAATTAAGATATTTTAAAAAAATATTTATTACTATATTTTTTTTTTAAATAATATTAAATTTTAAAATTAAAATTTATTAGTTTTTTTACCTAATAAATTTATTTAATATTAAGCTTTTTTAAAATTATAAAATAAATTAGATTTTTATAATTATTAAAGATGATTATTTAAAATTAAGTTTTTTTAAAGTATAATAACTATTTTTAAAATATTTTAATAATTATTAAGAATTTTTGATTAAAGATGAGGTAATTTTTTTTTATTAGTATTATTTTTTTATTATAGAAAATTATTAAATATTATTAATTATTTTTATAATATTATGAGAAATAGGTTTTTATATTTACAAAATATTAGTTTTTATATAAATTAATAAGTTAAGTTAATAATATTTTAGTATTTTTTTTAATTTATAAATAAATATTTTTTTAAATTAATTAAAGGCTTTTTATATTTTATTATTAATTTTTTAATTTTACAAATAATCTTTTTTAATTATATTTATTAATAAGATTATTATTATACCATATTAAAAAATAAATTTTTAATAAAAGTTTATAAATTTTAAAAAATATTATAATTATTTTATTTTTATTAAACTTTATCAATTTTTAATAGCTTTTATTTTCTTTTTTTTTATTAAAATATTATAAATCAATATATTAAAATTTAAAAAGTTTACTTTTTTTTTATGAAAAGTGTATTTTTTAAATTTTATAAATAGAAATATTTTTTTAATTTTTTTAAAATTTACTTAATATATTTATAATATTTTTTAAAATTTTTTAAAAAGATTAATATATTATTTAAATAAATTATTATAAAAACTTTTTTAAAATTTTATAAAATCTTATTAATTAATACTTAAAAAAAAGTTAAAATATTAATTAATTTAAATAATATAACTAAATATTTAAAAAAATTATATAAAATTTTAAAAATTATTTTTTACTCATCTCCTTTAACAATTTTAATAAAATTATAAATTTTTTTTAAATTTAATTTAATAAATATTATAATATATTAAAACATATTAATTAATTTATTTATTTTAAGTAATAAATATTAATTCTTAATAATTATATTATTTAATTTTTAATAATTTATATATAATTTTAACTTACCTTCTTTCTTTTTAATAAAAAAGATTAAAATATTAATAAAAAATAAAAAAAATTAAATAAACCTTTTAATTTTTATCTCCTTTAAATATTATTTAAAAGTTTAATTTTTTTTTATAAAAAATTTATATATAAAATCAAATAATAAGATTTAATTTAATTTAAAAAAAATTAAATAATTTTATTTTTAATATTTTAATAATTTATTAATTTTTTTTTATTTAAATAAGTCTTTAAAATCATTATAATTTTCTAATACTTTTTAAAACAAAATTAATATTATTAAAGATATTTATAATATCTTTATTAATTTTAAAATTTTAATATTTTTTTTTAATTTTATATTAAAATCTTTTATAAATATTATACTTATTATAGTAATAATAATCAATTTTATTTAATAAAAAATACTTTATTTTGTTAATTAATTAATCCTAAAATTATATTTTTATAATTAATTTAATTTTAAGATAATATTAAATAATTTTATATTAATAATATTAAAAGTAATATTTTTAATATAATTTTTTATAAACATAATTATTAACTTAATTATATTTATTACTTTTTAAAAAAAAATAATAATATTATTTATAAATTTTAATTATATTAATTTTTTAAATTATATTATAAGTATTTATTTTATTTTAATAAACTTTAAAATTATAAAATAAGAAAATACTTCATTATCTATTAAAATTTTTATTTTAATTTTTTAATTATTCTATCTTAATTATATAATCAATATAAAGTAACTTAATATGCTTTAAAAAAAAATTTTATTATTTATAATAACTATAATAAACTTTAATATTTAATATATATTTTTATTTTAAAATAATTAAATTTTTATTATTTCTAGATTTTTTTTTTTTTTTTTTTATTATATTTTCTTAACTTTTATTAATACTTTTTAAAATTATTTAACTTAAATTTATAATTTGTAGCTTAGTAACCTTATACTTTATAATTAAAACAAAAATTATTTTTAATTTTTTTAAATTATTTTATTTTATTTATATATTTTATATAATTTATTTATATTGTATTAAAATTATTTACTATAATATAAGTTAAAATTTCATAAAATAATATTATTACAAAAAATTAATTATATTTACTCTAAATTTTTTATTAATAATTATTTAAAAACTTTTTATATTTTAATATTTATTATATTAAAATATTTAATTTTTTAAATTAATTTATCTCAATATTTTATATATATAGAAATATTTATTAAATTTGTAATATTAAATTTTTGAAATATAGTAGTATAAATATTTCTTTAGTTTATCTAAGTAATTAATTAATTAAGATATAAAATTAAATAATATATTTAAAATTTTTTTTAATTTTTTATTTAATTTTAAGAATTTTCTCTATAATTTATTCTTTTTTATTAAAAATGTTTTAATGAATTATTATAATTTAAATAAAATTATTTTATGTTGTGAGTTTTTAAAATTTTAAATTTTTTTTATTTTTTATTTTTATTAAAGTTTATTTTTCCATAAAAAACTTTACTTAATTATTGGCTGATTTTTTAAACTATAATAATATATAATTTATTTTTTTTTGATTTGTGTTAAAAAAGCTTTTATTAATCTTAAAAAATAATTTTATTTAGTATAAGAAATTTTGAAATATTTAATTTTTTTTTTTAAAAATATTTAATGGTTTATATAATCTAATATAATATTTTATAAAAAATAATTAATTAATTTAATTTAAAAAATTTTAAAAAAATATTAAATTTATTAATTCTTTTTCTTTTACTTTAAATTTTATTATTAATTTATTAATTTAAATTAAAATATTTATAAATTAATTTTAAAGTTTTATTAAAGTCAAATTAATCAAAATTAATTCTAAAGGTACTAGAATAAAGATTTTTAAAGATTATTATGTTTTAATGTGTAGTTTTATAATTATAATTTAATATTAAATTTTATTTATAGTATTATAACTAGTTTAATTTATTAAATTTAAAAAATTATACTTTAATTAAATTAATATATTAAATAAAAAAATTATTTTAATAAGGTTTAATAAAATATAAATTGTAATGGATTATAAATAAATAAATAATTAAATAAAATATAAAATTATACATATATAGATTTTTCATGGGTATTTAAGATATAATACAATATATTTTAAATAATAAAATATATTTAGATTATTCAATATTAATTTTTTTATTATTAAAATTAAACTATTTATAAATAAATTAATTATATATAATATAAAATATTATAATAAATCATTAAACATGTCATAGATAGTTGTGGGTTATTATAATATTTTAAATATAATATTACAATTCAGATTTTAGATTTTTTAATTAGGTAAGTTATAGATTGTTGTATAGTATTTTTATTATATGCCTTATTTAGTGGTTAGAGAGAATGTCTCCTGACACATTTATTTTTATAAGATATATAGGTTAGTATATTTTTATATATTTTTATATATTTGAAAAGAATGATAGGGGGCCAATTTATTATTTTATTATAATTGTAAAGATGAATGTTAAGTATTTTTAGTTTTTTATATAATAGAATATATGTGCTCATTCTCTCTATAAGACCCGACGACTATGTGTCTGTTCACGTACCTTCAACACTACAAACTAAGAAATTAATCTAAGTTTTCATACTTTTCTATAATTAAATTTTAAAATTTTTAAATTCTCAAAAAAAGACTATTATATACTTTAAAAAACCTTCATTCAAAAAAAACTATAAAATAAATATAATTTAATATTAATATTTATAATTTCCCACAAATCAAAATATTAAAAGTATATAAATAGATATATAATCATTAAATTTTGCAAAAAAAAAATATATATATATACATTCTATTACATAAAAAACTAAAAATACTTGGTATTTACCCCTGCAGTTATAATAAAATAATAAGTTGGTTTTTTATTATTTTTTTTAAACATACAAAAAATATAAGAACATACCAACCTATATATCTTCCACAGGAATAGACGCTCTACTAGGAATCAACAATTATTACTAAGTATTTAAGTTAAAAAAATCAATTAATTAGTATAAAATTTAATAAATAAAAATATTATTTTATTAAAAACTATTGAATAATTATACAAAACTAATAATTTTTTTTTTAAGATTTATTAAAAAAAAACTATAATTTATAAAAATTTAAATATTAAATAATAAAAAATTTAAAATAATTTAATTTAAAAAAAAATACACTATTAATTTAAGTTTACGAGTACTAAAGTTTGGATTTAAATACTTCCTTATTTTGGGTCTGTGGTTTATATTATGTTGTGTAGTTTTTCTTTTAATTACAGTATTATTGCTTGGATACTTCTTATAG
Organism: Orbilia javanica; assembly: GCA_036872735.1. Taxonomy (NCBI): domain Eukaryota; kingdom Fungi; phylum Ascomycota; class Orbiliomycetes; order Orbiliales; family Orbiliaceae; genus Orbilia; species Orbilia javanica. The sequence goes on from JAVHNR010000012.1 coordinate 30,147, forward strand.
TCATTCCGAGGGCTCCTCCGGCCAACTAGATTTTTGCTTGGAGTTCATTATGCTGGGAGAGCTTCGTTACACCTGGAATCCAATTCAGGGCCAGCCCATACAAAGGCCCAACACCAATACCAAAGAAGCTCCTTATTTCATTTATGAAAGTGTTTTGCAGTGTAACCACGTTGTAGTCTTGAAATAGTTATTATTCCTATGCAAATATTATTATGCTGCTATTTCATCTGTGGGAGACTACCTGGATACCTAGTACTTACCGAGATATCGCGCAGTAGTCGTGGAATTGAAGGTCCGATGTCAAGCACACCAATAGACATAATAAGAGCGAGTAACCCTGCGAGCCCGGAACACCCAGTTGCCAGCCAGCCAACTACAGGCACATATGCAGTGACCGCGAGGGATATGAGCGTAAAAGCCATGGTTGGCAGCATGTTGAGAAGAAACAGGACCACCCCCAATTGGTATTGGAAAAGACTAGATTTCATGTTCTTTTCCAGGTTGCGCTGTGCAATTGGATCAATGAACAGGATTTTGGCGAAGATGGCGATTCCCACAGCGATTGTGAAGACGCACCACCCAAGGGAAATAATGAGTCTAACCTGATCCAGGTCAAACACAACTCCAGATTTCATTGTGCCGAGTGAAGAAGGGTCGACGATTTCTGCCACAATAATAGAGAATGTGATGGAGCTACCAAGCCCAGCAATCAGCGCAATTGTATCCAAGTAGCCTTTGAGCCACTCAATGAAAGCTCGTTCTCTAGCCTTGCCATCAGTGATACTTTTGGTTGTAGCAAGCTCTGTCTCATCGGCGTTTTTGGCCATTTTTTAGGTATCAATAGTATATTTTCGATCCTCGTGCTTGTTAGGTTAAGTCAAAGCAAAAAAATAAAATAAAAAAAATGGAGGAAGAATAGGGGCGATTGGGAAGTTGAGGGAAAGATTCGAGAGGCTAGAGGAACCACGGGTTATATATATTGCTCAGTAGAGCGAAGTGATCGAAGCCCTACTATAGATCGCATCTGTATAGCTATAGGGTCGGAAACAAAAAAAAACCCCATTCACTACTCAAGTAGGTACCTAGGTAGTCATAAGATATATCATATTTTCAATTTGCAAAATCATGGACAAACCAGTTATTATGCACCGAATATCCGCGGGGCTGAGTCGTGGTTTCGAAGCTCGAGGTCAGCCTATTCGGCGTCACCCATAGACACTTCTAGCTCCACCGGCTTTATGCACGCCAGATAAATATCAGGGTCTGCTGCATCGTGATATGTATGGCATGGAATTCACGCCAACAAGTTAAATCAAGTTTCGAGGTGCGCTTTGGTCCAGTCGATTAAACAGAATGAAGGAACATCCAGAAGATTCTGGACAATTAGAGGTAATTTACTGACGCTAGGTAAGAAGCATGTATGTAAATAAAAAGGTGTTTAGGCGTGTAACTATGGTATAGTGAAACGCATAGGTCATTCTAGTTCCCGCCAAAATACACTCGAGTTCTGAAACAAGTGGAACAAATCTCCATCCATGTAAATCGAAAGTCGAATGTCCGATGGCACGATTTGCGAATGCGAAGAGTCTGAGGCACGATAGCTAGCTAGTTCAAGTATTTCCTTGATAAGATATGCTACCACACGACACACTCTTTCAGTGTCTATATCCCCAGAAGATACAGGTGAATGAAACCCGGATACCAAAAACTCTTTGATACGTCCCGACACCCCATCTATGTCGAGGTCTGATACTAGGGTTGGATCGAGGTGAGTGAAATGACGGTATAGGTGGTCGTCTAAGCTATTAACACCAGATTCCGAAAGACGAGTGAATATGGTGTTTGACATTGCTTCAGCCCCGCCAAGATGGCTCATGTGAGGACGAATATATTGATCCAAATAATACCAAATCAGCTCGTTAAGCAGTCTATAGGTATATCGTTTCCATTGTTCTGCAAAACCATGGGAATGTAGTGGACCCCGGGGCTTCTGGCTCACAGCTCGAAGGCACTCTAGGTCCTTGGGTTCGAAAATAACATTTGCATTTTTGTAGGCTCCCTTTAACTCGGGATCTGTAAGCGATGGTCTAAGGCCTGCCAGAGTCGACATCTTCTGGAGTTCGTCAACTCCAGAGAAATTGTACCCTTCCGCGAGTCGCCGTTCGAACCTTTCCTGCGGCGCCTCGAATGTTCTGATAGTTTCTTCAAGTCCCTCGAATGTGGTTTTCGTGAAGTCGGTGTACGAAGAGAAGAATATAAAGGATTGTGTAGCAGTATGAGTCTCGTCGAAGCCAAAGCGACAAAACATGTATTCCGATTTTGGGCTATACATCCATATTCCAGCCTTTGAGGCAAGGCGTTTACTGGGGCGCATCCCTATCCATTCTTTAACCAAACACTGCGCCTCCAAATAGTCGACAAGACCAGCAGAATTGGAGTTTGCTAGGACGTCGCTTGTCCCCTCTTCCATACCCTCGCCGATTTCGTCGAAGTACCGACGGTCATAGTAGCCCCAGTCGTATCGGTTGACAACAAAAACACCCTCTCGCTGGGTATCCTCATTATTCATGGTACTTCCGTGATCCTGTTCGTATGGGGAGCCAGAGACACGTAGGATCTTGCGGATATCCCGCACCGGTTCGACACTTGGATGTGAGGCATACCATGCAGAAACTCCACCGTTGCGATTGTCAATGAGTCGATAGACATTCCAAGTGCCATTCCTAGCTACGATGTTATACTGGAGTTCGTGAGCTATAACAGTACCGTTGGTCTGTGGCCGAGCTACGGGGAAGCTTTGGATTGGTGCTGTGCTCCCCGACCAGATGTTATGTAACGCCCCGAAGCATACACCACCAGAGGACACGGTGAATGTTGCATGGACCTTTGGGTGAGATGACATGACATAACCAGTCTTTGCTGATGAGGCCTATCGACTAGCCAAACTATACTTACACATGGACCGTGTCCGAATTAGCTCAGTGCATATACCTATATACTTACTTCTGCACGGATAACGAAACTCTTACTAACTACTTAACTAGTCACGTTTGTGTGACTTAACACATATGCCGCGCCTAAGCCAGGGGTGGAAGAGGAACGAAACGGGTCCGTGTCACATCATTCTTTGGGCCACTCAGCTGAGTGCAGGCTACTATTTCGGTTTTTGTGGACTTTGGGCCCGTGCTTAAGATTTAAGTAAGGGTAAGTGCTTATACCTACATACTATCCAACCTGGACACCTCAGCCATCTTCCTTATATGTGAAACACATGGTATCATACATGAATGATGTCTATCCCACGTCAACTGACGGAGACCGATATTAGATTCAAGAAGCTATTGGATGCTACTCCAATGCCAAAGGTACCCCACCCCAGTTGCTATGTTGCTATCACAGAGCAAATGTTCTAACAAGTCGGCTTATAAGAGTGTCCAACTGGTTTATGAAAGCCTGAGCCGGCCGAAGCAGCCAGGGCAATGTGGATTAGGGAACACGCCAAACAGAAGCCCCCATCATGAACTAAACAAGGGTCTTGTAGTTGCCACCAAAGATCTCGCGCATCCATGTATGAAGGTGGGATCGTCTCCATCATCAGTGGACCGTGCACCTACATTAAGGACCAGCTTGCAAAGTGACAATATCAGTATCGGGTCAAAGGGAACTGCAAAGGCTCACAGGGGAGGCAACTTCAAGGCAGGTTGTTACTTCTTTTATTTCTAAAACCAAGCTAACGGGAGCTCGATTGGTAGAAGCTGATAGCTAGAGCAAAAGACACCAACGAGATTGGAAGTGGCACGAGAACAACCGGTACGAAAACGGCATCTCATAGACGCAGGTCGAATCGCCAGTCAGGTGCAAGGGATTATTGGGTATTGGGGTCGAGGCGTAAGACACCAGTATACAATGAGATGATCTTGTCCAAGGGACCATAAAAGGTATCACGATACAAATCAAGAAGATGGTCCCATGATAATCTGGTCCGAACCAGGCTCGCATTTCTTCTGAATCAAGTAGACATAGGTCGCGCGTCCACAAGACCCAAGAGACTAGGGTTGCTTAGAAGAAGAAAAGCAAAGAGAAAATTTCAATCCTCTATGGGAAACAAAAAAGGAAAGAAAAAAGAGGAAAGTATATGCGTGATCATGCCTGTCATGAACCGTTCGATACCCGGAATAACGGAGAAAAATAGCAAACCGGAAGGGAACAGACACGATATCAGGAATAGGGGAATGTTACAGTACATTGAAATGTGAAAAAAGGAATCCCAAAACCCCGCGCCATTACATTAGACTAAGCAATGAAGAAAAAACCAGAAAGTCGTATCAAAAGTACAAACAAGTTCCAGAAGAAGCTTAAATTTCTTGAGAGGCACCCTTCTGCGCCTTTCCAGTCTTCTTTGGGAGAAGGTTGTTGTGAATGTTGGGCAATACACCACCTGTTTTGAAAGGTTAGAACTTGATTTCCTAGTAGGCTTTAAGGAGGTTTAAAAACATACCCTGTGCGATTGTGACGTGGCCAAGAAGCTTGTTCAATTCCTCATCGTTCCTGATGGCGAGCTGAAGATGACGTGGGATAATACGGGTCTTCTTGTTATCACGGGCAGCGTTTCCAGCCAATTCCAGGATTTCAGCAGCGAGGTACTCGAGGACGGCGGCGAGGTAGACTGGAGCACCAGCACCAACACGTTGAGCGTAGTTACCCTTGCGCAAAAGTCTGTGAACACGACCAACTGGGAAAGCGAGACCGGCCTTGGAGGATCGGCTAGAGAGAGAGAAAACAAAGTTAAAAATTGGACATTAAATCTCTGGATTGGCTAGGCAAGCTCCGAATAAAAGAGGAGTTTTTTCTTCTTCGTCCATTTATTAACATACCTTTGAGAGGTCTTTGCGCTACCGGAAGCAGCCTTTCCACCAGATTTTCCACCAGAAGCCATTTTAACTGATTTTAAAAGGTTGAGAAGTTTGGGAGAACTTTTGGTTTGTTAAAGTGTGAAGGTTTGACGGTCTCGGGGACGCGTAAGGTCGATAGATTGGAATTGTTTTGGAAAGTGGGTATATGGAGATGGAAATGGGAGAAAGGGAGAGCAAAATCGAGGGAAGACAGGAAGTTGTGTCGGGGGAGCGGTTGGATTTAAATAGCTGGGCGCGGTTCGCGAGAGACCACACAAATCACCACAAAAATAAACTGTGTTTGATCCAACAACACATGCGCAACGCAGGGCTGCTCTCCCACACGCGCCAAGCAACGCGCGCACGCGCTCTGTTTCTCGCGTCAGAAGCCAGAACAGAACGGTGGCTAACCACGAGAGAATGAAATATACGGTCGCATGTGTGTGCTTCGACAGGCTGGGTAATGAGCCTCATTGACTCCACCAGCAAGCAAGCAAGCACATAGGTAGGCACATACTTACTAAGTACTACCTAGGTACTTACGTACTTACTTACTTACTTATGGATAAGGTACCATACCATACAATGCCGTATCCGTGGTTCTTGAGCAAATACCTTACGGGTGTCCATAGATGGGATCTGGCGCATATGCCCGCCGATACCGACGAATCCGTCACAGCAGATATAAACATGTATACACTCACAGCCAGCCCCAAGCCAAACACCTGGGTGCATACTTAAGTACCTAGTAGTCATGTCTATCATCACATATACACCATGAAATATGGCAATTGGATATGCAAATTGAGGTCCATGTATCAGGTGCTGAATGCAGTTAGCGTTGGATTTGAACATGCATCCATTGCACAAGGGAAAAAAAACAAATGTGCGTGTGTTTGTCCCCTTCCCCTTACAACTGAGCACTAGCCCAGCTTCCAGCCAACCAGCTTAAAAAGGCGTTGGGCAGCCACCACACGCCCATTTTTTCGGGTTTTGATTTTATTTTTCGTTTATTTGGGTTTTGGTGGTGATCTTGTCAAAAACGCCGGCAACCTACAAATACTCGTGTCCTCCCCTCGACTCTTCCCTGGATCTCTCTTCTCTTCCCTCCATTTCCTTCCTCCATTTCACACCTCAGAACCACACCCCAAACCTTCAATCTCACAGCCCACTCCAACCAAAACAAACAAACAAAGGTCATCTGTACCGCTTTTTGAACGCGTCACATCCCTGAATTTCCAAACCCAATCAGAAAAAAATCTACATTCAAAATGCCACCAAAAGCCGCCGCCGAAAAGAAGCCATCCACCGCTGGCAAGGCCCCAGCCGGAAAGGCACCAGTTGAGGAGAAGAAGGCTGGAAAGAAGACCGCCGCCGCCTCTGGTGAAAAGAAGAAGCGAACAAAGGCCAGAAAGGAGACTTATTCCTCCTACATTTACAAGGGTGAGTTTTTTCCCTTCTCGTTTTGTTCTGAGGTCAAAGTACCTCCAAGATTTGAAGAACAACAACGCGTCCTTGAATAAATTTTTTTAATTAAAAATAAAATGAAATAAATAAATAACATACCATGGATATGTGCTGACGTGTTCCGGATAACAGTCTTGAAGCAAGTCCACCCAGACACTGGTATCTCCAACCGTGCCATGTCGATTTTGAACTCCTTTGTCAACGGTAAGCATTTCAAAACAGACTCTATACATTCCTAGAGTGAGAAGTGAAACGGATTTTTCTAATTGAAACTATTAGATATCTTCGAGCGTGTCGCTACTGAGGCTTCCAAGCTTGCTGCATACAACAAGAAGAGCACCATCTCTTCGCGTGAAATCCAGACCTCTGTCCGTCTCATCCTCCCCGGTGAATTGGCCAAGCACGCTGTTTCCGAGGGTACCAAGGCCGTCACCAAATATTCTTCCTCCTCTGCCAAATAAGCACCAGGGGTCTTTGGTTTCATGTTTTTTGTCGTTTCATCTGGGAGATGGCGTTTGAACTTTCCTAATTTTTGATAAACACCGAATATCCACGAGGGTCTGATACTTATATATTTGATTCTGGCCTTCGAAAACGTTTCTTCCCCTTTGACATGTCCTCTTCCACCATTCCCTTTTCCATGTCAAAAAAAACCTCCTCGCAAGCATCATGAGCCACCACGATTCTTCCAATTATTTTAAGCCAGAAGTTTCGTGCGTTTTTCCCTAATACGAAAACGTGCAATCATGTCCTTGTTCCGCTTATGACCGCGTATATTTTTTCCTCTTTCTGCGATGATGGGTTCATGGGTTTCTGCGCATATCTTATTCAGGTTCAAGCTTTCTTCTTCTTTTTTTTTTTTTTTTTAACCGGGGTACTTGGCTTTGTATAATACTCTCTAGGCTTACGAATCCAATATTTCTCCCTAATTAAGATCTACAAACTTTGAGTATATATGTTCTACGAAATAGTTTGGATAATGTATTGTATCGTTGTGACTAATACGGCGACTCTGATTATAACAGTCGCATATGCAGCTCGTCGGACAAATCCATAGTACCCCTTGATCAAATGGTCGATGATGCTTACCCTCGGTTCCTGAGTATTCTGGACACCTCGAGCCTCTGAAACTGATCTCATACCGATTATATAACTAAATTTGTAATCCGCCAGACCCTCCTTGCGGTCCCTTCGATACCCACGTGATAAGATCCAGACCAAAGATCTGAAATCCCAACCTCTAAAGGATGGATACTGAAACGACTCCATGAAGTTGAAGGGCGGCAGGAAGTCTAGCATATCTGCCAAAACAGCGTAAGTAATCCCCCACAGCATCAGATCACCAATTAGCTCTTTCCTATCTGTGGTACCTGCAGCCTCCGATTCTGTGTCATCCTGTGTAGTTGTCATCGCGCTATAAGAAACCCCCTCAGGTTTGAGATGTACCGCGGAGAAATACATGGGCCCCAATAGCACGTTGAAGAAAGGTTTTAAGAGTTGTGAGGTGCTAGACGCCATTCTGTCCGATACATTGACCGGGTGCTCTGTTTTATGCCTATCATCAAGGAGAAAGCGGATTGGTATCCAGAATGCAGCTGCAACCTCTGCTGCTTCTAGCTTAAATTCCGGAATATCTTCCTTTGTCCACAAAAAGACTAAAAACCGTTAGCATCGTAAAACAATGGTCATTTACACTTTACCTCAATAGACTTACCGTAGGGACACAATACCATCAACCTATCACATATACGGTAAAACATGGGAAACACCTTCATCAGCCCTGTTTATAACCTCATAGTCTTGGCTCGCAAAATACTCACGGTTTCTGCCCCCAGTTTGTGATAATAATCCTCTGCGGCAATGCACCACAAAGTAAAGCATCCTCAGACGTTAGATCCAACCCAACTTCTTCCATACACTCTCTAACGGCCGTAACTTCATCTCCATCATCGCTCTTATCCCTCCTGCCACCAGGCAGAGCAACATGCCCAGTCCATCGGTCCCCAATTCTAGAAGATCTCTTTATAAATAATACCTCCGCAGTAGAATCCTTAACCCACGGTTGTTCGAATACATCCTCAACGTCACCAGCATGACATCTCACATACGGATCTTTTCTGGAAGATCTACGGTGCAATGATGCCTGCCCTGCTCTACCGCTATCACGCGAAAGTGATGATGATGAAGAAGGCTCAGAAGAAGGCCGTAAGCGGACAACAACCGCTACCGATGCTCTTTTCTCCGGCCCCGTGACATCGTGGACTCGACGGACTGCTAGGTCTTGAAGAAAACGCTGGGAAGCAGAATCGTTTCGGTTAGTTATATACGAAATGCGTTTTAAGCCGAAACCTGTTGTATAGCGATGTGATAGGATACCTTTAAATAAAGATTAAGATCGTCCATGTTTTGGTTTTTTGTTTTGGTTATGTACGACATAAGTAGGTACTTCGTAGACCCTTCTTTTGCACGCAATGGACGGATGCGAGTACAAATCTCGTTAGTGATAAATACCTAGGTATCTGGTGGTTAGAAAGCTGTGTTGGACATGTGGTTGGTAATTAGTGGGTACCAAGTGTATCATAGACCCGCCCCAGCCCTTGACGGCTAAGGGAGGGCAAGGAATTTAGTCGCCATTACAAGTACACCACCGGGGCTAAACTACGGGGGAAATTTTGGTATCCGGTAACGATTTATCCGATGACTACTAATATACACCTTTTCTTAAGAACGAAAAGCAACCAGGGAGGGAAAAAAGGGAGAGGAAAACACTGATACCAACACCGCCCGGGAACACCGAAGATGAGATAACGGCTTTGGTCAAAGCTACGAGGGGCAAAAATATGGCACAGAAAAAAAAGTAAAAAAGGTAAAAAAAAAAAAAAAAAAAAAAAAAAAAAAAAAAAAAAAAAAAAAAAAAGTCCTGGAATGTCATTGGTGTTCATTAAAGCGAAGACTATATATTGTAATTACTGCTTTCACTACGTAATAAACACGCCCTAGTCCCGGAGGCATCCGTAAACGTAATTCGATTAGATGTTTATCTTGTCACTGCAGCATGTAGTACCTGTGTTCGGAAAAAGCCGCCCTTGGTCTTCTCGATGACTTGCTGGTAGACTGATTGAGGTGGATGGTTCATAATAACGGTACCCTAGGTTTTGGGTGTTAGTATAGGAAGTGGGTTTTGGGTAGTATTTGTTCTACGTACGTTCTTGTAATCAATCTTAGCATCCACTCTTGTATCCTTGATGAGGTTGACGATCCACTTCTCTCCATCGTCCTGGGAAAGATTTAAGCGTTGGGAAAGATCACTATAGCGTTGATTAGTCTCCATCACACTCGTTAGAGGCCATATAGGTAACATACGTGATATCGATTCTCTGGTGTATCCGGCAGTAGGCTTCACTTATAAGATGCCTAGCCGACTCAACGAACGCATTCTTCGATTCACCACCTTCAGGCTGTTCTGTCGCACAGAAAACCTGCAGGAAGAAGTCACTTCGGATGACTTCCTCTGCCTCGCCGAGCTTCTTCTGAGCTTCTTCGAAATCAAAGTCGAGATGCAAGGCGGCGATGAACTCGGTTATTGGGTCACTGTACTCGTACAGCTCCTGCCGAACAACACGGACGAGGTCTTTGAATTGCTTTTGTTGGATAGCCGCGGCCCTTGAGCTTCCGGTGTTCTTCTTGCTAGTAATAACAGCGGCGACGAGGTAACGCAGGACCCAAGGACACGAAGTCTGGATTGTGTTGATGAAGTTTGGTGAGAAGAAGAGTTCGAGGATGGTATCACGGGCAGCTTCGTGGTTGAACAGAGGGAAGAGGGCCCAGTGAATAAGCCAAGTGCGTTGTTGAAGTTGGGCCGTGGGGCTTAGGAATGGCTTCGTATCAATGGCCTCCTTGAGCTTTTGAATCTCCTCCATGGCACCCTCCCAGTTGACCGTCAATATCTCGCAAGCAAGCTTTCCCCAAGTTGCCTGGTTGACCTTGTCACTGTCTGTGGACTAAAAGAAGGGTTAGGATTCTATCTCTTGAAAACCAATCGGTCTGGGTCGGGTTGAGCTTACGAGAATTCTGAACGAGTACAAAATATCGGAAGCTTGATCATAGCTTCCGCGACTATATGCAGCCTGACCATACCTCAGTAGAGCATCGATCATATCATCCGTGACCTACGCGAGTCCGAGAAGAGTTAGTCAACGCCATCCCTCTAAGCTTTCATCTCTCCGGTATGACTTCAAGCTCGAGACGTACACCATGGTTATCCTTCAAGAATTGTAAATTCTGCATCTTATCCGATCTGAAATTGGAGATGACATCAGGGTTCTCTAGTAACCCTGTGATCTTCGCAGTCTCGTCTTGCAACGCGCTCCACTCCTGCATGACCTTCTCCCTCTTCAACAGGAATTCTCGAGGAATGTCGATATCATCTTTACCGTGGATCTGTTTCCACAGGTCCATCAAGTAATCTGTCATGTTTGTCGGCTCGAGAAGGTCATAGGTGTTCTGAAGCAGCTCTTCAGCTGGGTAGAACTGCTGGTCCCGTAGGAAAGCGAGAAGATGGAATATGAGATGGCGGTCGAGATATGGCATGATCTTGGGTGTCAGATCATACTTCTGAGCGACCTCGACAGCGCTGAGACCCTCTGCTGGTTTGGTGGCATCCGCCATAGCAGGAACCTGAGGTTCCTCTGACGACATGCTGTGGTGGTGTTCAAGGTATCTGGGTAGGTTAGATGAGGATTGTTGCAATTGCAGTAAGGTGGGAAGGAGGGCGGTATGCGCTCCGATATCTTCTTGTGGGGTTTAACGCTGGGGGTTTTGCTTGAACCAGAGCAGAAAGACAGGCTTGAAAAAAAATTGTTGTGTGGGTTCGAAAATTTTAACGCCAGCAAGCCTCCAAAAAGAGCTATTCTAGACGCAACAAACGCACTCAAACGCGTCGTCCATGTTTGCCACAGGTTATCGGAGATATCGATCCGGCGTTAGGTGTTATATTCATATTTCCGGTGGCAGATATATAGATGGATATGGTCTCGATTGACACGCCCCAAAACTATAGCTGCCTACCGGCCCATAACCGCCTACAGAATGGTGAGGTGTATGTATGTATACATGTCCTTGATATAGATCCGTATAGTAGCCAGGTCCCCTCCAAATCTGTAGTACCGTCTAGGAACGAAAATAGTGAAATTATGTGAAATATTCCGCAGCGGTTCTGGCGACGCTATGAAACAGAGGAGAGTAAATTAAAGTAAACTAAAAGAAAACAAAGTAAAGAGCGTATGTGTATAAAGACGGACAAGCGTTTGCCAAAATTACAAGATCTCCTGACGCCAACGCCCACGGACTTGGAACGAACAATCTTCACAATTCAACCGGTCTATCGAGTCGCACAAAAGAGGATTTCGTTTGTCGGGGTTAGAAGAGATCCCGACTGCTTTATTAAACATCATATTGTCGAATTTGTTTAGCCGCAGCACCAGCAAACCTGGCCTAGCTAGCAGAGTCGGTGGCCGGCGTCTTGTAGTCACCTTTGCTCATTGCATCGAGGATCGCTCGGCCTTCATCCTTAAGAGTTGGGATACCAGGTTCGCCTCCGACAACGAAATATTTGGGCACCCAGGTGGCATTCTGAGCCTCACGATCGGCAGCCTCCTTTCGTTTTTGGTCCTCGATTTCGACCTTCAGCCTCGTTGCCTCATTGAAGTTCTTTGAAAGGATTGCATCCGTGACCTTTTGCCACATCTTTCTGCTCTCGTTGTCCAATTGGTCTTCATTTGATGGCACAAATTTCGTCGCTGGGAATAGCGGTTTCACATCTACGATAAGCTTTTTCTCCTGTGATCCCCAGAAAGAAAAAAAAAATTATTGGTTAACACCATAGCCGAGGTAGATTCACGAGGGATTAAACGGGTTACCTTTGATCCGGCGGGCGTGTAGTACAGTTCGGAGATCCAGCAGCCGTCAATCCGAGCTTTGATGTCCTTATCAGGGACATCTTTTATCCTCGTGATAGTGTCGTTTTCCGGGTCATACTTGAAAATCACACCCTCGACCTTGTACTTGGACCTTCCGACCCACGGTTCGTCTAGATAATGGAGGATCACCTTGAGCTTGAGTTTCGGGCATGTGACGTAACAAATATCTTGGACAGTTATGCTCAAAGCACCTATTTTGATACATTAGCCGCAGCACTTGGGATAATCATCTGCCTTCCGGCCAACGCACCGGTTAAGAAGCCGCCAAGGTGTGCGGCGGGGTGTGTAAGGTTCCAGGTTTCGCTAATTCTACCGTTGTGGATGTCGATGAAAATTCCAAGGTTGTGATTGCCAGGGGCCACACGAACTAGAGGTGAAGTTAGCAGGAGGGTATAGAGGAGTTGAATCGGGTAGAAAGAAAGCCTACTAGAGGTCCCAGTAAATCGAGCACTTATCTGCACTATCAGTTAGCCCCTAAGCTCTACAAAGGCTCCCAGCTATAGCAAACATGCCTGGTCATATCCCTTTGCTGAGATTCCTTTCTCCTTGCAGTCAACATAAAATGCCGAGATTGGAGGGTGATGTGAGGTCTGTTCTGTAAGGAAGCACACGCGCGTGGGCTTTGCATCCGGTCCTTCGGTGCTTCCAACGTCCCAGTGGCACTGCAGTTTCGATTTTTAGCGCGCAATCCGGTAAGAATCCACAGAGGGTGTAGGGTGGTCTCAATTTACCCTGAAGAATTCTCCAAGCGTCGAGTTATACGGCTGAAAACTGTTAGCGGATTCTATTATGGTATGGTACGGTATAGTATAAGCACGGGTGGTGTGTCGGTGGCGTACTTTGCATGGCTTCCCTTTGATAAATTTCTATTTTGAGATGTGTTAGTATTCGTTCGGATGACTTTTATTCTAGGGCAGGGTCCGGATTACCAAATCCTTTGTGAACCAAAAGGCAAGAACCGCAAGACACCTCTCGAGCTCATCGTCGGATTCCCCTATACTAAAGCGCCTGTGAGTGCCAGGAAAGGTTTGGGGTAGATATGCTGGTGCTGGGATTCTTTACTTGGCGAAAGCATTCGGGCTATTCGAGTACGGTTGTTAGAGCTGCTAATTTGTGGATATATGGTGCTTAATCTAGTCGAACTTACTAGTCGAGGTAGTTCCAATACTCTAAATTCGGGATCGGTTCCATCAAGTTCGCCGGTAACGAAAACCGCACACCTGCCAGGTCCGTAACTCCGAGGAACCTATTCGACAGATTAGTCGCCTCCTTTGCGCCCCCCATATTTTCATCCGAATACGCTGGACTCGAAGCTTACTTCCTGAGGATCCCGATGAGCATAGTAATCTTCCCTTTGGTCTCCGAATCCTGCGGCAAGCTACCAGGGGTAGCCGGACGGGAGGCCGGGTTGGAGTGGGAGGGCGAACCGGTAGCAGACATCGTGTCGGAACGTAGTAGAGAGCAGTGCCCGCCTTTATCTTCCCGATTCTCCAAAGACTTTCGGATTGTATAGCTGGTGGAAATGATAGGGTCCGTCGAGTGTATATCTGTTGAAAGAAGGGTCGGTCAGGGAAGTTTGTCCACCCGAGAGCTTGGAAAGAGCTTAGGAGGGAAGCAGGGCAACTGGCAGGGGGCAGGTCAGAGAGCAAGCCAGAGGTGCATTACATGTGCAGAGGGTGGATGGCTGGGCAGGGTGGACTGGGCTCGGGTGTTCAGGGAAAAGTGAGCCCGATTGCTGTGATTGCTGTGCGTGAGTGCGTACGTGTGTGTGTTTTGTCTCTTTTGCTGCTGCTGCTGCTGTTGCTTTTGATTCGCTTTGCTCGATTTGGCTGGCTTCTTTTTTTTTTTTTTTTTTTTTTTTTTTTTCCTTTCTCTGTCTCTTGAATTCAAAAATCTGGTGAACAAGAGAGAGAGGCAGAAGAGAGTCGGGTACAAGAGTCAAAATACGTACGTTTGATGACGTTCCTTGGCGGCGATGCCTTCACGTCCACACACAACAAACAAGGTTAATTTTCCGGAGGACGGAGTGCTTGACTGCTGGAGGTAAGTGTCTCCGTATAAAATACTTGGGTTGGTCTCTCGGGGGAAGCGGCAGTGGGAGGAAGTCAAGCAGAGAGGAAACAAAATAGCTACTTGGGCTAACTAGGGCTTTTATTGTTCTCCGGTTTCAGAAGCAATAGCTCCCTCGAGCTCACTTCAGTTCCATTTTCTAGCGACTTCCTCTGCCAATTCCTTCCTTCTTTCCCTTCCGGGGCCAGCCAGTCCAAAGGCAATGTCCGTAGCTATATCGGGCCAGGTACAGGCGAACCAAAGTATACATACATTCTTCCCCCCCCTTGCATGTGGGCGTCGGAGCTGTGATATCATGCGCAAACCGCTACATATACATGGGGAGAGGAGGAGGAGGAAGAGGAGGAGGGAAAGATACACCAGCTGATTCGATGGTCTTGCTAATTTTCCCAACATATAGGTGTAAAACACGCCCCTCCAGACGCTGGGCCGTCATCGCCCCGGGTTCAGGCGAGAGATGTCATGTTCTGCAGGCTGTGTGGAGGGGTATTCCAGTATTGAGATCGAACCACATGGGCGGAACAGTGACTTCCCATTTGTCGGAAGCGGGAAACCCCATCCTTTTCTTCTTCTCCTTCAGCACGGAAAACGAGCATGTCATATCATCGAATCCTTCGATGGTTACTCGAGTCATTTTATTTTAGTCTTCGGTTTGTCTTATGGCTGGTCCGGTGGTTTGCAATGCAGCTAAAGCTGGCTTTTAAATTTGACATACCCAGCGGACCAACTGGCTCTGATGTTTTCCCTTCTTTGGTCGCATCTGAATGCCGTATGGTTTCATATATAAAAAATACAAAAAATGCGCAGGCCATGTGCTCGAATGCACGCTATTGTTACGGTCACCTGGGCCCGAGTCCAACGATGCCGTCTTGATATATAAGCCGTGTGCGGCATCTCCCTGTGGCACAGGACTCATAGCAAACGCCACATCTTTTCCCGCGAATCCCTTGGATACAATATGTCAGCAGGATAATAAGTACCTACCTAGGTACTTACCAGGTGCCGGACCTACATAATGACATCACTGCAGAAGTCTTAACTGATATTCTGTCACGTCCGCATTGCGAGAATTAATTAAACCGGCACTCTCAAATGGGAGATTGCTATGCAAGTACTTGGTAATCAAGCACCTGGTATTCCTCAAACAACGGTCGCCCGGTCGTGCATCACCGGAAACATGGAGGCGGTTGTGCAACGTCTACATAAGCAGGGGTGGGGTAACCCAAAAAAAAGGCCATATATTTTTTTTGGGAACTCGTATACACTCCGAAAGCTCCCCACACCGAACCCGTTATATACACACGTTTTTTGCGTAATATTTGAAGAGGAAGAAAGAAGAAGGAGACAAGATATATAATAATAAAAAAAAAAAAGGCGGCTGGAAAGCAGGAACGACACAAGACAGGACAAAGGATTTGTTTTTTCAGGCAAGAGGCAAGGGACAAACGGGTTCTTTATTTTTTTCTTTCTTTCTCTCTTTCAAATCCCCGAAAGGGAGGAGAAGAATTCTGTAAAGGTAACCGCCCTCAAAAAAATTATAAGATTTAAATTTACTTGCTCTGAACCATACCGGGTCCCTTGTAATCCGGGGAAGAGAAACCGGTAATGGGTTCGGATTTCTGTTCCTTGAGGTACTCGTTGGACATCTCTTGCCATTCCTTGGTCATGGTCTTCGGTGCCGGTCTGGCGGAGAGGGTGTGACCACCGAAGAAGATGATACCGGTGAGGACGAGGACACCGACAGTGCCCTTGAAGACATACCAGTTCTCACCTGGTGGGTCTCCTCGGCGAGGTCCGTGAGGGCCAAATGCTATCCAGTATGCTATATATATGTAGATCAAAGATTAGAGTGATGAATTAGCGATTCCGGTTTTATGAGAGTTCGTCAAAACGTGCGCGTGAATTTCGAGGATTTGGAAGATATGTGTATGTGCATAAATATGTGTGTACACATATACGCATGCACATACACATATAAGTATACACAGGGGCATATATATATATAGGTGTATATATATTCAATACGCACAAGCTTTCTTCTCCGCCAATGTGAGGTCGGCCCACGAGCCCTTCATCCTATCTCTCAAAGCCATCCATAACTCTGCCTGTTCCTGCGGGGGCATGTTCTCCCATCTCTTCTCGATGTCGGCTAAGGTTGGAGCGGAAACGGCATGGGTTGGGGCGGTCGAGGCATCGCGTTTAAGCAAGCATTGGGGGGTAGCTACTACGGTACGAGGGATGATGGCGGCAGATCGGGACGGGGTGAGTCGGAGGAGGGTGGAAGCGGTGGTTTTGGCTCGGAGGAAGGACATTGTGACGAAGGAGGGGGAGGGAGAGAGAGAGAGAACGGGAGAGAGAGAAGAGTGGAGATGTATCTACAGTCGGGGAGAGGCAGAATTGAAGATCAAGCTTTCAGCTGGAGGTTTAAGGACCCAGCGGATGAATCAATTGGATCCAAGGGGGGGGTGTGGGAGGCGCAGACCGAAGACGGAAATTTGGGGTCGTCGTTTGGAGGGAGAGGTTTTTTCGGGTTTGAGGAATGGTTCGGGTGAGGACGTTTTTCTTTGGTTGTTGTTGGTTTGGATTTTTGCCCGATTTGATTTGCTGGACTCGGCCAGACATCACACCACTTTTTTTTTTTTTTTTTTTCTTCTATTCACTATTGATCTGTCTGTCCCCTCGGCGTGTCATGGCTGGCTGGCATCGACATCATCGACATCATTCATCATGGGCATCGTGATTGTTGGTTCTCATCAATTGGTTGGATTCCATTACATTAGATGGCATTGCATTACTTTACATTTAAATTAAAAGGCTGCATAGACATTGTATTATGATATACTAGTGTGTATACTGGATCAGATATGCAATGCAATGGCTTTTATGGATGGACAGAGGGAGAGAGAGATAATCGCTCACGATAATGGAGGTGAGGCTTTAGGTGATGCTAGAAGAAACTCGGAAGCTAGGACTTCGGGATCTGGGTCAGATATGCGGAAGCTTGCCGGGCAGGGGATTTCGGATAAGCCAGGCTCTCCGTTGATGGCATCGCATGTTGCAGGTCCATCGTCAGATGTTTGGATGTTCTGTTCTCCCTGCGTCCGTCGGTGTCTCTTGTGTCTCGATGGATGACATACCACACATACTTCTTGGTAAAAAAAGAAGAAAACAAATCAAACCCCCCAAAATTGGGGGTCAATGACCAGACCAGACCAGGCCGGAGAGGAGTTCTCAGCAGTCGGCCCCGTTGAGCGTCTGGCTGGCTGGCTGGCTGGAAACGGCGACCGGCTGCGGCCCCGGCGTCGTTGCATCGAGCACTGGAATCCTATTCCCCCAGCTAAGCTAAGAACACGTCCGCCATGCAATGTCATGTAATCCCATTCTGTTGAAATTAATAGAATAATAATAATAATCATGATTCGCCTGGTCTGAGCTCTCGTCGGCCCGGTCGAACATATAAATTCCTGTCCGATCCGCCCCTCCCTCTCCCTCTCTCCTTCTCCTTCTCCTCTCTTCACTCTCCATCATCATCATCATCGTCATCGATCAGTCATTCAACCAATCCCTCCAATTGGACTTCTGCCAGAATACTACTAGACTACTTTGTTATTGTAGGTTTCTCTCTCTCTCCCTCTTTTTTTTTTTTTTTGTTGGCTTGTCCTCGTTGCCCCGCGTTGATGCGAGGTGGGGGTGGTGGGGTTCCCTTCCTCTCCTCTCCTCTCCTCTCCTCTCCTCTTACCCTCTTCCCCTCTTCTTCCTCCTCCTCCTCCTCCTCCTCCTCCTCCTCCTCCTCCCTCCCCTCCTTTCCCCTCTCGATCACCAACAAAAATAAAAATAACAATCAATCACCCCACATCAAATACTTACTCGTCCTTCCCTCCAATTTATATAGATAGTAATTCAAAATGGTTACCAAAGTCGGCATCAACGGATTCGGCCGTATCGGTCGTATTGTAAGTCCCCCGAAATCTCTTTATTCTCTCGCTGCGTCTGTCCACCAGTCCAGTTCATCACTAACTCTCTCCTCCAGGTCTTCCGAAATGCGTACGTCCGTCCGATGACATCACACGATAATACCCCTCATATCCACCTCGTAAACTAACCTCAAGCCTCCTTGTAGTGTTGAGCACCCAAATGTCGACATCGTCGCCGTCAATGATCCTTTCATTGCCCCAGAATATGCCGTATGTTCCTTCCCCCCGAAACCTTTATCCGTTCATAATACCATGCATAGCATGCTTGATTCAAACTTGATTTTCTAACACAATGCTGTCATCATCATCATTATTCTCCCACAGGTCTACATGCTCAAGTATGACTCCACCCACGGTGCCTTCAAGGGTGAAGTCTCCACTGAAGGCGGTGACCTCATCGTCAATGGCAAGCGCATCAAGTTCTACGCTGAGCGTGACCCTGCCGCCATCCCATGGAAGGATACCGGAGCTGAATACATCGTCGAGTCCACCGGTGTCTTCACCACCAAGGAAAAGGCCTCTGCCCACTTGAAGGGTGGTGCCAAGAAGGTCATCATCTCTGCCCCATCTGCTGATGCCCCAATGTTCGTCTGCGGTGTCAACCTCGACTCCTACACCAAGGATATCGATGTCCTCTCTAACGCTTCTTGCACAACCAACTGCTTGGCCCCCTTGGCTAAGGTCATCAACGACACCTATGGAATCAAGGATGGTCTCATGACTACCGTCCACTCCTACACTGCCACCCAGAAGACCGTCGATGCCCCATCGGCCAAGGACTGGCGTGGTGGACGTACCGCCGCCCAGAACATCATCCCATCCTCCACCGGTGCCGCTAAGGCCGTCGGAAAGGTCATCCCAGCCTTGAATGGCAAGCTGACCGGCATGGCTTTCCGTGTCCCAACCCCCAACGTTTCCGTTGTTGATCTTACCGTCAACCTCGAAAAGCCCGCCAAGTACTCCGAGATCGTTGATACCCTCAAGGCTGCCGCCGCCGGTGACCTCAAGGGAATCCTGGCCGTCACCGAGGATGAGGTCGTCTCCACCGATCTTTTGGGCAACAACGCCTCTAGCATCTTCGATGTTAAGGCCGGTATTGCCTTGACCGACACCTTCGTCAAGTTGGTCTCTTGGTACGACAACGAGTGGGGTTACTCCCGCCGCTGCTTGGATCTCATCGACTACATCTCCAAGGTCGATTCCCAGTAAATAATTCGAAGCTTGATGCTTCCTCCCCTTTTTGGTCTCTATTTTCTTTTTTGGAGAAGTCTAATTGGCTATGGCCACTCACTTTTAATACTTCCTCTCTCTTTTTTACTGTTGAAGATGGATCGAAGAGAATTACTCTCTTTTAACGTCCCTTGTGCGTTTCTTGGGTTGTTTTTTTTTTTTTTCGTGCAGCAGGTTGACTGCTTTGGAACTCGTGATGGGAAGCAAGGCATCCTGTATGTAATAAAAATAAAAGCCTAATATCCTCTTCGGTTTTCTCTGCTCTTTCATTTTTCCGTACGGTGTTAGAAGCTTTGTCGATATAGGGTAGTCCATAGACAAGCATGGGTGAGTGTTGGAAGATCTAAAGTGGTATTATTTCCGAGTATCATATCAATATGTTTACTCGAATGACCAGCCTGTGATATACACATGGACTAAACATGGATAATCTACTACGCGCGTCGTTCGTACATGCCACCTTTGTTAGCTTGTTCGTAGCGATCGAACCCTTTCTCCATATGTCTCTTCTCCGACTCCTTTCTCTGCTCTTCAAGCAGTTGCGTTGTTGGGAAGTCGCTCTCCCAATAGCCAATAACCTCTGCGGCTTTCTGATGTTGTGCTCTGTGTCTCCCGAATCGTAAGTTTCGTTCGGATTTCTCACGAGCGGCATTCCACTCCCTGTACTGGTCATTTTTTTTCGCCTCCTCTTCTTCTTTTTCTTCGCCTGGTGGGGGTGAGTCTCTTGCACCGAACTTAGCAGACGTGTATGGCGCGGGGGGGTTCCACATCTCATGCAGTTTCCCGCTTGCAAGATCCCTGCAACATTCTTTCACACATTTAGGTAGGCAATCCTTCCTAGCTTTATCCCTCACCACCTCGCCGAATGCAAAATCTAGCCCATCGTTTCTGTTTCTATTGATTCGAAATTTACTCGGCGAGAAAGGATTGTCGGGCTTTTGAGCTGCTGTTGATGCCATAGGGGTTGTTGCCTCTTCTACCCGTTGTTTCTTTTTGTGGGAACTGCCTTGTGGTTCTTCTGTGGAGCGTTTCCCCCCCGGAGTAGCGGCATGGGCCGTTTCGACCACATCCGTGGATGGACCAATAGGCGGGAAATTCAAACTACTTCTCCTTATAGATTGCTTCGCTAATGGGGTAGAACCTAGATCTTTGCGTTTCAGTTTGAGAGCCCCCGTACTACGAGAAAGCACGTGAGGGAGCCTGTTATCAGGTGTCGATAGCAAACTCATTAAACTCTTCGCCGTAGTTGGGTTTTCTTTGTTGTAAGCCTCTTTGTTGGCAGGGAGGCTACCAAGTCGATTCCTCCTGCTACCGGATTGCGTGCCGGCTATGTCTACGATGCCTGGTTCCGGTAGGCCATTTGGGTCTCGGATTTCACCTAAAGGGCTTCGATGATCTATGGCGGCGGGCACTTCATTCCGAATCCCTAGCTCTTGGGGAGGTCTTTGCTTTGGGGGCAGAGGGTCTATTAGCGCTGCCTTTGCCTTGGTACTGAGTGCGGGGTCCCCTTTTAGCTTCGCAGTACGCGCTGGTTTTGGTGATGGATCGGATTCTTGCCCTAATGTATCGCCAACAACAGTGGGTTCATTTTGAACTGGATTTGGATGCAAGGTGGCCGGCTGGCTCCCGCTCGTAGTTGCTGGGGGCTTTTTCGGCTGCGACAAAGAAGACTGCGTCAAGAAAGGACTCCGGATCCCATTCTTCTCAGGAGTAGTAATCACTTGTCCAAAACCTCTGAGCCCTACGGATCCTCGCCTGGCTGCCGTAATGTTATCCAGATCGAAGGTCTCCCCTTCGTCATCCGCAATTCGGCTATACCCATACTTCGAGTACCAATCTGGTTCGGACACGGGTTCCGACTTTAGATTGGCTAGACCGTCCTCTGTTACTTCCCGGTTGGCCTCAGTATGATGACTTTGAATTGGAGAGAGTGGTTCGGGGTGTAAGACAGCTAGTGTCTCTGACCCTGGTTTTCGCATTATTGCCCTTGAAGTTGGCGAGAACTTTTGTAAAGCGCTTTCTGGTTCATCACTATGCTCCTCTCCATCTTCTTCCCCTTCTTCGTCGCTAGTAGCATCAGGATCCTGAGTAGGTGGTCGGATCGGAGATGTAGATGTTGATTTTATTAGCCGTGGAGGTAGTTTTCCGGGTGGACAGGGTGTTGAGGCCGATGGCGTCGACCCTGTAGGGGCGGGAGGAGGCATGGATTGTCCTCTGGCGCGCATTACATTGTGCCCGCTGATTGACATAGACAAATGCTTCAACGGTGCTGCAATATTCGGCCATGAATCTCGGGATGGCCGTCGTTCGAAGTCGGAAGATGTGATCGTTCCCTTCTTCAATACTTCAGCTTTCCATAGGTCGTCTTCCTCCCCGTATTTCTTATACTGTTTTGCGGCGTCGGTACTGGTTTTTATGACTGTCTGAAGTACGGTCTGGCTGACATCTAATAACTGTGTGATCGTCCCAAATTTCCTTTCAAACTCCTTGACTTTGGCCCTTTCCATGTCAAGTTCCCTCTGCTTGTCACCCTGAGCAAGACAACCCCTTTTCTCTGGTTCTGCGTCATCTGTTAAGTGATCGAGCTTCTGTTTTGTTACGGGGTATTTCTTGCTGGTATATTGGAGGGATTTCAGGAGTATATTGTATTCATCTCTCGTTACATATTCTATGCCGTCTATCATGCGGGTGAGTTTTGGTGTGGGTGTAGTTTGTGGGGGTAAGTCTGCAGAGGCCCTTGGGCCCTTGATCTTTTCGATCTCAGCTTCTAGAGCTGCTATTTTTCTCCGATATTGGGTTTCTAGATCCTTGTTTAGTGATGCGGCCGTCGCTAAAAGAGAGGGAATAAAAATTGAGTTTATCAGCCTCGGATTAAGATTGGGAACGGGTGGAATAGATCTAAGGGGCGCATGACTTACATATCGCTGTAACTAACTGCTGCTGAAAGGCCTCTGTTTTTTGCAAGAGAGGACCAAAAATTGAATCATGGTCGACAGGGGTAGCCATGGTATCTGTCGGACTATAGTAATAAATTGTATCGTTCTAGGATATATATGTTTTATGTATATGACAGACCTCGATGGGTGTGAGGTTCGAGGAGGGGGTGGTGGTGGTGGTGGTGGTGGTGGTGGTGTGGGATGTTGGATGTTGTTAGCTGTTGTGTGCAATGCGGAGAAACACTACACGTGCATGCGAGACTGTTGTTGTTGTTGTTGTTTGCTGTGACGCGTTAAGTGCTTGTGTCGGCCATGTTCACTGTGTTGCGATACCCGTTTTGACAAATACCCGATTAGGAAACAATGGCAAACACACCACATGGCTCAACACATCTTCATCGGATGGCACTTGATGCATAACCTCCCGCTTCCCTCTTATCTCATCCACTTTTATAACTCAACATCTCCATCAAACATCTCCGCTAGCAAAGAACGATGGGGAAGCGCCGCCGCCTTCCCGATGACGATGACGATGGCGGGTCATTACGGCCAGCACAAGTCCGAGAACCCACTCCAAAGCGCCGATATTTTGGCAAATCGCATCTCCTCGCCCTACCGCAGGAACTCACCCTTCGCGTTCTACATTTCCTCCCGGTTCAGTCCCTACTTACCGTTTCCCGAGTCTCGCGGAAGCTCCATGCTTTAGCTTCCGATCAGCAACTATGGAAGATGAAATTCTGGGCGAAGTTTATTCTCCCAAGGTTGCAGCGAAGAACCCGACTTGGCCTACCGGACTCATACGGCAGCAGGGAGCTCGAACCCGAACCCGGGGTAGTCACTGACTGGAAAATGTGGCTCGAAGACCATGTTTTAATACAAGAGGAAAGAAACCTGGCGGCTCTTGTTACTACACCAATCACATCGACCCCGGTTGTGCGATATAGCACCGCTATCAATGGGCGTCCCCAATTGTCTAAACAGCCCGATATAAAACAGTTAACTCTGGACTGGAAAGGAAAGTTTCGGTTACGATCCAACTGGCAGCGGGGCTTGGCCCAGTCCAGCGGAGTCGAGCTCTTGAACTCGCTTTCCAAAGATGAGAACAAAGCTCCTCCAATTATTGGCAAATTTTATGAGGTAAGTATTCCAGTCAACCCCAGACGGCGGATATATATCTAATTATGAGACAGGGTTATTTTTTCTCTGCCGACACTCAACATGGCGTCCGAGTATTTGGTCGTCGAGGCAATTCGAAAGGACTAGTTGAGCTCGCTAGACGGCCTATCACATTAGGCGAGCCCACCTGCATGAGTCTTGAGGAAAGCCTTTTGAACGATACCTCTAGGAAACGGCATGAGACTCGTCACATCGATTTCGTAGTTGGCTACCACAACGGCAGTTACGAAATCTACCACTTTGACCCTACTTCAGGCCGTCTCCGTGAGAAATATCAAGAACATAAATTCGACGATGTCAACAGAATCGAAATAATCGCCTTCCATTTCCCATACTTGCTCATCATAACGAGATTTAATAAACTCTCAATAATCAGCTTTCAAAGTACCATCAAACAAGAGGATGACACGGATCCAGATGCCAGGTTGCCGCACCCAGACAAACCTTTCCTCTCCCCCGCCTTGGTCAAGGACCTATCCGTAGACCAGTCGTGGCTCCCTAGCTGCCTATCCCTTCGCAAAGATCCAGTCTCCAACAAAATAATCGGAACTTGCGTGTTCACCGTTAGAAGCGTCATCATCGGTACATCAATCACAATCCAAGAATTCCACCTATCAACCGAAAAACCCGAGCTCCTGGAGACGCAAACCACCAACCCACCTTTACATGAAGCCCTCGACTATGTTTTCTTCGGTAGAGCTGCCCAACTTGCGTTTACTGCACCAACGTGCGTTTCCTACCGTTATCCTTTCATCATGACATCCCACGCCGACAACACCTTGGTACTTTATAATATGTTTACCAACGAAGAGGGTAAAATCGAGATATTATCTGGACACCGCCTCTGGGGTCATAATGCATCCGTCATGTCAGTCGAAGTCGGTTTAAGGAAGGCGGTGAGTGTGGACCGACGAGGCGAGGTCCGATTCTGGGACCTGCAAGGGAGATCTGAGAGGCCTTATGGAAGAGATCGGAGTACTAGACTTATTGGATCTGGGGATCCGTTGTCGCTGAACATAGGAGGCACACATGATTTCCCGAAAGAACGGTGTTCGGTCGGGTTTGGGGAGGAGAATGTTGTTATCATGGAGAAGGTTAATGATTCTGAGAAAAGGGGATTTAACCTCCTTGTGTATGATTTCAGTTAGAGGCCTCCTGGTGTGGTAAAAATGATAAATTACTATCAACCTAGTGCATGTACGATACAGCAAAACCCCAATGCAATACCAAATTCTGTCCAAAGAGGTTAAAAGACCAAAACCAAAATCATATTCCCATGAAGTATTTGCAATGAATGTTTGGTAGGTAAAAGACAAAGAAGAAGAGACGTCTACAGAAGGGAAAGCGTCCGGTCCAACCCGTCTCCCCATGAAAGAAAAGATGTATCTCAAGACATAAAACCGTTAGGGGGCACACCAAAAGTGAACGGATTCAGTAGTAGGTATCCAATTGCCGCTAAATCAAACATAAGAAATAAAAACGACCGCTTCCAACTGCCTTTATATGCATGCCATAAACTCACTTTTTGGGGGGCTCCAGTCCACAGTCTACGTATCATTTATCTGCGCAAGTGCTTGCCTGCATCGTTCCCTCAGATCGAGACTCATATTGACGCTAGGAGGGCCAGCACGAACGATCTCGCCATCAGAGTTCCTAACGATAGGAACCTCCTCCGTATCAACGGTAGCCCCGCCAAAGCCACGGCTAGAGCTGCCTCCCCTGTTACCATGGTCTGCGTCTCCTGTACCTCCTTTCCCTAGCCATTCTAACCTTTGAACATAATTATATTCTCGAAGCCTCTGAACTCGATGTGTAAAATCTCCGCTAGCCGTACTGTGCTCCTTCCAGGTCAAATTGATAGCCAGCCAGCTCAACCCGATCCTAATTTGGTCGACCTGCAGCTCAAACAACTTGATAAGTTCGCGGAACAGCGAGGGCTGCTCGATCAGCGTCGCCCGGTGTTCCGCACAGGCGCCAATATGAACGAGGACGTAGATAATAGCCAAAATAATCTTCTCCCCAGGTTTGGATTTCAATTTTTCGGTGAGAACATCATAAAATGGTGTTCTAAACTTTGTCAAAGTCTCTCTTGAGGTAAAACTGGGGTCTTCGTCGGTATAGCAAATAGGGGTGGTGGGGACCTCCATATTCTGTGTCTCTCTTAGGATGTGTTTAAAAGTAGAACTGGCGTTCGGACCGGCCATAATGTTGCGGAAGAAATCAAGAGCTTGCTCTTGGAATTCGACGAGCGCCGTCCTGCGTAGGTCCTCCGGTTTGGGAGTTGTATAATTGAGGACGAGGCGGTCGATAACCTTCGGAGAGAACAAGTCACTTTGTGATTTGAGTATCTGTCGCCCTTCATCCAAGCTATTCTCTAGAGCAGTCACAGCGTCGTTGTCCGTTGTGTGGTCCTCAATAGCCAGTTGTTCCAGAAGCCAGGTTGTCCCAAAAGCCGATAGGCAGTTAAGGATGACAGTCTCATCCTGCCTAAGGACAAGATGCTTGAGTGCCCAGATTGCGTTCAAACGTAATGATTCCCTCTCAGGGTCAAAATCCCCGATGGAGTTCCCGTGGCGGTCATAAGCACATACATTCCCGCTGTCAGACTTCACAAAGTTACCAAGTGTTTTAACTATTCCTTTTTCCTCCAGTTTTTTCCGTAATGGGCTGAACTCCATAACGAGATTGCAGAGAGCAGCAGTGGCTGCAATTTGGACCTGAATAGATTGGTGGGACAAGAGGCTAAATAATGGCTCCGACACATGCCAGTCTATAAGAGACGTACTGAGTACGTTTACAGATCTGGATAGAGACCTAACTACGTTTGTCGCAGCGATGAGCACAGAGATAGGGTTCCCCGTCCTAGATGTCTCCGGGACAGTGAATGAAGACCCCGAGTCATTCTCCGAGATTGTCGGGAGTTGGTTAGTAGGGGGGACTGGATCCTGTGTGCCACTCATGACTAAATCTTCCTCGGCTTCCAGGGGCTCCGCCGTCTTTTCCGGTGTTAAACTGCCGACGACGAATCCTAAAGCGCCACTTTCAATGATTTTTTTTCGGTGGTCATCCTCGAAAAGCGCAATCGCCGCAAGAGCCCGTAGAGTCCCTTCCCTCACTTTAATCTGGTGTGCGCGGACTTTCTCCCTCCAGAGACTCTCATGGCTCTCCAAACCCTCGCCGTCGTCGGAACCAGGCACCGCATCGAACGCCCTTTTTAGCATACCAGTAAGCCGTTTGATGGCCCCAGCTTCCACAGCTGCGGTTTGCAGGCGCTGGTGGTCCGTCAACAGAGTGGCAAGGATCGCGGGAGCTTGCTCCCTGATCGACCACTCCATCTCTTGGGCTTGGAATCCTTGTTCATAGACTTTTGTGATGGCTACGGTGCTAGTGTCAATCTCATCGAGATACCTGACGAGCATCGGGACAATCAAAAAACCTAGCCTTTTAACCCTGCGCTTTGAAACACAACCCGCTTTCACGAAATCAGTGAGGAGACTAATGGCGGTGAGTCTTGCAAGAGGGTCCTCCTCATGCCTGATGTATGAGATCAACCATTGGATGAGTGGGGATTCCGGGTCATCGTCTCTCTCCCCGACAAACCTAAGCTCAGATATTTGCGGGATCTTTATTCGTTCGTGCTCAAGCGAGTGCTCTGTAGTGTTGTGGGGAATCTGTAGGGGGTTCCCCGAGGAACCAGTTCGATTTTGAGGGTGCCTCTCTGAGCTTGGCGACAGAGGCGGGAAGTCCTGGCCAGCGTAGTGATACCCGCCAGGTTGGCTTCCACTCTGAGCATCATCAGAGAGTTTAGAGTCACTCCACATCGGTGGCGGCCGGTGTGTTTCCAGTGGAGCTTCCTCACCTAGGATATTTGTGATACAGCTAGCGAATAGACACTGGTCGGCCCTGAATTTGCTTCCCCGAATGATAAATGCAATTGCGCCCAAGAGGCCTGAGACATGAGATGCGGGAGGCATAGAAATGCGCTCACTAATAGAAAGCTTCTCAGGATTTCGTCCCAGGTTCTGTCGAGGTCGCAATGACACGGTGCTAGGGCTCTTTGACAGCAGACCTCGGTCTATATTCGATTTGGATCCGATTTTTAGAAGCCCAGTTCCTTGGCCCGGGCGCGAGGTTTGGATGGTATAAACAAGAACCGACAATCTCTTGATCAAAGCAGCGAATATACCAGATTCAACAACCGACTCTTGCCATCGGTTATCGGGAACCGTGCATGTCTTGGGTATAAGAAGAGTGGCCTGGTAGGCGGCGAGGTCACGACCAGATGGGGCATTGTGAAGTACATTTGATATCGAACGTAGGGTGGACGGATGGTTTTGTACTAGAGAAACGATTTCGGGGTTTTGACTCGCGAGCGGGAGCGATAAAATACAATTGAGCGTCCGGAGGGATGCCTCAAGGAGCGATGCATGCGACGTGTGCGATTCGAGAAGGTCGAGAAGTAGCGGTATAAGCCTTTCGAGCTGGTTCGTGGTTAGGAAAACGGACCCTCCTAGATTAAATATATCAGCCTTCGGAGCCCATGATTTGGTCGGATTCCGAGAAAGATCATTGATACCTCGGGCGAGGCTTCCAAGAATGATAATTATGTCCGTCTCAACCACGGAAGTTTTCTTCACCCTCGTTTGACGATAACCCGGCTCATCCTCTAGAACCTGTAGCAAAAGGTCGACGAGGCCAGCTTGGACATACTCCAACTTCTGGTCATGGTGGCCGAGGATGATGTGTTTCAGAGCATGGAGAGTCTCCTGCCTAGTGAGTGGTGCCCGGATCGCATCGAGGACCCGTGAACTGCTGGGATGTGAACCTAGAGCCATCTTAGAGGTAGGTAGCGAAGCTTTGGGGGAAGCTTGCTCTAGCACGAATGTGAGGTCGTGGGGTTGTCGGTCGAAGGGTTTGGCGATTCGGGTGTGAAAGTGGGAAGAAGAGGCGGCAAAAAAAACCACGGGTGTATTCCTCGCCCAGCCGGCTTAGAATAAGTAAGTAAGTAATGCATGCAACAGCGGGCTATACCATACTTTATCGTGTCTTACAACGAGGATCAAGATCCTTCTCCAAAAGTCGAGCAGACAGGTATTTCGAGTATTTCAACGATGGTTTCACAGCCTCGTAAACCAAGCGCAATCGATGAGACAAAGTTGGGATAAGCTACTGAGAACATACTTCAGTAACCAGCGCATGCGCCAGGCCTTGTTGGGCCGTTGCTAGCTCCCTCTCTCCACGTTGGTGACAGAGTACATACTTGCCATCCAGGTTCCACGGGAAGCCGCTTCGGATAAGATAGTCAATGGTAGCCAGAGTGATAGTAATTAACACCCCAGTCTCGATGTCTACATACCTAAGTAAGTACCTCCTACCTAGGTATCTATGACCTCTATCGATTATCATCACCACCGCCACCACCACCATCACCACCATCACCACACACCCGATCATTTCAATATTACACTCCCCAATCACCCCCATTTATTAGGTATTTATTGGGTCAACGTGCTAAATGTACTAATCGCCAACAGCGCCAATAACAATGTTTCTAATATTGATTCCAAGCTCCAATAGTCTTCCAACAAGTGAATGAATTCGTGAACAGATGACATGACATCGCAACTTAGGCAAGCCGTATTATCAATATAAGGTGCATGTATGTACGTTGCGATAACGGCTGTTTACTAGCACAATCATAGAAACGCCTGGCCCGCCTGACATACATAAATACCTAAGTGTAAGTACTTACATACATACCTACATACCTGCTGGTGTTCCCAGGCAGACGACTTTTGACAAGGCAGTCAACAGACTGAAATCCGACAAGCGAAGCTACTGGCCTCAGTGGCACCAAATATTCAACAAGGCTGCCATGGACTCCACAATTTCCAACCCACGTCTCTAGATGAAGTGGATATATGCACAAGCCATGCATATAATTAATATTTCGGTTGACCATATGGCCATGCGACGTCAGGTCCAAGGTTAGTCTGGGGAGTCTGCCTGGTTCATCAGATAAGCTCCAAGCCGTGGCCCACAGGACCGGAGAGGACCTCTTTCCTCGGCGGCAGCGCGACCCGTATGCTTTGTATGTGCTCTATCAAAGATAATCCAACCGGCAGTATTCGATAGCTCAGTCGATGAATATCCTCGATTCGGGCTCTTTGATTTCGAATAACCCAAATCCAAAACATGCACTAATACCTCGGCGTAAGAAGGAATGAGGCGACTACAAAAGTCGACGTATCCATCCAGTCAATAGCCATAATCGAAGCACGAGCTGGTGTCGCATACCAATATCAAAGCGCTGATGAGATGTTTGACCCCAGACGTCCAATACACCATCGCCTAAAGCCTTTTTCCCCAGATGCTTCAAGGAGCGATCCAGGATACTATGGGCCTAGTCTCGGTCCTATGAGACTAGGATCCAGGCAACAACACCTGTCCCCCGAAAAAAGTCTAAAAAACCGGCAACTGATAATGGCTGTCGTTCCCAGCCCTGTACTTCGACCGTCTTTTGTTTAGCTTGCCCTCCAGCTTGACGGCAACGTTTTTCATCCAGAGCCGCCGATTGGCTGGGAACCCCTAACCGAATCGAATCCAAATCACACAGATGCACAAAACGTAAACCAGAATGCGAAATCACACCGATTCGTGCATTTGGTGATGCTTTGAGCTAAGCATTATCAACAGGTTATCTAACAACGTCTCCCGATCGTGCCTTTCCTGCTACAATGGAGTAAAAAGCTGGCGACATGTGCAGATATGGCTCGTCGGGATATAGGTCGGTTTCTCCACACCGCCTTAGCAGTTAGGAAATTTCTTTGGGCTAGCGCACAACTCTGTTGAAAAAAAAAAAAAAAAAAAAAAAAAAATGTTTCTTCGAGGGTGCCTGATCCAGATACTCGATCTTGTCGAGGAGGGAATACGACAGTTATGCTTGGCCTTGGGAACCCAGTGACAAAGCAATCTCATGTGTGGTCTCTCGAACATGCAGCCACAGAAACATTTCGCCGGATCGCTGTCGTTGGCTGTATCCATCCGGGTTAAGATGCCCAGGAATAAATGAGTGAACTGTCGCAAGCCCGTTCGATACATAGTTTCTTCTTCTTTTGATGTTAGCACGTCAGTGGGAAACTCCCTTGTTTGCGTCCTTTCTTTCTTTCTTTCTTTTTTTTTTTTGTTTATTTTTTTTTTTTTTTTTTTTTTTTTTTCCTCCCTTCCCTTTCTCGATTCTACCTCGTCGGCCTCACTTCACAACATCCTATCACCCCTCCTCCGACCACCTCGCCCGCCCGAGAGCTTGTCCTCGCCGCCATCGTTGCGTGATTGACAAGTAGAATCCCCATTCCTGTTGCTGCCTTGTTCCGTCTTCACTTTACCTTTCCCTTTGCCTTTACCTACATTCACAACAGCGAGTGGCCGAACCGACAGTCCTGTTAGTGCCCCGGTTGTACTCAACCCTCGCCAGAGCATCCCGGTCAAACCTTTCTTAGCACAAAATTTCAACCCATCCACAGGACCCTCCGGAGAGCTCTACTGCTTTGACGACATCTTAAATATGAGCAGCGGAAGCATATAAATAACTCGCTTGCCCCTCTCCACCTTCAACCAACTAACCTAACGGTCGTTTGCATAATCACCACCAGGGCCATCCAAGGATTCTCAACCGCAGCCAGCTGTCTTGAATTTGATCCCACCGTCGTGCGTCCCATCCAGGCAAAGGACGAACGCTGCTCCCAACCCACAAAAACAACGCAACCACCACAACCACAACCAAGCTGTGGCTTCCCGTTATCACTTTGCCTCCCTCCAAGGTGGACTCGATACTCGATACTAGTCCTCACAGATCTTCTCTGTCCCTCCGGTGCCAGTTTATATGTGATCCACTGGAATTGAAGCTGCACCACTCGGGGGAGATCCGGTGAACACCTGCGGATTGAGCAGGTCACCCCAGGGCTCTCTCTATCATACTATGTGAATGGCATCAGTCAACATCGACTTGCAGCTCGTCCTTCACAGAATACTCACTAAACACCAATATTTTCTTCGAGAATTATCCTTTTGCCCCTGTAGAATTTGTATGTCTAGATGACCTGGTTGTTATTATTTCTCCCATTTCCTGAATGTGCTCTTCTTTCCTTGACCTGCGTCTTCAACATACAAT
This sequence comes from Orbilia javanica, assembly GCA_036872735.1. Lineage (NCBI taxonomy): Eukaryota > Fungi > Ascomycota > Orbiliomycetes > Orbiliales > Orbiliaceae > Orbilia > Orbilia javanica. The sequence continues at coordinate 62,040 of JAVHNR010000012.1, forward strand.
ACTAGATGCTCCTTCTCTACCTCATTCTACACCGAGCTTCAGGATAAGCAACCCCATCTTTACATCACCGGTTCCAGTTTCTATGCTATTAGGCTTGAAGCTCAGCTAGCTGGGTATTTATTCCCCCTCCTATTCCCCCGCCCCTTTGGTTTTTGGAGTTTCTTTCCTTTCTTTCCTTCTTTCTTTTTTCTCTTTCTTTCCTCTTTTTCTTTTCTACATCGCCTCTTGGTGGCTGCATTCTTATATACCATATCCAAATATCGGATATACTTACAAAACCAAGCTCTACGCTCCCAATTGTCCTGTTGCTGCTGCTGCTGCAGTTGCGAGCCTTCCCCCCAAGCATGTCAACGGTTATGTCGCCTTCTCTGAGCCCATTCTCAACATCCTCATCACCACCTCCATCTCCTCAACAGGTCCGCATACCACAATCCCAGCACATGTCACCACGGCCCATTCGGCCTGCCTCCGGGCGTAGTCATCCGCCAGTTTCGGGGCAAGGCTCCCCAAACGTCACCCCGATGGGTCCTCCCCCTCCGGCGCCCTCCCCGAGTACCTCGTTCTCTAACCCTGGGGCATCAGCTATCACAAGTCCCCGACTTAAGCGGCCGCTAAGCTCTGAGACTCTCAATTCAAATCCTACGACATCCGCGACATCCCCACAAAGCGCATCGGTCTCAGATGTTCGCTCGTCTCCTCGTCCAGGGAGACGGACAGGACAGTCAATCCAATCGTCAAAATCATCGCCACGTGTAGGCCAATCGCCGCTTTTGCGAAGAGCTGCTGAGTCTTCAATACGGACCCCCCAAACCCAACCCCAGAACACCTCATCTAGCAGCGTGAACCCGAACGAAACCTCCCTAGATCCCTTGACGCTTGGATCTCCTTCAAAACGAGTGAAACCTATGCGGCCTCCCAAGAAGCTTGTTCCTAGAGATTACCAACTCTGTGCTATGAATGATCTTGTAATCCTTATTAGCGATATGCTGAACCAGTTAGTGTCTCTAAATGATGGGATCCCCCTCACACAGGGTGGATTGACCCGGTTCCACAGTCGGTATGTATTTTTTATACCTTTCCCTCTGACTCTTCCTTTTGAACAAATGGTCCCTCCTTGGTGTGTCTGAAAACCGATACGAACTAGGACTGACGGTAAAGGTTATTCAGTGCGCCTCCTACCATCACAATCACCGACTACCTTCACCGAATTGCACTGCATACGACCCTAGAGCCATCGACCCTCCTTAGCATGGTTTATTACATCGACCTTCTCTCCAACCATTACCCGGCCTTCACAATATCATCCTTGACAGTCCATCGATTCCTCATTACGGCAGCAACTGTATCCTCAAAGGGCCTCTGCGATAGCTTTTGTACAAATACTTTCTATGCAAGGGTCGGGGGTATAAGCCTACGAGAATTGAATGTGCTCGAGCTAGAGTTCCTAAACCGAGTTGGGTGGAGGATAGTGCCCCAAGCCGAGGTTTTGAGGGAGTACTATATGAGTCTTGTTAGGAGAATGGGAGATAGCTGGGGTTTGGAAGAGGGCCCCGAATCCGAGGGCTCGACGGATGAGCTGCTGGATGAGAGCAGCAGCGGCATCGGGTCAAACAATATATCTGGGTCCGAAGCTTCAAGAGAATCGCCCAACCTACAATCCAGAACCCCAGTTCTACCTCAAGATACTGCAACCGCTGGAAACCAAGACGGTGATACACTATATGAGCCATCGGGATCAAACACAAAGGAGGCAGGATAGCCCCATGCTCGGAACCGCATATGGCGATAGTTCCACACTAGATGGTACATTGATCTTCACTCTTTGTTTTCTCTCGGTGCGCCGGCGTTTGTGTTTTCAATTTTTGTATTTGAGCGCGAGATACCATACCATGATTTCCCCTTCTCAGTGAAAGATAGTAATGAACAGCCGGACCTTTTACACCGCGAGATGAACCCACCTATCAAACCCGCCCGTCCGTGCCCGACCCTAGCTCTTACCAGGCACTGATGTCATGAGTTGCATTTGTGTTATACTGGCTACGGCAAATTGAAAGTGGGACACTTGTACTACCTGTAGACGGTGTCTACAGTGCTAGTTTCATAGGATCGGATCTCTAGCCAGTGGTAGGATTGATCATTGAACTAAACGCCTAGTTACCCTCTAATACAATCGGCTTTCGTTGAACATCGATCCTATCGGCATATTTTATCTGAAGCTCTTGCATTATTCCGATAGCGTTGCTTTTGTACCCTCCTCCAAAGAGTGCGAAATGATTCAAAGTATGATACAGACGATACAAGGTAACTCGGTCCTCATATTCATCGCAGGGGCCACCCCTTGGTACTACTGTTTCATATTCCTTCCAAAAGTTTGCACCGAAGCCCCCGAACATTTTCATAATGCCATGGTCATACTCCGCAGGGGCGTAGCAGCCCGAGGGGTCAAAAACTACAGGAGTCGGATTGGGGATCCGTGGGGGTATCGAGCCGTTGGATTGGTTGCCGGACCAAAGATCTCCGTGGACAACGACAGGCTGAGATGAAGGCGATGATAGACGGGAGAGCAAATAATTGGCAACCGGAATGGTTCGGTTGACGTGATTCGTAAGATCTGGCTGGGAGCCATTGGATTCAATGCAGGCTTTGAGAATAGGTAACAAGCGACGGTTTATGAAGAACGAGGGCCATGTCGTTTCGTATGTATTATCTTGAGGTGTGCTTCCACTACCGGCCAACATAGACATTCATTAGATGGATTCGAGGCCATGAGCCGCAGGCTCTTAGCACCAGTTGCAGCTGTGGCGAACCTTACCAACAAGTGGTTACGGGAAACCCGTATTTGCCATTGGATGGCGCCGGCTGTGAATGTAACTTCCCGAGTTTGAGAGCGAGCGTATCGCCGCCGCCGCTGCCCCGTCGTCGTGAAAAGCCACCAGTAAGTTCAAGAAACTCCGTGGCAAGGAAATAACTGCCGCTATGCAATTCTCCGTGCGCAATAGGACGAGGGCATAACTCCGGGGCGGTATTGTATATAGCATTCAATGATTCATATTCACCTATTTGCACGGACGTGATGAGCGTTAGTCCTCGCCACCCTCCAGAAAGGAAGCCTTCCGAGGCGGGGCGTATCTAACCTTCGAACATAATCCTTGAACTCTCTCCGATGCCCGTTTTCACAAAAAACTGTTTATCCCCGGACTGGATTCGTAAGGTAGATGCGAACCCAGATCCGCCTCCAATCGATGAGATCGTAATTCGTGATGGGTCAAGGCCAAGTGCTGCTGCCAAAGCTTCATCTCTCGCCCTGGTCATTCTTGCAAAAAACCTGGTCCTAACAAGGATGGCACAGCTAGAAATCGTTAAGATGTGAAAGCAATCCCTTCAATGACTGTCTATAGATACCAATTGCACCTAGGATAAATCAATGGGTGTATGCATATGCATGTTGAAACTTCAAAGACGTCACTACAACACAGGCCGCTTTAAAATACAACAACGTGGGCACGAAGTACGAGACTGAGCACAAAGGCACTACGTGGATGGTACTGTCATCCCCAATTTACAATAGGCAGCAAAGTTGTACGCGGCAAGGGGCCTTATGGATGATATTAGGATTTTCCATTACATTATTCTTCGTCCGTCATTACCGCTATGTGATATTATTTGTGCTTATCCTGCTCTCGCTCCTGCACCTTCGTCACCCCAACAAATACTTAAAAGGGGAAATTTCCACCGGAATTATTGTACAATGAAAAGAATTAGAGCATGTGGCTCGGCCGCACTGTTGGCTATTGGCTAGCCTCGAGCACCTGGATTTGAGGCTAGTTTTTGGCTGCCGGTCGCATGAGGTAATTGTCGAATATTCTACCTGGGTCACAGTATTGGCCAACAATTGTATCTGCCCTCCGAAGGGCGTGTGAATTTACCAAATGTAAGGAACGAAAAGATACGGGCATTGCCTGCTGTACTCAACCCAATCCTATTTATCGACTATGTTAGCATGCAGGACAGTATGGTGTATTTGATGCAGCGAGTGTACTTACATCTCCGTATTTAGCTTTGCATCTTTGAATATCGCGAGTGGCCCTATGGATGTTGACACAACTAGAACGGGCGGTTAGCAGGGCCTAATATACCGGGTGGTTGTTGAGCACCTACACGAAGAAAACAGGGAAAAAATAGGGGAATGGTGACGAGAAGCCAGTGTTGAAGCCCCATGTGAGAGCCATGATGATATCAACAGTGTAGTGGATTTTGCGGGCCCATCGGTCTAGAGGGGGGAAGTAATGATTAGCAATGAAAAAGCCTTCAAATGGATACAGAATTAGACATACACCATCCGCTGGTCAAGAGGGTTCCTCCGTTCTTGCACTTGATGAAAGTTGGATTTTCGATGTACCTCCATGGGAGAGCTGGGAAACGCTTGTAGTCGACGAATGTTCCGGCTTGTTGTCTACGGAAGTTGTTCTTCTGGCTGTTGCAAGTATCCCAGACGTAGTAAGCGCAGACAAGGGTGATGAAGAGCCCGGCCTGAAACCCAGTTGACCAGCTGTATTGAGCAGGGTCGTGCTTAGCCAACCAAAGAGTGCAGTGGTGGTAAGTGAATGGGACACCAGCCATATTCCAGAAGATCAACATAAACCCCCACTTTTCGTAGAACATATCCCAAGTGGTAACAATGCACTCCTCGCCCTTAGCACACGCATTGGTGTACAGGAAGTGGGCTAGTAAGATGAACCAAACCTGGGGGCTAACATATCCGTATTCTTGGTGCTGCTTGACGGCTGTACTAGCGGTAGTCAAGAACAAAAAGAACCATGGCAAGCGAACTTCAAAGAACATCTTCATATCCATGATCCCAATTCTCGGGTTCAACTCGGCACCCATGAAGAAATCGTATAGGAATGATCCAGTCATACGATGCTGAGCACCCCTGGCGTGGGCTGAAATGTACGCTCCAATGGAGACGAGGAAACCAGAGATAATTGCCACAGATGTGATAGGTCCGATCTCCTCAATGAAGGTTTGTAGAGGAAAGATATTGAAGTAATGGAGGAAGGCGAAGGTTCCACAAGTGAACCAGAAGGTGAGGTAAGCATTGCAGAAGTAGGTCAATCGTTTGCCTCCAAGAGACGGAACGGCGTTGCCTTGGGCGTAGACGCCGGGCAAAGTGACATAGAGGATACCTTGCGCGATCAAGAAGACCCAGTAAATGGCGAAGGCCTTGGCGCTCGGATAAGCACCCTACGCAAAAAAATGCATATTAGCATGGGCGTTTCTCTTCGATTTCGTCGGCGCCGCAGCGAGGACATGAATACACACCTCCTTGACAAGCTCAAACAAATGTTTGCCAAAATCAACAAGAGACTGGCCCTTCTCCGGAGTTGGGAATTTCCCGTCGTAGTATTCCTGGCCAACCCACATGTACCACATGAGGAGAGGGAATCCAATCATCATGGCAGTGACACCTGGGGCGCCACCGAAATCGACGTGATCGGTGCTATCATCGCTGTGCGCGTGGACAGCCTCAACACTGCCGGCTGCCTTCATATCAAAGCTAGTAGAAGGAATTGGTGTGATACGATCGTTGATCCCCAGTGGGACATCGCTCTCATCTTGGATAGCCTCATTGTGGTGCCAATGTCCATTGTTTGAAGCGACTGGCTTCTCATAGGACTCGTCACTGTCATAAATCTTCTTGATTCTCTTGACAGGTGACATTGAGCGTTTGCGACCAGGGGTTGCCACGAAACCTGGTTTCTCAACCCTTCTATACCCCTCTCAGTCAATTTGATCACATATCGCACACGCGAAAATCAATCACACGAAACGAAACGAGCCGAGGGGTTTCCATACCGTGGTGTATTGCCCGTCTGCGAGCGAGTAACTCTTGAAGTCATGTTTGGCCAAGGATCAGTTGTCCGGGGCTATGGAAGCCGACAATGCGCCAAAAGATGAAAAAATGAATGAGTGTTGAAAAGCAAAAGTCAAATCTTGAAGTTGAGAGGAAAAGCCACCTTTCACTCCCGAGAAGGACAAAAAGATGGAGAAGAAGAAGAGAGAAAACAGAATGGGCTAGCCAGCAAGTGATATGATTATTTACTAGGGTGGACAGCTCCGGTTTGTATCCAGCCAGTTAAGGGGGCATTCCTCGGCGCCGTGGTCTGCGCGGAAATTATCACAAAACAAAAACAAGCGAGCGAGCAAAGCTCGTTCGGACGAAACCTGGCCAATCAGAGGAGTCGCTATCTCCAAAATGTTGAACGGTGCCAGTCAGCCCGCGAGACACTGTACCCGTACCGTCGGTTGTTATTGTTGCATGTTGCAATTGCATGGGCCGACATGTTGGACATGACGATATGTATAATAAGATATATGCGGGATAGGATAGGATAGGATAAGAATAGTACAGGAACATCCGGGGTATCTTGATCTCAATGTACATGAATCGAAAGGAGCTGAGTGGGTATCGGCGATGCAATGCAAGGAAATAATGTATGATACTTGCGTAGTTATCTCTAATATAATAACTGGTTCAAGTGGGGAGTTATCACAATACAATCTCAAATCCATCATGCTGTATCGATGCCAGTCCGACTTCTTCTCCGAATTTTCGTCGGACAAGCTCGAAGACTATCAAGGCGGCGGCCGTACTCGGCGTACTCTTCATCGTGTTCATCAAATACCCTTTGTAGAGCCACCGTCTCCAACTGCCATTTTGGATCGCCAGTTCCCTGCAGTCCTTGTAGGTTTGCTCGTATGCGTGCGAATACCGAGTCCACCAACCATAGGAATGCTTCTTTAACCCTGCTGCTGCTAGTGCGTTCGAACGATCTATGAACTCCAGCTGTTTTAGGTGAGCGTTTTGTATCTGGTTTAACGGATAAAAAACTGCATGCGAAGCGAACGACGCCGATGCCCCAGCACCAAGCAAGAACATCGGCTCTAGTGACCAATGTGGCCGAATGATCGTGATCGGATCTGTCGGCTTCGTTCCAAACGGGTGCAGATATCGATGCCTGTGGCCATAGTAATGGCTGAGCCACTTGTAATACATCTGCTGTTTGACATACTCAAATGTTGAGAAAAATAAGCCGTATCCAAGACACTCTTTTGCAAGGCTCAAACTGTAACCTGCAAAAACACCGTGCAAGCCTATTTCACTAAGAATTCGGCGCCCGTAGGCCCAAAACGATATAGGCGCCAACTTGAGGTGTGGTTCATGAGATATACCATTCTGCTTTGTAAGTTCCTATACATCCATCATTAGCCCTGTCAAGTAACAATTTAAGGAATTAAATACCGACATTTACATCGAACCGATAGCTGATAGCATCCAACGGGGCTGCGAATAAAGATTGGACCGCACCAGCAGCGGCCCCGGCAGTAAATGTAGCCCAGTAAGGTGGAGGTGGATAAGCGCGCTTTGTAGAATGACCTGCTGGTGCGTATTGATGCTGTAATATTTGTAAATATGATGTATATAGAATGATCCCCATTGATGTATTCGCCAATAGTGGAGGTAAAACTGCCAGTTCGACTTAGTGCTTGAGTCCTTTCATTTAAGACACCACCCAAAAGCATACCTTGGTTTGGAATAAATCGCCAGCCATGTGTCCTCACTGCATATGCCAATACTCCGAGTGTCGACTGATGCACCGTCCAGGCAGCATTTGCCTGTATTTGCGGATTTATCGCACGGGCAACTGCCATGTAGCTATGCTCTCACCCACGATCAGCAAATTTAGTCCACATATCCTTCAAGTACACAGTCCTTGATAATGCCGGTTGTATCTAATCGCGAATGCATGTAGTGAACGTACTCGATACGCAGTCTCATAAAGGCTTTAACGGGGTACCGAAAGTAGAACGAAACAAGTTGCATCGTAATTGCGCGCTGGGCATGGCTTCAAATCAGCACCAGTACTAGAACTCGACCGAAAAAATACTTACGGTCCCAGCAGCGGAGGCCCCTTGAACGGCATTCGAGCCTTTACTTTTCCTCTTTGGATCCTCGAAACTTTCGCCATCCCACAAGACTGCCTGTCCTTCAAAGTCTGTCGGATCGGCCGACAGGTCATGAGCGAGAGTTCTGAAATTCGGGTTTTCATGATGGTGCGGCGCGCTATGTCGATTATCGAGGTCCTCCTCCCATGTTCTTTCGTCGTTCACATTTTGCCAGGGTTCGTCGGTGGGGCGTTCGTCGTCTGTCATGCCGTACTCCTCTGCGATACGTGGGGCTGGTGAGTGTCAAATGGGTTAGGAGGAGAATAAGGTGGCGATAGCGGTGAATAGGCCTTCATTATTCACCGTCGATAGTCTTTCATAGTCTAATGTCCGGTCTTGCTCAAGGATTCGAGAGATTTGAAGCTTTTCGTCTGAAAATGAATGACTGGTGGGTCGGGTGGTGGAGCACGTCCCTATTAGCCTCATGACTAGGAACACAAGATTTGGCGTCTTGCTGACAAAGAATCCAACATTTTCAACACGATATCAGAACAAGAGCCAGCCGGACTCATAAAACCTATAACTCTTTTCTGTGAAAGCACGGATTATAAGGAGACTTGCCACAGCTTGTCTAGTTTCGAGACTGTAAGGAGACCAAGATCCTATCGACTTATAAATAACAACAAGCAAACTATTCGGAGAATATTTTTATATGGCCCCGTGATCGCCTTTTCGGTCTCCAAAAGCCCCAGTATTTCACAGGCGAATGCTATACAAGTTCATGTGATATATAGCTCCCCTGCAAACGTCGCAAAGCCCGAATATTCTGATTTAGTGCCGTCACATTGCTTCCGAGGCGTCGTATACTACGGAAATAATCTCGATTTACTCTTAGTACGCTGGCCCGTACCCCCTTTACACCAACTTTTAGCCCACAACATTTTTTTGTCCCTGGGCAGTATCAAGTTTGGTGGCAGTCATATTGATCTCCCGAAGCGTACCCCTCGATTATTACTGCATACAGTGTTAAAGAGTGATCTATCAGGTACCAGAAGCATCAAGATAGATGGAGAGGCTGAAATCTGGTAAGAATACCCTCACCTGGTTTCGTTCCGGATTCCCAGGCGTCACAAAAGGGACCTTGTTTGACATTACTCCAAAAAACAGTTGAGTGCCAAATAAGCCTTCGTAGATATATTGTCTCTAGTACTCTAGGCCATTATGAAGCTGTGAAGTTACTATTGCCCAAAACGTGCTGGTTTACTCCTCAAGCACTCCTGGGGAAATCTATGTATATCATCTTGCAACATATCCAAATTCCATGCAGATTGCGGAAAGCCACCAAGACTACAAGCACATACGTTGCCAATCCCAGCAGTATAAAGGTATGAATAGACACGGCGGTATTGATATTACTCTAGTTCGCGTATTGCCGATTAAACCCAGTCATTCAAAATATCTAAGGAATTTAGGCATATTAATAATTACTTATGCTATGAGATTGGCCTATAGCTATATAGCTCAACCAAATACAAAGACTCGGCCACCTAAAATGACTTGAGCCTTTGCAAGTTCGCAAAATAAGTTACGCTGCAGGTTGGGATATCAGCCCCCTTTGTTCTAAACAGGACTATTCAGTGGCCGACCAGCAATCGTGGCTAGAACTGGGTTTCGAACCAAAGAAATATTGTGATCAAACCGCCCAAGATTTTTGGTATCTCCGTGACTGGTTACCTTTCAAATACCTCATATGGGTGGATTTTTTCGCACCAGCGGCCTTCTTGGCGAAACTTAGCACACTAAGTTCCATCAGCGAGCGCCCCTCACCTCCCTGTACAATGTCCGAACATATGTACATGTATCAACACCATATGGTGACACAAAAAGAACAATCACGGAACAAAGAAGGGATCAAAGCAATCAAGTTAGAAATTATCGGCGCGTGGGGCAAACACAGAGATATCCAACCACTCCATCACTTGTGGTTCAAACGGTTTGAGATACTTTAAAATTTTACACTAAACCTGGTGCTAAGGTTCAATTTCCAGAAGCGCTCGCGAGTTCGGTCATATATATGCGTCTAGGATTCTGAAACAGCGGAGATGTAACATATAGAAGTTAACATGCCCACAGCCATACATTAAGCCGTTGCTGAGAGCAGTCTTAGAGTGGGAATAAGCGAAGAAACATAGAGGGGCCTGGGGTAGACCGAGGATGGTTTGATGCCAAAAGGTTATCGAAAAAAAAAAAAAAAGGTCGATCCCTTGACTCCTAGATTTGTAAGACATACTTTCAACATGTCACCCCGCCCATCGGTGACCGATACAGGTGCCCATCCGTGCTGCGCTTCTGCACTCTGGATCGCCGAGAGAATGTACTCGTGACGCATTGTGCCGTATGTGCATATGCTGTGTCCATGTCCCCTTGTCCAATGCGTATTGCATTGGACCGAGACTCCCCTCAGTTGGTATCCGAGCGGGCCCACAAATCGCCACTGGAAACTCTCACAGACCATGGAAACCCATATGGTTTCCCTTCTAAGATCGAAGGCTTTAGTCTCATCTATAGAATTATTTACTTAGTGTGGAGACAGATAGGGCGGCTAGAGATATAGCATATATCGTGAAAGCCAGACCAGCTTTGAGCTCATAACAAGACCAAGTAGTATCAAAAGCAGTACGAGTGGTTTAATGTGGACTTAGAAATTCAATTGCCATTTACCTATATCAATCTAAATTGGGTTTGAGACTATTTCAATGCTGATATACGCAAGTAGTCCCTAGTTTGGTCTCGTACCCAGTCAAGGACACATGAGATAGTCAATCAAAGGATACCACCGTTTTGGATCGGCCGTGCTACGATCACCGATATCTTGCGTCGGAGGATCTAAATACCTTAGGTCTGATAGCCGCCAATAGCTACGGAAGTCATAGGAGGGTGTAGCACAAACCGATGCTCGCATGGTGGCATATGGTTTTTTCGTTCATATGGTGCAGGTGTCCCTCTGGCTTAATGGTTCTATGAAAGTCTCGATTGAGGTCAAAGAGGAGCATCGCATTTGTTTTAGCTTCCTATCCCGACCTATTATTAATACGAGACTAACCTACGTATGATAGACCAACGTTAGAAGGTTCCCGTGTGATCCAAAGGAGCTAGTGAGCCCTCCTAGTCATTCCTAACATCCTGCTACACGCATGTTAATTAGCACGGGCAAAACCGTACTAGCTAATCGTAAAAGAAAACCCAGCGAATTGTAATATTCTACAAGCCTTTGGGTCGATGGAAACAGTGTGACTGTGACTAGTATGATACACTAGGATATGTGGTACTGCTTCAGCTCTAACGTGCCATTCTCGCGTGGTTAGAGAGCCTCCTTCGATATTTAATCGGTAGACCTTTTGCAATCTCGCAGCGTTCACCAAGCGCAGTGAGCGAAATAGAGAAAGTAATGATCCCAAGAAACCTCCTACCAATAGTCATCGACTATATGCAGCTTACTATCACAATCTCACAACAGGAGCCAATGCATGCAGAATAAGAACTAGCGCGAGCCTTGTTGGTTGCGGTATGCGTGTGTAAGTGTGCCGTCAAGGCAGTTCCCAGATACTTGTCATTCGGGTCAGGTATCTGTCAAGACGCCCACTAGTTATCTCCTGCCTCGGTCTATGAAGGAAAATATTTGAGGCAAATTAGCTTCACATGACGGGTTTCTTTTCAGAGCTCTCTCCGATATCTACCCAGGTAGCAGCGCCAGACATGGTTTGTAGGGGGTGCTGGTTGGGACGTGTTGGATTTTGTTGGATATTTCTAGCAATGTTGATAGGCCTGCCCTTTTCGACAATATTTAAGATGATTTCAGTAAATTTTGATGTAAGGACCAAATCATGCGATAACGAGCGGGCTATTTTGAAACCAGTTTCTTTCCCCTTTATGTATGTTAATAAGATATCACACTACATTGACTAAAAAGAGAATTGGGATTTATGTGATGAAACCACACTGATGACAAAAACAGAACTTTGTGCACCACAATAAAGGTGAAAATCGGTGTATGGAATAGGACGGCTTGTGATACCATTCCACAAATCGGTTCTCTTCCCCAAAAGCGAGCGGAGAGAAGGAAATAGAAGGCACGGGAGTACCCTCATATTGTCTAAAAACCCGTCCCTGTCCATGTTCCTATTAGAACAAAACCCAAGAACCTCAACTCCCGCGGCCATATCAGTTTTAACATCGCCCCGTTTGTACTACTGCTCCAGATCATATCGACGTGTACATCAACGGGAGGGCAGGGGCTGTGAATACATGGGGACCAGTAAACTTGAAGGGCGGCGATCGGAAAGATCTTCTATGGAACTACAGCACGTGCACTACACGCGATGCAAAATTTGCTTTTGAGAACACACCTTCGGGGGCCCCAAAATTTCTATTGCACCAAGCAGGATATCTTGAATTCGCCCACATTTTTTTTGCCAATCCGTGGCTATTTGCTAGCTGCGGGGGCCAATTGGGCGGAGGTTGTACAGGAAGCTTGAGTGAGCTTGACGGGGAGGCAGATGAGAAGAGTGGATGGGTGAACCTGAAAAAAAGGAAGAAGGAAGGAAAGAAAGGAACAGGAACGCATTGTGGTACAAAATGGTATGCGGGAATATGTTAAAATCGCCGTTGTTGAAAAATTTGCTTATCTAAATTTGTAGCTCCAACTGAATGTTGCCTACAGTTAGCATTACCTAGTCATAGCTACTGCTCCGTCTCCGCCAAATGGCTGCATATGTCCGAGAGCTGTATATCCCGAGATCAGGCTATGTCTAAGGAAGGTTGAAATGATTAAAAATTTTCACCTCTAATTGGGTGGCGAGCGCCGAGGGTTCATCGTCTCCGAGCTAAACGCACAATTTCTGCTCTGGTGGGAAGGCGCATCGGCGACGACGGGGACGTCTACGTATCTACTAGCACATCCCAACATCTGGCCCTTGGGCATTTCTAGGTAGCAAAGCGAATTGATAGACATCTTTCCAGCCCCAGCGCTAATTTACCTCTTCGTTGGGTCGAAGGGCTCTATAGGCGCATTGGATGCTATGAGAACATCAGGGTCCTTGTTTTATTTGTTGTTGGGTGTGGGCCGTTGGTTTCAATTTCCACCAAGGCATGAAGTGCTCCGTAGGTCAACACTACGCTGGTAGATGGCCCAAATCGAGCAGTTTTGTCGGGATAAGCATAGTTGCTCGTAGCCAGCTTACGAAGACACGCAACCCAAGACCTATTCCTTTGACGGTTATTATGCTTGACATATGTCAGTATCCGCTGCTCCAATCACCAAACTGAGCGGATATTTCCGGTAATACAGACTGGAACTAGACCTGGGGCCCATCTGAGAACACCCACGAGGTTATTTGCTTGATCTTTGTGTTGCTTTTAACGTCAAAACCCCGCGGTCTATTTCAACCAATTTTGGGTCCTGGGAGGTGAGGTGAGGTTATATCACTGGCGTCTGGGGCTATTTGGTGTGTTCCGTTTTTGGCACCGTGCTCGACAAGCTACGTACTTGACTAGAGTATGCATAGAGCTAGATGTTCTGATGCCGGTACAAGTTATCGATACGCCCGTTCGACGGGGGGCGCCATGGCTGTTGCGCCTTTCCCGTGTCTAAGTTTAAAACACGGCTTCGAATCTTGTTCAAAATTTCTCTCTGTTATGCCCTGAATTAGCAGAAACCAGTAGAAAATTTCAGTTATCAGACCTAATTAGGGGAGGAGAGAAAAAAAAAAGTCATTAGCCCAGCAAATTGGCCGTCTAGACGAGATTCTCTAGACGAGAAGCATTGCGCAATGTATTGATATTCCAGAATGTATTTTTGCGTTCGAGGCGAAGATCTTAGGCTAGAAAAGGCTGGGCGTATCGATACGGATAGTTCTGCAAGCGCACGCATCCTCCGGGGCATGGGACAGTTAGGAAGCTCGACATGTCAATCTGGGGTTAGACGGCTTCGTTAGTGTTTCGTTAGCTTCGTTAGCTTTATTAGCCTTGTTGGATTTGTAGGCTAACTCCAAACTGAGAACTGGGTATTGGGAGCCTGAAGCAGGACGGCTGGGCCAACCCTCAAGGTATGTGTGTTCATCGATTAATTTGCTGAGGCCCCGAGCTTCTTGAATTGGTCTTAGAACCAGCATCTGATGCTGATTCTCGAATCATAATGAAGTTGATCTTTGTGCTTGGTGTGCGAATGGCCGAAGAGGCCTGCCTATTGAGGCTGGTGTAGATGCAATTCTTTGGCATCTGACGTGAAGAATTTTCCTGCGCCTCGATCCGAGGGTGGCAGGACCAATGGACTGGGTCCGTTGTCTTGAGTGTAGAACCGAGAAAGCGAAGCCGAGAAAACGAACAATAGGGATCCCGAACCGAATGTTGGGAAATATCACAGTGGGGACCACCCGATAGGAAACGGAAACTGCAGAGCATTTCCATTCTTGACGCCTTCCTTTGTTGTTTTCGCTTTGATTGGAGTCTGGTTCTTGGGATTTCAATTTTGGAGGCACAGCACCCACACTGATGAAGAAGTGTCTCCTTGGGCATCGAGTTAACGTTCCCTTCACGAAATGGTAACGCTCACACGGCGCATATAATTGTCAGGCGAATTTCGAAATGGAGGCTGGGCAACGGCTCTGATAGGCGCGATGCATCAGGTACTTTGAAGGTGCCTGCGAGGGACGCAACTCCCGCCGCCACCAAAGGGCACATGACAAACAGTGAAGGTTTGAAGTGCTTTCCCAGCCTCTCGAGCTGCATGTTGCTCAACCCTTAATTAATTTGTCCTGATCAGAATATTTCGCAACGGATGCGTGTCGAGGGTAAACTAGTGTTGCAGGCGCTGTCCAGCACCAATGATTTGCTTGATGGTTCGGCATTTTCACAGGCCGAATAGTCCGAATAGGATGTTTGCATTTGGTACCCAGATACTCTCCCATGTATGCTATATACTCTGTACGTCGTGTCGTATGTTCTCTGTAATGCACCTTGTAGGTAGAACTTTGAGGAGGGGCACTAGCAGTTGATGTTGCTAGGATCCCGAAGTCAATCAAACGACGGAATAGTTCTCGAAACCTGCCGGCTAGCATCATGATCATGTCATTGCAGCTGTCACCTACCCGACGATCCAAAAGTCATCCTAAGGCTGATCAACAAGAAGTTTTTGGGAGCGATGAAGGATAACGGTGCTTGGAGGGTGATAACAAACCGTGTCGTCTAGGGTCTGTCGGTTCAGTGAAGAAAGGACTTCCCGCTTCCTCATTCACAGCCCCACTGGCTAGTCCCCAGATGGCACAGCGTCAAGGTTTTTTTTTTTTTGTTTTCACGCTAATCTGGCCAGGTCACTGGCGGCCCGGATTCGTCATTGGAGGCCCAGGGGAGCATCCAGGGATCACCGAAAGAGATGCTGGGGTTTCCCCTTGTCGTGGTTGCAGGATGGGAGACATGCCTGCTTGATAAAACGATTGAGTTTCGACAGCGCGAAATATTAGAGGGCCGATAGATAGTAGATATGTCGATACCAGGCTGTCTGTTTATACGGGTAGAAGGAACAAGATTTGGGAATGAAATATCGTGTGATCGAGTCGGGAATATTTTTTGCATGATGGCTGAACGCCACGATTAGGAAAAACAGGGAACAAGCATTTTCTGAGCTGTCCATGGAGTGATCCAGACCATACTTTTGTATGCAGAGAGCAAAAACAGGTTCGGTTGAGTCGACGGCACTGCAGCCTGCTAAGAATCTAACCGTATCGAAACCCCAAATCGCTAAATAAAGCATCCGACGGGTTGATATAAATACCTTGACGCTCGTGCTATGTACAGGAAGGGAGAGCGTGTGTTCTGGACATATGGTATGTAATGTTCCAGACATCAGATTTGGGAGGCAACTCTAGATGCATATTTCGCGCAGAGTAGCGTTCCGGATCCCACGGACCAAGATCGTGTCTTTTAGATCTTTGGTATCAAAGATCCTCATCAAAAAGGACTCCACCTATGACCAGATTGGTTTGGCAAACAAGATGGTGTGAGTTCGTGACCGGATTCTGGGAGCGAGATGGGTGCAGTTGGGATTCCTTGAAACGCCCTCATGCGGGACAATATCACGCCGGTACTGTGCCTGAAGATCTTTGCTGGAAACCCCTATAGCAGAGGCGGTGGTGATGCTTCTCTTGGACAGAGGCCGACCCGAGCGGGTCTCGCTAGCGACCATCCTTTGTTCGCACGTGTGTGCATACTTACTATTGTTATGTACTGAGGATTTATTTGTCAAGAAGCGTGCGCGTCAAGACATCTCGAGCGTCCTTGCGAACAGAGGAGAGCGAGCGAATTGGCCGAACGAACATCCATTTCTCGGAGGCTGAAGGCAGCAGTCGGCGGCCCCTCCCTTTGTTTCTTGGGCTACACAGCCGGGAAGCCTTTGCCGTGCGGTGTCCCCAACACATTCTTAAAATTTAAGGTTAAATTCGAGAATGTTGTGCGCAGAAAAGGGGGGAACCCGGCTTATATATCTGGCGGCCAATCGGTTGAAATTGGACCAAGCAAGCAAGTAGAGAAAGCAGAGAAAGCAAGCACAAACAGAGTCCGAGAAATAGTCTGAAACGGCTGGGCCGTGTGTGCTGGAGGGCATGAAACGCTCTGCAGAGAAAGTTTGCACGGAACCGGATCCCCTATCTTGTTTGGGAGCCGGTTTTCTGCCCCGAAAGTCTGGTTTGTCTGGGTTCATGGGCCGAGCTGAGAAATTCATGCTCATTTCGCTGGGACTGCCGGGAAAAGGGCAGGTCGAAATCGCTGAATCCTTCTGCAGGCTGCCATTTTAATATGTATGGGTCCATCCGACTAAGCACTTTTTTTTATTCTTCCCTGCCGGTTCCTGTTCCTGTTCCTGCTCGTGATAATGTTGCTACTGCGTACATCCTGCCTGGTGCCAAACGCTAAATGCTGGATGCTGAATTTCGAGTGATCGATCCCAGGTTCCTTTGTTTCTCCGACACACGTCGCTTAAGCAGGACAGCATTTTATTTTCTCACCATTCGGCCCGATGTGATGCATCTGCTTTCACAGTGCATTCGACCATTCCCATCCAGGACCCTTGGTCATGATCAAGAGGGGCCGTTCTTAAATGCGCCAAATATCAAGCAAACCAGTCCACGAAATTGTCCTCTCTTCTGATCTGTAAGAGGAACTTGGTAGAAGTGGAGATTCCCGTTGGCCTCCCGTGAGCCCAACCAATCGAGGAACTTGGCCTTCCCATAGTGGGGATCAAGAGACCGCCTTCGATCCCCATCAAGCATGCACGCTATCAGCCACTGTCTGAAACACTAAAATATGATAGGTTGTGCGGAGAAGAGAAGAAACATGGACATAAGGTTGAACCAATCTTATGAAATGTCCTGCACCTGTTTGTATACGAAGGCCATGCAGCCATGCAGCACAAGAGAGACATGTACGAGAGTGGGAGAGCACATGGCAAATCGAACCCTGAGGTTTTCCTTCTCCTCTCTCGCTCGCTCGCTTCTGATGTCTTTCAGGTCGAATTCTAAGACTCCAGATGGAAGCAAAAAAGTCATTTCCCGCTCGTTTGAAGTTGGTGACATTTCTATTACAACTTTCCTGCCCGCATTGGTTTAGTCGAGAGGGGTTTTGCTCCAAGATGACACCACGAGCCGTCCTAGTCCCCGGGAGGGAGATCTCACCACGATGATCTGTCCGGGAACAGGACCTTAGGAAACCTGCGCTTATCGGGGGGAAAGTCTGGTACATACGTACATTGTATAGAGGCGGTACGATATTAGGCATATTCCGTCTCGAATACTTACTTTGGAAACAGTATGATATACCTTGGACTGATGGAAGAGAGGGGGATGTGTATATCTTCTAAAGATGGAAATACATTTTTTTTTTAAATTTTATATTTATTTTATATGTATACACCTCAGCACTTCGTATCCATGTTAGCGCGATTCTTGTGGTCGAAGGCAGGGCACTGCTCGGGATCTTGTACCGGCCTGTGTGTATTCGAAGGCACAGGTGATTTGTAGAGTGTATTTGCCATAACATGGCACAATATCTTTTTTGTAACAACCGACAAGATTTGTGTCCATGCTCACACATACAAAGTAAATAGTAC
Source organism: Orbilia javanica (assembly GCA_036872735.1). Lineage (NCBI taxonomy): Eukaryota > Fungi > Ascomycota > Orbiliomycetes > Orbiliales > Orbiliaceae > Orbilia > Orbilia javanica. Next base: position 80,143 of record JAVHNR010000012.1, read on the forward strand.
TGTATGCATACTGCGTCCTCGATGCAGGTGTGGGAGCATGGGTCAGGCATGAAGAGGTGAGGGGCAAACGGCATTGGAGGTTCCCAAGTCTCACCTCACTGGCACAGTCCTCCTCCCCTTGAAGCGGTACGCCTTCCCTGCCTGTCGTTTCCTTCCAAACAATATCATTCAAATCAGTCACTCAACGATCAAGCTTAATTACCAAACGCTTTTGCGTGGGATCACAGCTGGTTGGCTACCACAAACAGCGAATGATTCGTCCTCAGGCTAAATGAAAAAAGAAAGTGTCTTTCCAAGAAACTCTAAAAGGGTTGGGTGGATTCGACTTCTCCTGCGAAAGCAAGGTCTGTCCACGCCCAATACCTCTTACATACTCCGTGCAGGAGAAAAAAAAAACTGACCCGCAAGAGATCTTCCCTGTCCCCCGGCTAGTTGCTTTTTCCATCCCGGAATTTCTTCTTCTCTTGCACTGCAATTTGGCTAGGGAAACGAAGCAACTAGGGCTAAAAAAGGACAAGGGCCAGGGTTGGACATTACCTAGTCCAAGTGGGAGGGGTGGGAACGAGGAAGCCAGGCCGATTTCCAGTCGCTCGACTCAGCAGGAATTTGAGACTGGGCTTTGGGCTGGGGATGGGTCCGCTTTTCTGGCTTGGGACCACCAACTGGGCCTTCCTTTTTACCCAGGTCTCGTCCTGCTGAACCTGTTCCCTTTCACTCCTCTCCCTCTTTCCTTTGCTTGGGACTTATACTACACCGACGACAACCTTTCGACTCTCGTCCGCCGACCAGGAATCGACAAGTTTTTCTCTCTCTGAGGGTCGAGACGACGATAGGATTTTTTTTTTTTGAAGAGCCGAATACACTAGGCTCGGGGATATTTTTTTTACTAAGGGGACGGATTAAAAACAAATACAAGAAAGGGAGAAAGGGTAGAAGCATCCAAAGGTTAAATAGCATCTGGATTCATTTCTTGGGAACAGCGGTTTTTTTTTTTTATTATTACTTTTACTTTTACTTTTTAATCTTTATCTTTTTTTTTCTACCGTTCGAAGTTTGTGATATTTTTGCTGCACGGTCGTTCTTTCAGCCTTCATCGCCACCATTTCCGACCTATCTCGAAGACGGGGACTTTTTGGGACGGCCGACCGTACTGGACGAAGAGTGGATCTTTTCGATATCAAATCCGACTTGATATATAAAACCTATCTTCTATATTTTATATCTATCATTCCGACATTCCCTCGTCGAGGAGAATTGTATTAGACTTGCAAAATGTCAGCAGTCGACAAATCCCTGGTGCCGGAAACGGTTGCCTTTGCTGAGCGTCGCCTCCGCGATGGGTCGATGCTCAAATATAAATTGACTGTGCTCCAACAGCCAGAACGTGCCAGAGCCTGTGGCCAAGGTGCTAAATGTAAGGCTATACAGACCCCATTCCGCCCCCCTGGTAGTTGACATCGGATGCTAACATATCGTGAAAAGCCCATGCCGATAGACGACCTGTGGACCCTCCTCCAGTTGTGGAGCTCAAGTTGTTCCAAGGCGATGACAATACTGATGTGTAAGTTTGGACTCTATGCCATCATTGATCGGCTTCTGGGACAGTTTTTTTTTAACTGACAAATGTTTCTATAGTACATTCTCTTTTAACTCAAATTTCTTTCTCTTCGCTACGTTGGAGAGCGCCCGCCCAATTGCCAATGGTCGGGTTCAACCACCACCAGCCCTTCAACCAGTTCTGACTGGTGTTCCTGTCTCGGGTATGGCATACCTTGATAGGCCTGCACCGGCAGGATACTTCATCTTCCCGGATCTTTCTGTCCGACATGAGGGCAAGTATCGCCTTCACTTCGCTCTTTATGAAGAGTGCAAGGAGGAGGACGATCGCATTGCCATGAACGGCCAGGATGTCACCCATTTTAGGGTAGAGGTCAAGTCTAAGCCATTTACAGTTTTCTCTGCGAAGAAGTTCCCTGGTCTGGCTGAGAGTACATCACTTTCGCGTATCGTCGCCGAACAAGGTTGCCGTGTTCGCATTCGTCGTGATGTTCGTATGAGAAGACGCTCTGACAAGCCAGGTGGTGGTGATGACTTGTACGAAGATGGTGGTCACTACGTTCGTAACCAAAGGAGGGAAACCCCAGAAGTTTCTCGTGCTTATCCACCACCGCCTCCATCGGAGCCCATGCCGCCTCTGGAGGTCCCCCATCGTTCTTCCGCTGCGACGCCCAACGGCCAGGCTGATAAGAGGACACGAAGTGATTCGGACGTTTCGACGGCCTCTCGCCCTGATTACAATAGGATGAATCCCGGATACCCTGAAAGGCCGGGTTTCAACCAGGCATCGGCTCCACCTCCACCGCCTGCTCCAGCAATGCCCGCTGCTGGGAACTACCTTAACTTCGGCGGCCAAGCGGTTCCACAGGCTCCCATGGTTGCACCTTCCAACCCACCACCATCCCAGTCATGGAACCAGGGGTATCAAGGCCATGATGCAAACTATCAACCTCCACAAGCACCAGAGCATCGCCGTGATTCTGTTGACTACAATAATAACTACTATCCTCAATCACAATATCCTCAGCGCTCACAAACTCCAGTCAGCGACCGTAGCTATCCTCCTAGCTACACACAGTCAACTCCTCAATACAACCACTCCAACACATACCAGCAGCCACCTCAGTCACACACTCCTGCTCCTCAGCAGAAACCACATCGTCAGACCCGTGAGGATCTACCCCCCCTGAAACTCACTGCTTTGGAACCGAGATTGCCAAGCTTGAACTCTCCTTCGAGTGCCACTCCAAACTCTGGGTACATCCCTCCAAGGTCGTCGACATCGCAAGGTGCCCTGCCTTCTCCAACCTCTTATGCTCCACCATCTCAAGGTTCCTCTTATCATTACCCACCTTCCGAGGGCTCTCATGGATCAGCTCCACCCTCCCAGAACGGCTGGGGCTATTCTATGATAAAACCTTCGGAGCCGGCGCCACGCCACGCAGGTCAGAAACGAAGCTGGGAACGTGTGTTCAGCAGTGATCAACATTCTCGTGAACGTCTTACAAACGGTTCGAGACCAACACAGAATAACTATGGACTCGATGTTGATGACGATGACGATGACGAGATTGACTTCACAAAGATGAGGATGAGCTATAGAAGAGCCGATGGTGTACAGATTACTCGGGCTCTTCCTGACGATATCGAATAATCTTATCCTTTTAATTTCATTTGCGATAATCATACCTCACATACTCGGCCCTTTTTACTCCTCTTCGCTTCTCTGGAGATTTAACCTCCGAACACCTCCTGCTTTGCTTTTATGACCAAAAACAAACAAAACATGTGATTCCTCTGGTCCTGGTTCTATTGCCATAGTGTCTCTGCGATCTCTTTCTGTAGAGACGGGTGTGGGCAAGGTGGAGTTATGGTTTTACGGGCATCTGTGTGCTTTTTCTTTCTTTCTTTCTTTCCTTTTTTTTTTCTCCCTTGGGTCACCGAAAGGCGTTTCTGGCGCATTGATTGCTCCCAATTTTATTTTATTTTTATTGATGTTCTTTCCTTTCCCCTTTCCTTCTGGGTTGTTTTAACTTATAAATTTCGTTTCACCAAAAGAAACATTTGGCTTTGGTGTGGCAATTGTCGGTTTATAGCTGTTTCTCGTCGCCATCATTGCGGCATGCCAATATACTAAGTATACGGGAGCTGTATCTCCCTTAGCTCTTCACTGGGCAAAAATCCAATCTGACCTTCTGGAGGATGGATTCTAAAACTGTTTCCTTGTGTCTTCCTTTGTCCTTGCAGATACACATACTTAACAGTTGTGTTTTTTCTCCTTTTCTTTTCTTTTCCTTGACTTCCATCCCATTTCCTTTTTGTTAGTTTTCGTTCGATACCTATTTTTGTTTCCCATTCCCCTCCACTAACAGTTGATAGTAATTTGGCGAGCGATGGGAGAGTTCTTTTGCAGAAGTATATACACTCTTTGATCCTTTCATACTCTCATGATCCCAAGTTCACATATACCCTTACGGTCGATTGAGGCTCCCGTTGGCTACTCGCAGGCCCTCGCTTCTTCTCTGTCACTTCATACGCATCTGTATTATCATTTTATTCTGTTGGTATAATTAGCCTCATACCCCCCCCACATTCTCTTACGTTTTGTTACTTTCTATAGCTTGTCGTCATCGTGTTCTTTAGCTTAGAAGTTCTTTCTTTTTTTTTTTTTTCGGTGCTCTTTCGATTGAATCTAGTGTTTTTATATATCATACCTAAGTTGGGATGCAACTTGCATTTGGTGCTTCTTTTGCTTTTTCCGCGTGCTGGCTGTAATACTCCCATCATTGTCGCTGTTTATTGTGCGCATGACCTAATCCTTGGATAATGGAATTCTGATTTTATCTTGACAAGCACTGGATAGCAAAGCCAAGCCGTCAAGGCTCGTAGAATGTTAATTTGAGCGGGTGTGATTGCTGTGACAGTTATAACCAATGCCATGGCTCCGATGGCTGGGTTGCCCTGCACCTGCGAGGCCAAACCAAAACAAAGCAAAACACAACAACCTTCCGCGCTCCCGCTTCGCCGTCGTCCTCACCCGCATTCCCTCCACGCCTCCATCAACATCAACATCAGCGCCATCGCCACTGCCAAAATCCCCTCCGCAAGGTACCTATCCACTTCTCTAATATCAACCCCCGGCGTCCCCAACCCAGCTGTTGCGATTCTCCTGGCTGGTGCACCGGCTACCCAGCAACACAGCCTCCATCCCGTCCACTTGGGCGATACTGCGTGATTGCGCAAAGCGGTTCCCTCAGATACGGGGTCAGCTCACCCCGCCGACTGTTACCCCATCGACTCGGCCCCAAACGCGGTTGCCTCTCTGGTGGGCGCGCGCCAGCAACCCGCACGTTCTATGCCCAGCTCCGACCATCTGTCTACTCCCCAGCGTGTAAGCTTTGTCCATCTTCCGTCGCTTTTCGGATCCGGTTTCCAGTATTCCCTGCGCCGGGTCCTCGCAGGGCAATACCGAGCGATGTTTGCCGTTTTCGATGTTTTTTTTTTTTCTTTCTTACTCATGGGGTTAACGCGACCTCTGTTGCGCCCGCCCCAAAACCGAATCCGCGCTCACCCCACGATTTCCCATGCTAATAGGCGGTATATGTAGATCCTTCGCACCTCGCAGCTAAATAAAATAGCTGTTTTGCCGGACGGGATGGCGATACCGCCTCCGCCATCTTTTCTGCCTCCACCCCCGCCCCCACCATCGTTTGGCCGGAAGCGTCAACGTGGTGGGAATTCCGACATTGCAGCCTCCCCGGAACACTCAATCGACGACGAAGATGCAAACTACATTGTTTACCCGAGCGATGACGAACAGGAAACGCCAATCAGGGGCGAACGCCAACCCTCGGTAGAAGAACGAAACCAAGACTACGACGACGGTGCCGAAACGCCTAGAAATCGGAGGGCCGATTCCGATGGCGACTTTGAGATGGAATCTGATGCTGAGTTCTCAGAGGACCAAGAACCCCAGCGAAAACGTGCGAAAGCTGGTGGTGAAGGGGAACCAGATGATGGCGACGAAGCCGATGACCCTGATGCGAACGACTCGTTGGCTACGGGAAATAACAAGGGCAAGCGTCGGGTGTCCCAAAAGTGGCGAGAAGACGTTTACAGACCTACCCCCGGAGCCGACTCGGACGATTCCGACCTTAATCTGGTGGAACTCACGCCCGAGAAGAAACGAGGGAAACGGAAGAGCATCGGCAAGACCGCTGGTGGGAGCGCTAGGAAACCGGTGGTGCCTGCGGGCGGGTTGGCTAGAAATAAGAGCAAGAGCACACCTAATCTCAGAACAGACGATACGCCGGAACCGAGCCAAATTCGGAAAAGTAGGTTTTACGAAGGAAGCATGAATGATAGATTTACTAGGAAAGGCGGTGTCCCGCCGTTCGTCAACTACGAACCGACCGGAGAGGCAGATTCTGGAGCACCCGAATACAATAGCTTCGGTATGCTTGTATCGTCGACCTCATCGTCAGTTATGCCGCCGCCACCGCGCCCTTTCCCTAAGGGTGACTTGCCGCAGTCTACACCGCCGCCTCCAAAAAGCAAGTTTACATTCTTTGCTCCTATCAGCAACTGGTTCTCAAAGCGATGGCAAAGAGCCACCCAAGAATACGAAGAGCGGGAACGAAAGAAGGACCAGGAAGTAGAGGTCCAAAAACAGGTTAGGATCTTGATGGATAGAAAGGCCAAAGCGGAGAAATTGTATGCGGAAAACAAACTCAAAGGAATCAACCAGCCTAGAGTGCTGGACCAACGGATTGAGCAAGAACCCTTGGTCACGGAGGAGCAGGTCTCACAGCTCTTGGATATTCCTGCTAAAATCGGGGTTGCCTACACCACTGACGATGTCTATGAGGCTCCAAGAATGAGTGAATCGGCAATGAGCTTGACAACCATCCGAGCTGTGCCTACACTGCAGGGACCTACACCCCGCGCCTCAACAGAATCAACAGGGTCAAGCAAATTCGCTGGTATACCTAGGAGTTCCCATGCAGCTCTTGCAGGATTTAACCAATATAGAGATACGGGCTTCCGGGACGGCACGCCCCTAACTGCAGACACTGCAGATACTACAGATACTACAGATACTACAGATATCGAGAGGTTTCGGAGTAGGAGCAGATCACCTATCCAAACCCCCAGCAGGCCCCTTACAAAATCTGAGCTGAAAAAGAAAGAACGCCTTGAGAAAAAGATGCAGGATCTCAAGAAAAAACTAGCTGAAACGGAGTTGGACTTATCACAAGTCCTTGGAAATGGGCCCTTAGCAACATCTACTCCTGCGCCGAAGACCACGACAATCAAAAATGTGCTAGTTGCGGATGAAACCATGATTCTTATTCATGAGGACGGCGAAAACCAAAATGAAGAGGACGAGGCGGACCAGATAGTGGAATGCATCATGGGAGCGCCTGAGCCAAAGGCCGCATTGCCCGCCCGAAACCGGTCCATGTCGCCTTTGAAGAAGCTTTTGACTATTGGCACAAAAAAGAGCAAAGACACGGACAACAGCCTTCACACTGTTAACGAAAGCGCAAAAATCAAAAAGTCATCTCCCAGTGGTAGAGGCAGGGGTGGTGGTACTAGAGGTGGAGGAAGAGGGGGGAAGATCCTCTCCAGGAAGAGGAATGAATCTCCCGATGAACTTATTATGGTTTAAGGGACAGATCTCGCTCATCGACCTTACACATGACACGGGAATTTCTCCAATATTTCTCTCTATTCTTTGCTCTTACCTCGTTCCATTTTCCTTCCCTTTCTTTCTCCCCCTTTCTTTTATTTATCGGTTCTTCCGCAACCTTAGCGTTTCATGGCCGTGAGTCCCCATGAGTTATTCGCAAAGATCTTTCATGGTCCCGATAGCTTCGCTTCATACTTGCCGAAATGATTTTTAAGGCATTCCTAAGCCACGGCGATGACCCAGGAACTATATTCACCTTCGGCTTTCGCCTTCACAATCCTACACCATCATCTCTTTATCAGTCGCATGGCGGTGAATATTAGACCCTTTTAATGTACGGTAACTCTTGTTTCTCCTTTGCGCCTTGTGTGTCGGAAACATCTCAGGCGATTTTTTTATCCCCATTCTGTAGCTACTTGTATTTGAGAAGAGCGATGAAGTCATGACGTTTCGTTTCCGAACCAATACCCATCTCCGCGCTTCCTTTATTTTATTTTTATTATTTTTCATTTTCCCTTCTGTTCTCTTCTGTTCCCTTCTGTTCCCTTCTCTTTCTATGTTGGCTTCCTTCGTTTAGCCTTGACGCATTCACAAGAGCGATGATGATGTTTTCTAAGTAGGTGTATTTGAATGTGTGACCCGCATGTACGTAAATCTCAGGCACAATGATGCTGGTCGTCGCCCCATTCAGATATCGGTATATGCGCCTTGGCAGCCGCTTGTGTGGCTGGCAACTAGAGTGAGGCTAGTGTCGCTAGCTGTGTGGCTGCCGACGCGAGGTTGATTGCGATGGCAGCCAACGCGAGGTAAACGGCCTGTTGAAAACTCCGAAGGTCCATCACCGCCGCCAAATACAAACATCCTCGACCCAGACCAAGAGCTCGACCTCTCCGATAGCTGGCCCAATTGCTGAAGTGGATCCTGGTGTCTGCTGACTAAGGAGAAGGCCCTTTTCTTGGAAGTCGGGCACTCAACGCGTCTTCAAGCTCCTGCTCCAACCTCATCTTCAAAACCTTTTTTAAACGCTCAATCCCTCCAAAGCCTCCCTTCCCAGATCTCGTCTTAGCAACATCCTCTCCATTTCTCCACCACCTGCTTAGCCTCCTATAACCCCCCCTCAAGTAGGAGCTGTCCTCGCGACAAACGACGTTCTTCATCAGCCATGTCGGATGAAATCGTCATCGACAAGCAAAATTTCTCGACTCGCATCGCGACCCTCATTTCAGCATGGCGGTCGCAGCGTAACGAACAGTTCGGAGGTGCTAGCTCTCTATTGTTGCTGTTAGGAAAATCTGACTCCAGTGGCTACACGAAGACTCTATCCTTGTTTGTAAGTTTTGAAGCCATATCCAGAACTAGGAAAACATTTTCCTTCAAAAATCCTCAAAAATCCGGAAGAACTAAGCAAAGGAGGAAAAGTGGAATTCTAACTGATCGTTGGGGGTGATTTTAGTATTGGCTGCTTGGATATGAATTCCCTGCTACATTGATGCTTCTAACATTTGACAAAGTTTATGTTGTCACAACTGCGAAAAAAGGTTGGTTAGCTTGGTCTCCCAAATCACAAAACATAGATCCTGATTGTTGACTCTGATTACGCCTAGCTAAATTATTGCACCCGTTATCGACGCCCAAATACCCCGTTGAAGTCCTCGTCCGTGGCAAAGATGAAGCTGAAAACAAGAAACAGCTACAAGCGATTGTTGATCATATCAAGGCTGCCGGTGTATGTTGCTTCCGTCCAAAGCCGTTACCATTTTATTTCATTCTAATAGTTTTCGTTCGATTAATTGATTCCCTTGGTCCTCATAAATAGAAAAAAATCGGCATCTTGCAAAAGGATTACGGCGTTGCTCAGGGTCCTTTGGTCACGGAGTGGAACAGCATCTACAAGCCCTCTGTAGAGGCTGGAGATATTGAAGAGCAGGATTTTGCCGTTGGGGCTAGTACAGCTCTTCAAACCTACGATGAAGCTGGATCGGTACGAATTTATGAATGGCCTTCTATTCCCTGACTCTAGGAAACTAACTCTCTACCATAGAAAAGCATACGCCAGGCCGCCAAAGCCTCCGTCGCTGTTATCCATAAATACTTCCTTGAGGAGATGTCCGAGATCATTGACGAGGAAAAGAAAGTCACCCACGACACCCTTGGCAAGAAAGTAGAGGTGCAGATTGATAATGAGGACTTCTTCAAAAAGAAGGATCACAAGCTTGGCGCGGACTTTGCACCATCTCAACTCGATTGGGCCTACGGCCCTTCGATCCAGAGCGGCGGAAAATACGACCTTAAAGTTCCTGGTGAGACCGAAAACGATAAGAGCAACCTCCACAGTGGCGTCATCATAGCGTCTATGGGCTTCCGATATAAGAACTACTGCAGTGTGGTCGGGAGAACCTATATGATCGACCCTAACAAGACACAAGAAACGCACTACTATTTCCTCCTCAAGTTGCACCAATTGATTATTAATACTCTTCGAGATGGTGTCACTTGCAAGGACGTATATAGCAAGGCGCTCAATCTTGTCAAATCTCAACACCCCGAACTTGAGAAGAATTTCTTCCGAAATGTGGGCTACGGTATCAATATGGAGAGTCGCGATAGCACCCTTATCCTCAACGGCAAAAACTCCCGTACTCTTCAGGAGGGCATGACATTGGTTCTCCACGTCGGTTTCCAAGACCTCGAAAATCCGAAGGCAGATGATAAACGGGGTAAAACCTACGCACTCGCCCTCACGGATACTGTCGAGGTTGGAGGGAAGAATACAGAGGCTATCGTCTTGACACGCGGCGCGCCCGTTGTCAAAGACGAAGTTGCATTCTACTTCAAAGATGACAACCCGCCAGAGCAGAAGGCGAAGCAAGCCAAGCCACCACCAAAAGCGTCTGCTTCTTCAAAAAACACTGCAATTATGAAAACCAAGTTGCGTGGGAAGCGTGAGGAGGTCGATGATGGCAAAGAGCAACGTCGAAAGGAAAATCAAAAGCAGTTAGCTTTGAAGAAGCAGGCCGAGGGTCTCGAAAGATTCCCTGCCGGCGGGACCGCCAGCAATGGCGTTGAGAAGAAGCAAATCAAGAAGTTCGAGTCCTATAAACGTGAAAACCAATTTCCGAACGGGGTTGGCGATTTGAAGATTATGGTCGATGTCAAGGCACAGACTATTATTCTTCCTATCTTTGGTAGACCTGTACCATTCCATATCTCTACCATCAAGAACGTCAGCAAAAACGAAGAGGACCCCTTCACACATTTGCGTATCAACCTTGTTAGCCCTGGCCAGGGTGTTGGCAAGAAAGACGAATTGCCATTAGAAGAGCCTAGCGCGCACTTCGTCCGCAGTTTATCCTACCGAAGCACAGATCGTGTTAGAATGGCCGATATAAGCCAAGCCATTCAAGACATGAAGAAGCAAGCGTTGAAACGTGAGCAGGAGAAGAAAGAAATGGAGGACGTGGTTACTCAGGACAATTTGATCGAAATCAAGAGTAAGTTTGCAACGCCCTAACCACGCGAAAGGCCAATTGTTACAGAAATCTGACATGGTACTCTCAGACCGAAGACCCCAACGTTTGCAAGATGTGTATGTTCGTCCGGCGCTTGATGGGAAGCGTGTTGCTGGCGACATCGAAATCCACCAAAATGGTCTGCGATATGTTTCGCCCGCCCGATCGGAAAGGATTGATATTCTGTTCTCGAACGTCAAGCACCTGTTCTTCCAGCCCTGCGAACATGAACTAATTGTGATCATACATGTTCACTTGAAGACTCCCATCATGGTTGGCAAAAAGAAGACGAAGGATGTTCAATTCTACAGAGAAGCCATGGATATACAATTCGATGAGACGGGCAACCGCAAGCGAAAGTATCGGTATGGCGACGAAGAAGAATTTGAGGCCGAGCAGGAGGAACGCCGACGAAGAGCCCAGCTTGATAAAGAGTTCCGGGCATTCGCGGAAAAGATCTCCGAAGCGACAAAGGACGAAGGCCTCGATGTCGATATTCCATTCCGTGAACTAGGATTCTATGGTGTTCCGTTCCGTGCCAACGTTCTCTGCCAGCCGACCACCGAGTGCCTTGTTCAACTTACCGATCCACCATTCCTCGTCATTACACTTGATGAGATTGAAGTTGCCCATTTGGAACGTGTTCAGTTTGGCTTGAAGAATTTCGATATGGCGTTTATCTTCAAGGATTTTTCACGGGCTGTCGTCCATGTCAACTCAATCCCGATGGAGTCTTTAGAAAGTGTCAAAGATTGGCTTGATAGTGTCAACATCGCCTTCACAGAGGGACCTTTGAATCTTAATTGGATGCAAATTATGAAGACAGTCACCGGGGACCCTCATCAGTTCTTTGCTGATGGTGGCTGGAAATTTTTGAGCACTGACACTGACGACGAAGAAGAGGAGGAAGAAGAAGAGGAAAGTGAGTACGAGGAGTCTGAGAGCGAGTTCAGCGATGGTGAGGATAGCGAAGATAGCTACGGAAGTGAAGATGATGACGCCAGCGAAGACGAAGGCAGTGATGCTAGTGACTTCTCCGAAGGCGGTAAGTCGCAAAAGAGACCCTTTTTTTCGTATTCTGAATGAATGCTAACAGCAAACGTTTTTCTAATATTTAGAATCATGGGATGAAATGGAAGAGAAGGCGAAAAAAAAGGATAAGGAGAGAAACCTCAGCGACGAGGAAAGGCCGAAGAAGTCCAAGAAACGCTAAAGGGACATGCACGAGGCCCGAAAGGTCCTCTAATCTTTGGCTCTGTATTTGTGGCTTCGAACTTGTCCATTTTCTCTTCTTTTCTCTTCTTTTCTCTTCTTTTCTTTTTATCTTTAGTGATGAAGAAAGCTTGCCGGGGAGAGACAAGATATTTTTTTAACACGAAAACGAAGTAACGATTCTGTTTTTCTGATTGCGTTTCTCTGAAAAGTCGCCCTTCTCCCTTGTTTTTTTTTTTTTTTTTTTTTCCATTTGCTTCTCACCTGGCTTCTCCTCTTCCGCCTTGCGTCGTATTCGAGGATATACCTCTCTCTCATATTCTGATTACGCTTTTTTTTTTTTTTTTAACCCTGTGATGTAAACAAACCCTTCTAAGTTTCCTTACTGTAGTAGGTAGAATCAATAATAAGCAGTATGCCTAATCATGAAGACGACTTTGGCTTGAAAGTAGGGAATGGGAGCGGGTATGACGAAAGCTATCGGATCCTACATAATTCCGCAAACTAGGTAGTAATGATTGGGGCGATGAGAGAAGTCAACTATGTCGCTCAAGAAGGCGAACTGGACAGAACCGGAAAAAACAGGGAAGCGCGGTTTTTAAGATTCTAGAAGGTGTCGCAGAAACAATGCGAGATTCTGCAGGGAAGGCCAACGTGTGTGCAACCTCACGGAGGGGTGTTGTCTAAGCCCTGCATGAGCGGCCCCACAGGCAACTTGCGGGACTGACTTGTCCTTGTCTTCAAACATGAGTGTTGGAGATAGAAGTTAAGTGCTATCTTATATGCATATCGACATTAAATTGTCTGATGGTATTGTTTACCTTTGGGCGGAATTGTTCGATTAGATTGGGTGGGGGGAACCGAGCGAATAAATGAACATGAGGGCGAATTTGTGGGTAAGATTCAGACCCTAAACTATTCCAGTGGTGATGTCGGAAATCCGCAGCAGATTGATATGCTAGCTCGTTTTTTGAGTGGAATATCGGAAATTGAAGCCAGGCCACAGCCCGATTCCAACCCTAACGTTACGGTAGTTAGAAGGGATTGAATAGTCAGGCCTCCATGCTCCATACATATGTGCATACATACTCCACGAGCCCTCTATTGGGTGGATTACATAAAGGAAGTCACGTTGTTTTAGGTTTTCTGTGCTTAGACCGGTGGTTAGGAAATGCCGATGGTGGCTGAGTAAGAAATGCATGTGGTTGGCTGCCAAGGCCCCACTTTCGAGATGCGGACGACGTCGATAGTTCGGATCCACGGTGCTAGCTGAGTGCATAGCTACTAAGTATGCATGGGGGAGATTACGGATTGCTCCTGAAGTGAATCTCGGGGCTCGAGTTCATCTTCATGATGGGATGGAACGTGTGCATCCAGAGGCAGATACGTTTTTTGCGCCGTCAGGTACTTCAAGTTCGGTCAAGAAGACCGATATGATATGATGTCTTCTTGAATCGAAGGGCATGTATGATGATGATGACCAAGGTGGAGCTTCTTAGCGGGTAGGTCCCAGCGGGCTGGGTCACCCATGCACGCAATCTCCAACCATCCTGCGACAAGCGCACTTTTTTCGAATTGAAGTTCGAGGCTCATGTCGTTATGCTCGCTTCCAACGTCGTGCACTGCCCGGCTCTGATGGAGAGGCCCAACACAAATCACGGGCCGATAGTATACTGGTACTTACTTGATTACACACATGCAACGGATTGAATGCATCGGTTCATTCATCTGATGATGATGGTGGTGGTGGTGGTGGTGGTGGTGGTGATGTTGGATGTTATCATGTTATCATGTTGATGCTGATGGCCTAGTGCAAGTGGAGGCTTCGATACAAGCTGCAAGTGGCAATGAAGACTAGGTGACCACCAGATGACGATGGATCGCAGCACAGGCGGCCTTGGAGGCTTCCCAGCCGGGAGACAATACCAAGCCTGTTGAATCGGTCCATGAAACCGGCCATCAAAGCTTGAAGCTCTGCACAGGAACACCTCCCATTTGCTCGCTTCATCCCTCCCCTCGACTTAACGTTAGAATGCCTTGTCCTGACGAATACGGATTAGCATCCGCATACCGGCGAGGTCTCTCACAAGGAAAGCTTGTGTATGTAACGGCTGGAGCGCCCAAGCAAGGTTTATAAGATCCACGCGGGCGCTGCTTGGTTCTTGCAAAGCCCCATTCTCTCCATCATCGACAGCGAGCTTCGACGCACTCCAACAGTCAATACCCTCTCTCCTCTGCTACACATCACGGAACTCCCCCATTTGTTTTCTTTTTTTCGTGTATCTCCTTTTCTTTTTTCCTTTCTTTCTTTTTGCATTTGTCGCGGAACTGTCTTCGTTAGACCAGTTGTGACCTCTCGATTATTTATCCGTTTCATACGTCTCCGAGTACCTCGATCGTTAGATTGCTCCTATAGGCCTAACAGGAGGCTATAAACCTCCCAACCTGGCGTTTTGGCTCTTATATCTACCACCACCCTTCTCTCCACGGGTTTGCAAAGCCTCATTCTTCACACTATTTAGCGCACCCAGAATTCTAGGCATCTAGTCCATCTCTTAGCCTTACCAGACGGTCGAAGCGAACTGCGACTTCGTAGGGCTGCTTTGTCGCCCCGATTCTATTATCCCTCATATCTTTTACCTCCATACGATCTCATATCTCCGTCAAGTCTCTCTCTCTTTGTGGCTTGTCACTGGGCTATACACTATACCCCGTGATAACCGAGTCGCAATCTCCCCCCAACTGCATTGCATTGTATTCCACCAGTCGATTGTTAATCGTCATCTGTGGTATACTATACGGTTTCCCATATTGCCTAGGACCGTGCATTCACCCCTACCCCCCTTCTCCCTCGTAGGACGAGTTCCTATCGACCTATCACATCACTAGCTCTCCACATCCAAACCCTGGTTAGAGCGGCGACTCCGCATTAGACAAGAAAGGCGTGTGCGTTTTACACTGCAGCGGCTCGTTCCATCTGAATCATCTACCTCGCTAGGACTTTTCTAGAAGATCATAACGACCTCTAACATCGAAAAGAAGGCAAAGCCGTGAAACTTCTCATTTTACTTGGCTTCATCCAATCGCTAAGCCGCATTATGAACCTGGTAAGTGAAGCCTCATGCCTCGTGAGACAATATTCTGTCGCCATTGTTTTGTCCCCTTGGATACAATCGGTCTGTCGTTCATTCGATCTCGGGATTACATGATCGAGTGCTCGAAGATGTATATAAGTTCTTCGTGATCTCTGTTACATTGTCGAATCATTCGCCATAGAATCCCAGACCAGATACACGACATAAGCATCTAAAAGTCCCCTCGATAATAAAGCTTTAATCACACTTCCTGTTTTTCCTTTTTCTTTTAAAAACAGAAACTTCACAAAGCCATCGATATATATTTCTACCCGCAACCCACAGTTTACGATAATATCCTCTGTTGGCACACCTCCCGGGGCGCGCACACGTTAAATAAAGTCTCCAAGTCTAATCATTCGAATTCTCAATGCATATAGTAGAGATCAACCTTGGTTATATGGTAGATTACATCGAACTTGACGACGAGCAGTACGAAAATCTACAGCAATTGTATTACCGGGCTTTCCAAATTCACGCCGCACGGTTGAGGGCGCAGCAGCAGCAGCAGCAGCAAGGTCAACCGCAGTATCACGCTAGCCAGCCCAGATCACACGCTTCCCCTGCTGCAGCGAGTACTATAAGTACCCCAACGACCACCGTTTCTTCAAGCTCTTTGCATTCTTCCTCTTCAGCAGCAACTACTGTTACCATTGACGGTTCCATTATTGAGGTCGACGGAGAAACTGGTCAAGTTAGAGTTAGGAGTGCAAATACAACTGGTTCATCTCGACGAAGCTCTCAACAACATCGAAGAGCTTAGGGCCAACCACTACAACTTTAACCCTTATTAAATCGACAATCAAACAAAATGGTCAAGCTCGGCTCAGGATTTTGTAGGTTCCTACTGATAAGTGACACAATTAGATTGTATCTTCTTACTAACCCTACCATTCTAGGCGAGTACGAGCCTGGCAAATGGTCATACTGGCTTTACTGCCCAGACGACACCCTTCCTATTGTCTTTGCCGTTCTATTTTTCGTCTCAGGTATTGCACATGCATATCAAGCATGGTAAGTTACAAGCTGTTGAACCTTCGCTTTGGTACAAAGTAGTACTAACCTTGAGTAGGCATTATAGAAACAAGTATATGCCAATATATACCATTGGCTGTATTCTCATTACTGCTGGTCTCGCGCTTCGTGCCTACACAGCACGCTCTAAAGATCTTCAAAGTTTGGGTTTACTTATCCCATCTCAAGTTTTCGTCTACTCTGGCCCACCCATCTTTTCTGCTGCACTTTATTTTGTTTTCGCAAGAATCTGTTATTACGTCCCCCATGCTGCACCAATCACACCGTACCGTATCGTCAGAACTTTCATCTCCCTCGACGGCATCTGCGAACTTCTCATCGGTGCCGGTACGGGCATGTTCGTCAACACACAGGCTCCCGAACGCCAAAAGATCGGCCAAGGGCTCTTGCGTGCTGCATTGATCCTCCAGGTCCTTCTTATCCTCGCCTTCGCTTACTTCGCTATCAAACTCCAGATAAATGCCCGCCGCCTGGGCCTCAAGGGGAAATGGAAGAACTCATTGTACACGCTCTACGTCTGCGAAGTATTCATCATGATAAGGTGTTTCTATCGTCTCGTCGAGTTCTTTGAGGGCATCCCCGGTCATCTCCTTCTACACGAATCATATTTTTATGCACTAGAATGTGTTCCAATGCTGATCAGCACGGGATACATGAATATCATGCACGTGAGCAGGTGGTTGCCCCGCCGCTCGAACATCTACCTCATGGAAGATGGTGTGACGGAAACCGAGGGTGAAGGGTTCCACGATACCCGCCCAACTTGGAAGAAGATCGCTGATCCATACGATATTGAGGGTATCATCGAGGGGCTTAAGAGTCTAGTCCTCACACTTGCAGGAAAGAAACCAAGGAAGGAGACTGTTAGACGAAAGGTAGAGGAAGATGAGGTGCAGCTCGGGGCTAGGAAGAGCCCAACAGCGGATTTGGAGGAAGGTAGGGCTTAGATGAGAGCTTGGGATGTAAAACAGATATGGTCGACGTGGTAGGAAACCCGAGTTTACTGTGTAAGCTGCGGTGACCCGCAGGATATGGTCGAAAGGTAATAGTTGAGTTCTTATACTAGTTTCTATAGCTTAATACTTTTGTCTTTTCTGTTATTAAATGTTTCCGATGTTTCAGTTGTCTTCCCCGGGACTAGAGAGGTTGTTCTTGATTACTTCTTGTTTCTCTTTTAAAAACTTTGGGCAAAATCCTTTTGTCCTCTTCATTTAATTATTAGTATTATCATTCCTGTATTCAGACCGAACAGATTAGGGAGGGGAGCTTAAAACCAGCGCTGTAGTGCCTTCTATGGAAAAGTGTTTGTTGATTCGGAAAATGGTCTCATTTTTGGTTTACGTTTTCGGTTTTCTTCTTCTTCTTCTTCTTTTCCTCCTTTTTTTTTTTTTTTTTTTTTTTTTTTAAAAAAAAAAAAAAGACGTATCCGCATGGGTATAGGAGCATGTAATACGGCGATGTGAATTTAATGTTATTGTTAATGAGTTTTAATCACCAAACGATTGTACAAAGGCAATATATGGCTTTATAGCTTTGTCGAACTACTACGTGGAAGTTTCATGACATAGTTGAGAGAGGGACAAAATGACACACTACTTGGCTTAAGTCCACGCCCAACTACTTATAAGTATTAATTCGTTCTTTCTAGTATATTTCGCAATGAAAGCTAGTGAGATAGTTTGAGGGCACTTCCGTTGCGTATTATGTGACGGCTCCATTGAAGAGGCTACTGATAGTTCATGCGTTGTTATTGTTGTATATCCGTTTTAGGTTATTAGACGTCAATATTTCTTTGTACCGAAGACATCTGAGAACGCCGAATACAAAGTTTTAGCTTAAAAGGTTTTCTTATCCCACGATTCGTGACTAATTAACGTGGTGTGCAAGTTTTAAAACCCCAGACGCACTATCCCCTTTGTCTTATTGAAGGTATTACCGTTGAAGTCAGATAGTTACATCTAGTGACCCAGAAGTCAGAAGTATCAAGCGTCCCTCCACGGAATTCCCCCGGCAGGACGGGAGGTGGTGGGCTTTCATCTTTGTTATGTTTTTATAGATGGGAAACGGAAATATGATTGTTCAATTGATCTCAAGCCATATTTCGTCTTATCTACGCCTCATCCTATGACGCTGGCTGATCGATTGCCTGGAGTGAAGGTAATTGGGAGCTCATGATTCTTCTTTAAAAAAAAAAAAACCAGTAAGTCCGCTCAAAACTTTAAGGGAATATAGTACCTTTGAGAAGGAGGCCTCTTCTTCTT
The DNA here is from genome assembly GCA_036872735.1 of Orbilia javanica. Taxonomy (NCBI): domain Eukaryota; kingdom Fungi; phylum Ascomycota; class Orbiliomycetes; order Orbiliales; family Orbiliaceae; genus Orbilia; species Orbilia javanica. The sequence goes on from JAVHNR010000012.1 coordinate 98,543, forward strand.
CTTTCCCATTCAGCTTAGTGACAGAAAAACAAAACGCCTTGACGTGCCGTCGACAAGGGGGTGAGCTCAACCGCATCTGTCTTTGATAACAAATTGTTAACAGCATCAAAGATCGTTACGTTTCAAGAAAGATACATGTGTATCCGAATATTATTCCGTTAGCGAAAGTAAAAAAAAGCCTCTGGGGAATAACGGAAAGTGGGGAATTTCGGTCCATCGAATCTAACATCCCTTTTCCTTTCCTTCTTTTTTCCCAGTTGGTGAAAGAGGTGTACTCGCTCTTGCTTTCCTGCTTTATTGCTTGCTAAGCTTCCCCATATATGTGCCATGGAGCTCACCGTTTTCTGCCTTCATCTGTCTGCCCCAACCAACCAAACCAACCAACCACCAACTATTACAATTCCTTACTTCTTTTGGATCGCGAAATTGTAAACTACCGATCTGCGATTTTGGCGGGGTAAAAGAGTGTACGTGCATATACCGTGCTTCAATACGAAACGGCAGGTTCCTGGATCATACATCCTAAGTCTAGTCTCCTTTTTTTTTAGTTTTGTTGAAAGAAACAGGCGAGGGACCTCGTTTTTTTTTTGTGTGTGTGTGGTAGAAATTAAGTCCCATGGTAGCGAAACCATTGAGCTCCGTCTGACGAAACCGGGTAAAACATTGTGCAGTGCCGTTTCGATTTTTCCCACCAGCCTATCTTTCATACATCAGCACGGAGTAGATATATCTTTTTAGCCAGTTGGGGGTTTTTTTTTTTTTTTTAGGGTTGAATTAGGTCTGGCAAAATCATGCTAAAAGGATACACTCTGTAGATCTATTCTACCTCTGTGGATCAAAAGTGAACGTCCCTGCCTCAGGGTTGTAGAGCGATATTAATCGATCTTTCGATCGAATACTCCACAGAAGTCTGTCTTAGTTTATTGCCAACTTCGCATCGAGCTCGTGATATTAGTTAGAGGTTGAAAGTACGTAATTTAAAAGCTTAGCTTGTTCCACAGCAGGCTTGCGCAGCACCAGCCAGCTTTTTTACTCTCTCCCGTCATGAATGTTACCCGATATCGGGAATCCGGGCACGTTTTTAGTTTCCCCTTTTGGGTACGAGGCGCTCACCTTTTGTTCTGGGGTGCACGGATACAACTGTGTTGATATTCAATTAAACCTACGGATTTTTAAAGATTTTTATATATAAAATTGCTTCGATTCGTTCGAGGTACCTAGGTCAGACTGAGGCGGCGCCGACAGATGCGCGGCACAACTCTGAACTAGAGAAATGATCCTAAGCCTTTACTTCTTCAAGCGAGGGAAGGGACAGAGAAGAATTGCAATTAAATCACGGGGACTATGTGGACATATGCATTGTCGGTCATTTGCAGTATTCAGATAAGGGAGGAAGATGGATCCATATGGAAGGACATCCCAATGGCCAAGGATTTTTTTTTTTTCCTTTCCCTGCGCGCCCGCCTTTAAATTGACCTGTTATAAAATGGGATATATGATATATGTCAAGGTTTTATGCATAAGGGGGCAAAGCTAAGCTTACTCACGAACCCTACAGCCGGTAGAGCACAGTGAACAACAAAGGATGTGCGAGGTAGATAGTGCCTACGGCAGTCACGGCAGCCCGACAGCTGAGGCGGGGGTTAGGTAGGATAAGTCCATACATAAATATGTATGCACTATGCTAGGGACATAGCTGAACAGGTATTTTGGGGCGAACCGTCAGTGAAGAACGTGGGGTAAATCTACTGGCCCCCCCCCCCTTCCCCCTAGTTTTTCCCATCGGTTTGCTTTTCCATCGATTTGAATTCATGCATTAGATCTCATGGCTTGCTGTGCGGTTTGCTCCGGGGGCCTGACCTGGCTGGGGAGGAAACAACCATTCAAAATGATATATAACAAAATGAAGGGTGGTGGTTTGTTTCGTTTGCGTCTACAGCGGCCCAACCTTGATTTCTTTATATATTTATATATATAACAACTGCAAGCTTGGAATACAACCCAGTTTGGGTTATTTGCATATGCATGGAGTTGGTTGATCACGCGGGTGCGGGGTAGAAAGGAGGTCGCGAGAGATGGCTGGGTATGGTAAGTTAGGGACTGCAATCCATAACGAGGGGCAATGACTGCTTCTATCGATATCAATGTATCAGTGTACGTTATCAGATGAGACAATCAAATCTTGGAAAAACAAAACAAAAGGGAAACATAAGAGGAGGAGGAGGACGAGCACGGGCCAGCTGATAAACTTCGAGATTGGTTTAGTTTGGATCGATGATGGGCTTCCTTAGAATCATGACAGTTGCAATTGGGTATGGAGTTAAGTAATATGGAGTAACTTCCAGAAGCAGTTTATCTGCCAATATAAAACTTTATGGCTATCCGATTCCATCAGCCTGAAATGCACGGAGCGAAGCTGTGGGGGATCTGAGCCTGAACTCAACGGATCGAAATGGATGTCAACTGCAGACAAGTGCAAGTCCAAGCACATTAAGGGTATCCATTGGGCTTAGGATTCTTTTTTTCTGGATTCTTTCTTTCTTCTTTCTTCCTATCTTCCGTCCTGTCTCTGCGGGCCACCTTTCTTCTTTTCTGCCGGTTTCTTTTATAATTGATTATTATAGCCCACACACTGGATAAAACGCTAACGGTTTGTGATTGTGATTTGGAGGTGCTGGAAACTGGAGGCTGGAGGAGCCCATGCGTTGGGGGGGTGAATTTGGATTGGCTGGTGAAGTGGAGAGGGCTATCCAAAGGACCATTGGGCTACAGCTTGTGCTGATGCTATGCTGGATCGAGATGGACACTTGGGTGGACAAAAAGTTCAAAAACGAAAGAAAGGAGAAAGGAAGGAGACAAAGAGCAAGAGACGAAATAGCGAAAGAAAACAAAGGAAGGTCGAGAGAAAGACCGTAGCAATTGAAAATGAGGCTGGACGGCGACGATGTGCGATCGATCCATGAAAACCCTCCATGGTTTGAATTACCAATCGGAATTACCTCCATCAGATGAAGAAGCGAACGGCGAATCGGTCTTCAAGACTTAACGCCGTCTTCTCGCTAGCCTTTGCAACCTTGCTTGACGTCGACAGAAGAGGCAAGAAGGCTATGTAATGCGATTAGATGTTACCTGAGTCGAGTCGCGCAGAACCTTGAATTCAATCTACTTCTGCCTAAGCCTCGAGCCTGCTCCCTGGCATAGGAAGTATGCACATACTACTCGCACCATTTGTGTGCATGTGCAGTCGGTCCTGTATCGAAGTCCCCCGCAGGATATCCTGGCGATTAGGCGCGGCGAAAAAGGAATGTCGATACTGAGCCGGAGAATTCAATCGTACGCTCACAGAGAGCCAAGACGGATGCCCATTCTTGATATCGAATGAGCGACGGCTAAGCTTCTTGGAAAGGTCATAGAGTTGGTATCACGATCGAGACCAAGGCCGAAGAATCCGCCTGGATGACTCGTATATCCCCTAGCCTCCCATGAGTCGTAGGTCATTCGTTCGCGGTTTGGGAACTGGAGATGTGCCCGCCTCGATCGAGCTGATATCACGATACTGGCTGACCAGCCAGTTGGCAACACAAAGGCGACTCGAGGCAGGCTGGCCTTGGTCGTAATGTAGCTTCCAAAGTGCTGTTGCAGACAGACCTGCAGCCAATAACTATGTCATGCAATGTATCTCAACATGCAAGTTTACGAAGTCCAGGACAAGGGTCACCAATTGGAGAGGGAAGCTTTGGGCTGTGGTTCTCTTTGTGGTTAGTGGCGGCCGACGTCGCTGCAAAATAGTTTAGAGCCAACCAAACAGCCCATGGACCCCCACTAGCACTTCGCTAGCACTTGCAAACGAATCGAATTGTCCTTTGGTGTGTGGCATGTCATCAGGTGCGTGGGAAGTCGCCCTGGACAGCGAGGGGAGTCGCAGCCGCGCAAGGTCTGGAGTCAGACCCATATAATGCCATCTCTCAATCAAGATCGAATCGAAGGCCGCCCCTGCCGACATGTGAATATTGGATGGATGGAAAAGAAAAATAGAACTTTCAGACGTGTCCGGAGAGTCGATGGGGTGATAATTCCACATCACCTCGGAGCTTCCCAACAGCCATTATAAGACAGACAGACAGTCCAGTGTTATGATTATTATGGGCGTATGGTGTCAAGTGTCAAAAAAGTATCAAGTATCGGGGTAGGATGAGACTCGAGACATCCATCCATGACAAGGAAAAGAAAGGAAAAGAAAAGAAGAAAAAAAGGCCCGTGAAAAAAATATTCGCCGTAATGGAAAAGAACAAGATGGTAGGAGTGTATACCCTACAATGTAATAATGATGATTTGAAAAAACAAAAAAAAGTTTAATCGCAAACAAAAAAGGAACGAAAGGATGTAGCAAACCGAGTCGCCTATTTGCCTGATGGGGGAAATTCTGTATGCGGATTACGCAGACAGGGACCGCTAGTTCAGAAGGAAGAGATGTCTCCGCTCTCCGCTCTCCGAGACAGTGGGATACCACCCGTTTCTTTTACCCAGCGAGAGTGTGTGTCTGTGTCGAGCAGATGTTGGGTTTGGGGTTTGGTGGGCTGGTGGGCTACCTAGATGTGGTTAAAATAGCTGCGGGTGGACATTTGATATATGATAATGTGCCCCTCTCTGTCGTCCTGTCCCGTAGAAACCTGGCAAAGTCCTGATTATTCATTTTCTTACGCATTCGCAAATATATCACTCCATCTATCCCAACATCGTCAGCTGCCCGTGGAGTTACAAACCATAAAAAGTCGTACGTTGTGCAACCCGGCCTAAAAAGCCAAGCTGTGCACCGGACGATCCAATTAGACGGATTAGACGGGGCCAGTTTCCCTCGACGGATTCATATGCCAGGTAGATGCCGGTGTGACCGCCTAGCAAGTGCCCAGCAGTAATCCGTACCACAACACTCTATATCAACGTTCCGTTCCCTCAGCTCAACCGGTTTCGTCAGCCCGGAATCAAATAAAAAATATATATAAAAAAAGAACGAGGGAGAGGAGAAGTCCAAAGGGTCAATTTCATCCTTCCACGTATTACCCGGCAAATAAAAGCTGCGCCTGAAGCATTGCTAGCCAGCCTTGTTATCCAAAATAAAACAGGATAAAAGAAGTGCTCAGGAACAGGTCACCATCCAGCGATAGTGGTGTGCTGTGCTGTTAAAATTTGTTTTATTTTGGCTGCTGAGACAGCCACTGGTTTGATTCCAGGCAGATATCGTTGGGTTGTTCTCGTTCGGGCCTAATTAAGCCAGCCAACCTCGACCTGGCCAGCCAGAAGGGAGGCTTGCCAGACGAAGGATAGTACCCCGAAGGTGAGGAAGAGTCAGAGCCAGTCTCACTAGCCCTGCCAGCTAGCCGCCATAGTCCGGTACCGCGACAAGTAAACAGCAATTCCTAACGGTCGGCCATCTCGATCGAAGGGAAAAAGAACGTGGACCCGGTTGCGGTTCCTGTTGCATATCCCAAAGCCTTCTTTTCCCAAAAGAAAAGTCCAAATAGATCCTTCTTTTTTGGAACCAAGGACCAAGGAAGCGGGAGTCAAGTTCCGGTGAGGTAGAGTGAGAGTGGTCCCCGTTTGACCATTCATTTTAGCAGTTGCATACGCAGCCATACACTTCTTGGTTGCCTCTTGCTTGGCCTTCGGACGGTGTTCAAGGCATAACGACGTCAACCCTTTTTGGGCATGATATTTAAGCCAGGAGGTGCCCTACCAATATAATCTTATATCAAGTACTGCAACCATCAGCGATTAGCATTTTCGACAAATACTCAATCAACATCCACGAAGATCTATAAGCATAAACGACTATAAGAAAGATATCAGACGACAAACGGATCAAATAGAATAAAAGAAACCAAGCCGGTACTTACTGGATCTAGAAGAAAGTTGGGCCGTTGATTCGAACAGAACAATAGACGAGCCCCTCCAGATTCCTATTGAAGTCCTCCATCGACTCGCCCACAAGGACATATAAACTTTTTTTTTTTTTGCAGAGGTCCTCCTCCTCTTCCCTTTTAACCAAAAAACCAAAATAGTTGTAAAGGTAAGAAAAGAAAGAAAAGAAAATGCCCGCGATATTTGCTCAAACCCAGTTCTCCATGAAAATCACCATCAGCACAGTACAGCAGGGTACAGCATAGTACAGCATAGTACGGCACTGCATTCCCTTGTATTGTATTGTATGTATTTGTATGTATGTACGGATGGGGGTTGGAGGGGGTGTGTGTGTGTCAGTGTGTGTTTAATTAGTGTTGTGGCCCAGGCAAAAGCAAGATATAGCTGGCCGGTCCTTCTTCCCCTTCCCTTCCCTGTCTTCTTCCCTTCTCCTTCCTGCTCAAAATACTCAATTCTTTTGTTATCCCAAAACACCAAAAGACTGCCATCACCGCTTGACAAAAATATTGGCATCGCTCGGACTAACTGTCGGCTGTGCCTTAGAGTCTGGAATCCGCCAATAACCTGGCCGAGATTCCTGTTTTCATTGACAAAACGTTCACCTCGATTTTCCACCGTTTCCGTGCTGCGATGAGCCACAAGGCTCCTTGTGGCAATCAGAGCGCGGACCAACAACCTCTCCCAAAGGGCCCCACCGCCACTGTCGCGACTGAGAAGTCGGAGAAATCAGACACCAAACACCATCACCACCATCATTTCCACTTCCACCACCATTCTCACGCTGAAACCAAGGCCCATTCCGATTCTGCTCCTTCCCCTCCTTCTTCTCCCACGGAATCAACTGCGTCCGTCAAGCTTATCGAATCTCCTGAACTTAAACCTCGCCAAACCGCTACCACAGCCTCTGCTACCACAACCGTCGCCAGTAATGTTCCGTCTATTAAAGTAGCCAAAGTCGCCAATGGTAACGGTCAATCCAATGCTACCATCACGAAAAATGGTTCTTCGAAGCCGACCGGTAAGCACTCCGAGATCGCCAAAGCCGCCACCATTGCCTCTACTCAGGCCGTGGCCGCGAGCTCTGGTAACAAGGATATGCTCCTCCCGGCCAGCATTCAGAACTCCCTTCCAAACAATGGCGCTGCCGCCGGCAGCCTTAGCCCCATGAAGTCCTCTGATACCCCTCTGGCTAGCTCTCCGAGTTCACCGCGGCTCCATGCAACGACACTCAATATACCCGGTCTTACTAAAAGCAAGGTTTCTGCGGACGGAAGAATCCCAGCTCGCGACATCGGCTCCAAGCTAGTCATCGTCATGGTCGGCTTGCCAGCCAGAGGAAAAAGTTATATTACTAGGAAGTTGGCCCGTTACCTTGGATGGCTCCAATATGATGTCAAGGTCTTCAACGTTGGCAACCGTCGTCGTATTGCGGCCAACCAACCCCAACCACCCACCCCACCAGAACACGGCTCTCACGACGTCGTCCACCAAGCAGTGCAAGCTCTCAAAGATGTCCAGTTGGATCAAGACGGTACGGTTAAGCAACCGTTCCGTGGCACAGGGCTTCTTGGATCTCTTGACATCAAGGCTGGTTCACCTCCGAAGTTCAGTCTCGATGCCGGAAATGTTGCTTTCCAAACTACAAACCTCGATGAACCTCATGAAGATGCCAACGATAAAGACGAAGGTATCTCGCAGTCAGCCGAATTCTTTGACCCCACCAATGTTAAGGCCAAAAGGTTGCGTGAGAGAGTCGCTATGGAAACCCTCGACGAAGCCCTCGATTACGTCATGAATGGAGAAGGTAGTATCGCCATTCTAGACGCGACGAATAGCACGATCGAGAGACGTACTGCTATCGTTGACCACATCCGTGGAGTCGCCGGGAATGACCTCGGTATCCTTTTCATCGAATCTATCTGTGAGGACGAGCAGGTCCTCGAAGCTAACATGCGCTTGAAGCTTTCTGGGCCCGACTATAAGGGGTTGGATCCTGAAAAATCATACAATGATTTCAAGAAGCGTGTTAAGATGTACGAGGGAGCCTATGTTCCCATTGGAGAATATGAAGAAAAAAAAGGTTGGGCCTATCTTAAGTTGATTGATGTTGGGCGAAAGTTTGTTGCTCATGGAATCCGTGGGTTCCTTGCCAACCACTCCGCCTACTACCTCATGAACTTCAATTTGGCGTCACGACAAATCTGGATTACTCGCCACGGTGAGTCGATGGATAACGTCCAAGGCAGAATCGGCGGCAACTCCAGTTTGAGCGGCAAAGGCGACAAGTATGCAAAGGCGTTAGCTAGTTTCATCCAGGAGGAGAGGAAGAAGTTCCACAGCCACGAAATAGAAAAGCACCATGCCGCACAGCTTCCTCCTAGATCCGGGGATATCACGCCGCCTAATCCAGATGCCTCGATGCATTTTGCTGGAGAGGATGACTACTGTCTCGCCGAAAAGCCGTTCTGCGTCTGGACAAGCATGCTTAATCGTAGTGTGGAGACAGCCAAATACTTCAACGACGAAGAGTACGACATCAAACAGTGGAGGATGCTTGACGAACTCAATGCCGGGGTGGCTGAGGGTAAGACATATGACGAGATCCGACGCGACCTCCCCGGCGAGTATGAGAATCGCATCGCAGACAAGCTCCGTTATAGGTACCCAGGACCTGGAGGGGAGTCATACCTCGACGTTATTCACCGTCTTAAAGAAATTATTATCGAAGTTGAGCGAACGACCGACCATGTGCTCATAGTTGCGCACAGAGTCGTTGCGCGTGTTCTTCTTGGATACTATACCGGCCAACCCCGTGATAAAGTTGCCAACCTCGACGTCCCTCTTGGAATGGTATTCTGCTTGGAACCTAGTAAGTTTAAACTCATTTCATTCATCTACATACAATATGACTAATTAATGAATTTATTTAGGGCCATATGGCGTTGAACTGAAGGCATTCAAATTCGACCTTGCTACGGATAGATTCTACCAAATTCCGGATTTTGAACTTCGAACGACGACGCCGGAGAAGAGCGAACGCGAATCTATGGAATAGTGGCGCATGGATTACTTGGACCTTGATGACTCTGACTGGATCGTCACTGTCCTCTTTTTCTTCTTTTTTTTCTTTTTCTTTTCCTCCAATTTCTTTATTTATTTTCGAGACGGCCCTCACCGACCTTCGGTCGCCTTGGGGTCCAACGACGTTTTCGTCTTCTTTTTCCTCTTTTGGCTTCGCCCTTTTTGATTTGTCTTCGGGGAAAGACCTAACACTATCGACAAGATCCGACTTTTATAATGATCCGCCTCGATTCGATGAATCTTCTTTTCTTGTCCATACTTGTCATTCGATACGCGATCTTTTTTTCTCTCTTCCTCTTCTTCTTTCTTGTGCTGGCTCTCTGTGCCTACCCTCGATATGGATTATTAGCTCCTTTCCCTTTCTCCGTCTCTCTCCGTCTCTCTCTATCTCTCTCTCTCTCTCTCTCTCTCTCTTTGTTTTTCCACTCTCAACCGGCGTCTCAGGTCTCATTTTATGGTCATCGGGTTCTTTTTCTTCTTTTGTTTTCTTATCGGCTGATCAAGGGTTGTCTTTATACATTTATTCTAAACGGCGTTTGAGAGTCTCATTACTACTATGTTTTTTTTTGGGGGGAAGGCAATTCCGTTTCTTTTTTTTGGTTTTCTTTTCTTTCTTTTTTTTTTTTTGAAATCAAATTCCCGCTTTGTCTTTTACCGTCATGACATGAAATGATAAGCTGGACAAAACCGAACAGCAAGAGGCGAGAAACTGGAGCCTTTTTGAAATAGACACAACGGCTCTTTTCGATAGAACGTTTGTTTTTATTTGATAACTTTCTATCACTATTATTATTACTATTATCATCATCATCATCGTTCGTATTACTATTACTCGCTCGACTGAAGGGATGGTTGTGTTACTATCAGCTGCCCCTCACCCCCTCTTTTTTTCTTCTTCTTTTGTTCAAGCTTACTACTGCCGCGATTGCTATGGTGATGATGGCGTTTGTTGCATTTGATAGGGGGTTCTTTCTTTTTTCATTCATGGCTAGTATTGTTAGATATAGATACTTAGTTACTATTAAGACTTGCTGGTTCTTCGACCATTCGATGAAAGGGGAAGGGTGATTCTATGGATAGATCTATAGAGATACATTGGTAGCGCTAGTTAGGTAGTCATGTATATAGAGAGCTACTTTGAATTCAAGTTCAATAGATGGCTCAATAGTAGGTTCTCGAGACTAGCTCAACAGCACCGTCTTGCATGTCTGCCTATTGATCGTGCTCTAATATCAGAGCATATTCTCAGATATCCCTGGATCGGTCATGTGATCGAAGGGCGATGAGTGTTGCCAGTGTTGCATTCTTCGCAACAACGCGAGCTAGGCCCCGTCGCTGGATAGGCCCAAAGAGGAAAACCTTCACCACATGGCACGAGAGAGCTTAAGAGCGACTATTGATCACTAGGATACGGCCGCAATATAGGCATTGTCATGTAGCCACGACAACGACCGATCCGACGGGCCATCGGGGATCGGGGTCTGATGGCCCAGCGATCCAAGGGAACAAAAAAAAGAGACAGGAAAGATCAACTGCCAAAGATGACCTATATATGGGGCCCTCGACGCTGTTTCTCGAACACTTGGAACCCCATCCGCTCGACATTCCCTCAGCGGTTCCCCTACCAGAATCTTAGACTACAATTCTCCCACGGCATCCAACTTCTAGTGCCGCCAGTCTCCTGCGCCCCGTGGCAGGCTTATTTTCCCATACATTCTCAGGGATCTCTCGCTCCCGTCACTGACACCAGACGCCATCTTCCAGACATCATCTGGAAATCTGTATTCTCCAATAGCTGCTTGACATCATGGATCCCATCGAAAATTCTTTTATCCTGCCGTCGGGCTTCTCTTGCCCCCATACCAATCCTCAGTTTCAATCTTTCTCTCAACCCGCCGCCTCGTTCATGGCACACGCTCCAGGTCCCATCCAGCCTGCAGTGATTCTAGACAACAATAACCAGATCAATCTCTCCACTATAAATCCACTGCTCATGTTGTCCCAGCACGTCCCCGTCCTTCCTGTAGCTCCACCCTTGGCACCTGTGGGTTTCCCTCCTGCCATTGCAGCCGTGGACGCGGTCACACCTGAGGAATTCCCTACCCAGTCAATGCCTTTGGATGCCTTTGGCGGCCTCGACTATGCTACGCTTCTAGAGTGCTTGCCACCAGATGCCCCGGACACCGATTTTACTTCCTTTCTTGAAGACAACATTGTGTCGCCACATCAGCCTGGTGCATTGTCAACTATGGGGACCGGGATTGAAATGGTGGATGTCTTGTATATGCCACTATCTACACTACCTGCGAATGTTCTCTCACAGCTGGAACAACCTAACCCGAATCAATCCATGGATCAACTTATCTCTCAGCCTACGCCGAACCCCAGTTCTGATTTCTTCGGTCAGCCCTCAGATGCTCAGCCAGGGGAGACCGAAATTCAAAAACTGCAAATGGCGGCCGAGATGGCTGCTAGGTTCCCACCGGAACTCGTGGTACATAACTATACCGCTGGCATCGAGTACGACCTTTCCGTGCCCCTAAACATACCCGAATGGAAGGACTTGCCCAAAGACTCGGAAGACGTTTCTGAGGATGACAATGAGAATGGAGATAGTGACAACTCCCTCTGGATCCACGATCCCAAAGCTGCCACCCGGGTTCTAGCTCGCAAAGCTGAGACAAGGTGCGCCATGAATCGTCGGAGGGAGGAGTACCAGAAGCGAAGAGCCCGGATGCTAAAACGAAGGCGCGACTTTATCGCACTTGGGGAACGTGCAGACATGTACTTTGTCCAGGATGTGAGGAATGAATGTCGCAATTCGGGGGTGGACGACCCAGAAAACCAATGGTCTGACCATGATTTTGACACCGAGCTTTATATTCTCAGAGATGTCGGGAAAGCAGCGGTGGAGGATGGGTCTGCGCCACTCGATGTTCATGCAATTTGTGAGCTGAACGAACTTAAGATCGCTGCCAATGACGCCAAAAACGAGGCCTACCTTGCCGACAGCTGCGGGTATACCGCGAACAGAGCCTCTATGGACCCGACGCAAGTCCTCAAAGAGGCTGAGGAAAGGGAGGCAGCTGAAAGGCTAGACCGTTTTTACATCCTTGTCTCAGTTCCCCGCCAGCTATTCGACATCAAGTTAGTAGACGTTAATAGCCCGGAACTCACTAGACCGTAAGTACCAAACCTTGGATATGACGCAATGCTCTTACAGAACAAGCTGACATTTCATTGGCTTAATATAGTTGGGGATACCTGAGCCTTGTCAGAAAGATACACGAATCCAGACTCCGTCCCTGCCTCAAGTACTTCCTCTACAAGGAGCTAGATAGGGTGCAGTGCATTTCCATGCGGAGAAACAACTCCATTGGCATGGCGGATAGGATCGAGTCGCTTGAGTGGGATGTTAAAGATTACATGAAAAAGGGCGAAGTTGAATCAGCTCACAATATCCGAACCGTTGCAAGAGACTACCGTGCCGGGTTCGTTAGAATGCCCCAGGATGGTGGGAGCTTTTTGTACTATGAAGGCAAACTCACAGGCTACTTCCCAACCGGCAAACTCGTGCCCTTCATTTACTCAATGCTGAAGCAAGGTGGTGGGCCGATTTGGAAAGAAGATGTAAGTTTACCCTAGTTTGATCGCCCTTTTACTCTATCACAAGGCACTGTAGAGCTAAAAAAAAACGGGACAGGGTAATCAACCAAGAACACTACCTGAGGTGTACACACGGGCCCTTACGAAACTTGTTGCAGAAGAAAATTCGGAACCAAACTACTGCGTGCACGGGAATCTAATCGATGGCAGCAACTAGCAACTTCAAATCACGGATGATCCATAGGTGCATATTCCACACCGGGAGATATTACGATCCAAAAAAAGAAAATTCATTTTGATAGACAAAACGCGAAATGAAGAAACGTACGAGACATACGAAATACTACTCTGGAGAGTAGCCAACGCCCACTTCTATTCACTTTTCACTTCTTATTATATTATATTGTTATAACCGTTTAAAGGAACGTTTCTCCAGGTGAATAAACGGTCTCTTGAAGCAGTTTGGTCGAGTGTTCTGCTCAGCAGATAGCTCCTCCATGGCTCGATCTTTATTTCTCTTCTAGAACTGCATTACTATTACTATTCTTATTATTATTATTATGTTCCTTTCCTTTCTTTGCCCCCCTTCCCCCTTCCCCCTTCCCCTTCCCCTTCCCCTTTCTGTTTTCGCTGGGTCTTTTTCTTCTTCTTTTTTTTCTTTTAGAGGTGATCACGCCTAGAGTATACATTGCGAATGCAACGGTGGTACAGATGTCCTCCCCATTCCCTCGGAATAACTGAACGAGCAGACAACAATAACGGGAGTGAAAGGACTGCTATATTTTCCCCCAGGCCTGTATTGATTTTATTTCCTTTCTTTTCTTGCTGTTATCATGGGACGGGGATTCAATGACGAGTCTTGGTCATGTAATGTCCAAATAGCTAGTATACGTAGGATGACTGCCCAGCCTATATTCTCACGACGTCGGCACACGGAAAGTGTGTTGGCCCTGTCGATTGGCCGCAGTCGTCCAGGCACTTTTAACTAGAGTCAAAAAAAATACAACATGCCATTACCTTAAAGTTTTTTTGGATGACCAAAAATCGTAATCCTGGTAGATTCTGCACAAATGCCTTACTGGATTTGGATGTGATTACCGGATTCAGTATGGTGGGATCATCATTTTTTATGCGGTGTAACAATGTGAGGGGTTTAACGTTTGTAAGGTTGCTGGTGGTGTTGTTGTCGCTGGTGTTGACCTTCTGGCCTGGGGCGATAGATGGCGATGTGGGATCTCGAGGGTAATAGTTTCGTCATCATGATAATAGTATATGGGGGCTATATATCCTCAGGTTTAATGCATACGAATATTCTCTGTATCGATCTCTACCTTTATCAAATATCAATCATGCTAATGTTGTATTTATTATCCAATATACTTCATCACGCTGTGAGGAGCCAATCTAGAAACTAGTGTGAAGAGCAAGAGTTTGAGGATCTTAGGTTCCCAGAGAGTTTATTGAAGGCCTTTTTTTTTCTATTTTAGAAGGGGGAGAGAAAAAGAAGGCTATGATTGTAATTAATGACAAGCATCTAAAACAGTCATTGAGAATCCCGTCTTATCCTTACTTTGAGAACATGAGAGTGTGTGAGGAGGAGGAGGAGGAGGAGAAGATGACAGAAGCTAATAAATCAGATGGAATAAAAACAGATTTATATTCCCAGTCGCGATCTAAGAAGTAAAGTAAACGACGGGGAACTCCTGGACACCATGCTAAAAAAAGGCGAGTGAACGTCGAGGGAAGGAATGTGCAAAAATTGAAGATGAAAAGCTGAAAGACGGGTGAATCGAGGGCAAAAAAGAAAAAGAAAAAACGCCATTCGCTATGGTTTGTATTTTGGTTCAGGTCTACATGAGGGGATGAGGGAGCTAACGAACTGGAAACAGGGCGTGTGGGTTGGATTGTCCAAAAAAAAAAAAACGGATGCGAAGGTCAAGCATACCTAATGGGTGTTGGGAGGGATATTTCATGCATTTTGTTATCCCTTCTCCCATTAAAAATTTCTATCTCATGAAGGTACAAGGAACGTGAATTTGCGCAAGGAAAAACAGAGAAAGGCATGCTTTTGCGTTTCGTATGGTAGAAAATATTTCTCTACCATGGGATAACAAAAATGAAAGGAGAAAGTTGTAATTCATAAACTATGCAAAAAGGAAAGAAAGGAAGAGGCTATAACGAGAAAGTCAGTTGCTAAGGGGTTCGAGAGAACCATGTATGAAACCCAGGGCTTCAAGCATGGAGACGATCGTTGGCTGCACCTTGCCACTCTATATTAGCATCCCAAGCCTCCTCATCCTCTTTAGGCTTGTAACGGAAGCAAAGGAATTTCCAGTTAAGCTTCTCACGCCAGAACAAACCGTAGCCGTCGCCTGGGCCGTGGTCGTATTTTGGAACCTTAGCATTGGTTTTCTCCTCAAGCAACCTGAATGGGCGAGTGGGCCTGACAAGTTCGTCTGGTCCAAGATCTTCAGGTTCTTTTTGGGCCTCAATAGCGGCCTTATCCTCCTTATCTTCATCATCGGGCCCTTCTTCCCCGATTGGCAATTCTGGGCGTGATTGTGGCAAGGCGGTATTAGTCTTCTCTTTGTCGGCATCAGGGGATGGACCGGATTGGGCGGTGGTAGGGCTTTCTTCTTTAGTAGAAGCTTCCTTCCCTTCTTCGTTGACGTCGACAATCTCAAACCCTTCGGTGTTACCGGAAGCGGCGTTCTCATCGGCGGCGGCCTTCTTCTTACGAGATCGCTTCTTCTTCTTCTTTCTTTTCTTTTTCTCACCGTCGTCTTCTACGGTATCAGGGGCTTCGACAGTCATAAGGTCTAAAGCCGCTCCAACATCGAGATCACTATCCTCTTCACATCCGGTTCCGGCAGTTTCCTCACCACCGCTAGTGGTAAAGTCGTTGTCCGGAGTCGACCCAGACGGTTGTGGATCTGGTGAGCCATAGCTGACATTAACAGCCACGAAATCGCCCGTACCTGGCTTGAATGGAGCGGGAATTCTACTCCTACCACGTTCAGCCCCTTCGGTCGAGATATCGACGGCCAAACCCTTGCCTTTAGCATCTTCATCCTGTCCGGTAGTGATTGGGGTCCTATCCTCGTTCACACCGACAATATCAATGTCACCTAGACCACCAAAGCCTTCTGGGCTATTATCTCGTGGTTTCTCTTCGTTAGTGCTATCGCGTTCGATGATAGCTGACTCCCCTTCGATCGAGAGGGCTTGCCCGTCCGTGTTAGGGCTGCGGGAAATCTTGACGGGGATCACCCTATCAACCATGTTCTTACCATGGGTATCAAATACAGCACAGGTCTGGGCGAATTTACCACCATCAACGGGGTCGGCATCGGGGATGGTTGAGGTTTGAACAGCGGAGCTTCGCATATTCTCTTTGGAGAGCGATGATTCCCGTTGCTCGGTATTTTTGCTTGGGTCAGAGGCGCTGATTTTGACGTTCGAAGTAGAGCCAAGATAATCTTCGCCGTCATTAATAGAGTCAAAGATTTTGGCTGTTTGAGTAGCCTTGTCCATCTTGTTGCCCTTGCGGTTGACTTCTTTTGCAGCTGCAATTCTGGCCTGCGTCTTCGCCTCTGCTTCTTGTTTGTCGCGCTCGTTTAACAAAGCCCTTCTAAGTGCTTGGAAAAACGATATATCTTCCTTTCTCTTCTCTTTATGGAAGGCCTTGTCCTTGCAAGCTTCGATGATAGCATCATCAGTCTTCAGGGAGGGGTCTATTGGTGCCCATTCTTTCTTCAATCTCGTAACTTGTTCCTTCATGAACTGTTCCTTCGTTTGTCCGCCAGTGTTTCGTCCTCTACCTTTGACGGCAGGCAGTTTAACACGGATAGTTTCTGTCCCGGCGTCATCGTCTCCACCCCCGAGAGGTCCATCAGTAGCGCGTGTTTGACTGTTATCTTGGTCCGGGAGGCCATGGCGGTGGCGGTAATCGGCGACATCCTCGTCGGTGACACCTCTGAATGGGAGGCTATGACCTTCTGCAGGGGCGAGGTCAGCATGAAGACCTCCACTAACCATTGGCTCGCTGTATACAAGACAGCCAATTCGACTGTGTACCATAGCCATGGAACACATGACACAAGGTTCATGCGTCATAAATACAACAAGGTCGTTCATGAGATACCCATCTGGGTCGCCAGGGACTCTGTCGTAATAATCGTCTTCCATAGGCGAGTTAGGTCCGTTGAGGGAATACATGTTGACCTTTGGTTTGTGGCGTGCGGTAACTTCAACCCTCTTTCTGCCAACAAGAGAGATGGCACGGTAACAGGCGTGTGCAAGAGGGTTGTTTGCCTGAGTTCTTGCATCATGAGCAACAGCCATGACCCTTCCGTGCCTAGGGCCATCGCGTTCTTTAAGTTCGACAACGACACAGCCGATCCGGAGGCCCGCGCCCCTTCTTTCACCCTCTTCAGCAACCTTGCGGGCAAGTCGCATATAGTATTCTCCCATGGTCAATTCTTTGCCGTCGAAATCGACATAGTCCATCTCAGAAACTGGATATGGTGCGTGGAGCTTATCTTCCCATTTGTTCGTGAGGAATGGGTGCGGTCCATAAGGATTGGTGCGGCGGTAAATGGTTGGCCAATACTTCTCAGTCCAAGTATTAGATTGCCTGAGATTACAGGGAGCCCATTGTGGAACTGTATGTTTGATGATCTGTGGGATGTCTTGGGAGTCGAACGGAACTTCGCAATCGAGGTCGACGCCGGCGAAAAGTGGGTGGGGAGACATTATTTCGTACAGCTCGCGGATCGTCATTGCAACGACTGGGCACAGCAAAACATACAAAGGTTTCTCACCCTTCCGATACGAGGCGTTCCGGCGACGTCGTTGTGCTCGTGACGCTCCACGAGATCTAGCAACTGTCTCAACGGTACCATCCGGATTGACCTTAACACTGGGGGACTGGTTTTCCGTGGAGTAATCAATGAATAGGCTGTCAGGCAAGCCAGTAAGAGATGGGGGTAAATTCTCTGGCTTAACGAGACGTCGCAGGTGTTGGCAGTCGGGGACCCCTTCCTTGAGATTGTCCGTGATTTTCTTGATGGTGCTGTGACACTGTCAGTTACCGAGATTGTAGGTTTACCATCAAAAAACTTACTTCACCACTTCGTTCGCAGCTCTACTATGAACGACTACGGTGTAAACCTCCACTAAACGAATAGTTAGAACTCATTCTCGAAACATTGGTAGGATACACTTACTCTGTTCAATCGCTGTGGTCAGCTCTCTTCGGGTGGGGAGTAGACTAAAACGACTATCTTTCCTCCTGTACTCCTCTAGCATGGGGCGGATGACCTCCTTAGTGCCATCTTCGCTTGCCTTAGGCTCTTTTACATTGCTTTGATCAACCTTAATGCCACTCTTCACACCTCCAGGCATTGGGATCATCGTAATAGTCGTTTCAGGAGCGACCAGCGAAGCCGTAACGAGGTCCGGTCCGAACCTGATAGCCACCGGAGACGCAGATGCATCTTCAGAACCGCTAGTTCCTTCATTGTCTGCGTCATCTACATTGGCCTCCAGCTCTTCCCGTTTACCTCTGTTCTTCTTCCTTGGCCGACTCCGTTTCCCTTTCTTAGTGGGGGCATCTGTAACATCTGTAGCATGTTTATTCTCGATGTTTGTGTTGATTGCAAGCTGAGGTTTAGAAGATGCCCCGGCGGTTGGGGGAACCGGGGCTTGAGTACCCTCAGCCGCGACGGCAGCACTAGTTCCTGGTTCATTATTGCCAACCATAGCTAACGCATCTGTATGGCCTGTGTTGAGCTTAGTGGAGGCAGTTTGGGGAACCGGGGCTGGCTGGGCAGGTAGAATTGAATCTTCCCCGGTTTGCTTAGATCCCTCTAGAGCGCTTAGAGGGTTTTGAAGAGGTGGCTTTGGGGAGTGGTCATTTTTCTGAGAGCTTCCGCCGCCCCGACTTTGGCTACGACCCCCTCTGCTGTCTCCGCGACTGCTGCCACGACCCCCGCGGCATCCTCTGTTGCCTCTATTCCCACCTCTACTATATCCATTGAAATCACTGGTGAAGCCAGTTTCCCCCGGTCCCCGAGAGCCTGATCGACTTCCGCCGGAGCTGCTATACCCGCCGGGATAGGGGCTACCACCCGAGGAGGACCTGTACCGACTTCCGTTGTCAATGTTATAAGTATTGCCGCCACCTCGGCCACCACGATAATCACCGCGAAAGTTTCCGCGACCGTTTCCACGAAAGGAACCGCGCTCGTTTCCACTAGAAGACGACCTGTTCCTAAAGTTATTGGTACTGTTGTGAGGATGAGGACTCCGAGAACCCTGTCTTTGATCGTTGGCATTGTTGGCATTGTTTCCAGAGTAGCCACCTGATTGGCTTCGCGGGCCAGTGGGTGCATTTGTAGGAGGGCCTTGGCGGATAGGGGCAACGGGTTGCACGATGTCTGCCTGTGCAGGCTTAGGATCTTGAGTAGCCGACATCGCAAAGCTACCTGAGGATGGTCAAGAGAAGTGAGAGAGCAGGGATTGAAGTAGAACCACAGCTAAGGATGATAGCTGGGCCTTCAAGGGTGATGATCGGGAGGTTTGTGCTCCAGGAAGTTGTCGCTAGTACCGGTGGATTTGATAAACGAACTTATCTTTGCGAGCTTTTTATCAAGCGATACGAAGGTGTGGAGGATAGAGTGAGAGCGAGGGATTGTAGTTCTGTTTTTTTGTTTTTTTGTGTTTTTTTTTTTTCGGGAAGTGTAAAGATAGACGGAATGCCAGGGAGCAGGGCTGCACTATAGGTGTTTGATATCGAGGAAATGTGTCGATGCTCTAGAGCTTCCTAGAGGTCTAGATAGCAGCCGAAGAAGGTAGAATGCAAGGAAGAAGAGGAGAGGAAAGCAGGTGGAATTGGGATGGAAGATCTGAGAAGGTTAAATGATGGGTTAGTTGTGAGTGTCTAGAAGATTGTCAAGATCAGGGAGAAAGGGGAAGAAGGCAGAGAGTGAAGTAAGATGGAGTAAAGAAGGAGAAGGAGATGGAGGAGGATAAGATGAAGATGAAGATGAAGATGAAGATGAAGGGGAGGAAGAGGTTAGGCAGAACTTACATGTAGGGAAGCGGACGTTTCTAGCAATTGCCGGGGGAGAACAGCAACAGCAGCAGAGGCGGATTGTTGGGCAAAGTTGCGCCGAGGGCAACGGAGTGAGAGCGTAAGCTAGAAGCAGCTGCCTACGTTGTAGGCCAAGAAATGAAAGGAGGAAGCTATCGTGAGATGTCTGATTGAACGCTGGTGATGTGTTGACGCGAGGAAGCTTTGGAGGAGGATGGATGGATGGATGGAGACGAGGGAACGTTACGATGGAAGGAAGACGGAGGATGGGCCAGCTGGTTTGAGATGGTTGTTGGTAGGTGGTTGTCGGGCGTAGGCGGTTGTCGTGGGTGGTGGGTAGTGGGTAGATGGTGGTGGTGGGGTGGTGAGGACGTTGCTAATTGCGAATTTTTGGAAAGTAATTTTTTTGGGATTGGCAGGGCATCTGCTGGACAATCGCACAACACACAACACATCCCACAAACCAAGGCCCATCTTCTGACACGATTTGCCGACGTCATTCATTCATCCCGCTTTAATTGACTCGGTCCGATCTGGTTCCCACCCCGTCGCCTCCACCGCGCTTTCATGCTGCCATATCAACTGGGACATGCGCAACACAGGTGCTCCCATTCGAATTGATTCTTGTCTCGGTGATCTCATCACAAACGTCTTGGCATCTGCAGGGTCCATATTAAGCGAGTTGATTGATAACCTTAGATAACAAAACCCCACACCCAACACTTCTTTGGCTACTCTCCAGACCATTCCGTATTAATATTCCCCTCATAACACCCCTCGCAGAACTCGCCCGGTTGTATTGTCATTTCTAGAACCCCCCCTTATGACCTTATTGAAAATACACTATTAGGAACTAATGATAAAAATATCCTCTATCTTACCGGCAGCACTGCCCTAAAGCTTAAGTGTCGACACGACTACGACTTCTACGTTCAAAACTAATTGTTAACTCTCCTGGGCTCTAGAATAACCTTGGCTTAATCCTTGCTCTTCAGTGTTATGAAAAACCTAATACTTCGCCAGGAGAACACAGAGGGATCAAGACATACAGGGTAGAGTTCTATCAGAGCCTCCCCATAGACTCCCCCCAGCCAGAACCGGAAGTATAGCACAATCTATCGGGCAACTGTATTAATATATTGATGGGTGGATCAAAGGCATGTAAATTGAAGCTATGGCTGATCCCTAGATGCCTGTGGTTGCGATTACGCCAGGCCGCTCCTGTACTCAATTACCACTATGAAATTCAGGGGGGGGGGTCCAGACCATAACCGAGTTTTCACCACTCTAGGGCTAAATGCGATACAAGAGCCTAAGAGACGACCCGCAGCCTAGCAGCTACTCGGAGTTAGAGTTGGATCCTGTCTAGTCCCAGTATGTTTTACAATGGGTCTTATATTCCAGCTAAAGGGAGTTAGGGATCGAGATGGAGCCATCTGACCTGGTTCTATCTCGCGCTCAGGTGCCCCGAGTATCGATTAGTGGCATAGAAATGGGGAAGTTGGCTAGAGAATACTGGAACCCCGGCGCTTGAGAGGATCTGAAATGGTCGAAAATATCGGTGCCCTGATGCGGAAAACCGTCCCTATCAATTTGCTGATCGTCATTGATACTTTTACCAGTCGACGCAATATCATTATTAGTCACCAGCCATGTTTCACACTAAACCGTTCCGACAATTTCTTATTTCCACGAATTAAAACATCTGATCCTAAACCCCAAATACGAGTCATTTCGTGATGCGAGCTAGAGGTTCCTAGTTTTCACTACGTCAATAATCTAGCCGATGACCAAGAAAGAGCGTGATGTTGCACGGTTATTTTCTAATGATCAGGGGTATTTAAATGTTCTACATCTGCTAAAGACGCCTTAGGACTCGTGTGAAATTTCCTGCAATTGTGCCCAGATCCAGGTATATATGCCATGACTAGCGGAATTAAATCTCCTTGCCTGTCCTAAGGCCTGACAAAGTTCCCTCGCGCGCCTAACCTTGCCCATATCTCGTTTCCGGAATCATGGTTTGAGATTGAAATCACAACTGGATCTTCGGTATCGTCGACTACATCCTTGATTTTGATCAAACGAAAGTCAGCCTATAGTTGCATACACAAGGCGCAGAACACCACAATTCCAAGGAAATGGTTCACGGGACTCCAACCGCATAAACGTTTCCACATTAACATCCCCAAAGTCCGTACCAATAGGGTATAATCCCTGCCTCATTCACCTTGATCCACCTCAGCGCCTCTTTTACGCACAACCTATGGCAATTCATGCCAACCACAACTTCTATGTATTAACATCTCAATTAACATCTCAAAGACGATCCCACCCCAACCCAGACTGATCCTTCAAGACCAAACTCAACAACCACTTCCCGCGTACCTTGCATACCGAGAAACCAATCGAATCCCAATCCTCCAGAAAAGCCTTAATTCATAAATCCCTGACAATAGTTCATGTCGTGTGCCTTCTTTTGTTTTTTTTGCTCCGATTCGGCGGCACAAAACCAGCTGCAGGCTGCAGGTACCCTTCTTTATGTCTTCACAGGCCCTTTTCTCCGGTCCTATGGTTGTACAAATTATAACTATGTGGAACGGCATATGAGCGCTGTTATACCGCCTCGAATGGTCATTGAGGATTCTCTCTCTTCACTTTTTTTTTTCGCGTCGATACATCTAACAAGAAGTGGCAGCGGTTCACCGACATGATGCGTTTGGTTTACCAGATTCCCAAGCTTGCCAGCTGCAACCTGTGTTGTGTTACCAACCTCATTCTAGTTCTCGCCTGGCAGTCTTAGCAGGATCACTGAGTATGTAATGTACCGCTCTTAGGATGCAAAATGACAGGCAAGTCGTCTTTAATTGGTGGAGATAAGGTGGGTATGTGGCTTCACTTCATTCTCTTCGTGCCGTCTATTCTCATAATTTCAAGGCCTAGAACCTTAATGAATTCTTGAAATCAAAAAGGTTGGTCATATGATCATTTAATCACTAGTCTCCCAACGCCTCTTCAGGAGGATAGACGGTTTGGTATTGGCGTCATCATGCTTCCTCGTGCTCAAAAAACCCACGCCGCCCACACGAAAACTCAAAGACATGTAAGCCTACTTCAGCCTTACCGTGAGACATGCCTCTGTCTAATCCACGAGTTGGACGTAGAAGCTAACGGCCGAAAATAAATGGAGGAGTTCGTCTCATTCTTTCACAGCCGCCGATAATTGTTTGGTTGGGCGGGTCCCACCCTTTCATTGTCTGTTTCGTTAGGGGAGGCAAATTTGATTCACTGATCGCGATCGTGAAATCAAATCGAAAACATGGAAGTTGGAAGAAGGAACAGTGGGAAGAGGGACCAAGGCGCTCGCCAATTTTTCGTAGTCAGCCAAGACAACCAAAGACATCATCTGTGCACGAGACAACGGCTCCCTTTGATATCGATTGCAAATACGAGTTTAAGGTTGCAGTACCTGAAGCTTGCTATCTAAGCGCTATACTCCCACCCCGATTATTCTTCCAAACGAAAATCGCACCGGCTGCCCAATTATGCCGAGGGGCGAAGCAAGAGCCGACAATGTCCGTCTCCCTAAGTCTAGCTTAAGCATTGTCATTCGCGGAGCCTGGGATAGAAGATCGACCCAAACCTTGTGTCAGTTCAACAGGTATTTGGATCAACATATGGATGGCACTGTCCATCCATTCATCACAACGTTGAAAACCCAGCCTCAATCTTCGACATTTGGTCTATCACGGACAGCGAGCCCTGCAGGTTTCCCCGCAAAGTGTGCGTGTAATCAGAGGGATGGGCGCACGCTAACATTCCGTCGGGGAAAAGGGAGAGAGGGGCTAACCCCAAGGAGGGGTAAACTGCATTTAAAAAAGTCTACATGGAATAAGATTATCGCGAACGTGTGTGTGTACACCTATCGGACGAATATGCAAAATCGTCTTGCATCTGCTGCTGCTGTTGCTGCTGCATCAATTGAGGCCTTTTTTCTTCGTTGCTTACAAAACCTATTATCTTACAAACGGCAGACCTCATAATTGCGTAATTATTGGATAACCTCGACAGCAAGCCTGCAGCTTCGCTAGCAGAAATTAGGAAAATCATGCTTGGATAGCAAAGTAGCATTCTTTAGGAGTTGCTTAATGCATAAAGTGTGCGTCTAATTCACGCAAAGCCATGGTATAGTAAACCTAGCCTCCTCGAAAAAGTGTAAAAATGGATACTATATCTAGGCGATATCGATAGGGGAATCGTAGAAAAGTTCCGTTTCAAGGCAGATCCCCAGTTAGTCTCGTTCGTCTTGGATCGAGGCTAAGATAGTTCGATGGTAAATTTAAGTAATCAGATTTCCTCATCCTGCATAATACTATCGGTATATGTACGCCAGAAGAGCCTGATTCCGATGCGGAATAATGGGCAGGGCATGTGAACCGTTACACATAGGCGCGGCTGGCCGAGTGTGTTCCTCCAACCTTTTGCCAGCCTACCGGGTGCAGGGAGAACGAAGCTAATGCGACTATATGACGAAAAAAGGCAACTAGCAAACTTCCATGGAAGAAGAGTATACTTCAAGGTACACGCATGTATAATACGAATATATACCTACGTATTTGTGGTTGTCAAGTGGGTTCCCTTCATGAATCCAGCTGGAGTTCGCTCTAGACATGCAGAGACTCTTATGTCGAGTAATCAAAAGAGGGACGAGAAGAGCCATCTCATGCACGGAACTCGGCCTTGATGTCTAAAAAAAAAAAAAAAAAAAAAAAAAAAAAAAAGGAAGAGGAGGGAGAGAAGAGGATCAGATGGAAGATTTACCAAACGTAGAACTGTTCGATGCCGCTGCTGTCATAGGTTGTGCAAAGCTGGCTGACATGAGAGGTGAAACTTGGTTTGCATGATGGGACAGCTGCCGCTGCCGCTGCCCAGGGTTGGACAAGGAAACTAGCATTAACTATGCATTCGAGTTCAGGGAATTGCGATGAGGGAAAGAAACTATAGCCAGTCATGAAGAGTTATCGCTAAAGATGCATTGAGAGAATGTACGTTCCACCGACTCTCTGCGACAGTCTATCTGGGTAAGAAATACCCAATTTTATGCCTGCATGTATATGGCAATGTTGCCGAATCTTCGTGCCGAAATTTGGGGGTTCACAAGAAAGATGCACTGTCCTCTTGTCATGTCGGCCCTCGCAGAGAGTGGAGGTCAAGCCTCTCAGATCCAGCAATTTAAATCTCGGACAAGAGATCCAGACTTGTCCGCAGAAGCAAATTTAATTCCCACGCGGCTCCGAGCCTTAATTGCAAGCAATCAACCCGCGACGTGGGGTCAAGCTCTCGCTGAGTCGTGGCCCAAGGGAAAGCTTGCTGGTAGCGAACGTGTCAGAAAAGGGTAGGGGCATGCCTTGTCGGGTCGAATCCGAAATTTAACGTTTTACGAGATGCAATATCGTTATATTCACTCGATTTGTCGCCACAGCCGCCTCATTCCTTTCGTCGGCGTGTGTGTCGACATGTCGGGGACTTTGTAGAGTGAAGAGGTTGGGGTGTGAAGTCACCTGCGGATTCCGTGGAAGCACCACGGCACATGCACGAGCGCCGGGCGTTTCGCACGATAATGGGGAAGGAGTTCCTGATATCCAACTTTCTTTTCCCTAGCATTGCAACAGGTATTATACATGGTACTGTATTCATAGTTTTTGTTTTTGAAGAATTCCCCATTGCATGTGCCCAATCAGTCGGCAGTAAAGTATATTCTCTGTACCGCAAACTCGATCGATGCCAACTGATTAGTTTCCAAATCCGGGGCGACTAAATCTACGATGAAGCTAGGACCGAAAACTCCTTTAGCGTCAAACAAGAGAGAGCTGCTTCGCCCCGATGGTACAGATGTCGACGGAATAACTCCACATGTCCGTTCAAAAGGCTTCGTGCATGTACAGCACGGCACCTAGGGAAACCCGTCCGGCCTGGGTTTTCGGCCTGCGAAGGGGCAGAAACATCCAATCCTCCAGCGAATCGCGTACCCGGAAGTCTCAACAGATATCATGCACAAATGCAAGTGTCTACAACTATCAACTGCGTGGTTGGGTTTTGGTGTGGGCTCCGGTGAGAGAGTGTGTGGGGAAGTTGCCTGAAAAAGAAACATCCATGGCGCGCGCGGAGCTCGATAACTTTAAAAACGTCAAACCCAAGCCTGAGTGCAGGTACAGTTCAGATACACCTGGAACTCCACTAACCACGAAGAGATCCGAGGTACTCCAGGGGTTCCCCCTCTTTTTTTTTTTTTTTTCCTGCCTGGCTCTGCTCACCAAGTGCCATTTCTAGCCTCCTCAAATTCAGCTGGGCATGGAATTGGAAAAAGCTTTGAATGAGAGGTGCTAGTAACTGTTGTGCTCCACCCTTGCGGGTTTTTCTTGCATCTATAAGGATGCTTTTATACGTCGATCAGACTTTAGCCTACGACTGGCTCGCATGCAAAAGGGTCGGATATGTCAAGAACATGTTTGCTAACTACATCGGTTTTTTGCTGTGTGAAATAAAATAGCTGGTAGATGCATCATGTATGTATAGCAAAGTCATCGTTTCGAGGTGATACTCCAAAAAAGGCATACGCGGCAGGGAATTGGGGACCGGAAATACGTTGATACCTGCAGGCCATGCACTAGTGAGAACGGACTGGGCCCAGCCATTACGAGCGTTATTTTTTCCACTCTCGAGCTGTGCTGTCTCCCATAACTGGAAACCATGCTCGAGGATTATCGATGTGGGCGAGGATATCTGCAGGATGCTGCCTCAGGTTTGGTGTGCTATCGACATCCCGCATCGGAGAGCTATTTAGGTGCTTCTTACCAGTTCTAGGAAGGGAATTGGGGGTTTGAAAACTGTAATTATGTGGATGTAGTAAGTTGGATGCAGGTTTGAGACGAATCTAAAAAAGCGTTGGAGATTGTATCAAAAAAGGGTTCGGTAAGGTGGAAGCGTTTCTATGAATATCCGCCACCGCATTTACATCGTCCATGCTAAGCAGGAAAAAGAAGTTGAGGGCGAGTGATGATGCAGGTTTTGGAGTATGTAGGAAATCTAAACAAATGGCAACCTGTAGAATGGCGAATATGAAACATTTCCAGGGCTGTTATTCGAAGTAACAAAATATCTCAAGACAGACACCGCGAAAAAAATGTTCTGGAGAGCCCTTCAACTCGAGCTCCTCTCTAGGTTTTAAACGATAGCAAAATCATGCGCCGGAAACTTTGGCGGTATTGAACCACAGCTGTTTCAATATATACTTACCGAAGTACATACCAAGTACCCCATAGTCCAACGAATCGCTTGCTTAATATGCACTTTTTTTTTTTTTTCCTTTTAAAAGAAAAAGGGAAAGAAACAGCTCGGTGTCAACCGTAGACGACAATTAGGACGGCGAGGACACCTGATAATGGGATCATTCGCCTTCTTAATATCTGCCACCGATTGTATGTACAATGAGTAGAGGAAAAAAGAAATAAAGAAAGAAACAGAGAGAGAAAGAAAGAATACATCTTTGAATGTCTTTCTCTATGCCTCTTCCCCGAGCAAGAGCCGAATTGAACGACAACTAAGTATTAGCCAAAGGGAACGTAATTGAAACCTTGTCCCGAGAATCGATAGCGCAAGGCCACTAGGAAAGAGGCCGCGATACCATTGATGTTTCCAAACCGAGAACAATTCTGGGCTTAGTCCATTGAGCTAGCTAGTAGCGTCGACATCGTTCTTGTCAAGTGATAGAGCTAGCCCAGACTTCCCAATCTTCCTCAGGCAAAATAAGAAAATGCCAGTGTGGCTGGATTTAGCTCCCTTTCTCGACGTCGGAGTGCACTGCGCTGTCCGCTTCCCCCATGCACCCTCAAATGGTGTTTGGGCTAGCCTCTGCCCCAGTTTCTTGGTTGCGGGCACTCGTCAAAGACTGACTCTTGGGAGTTCGTTCGTTCGTTCATCCTTCCTTCTTTCCTTGTCGGGTTCGCCGGCACTACGCACGGCCGGTGTAAAAACGGATGGAAGAGGCAAGAAGCAAGATAAAGTAGTGTATTCTTGGGCGTGCCGGACTGTGTATATTATCAATCGGCAGTTCCCCTGTACAATCGAACGAGACGATTCCATCCTCTTTCTTTTGGCACGCCGTTGGGTGAACTCTGCTTGTGCATATTTCTTGCTGCACGATAGCGGAGCCATTGTCTCTTTCGCCTCCCTCCTTTCCCCTTTGCTGCACCTCCGGGTCTGCCCTATCGAGTCGCTTAGAAAGGGAACGACGACGAAAGTCTTGGACAGTGTTAGGAAGATTTCACACCTTGGTGTTATTGCCCGGTCCTTGCTTGATATAGGGCTCTCAGTCTTTCTTCGTTTCTTTTTCTTTCCGGTGTCTTTGAACATATAACAAGATCCCCATCCGAGAGGGCATTTCTTTTCTTCCGGGTGTTTCTTTTGTTCGTTTCTGGGAGCTGTGGTAAAGACGCCGACATTCAAGGTTTTTTCTTTCCTTCTTTTGATTATTCCCAAATCCAATTCGAATCGAATCTCGAGGCTCTACTTGAAGCCTTCATCCCCCATCTGCCTTGTCCGTCAGTCTTTCTTATTCAAGCCAATTGGCCACCTCCAACAACACGCCAACACAACCCAACCAACACCACTACCATTTCTCTCATGCCTGGTCGTGAGGACATCTACTTTGTTCCCTTGCGATAGCAGTAGTTGTAGTAGTAGACGACGAGGCTGTGAGTTAACAGAGGAGAGTTTGCTAGCCTTGTCGATAACATCCTATCGAATCAATTGAATTGATCTAGTGGAAAGGGAGGGCCTATCGTATCCACACTTACATATCCTCCTATCCTTCCTCGTCGCCATATCGATATACCGCCACCCATTGGACCGCCATATCCGCCATTCTTTCGAGAATGAGAGCGGACCGACACCTTGCGAAGGCATCTTCGTCCGATAATATTCGATCTTCGACTCCGGAGAGAAGAACCAGCAGTCCCTTCACACTCCCAATCCAGGGAACGTCGAGTCTATCGTTACATACTGATTTTGAGAGAAGACCGCATTCTGCGTGTTCATTCGTTTCCTCGGCTCCATCTTTGGAGCTTACGAACTATGATTCCCACATTGGAAGTCCCCTTCACACCAGGGAGCAGCGTAGTCAGTACCTGCCTGAGGTTTTGGAGAGAGAACGCAAGGCCCGTCAGCGGGAGGACGACGAGCATACACGGAGGGAACAAGAAATCCAAAGGATGAGAGAATACCAGAAGGAACTCAACAGCAGTCACAGATTAAGTGCTATCAGCCATATTTCTGACAATCAGCAAGATGATTTTCATCATGATAACACCCAAGAAGAGTCTCCCAGAGGGAGGCAAGATTCGATTGCTTCGACTTTAGGGGCTGACTCAGAGGTGCCATTGAGGTCACACCGAGGACGTCGGATCCGAAGTGTCTCTTCGGCAGGCCAACTTTCCTCCCCGGTCTGCCGGAACTCCGTCGTTAGCTCATCTCTGAAAAGAGTATCTCGTGCTATGACATTTGCCGGTAGAACAGACTCTACACATATTGACCAATACTCTAGAAGACAGAAAATCGACCTGGCTGATCTTAAAACAATAAGTCCGTCATCTAAGAGTCTTTTCAACCTGAACTCAAAAGGTTCCATCATAACTAGGGACGGCTCCCAACCTCCTCATAAATCGGATGGAAGTTCATTGGACTCTGAAGCACAACGGGAGAAGGGCGATTTTCACTACCCCGATGGTGGGTTCCACGCCTGGGTTCAGGTTTTCGCTGCCTTCCTCCTTCTCTGCACCGGGTGGGGCATCGTTGTGTCCTACGGTGTTTTCGAAACCTACTACAGCACAGGGTTGGAGAAGCCGTTGGCAAATTCGGCCGGAACGTCCCTAATAGGATCGATCCAGGCTTTCCTTTTGCTATTCGTGGGCTTCTTCACCGGTCGTCTTTATGACGCAGGACATTTCAGAGCCATCATGTCGACTGGAAGCATTCTCATGTGGCTAGGGTTGTTCACTACCGGATTCTGTGGCGAAGTTTATTGGAAAATTCTCTTGTGCCAGGGGATCATCACTGGCACGGGTATGGGTTTTCTGTTCACTCCTTCGGTCGCTATTGTTTCAACCTACTTTTACAAGAAAAGAGCTTTGGCAAACGGATTTGTTGCATCTGGAAGCTCCGTCGGCGGCATTATCTTCCCCATCCTCACTCGAAAACTGATACCCGCCCTCGGGTTCAGATATGCTATGATTACGAATTCGTTCATCGTTCTCTTTCTCCTCATCCTCAGCAACCTCATCCTGCAACCACGAAAAGACATCCCACCAAGAACCAGGGGACCTATGATTGACTTCAAGTCGTTTAAGGACCCAACATACATGCTATTTGTTTTCGGGATGCTTGCGGCTTACTCCGGCCTCTACATGCCATTCTTTTATGTTGAGGTTTGGGCCAAGAAGATGGGATTGGACAAGCATGGCCTGGAGACCTTCTATCTCGTCAGCATTCTCAACGGGGCCAGCACTTTTGGAAGGGTGCTCCCCAATTTTATTGCGGATAGGTAAGACTTCTATCGCGTTCAATATACACACCGGAAAAGTTGCTCACCCATATTCTAGAATCGGTTCCATCAATATGCAAATACCTGCCATGATAATATCTGGCATTCTCATCCTCTGCTGGTTGCCCATGACCTCATTCAATGAGCTCATCCTCTTCGTCGTTCTTTACGGTTTTTTCTCAGGAGTATTCATATCTCTCCCACCAGCTTCGGTCGCATCTATCACACCCGATGTCACTTACTTTGGAGTGCGGATGGGGATGATGTTTAGTATCGCCTCCGTTGGAAGTTTGACAGGGACGCCCATCTCCGGTGCCTTGATCCATGCACAAGGCGGAAGTCTTGACGGAGCAAGGATCTGGAGTGGGTGCATCATGCTTTCTAGTGCTGCCCTCATTATTGCAGCTAGGATCAACGCGAGTGGATGGAGGTGGCGATTCAAAGTTTAATTTTCAATATCCTATCGCATCGCATCATTTCATTTTCTCTCCCCATTACTTGCTATCTTTTTCATTCCTTTTTCTTTTACATATTTTTCTTTCTTTCTTGGAGCTCGCGCATTTTTGCAACTGGTGCATAACGAACAGGAGTTCATCTGATATTTATCATTAAGTTATATTGTTTAATCTGGGGTTTCACATTGATCAATACTTTTTTGCCGACGATTTTCTATTTGAACAGGTATGAATGAGAATGAGGAGGAATAACGGGGGGGCACGAAGGGAGTTTTATGGGCTTCAAACGTGACATGAGCGAGTATACTTTTTTACATCATCTTATATTTCTTTTTTCCTACTTTTATTTCCTTCTTCTTCATTTCCCAGGTTTAGCGGTCTACTGAGTTGGAGGGATCTTTACTTGAGTTCGAAGGTCTGATGGTAGATACGATTGCTGTATGTACATATAAATCGCATTGCGCGAGCGTGATATAGTGCTGGGAGGCATACAAGCTTCCAATTCATCTGATACCAATCAAAAATAATTCTTTGATGCAGTCTATTTTTTCTTATAAAACAGGAATTTAAAGTTGCCACAGCTTGTCTAGTTTCGAGACTGGAATTTAAACTTCTAGAGACGGCCCTCGAGACTACAACGCAATACAGTTGTTCTTGCGTGCTTTTGCAGTATCATAACATCTTCAAAGCAACCTTTCACCACCATTGCGCAATACATGCTTCCATAAATCCCACCTTCAAAAACACCTCATCCGAGGATTCGAGTTTCAAAAAATTGATCTTCAATTATATTCAATCCAAGAAGGTGGTCAAATAATAATTCCGACCAACAAGGGTCTCCAAAGGTCTGTGCGGCCAGAAAGCGAAAAAAGAGGTGGACTGGCGTCGACATGTCGACAACGGGGCGAACAGATCCGTGCTCTCCTAATGCAAGCGTGGCTGTCTATCATCACTTGCTTCACCCCTCCCCTCGCCAGATCAGGGATAAGCTTAAGCTCAGGCGAATACGAACAGCTTAGATCCGGGTCTCGAACTCTACATCCGTTCTGTTTAGGATAAGGGCTGTCCAAGACTCGAGGTCAAGAGGGAAAAAAACCTGGCGGTAGAATGCAAAGGGAACCAATTTGTGGGGTTTTCCTCTGTTTCGTTTTTTCGTTTTTTTGTTTTTTTCACTCTCTTGCATTGTGAAAAGGACAAGAAGTATCCGGACCCCTCACCCCAGCCGCCTTAACTCCCAACTAGGCCTTGCTTTGGCGATGATGCTTGTCTGCATTGCAGTAGTATATGTGGGTTATACATGTATCTACGAAAGCATGAGGCTTTAAACTCCATTGATTGTTAATGAGACTCGAGGAAACTACCGTCCCCGGCAGTTTCTATATCGATACGCCACCTTGCGAAAGCTATATCAATGCAGATATGTATACCAATTGCAGGTAAACCGCCGAGGCCCTTGGCCTTGTCGAAGAAGATAAGAACATATTTCATGCATCCGAGCCGTTTTTTTTGCACCCTTCAAGAGAACAAGCAAAACGAAAACCAGGAAGATCTGTCTCGTGGAGGTGCAGAACTCTTGCAAGGTCGAAGGGAATAAGATGAAGATAGTACCGGGAAAAAATAAATATTAAAACGAAATCCAGACCGGCCTTGACAAGGGAAGAGAAAGGAAAAGAAAAGTGAAGAAAAAACAAAAACAAAAAAGGGAAACCCGTAATCCTATGCCCGTGAACCGCTTGTTCATCCGATTCGCACGAAACGAGAGGAAGAACCCCAAAGTGTTCCCACAAGACCCCTGTTCACTTTT
This sequence comes from Orbilia javanica, assembly GCA_036872735.1. Lineage (NCBI taxonomy): Eukaryota > Fungi > Ascomycota > Orbiliomycetes > Orbiliales > Orbiliaceae > Orbilia > Orbilia javanica. The sequence continues at coordinate 131,098 of JAVHNR010000012.1, forward strand.
CGACCCCAGGTCTTCCTTTTCGATATAATTGCATTCCTCGTCGAAGTCGATGGAATGCAAAGAAGTTACTGTACCTTTTTAGTTGTTTCTTGCGATCGGGGTTTCAGAAAATGTCACAGGCACCGCGCGGCCTGGGGAAGAAGAAGTGGAGAAACCACCTTCGTGGCACCGGCCCTGTGGAATACCGAACCACAATCTCGACACTAATGCAACTTCAAACCCAAGTTTTTCTGTCAAGCATCAATATCTCTTACATACGGCATTACACAGCAAACCTGAATACGATTCGATACTAAAACAAAAGAAAAAGGACCCGACTCTAAGAGAAACAAAACGAAAACGAACAAATAACAAGCGAATGAGAAGAAGAAAAAAAGGACGAAAACAAATTTTGAATTGGTGGCAATGCAACGGACGATAACGAAGAAAAGTCGGGATCTTGATTTCACGTTATTTCCCTAGGTTCTTGCTCTACAGACACATCAAATTAGCAAATAGACCCACCTTGATTGGAGGGATAAATAGGGCGAGATCTCCAGGGGTCTACAAGAGGGCTAGCCGGCTTAATGGACCGGAAGCGAGCCAGCTTGCCGATGGATAGTATGTAGACTCCGATTACCCGGCTCGAGTTTTCGAGTCGAACACCTATTCTGATTAGTGAGACCGAAAGCCGAAATTCCCAAGTACGGGATCCAGACGGAGAATCTTTGACGGCATGCCGAAGTGATAAAGAGCAGTATAGTATTGCACGTTCTTGAACTTCTTTCCCCGGATTCTGTTTCAATGCGTACAAGTCCCAATTGACGTATATAAAAAAAAACAAAATCCACGAAAACGTTACCCAACATCTGTCAAAAGCGGAAGAAGTGCACGAGGGCAGTAGCAGAAAACGAAAGACAGAGTACCACGTCGCACCGTTTGCTGCAAATAGTACAGCCTCATTTAGCTAATTTGGACGTCATCAGCTCCGTAAATTCCGGCTGTTCTTTACATAAATTGAAAGAGCACTGCAGTTGGAATTCACAACGTGCAGGTTGTATCCTGCACCTCGTCGACATCTTTTCACATTTCACAAGCTTAGCCAAGGATCTTGAGAGCGCAAGGAATAGCAGCGAAGTCGGAAGGCCGAAGAAAGAAGGACTAGATCGGGACCGGGGCGAGTCACAAGATACAACAAAATCAACACGCTATAGCACGCTAGCGATCTAAAAAGATAGAACATCACCATGTCGGAGCTCAGAAAGTGGGATGCAAAGGAAGGTTGAAAAACGCCCCCTTTTCCCCGAGACAAAAAGACGTAAATACGTGTCAAATGATAGGAGCCACGATCTAATACTTTTTCTTCTTTCTTTATCACACTACAGTCGCAAAGCATAATACGCCAGAAAGCTGCTGGGTCATCCTCTATGGAAACGTCTACGATGTAACCGACTTTCTCTCGTCACATCCAGGTGGCGCTAGAATAATTCTTCAACTAGCTGGTAAAGATGCCACGGAAGACTATGACCCGGTGCACCCGCGAGGAACTCTTGAATCATCTTTGCCTCTTTCCGCAAATCTCGGCCCTATAGACGAATCTACAGTCTCCAAAGCCGAACCCGTAGTGTCCAGTGATCCAAAGCTCGTAGCTGAGAATGTCCCAGTTGCTAATCTCCTTAATCTTAATGATTTCGAAGCGGAAGCGAAGAAAAAGCTGTCGGAGAAGGCATGGGCGTACTATTACTCAGGCGCGGACGATTTGGTATCTAAGGAACTGAACAATACTGCATACTCCCAGATTCTATTTCGACCACGTGTGTTCATCGATGTTACAAAATGCGACCTTTCTACCACATTGATGGGCATCAAGGCCGCGTCACCACTATATGTCGCCCCGGCAGCAATGGCGAGGTTAGGACACCCGGACGGTGAACGGGGTATCGCTATTGCATGTGGTAGGAAGGGTATCATACAGGTCGTATCAAACAATGCGTCCATGTCAGTGGAGGATATTGTCGACTCGCCGGCTACGCAGGAGCAATACTGGGGATTTCAACTATACATCCAGGACAAGCGGGAAAAATCTATCGACATACTCCGTAGAATCGAGGCGACGGGAAAGTACAAGTTCGTGGTCCTAACCCTCGATGCACCGGTCCCGGGGAAACGGGAGCACGATGAACGGGCGAAGAACTCCGGGAATTTAACGTTGACATCTGGAGTTGGCACCGGCACAGTTGCAGCTGGAGGCGGGGGGTTGGGGAAGGCACTATTTGCGGGTACCGCCGCGGATCTTACGTGGAAAACCACTTTGCCTTGGCTAAGAAATGCAACCAAACTACCGATAATCCTGAAAGGCTTACAAACATGGGAAGATGCCAAGTTGGCGAGCGAGCACCCAAATGTGGCGGGAATTGTTCTGTCTAACCACGGTGGGAGAGGGTTAGATACCGCACCACCTTCAGTGTATACGCTATTGGAAATGAGGCGATATTGCCCAGAAGTATTTGGGAAAATCGAGGTGTGGGTAGATGGCGGGATCAAGAGAGGAACCGATGTAGTTAAGGCGCTCTGTCTTGGTGCAAAAGCGGTCGGTATCGGCCGCGGAGCTCTCTTCGGCCTTAGTGTTGGTGGCATCGAGGGCGTGGAGCGGGTCATTGATAGTAAGTTTTCCGATGGGCATCTTATCATTTCCCGAGTGGATCTAATTTAGCTTCAATGCAGTAATTCACGAGGAGATGGCAACATGTATTAGATTGCTAGGCGCAGGGTGCATTGATGACCTTGGAATGCAATATGTATGTCCTCCTTCTTCCCGTTCTAGTCGAGCTCCGCTAACGGTTTTGTAAATAGGTTAACACCCGAGCTCTCGACCCACTTCTTTGGCGTCCCGAAGACGACATTTTGGAGTATAAATTGAGAGCAAAGCTTTAGAGTATCAATGCAATGGACTTTAGCGTAGGAATTGTAGGATAGGATTCAGTGGTTACTCTAGTTTGGAGTCAAGGATTTGTATGATTGTATCAACTGCATTTTAAATCTAGCCGTACCATATGTTAATTATGAACATGAACAATGTAACTTCAACCACTATTACTACAATAATATAGGTAGTTTACAACCACAAAGCAAACCAGTCAGTGGGTCCTTTGAAAACATACGATAAACCTGCTATCTTGAAGACGAAAAGGGTAGGAAAGGGCTAAAAGTCAGATGTTCCGCATCCGATGCTGCAAAGCGAGAGAAGTAGAAGAAAAATACAAAAACAAATTGAGAAGATATCTATCCCACCGTTTTTAAACCCGAATTTTCCACCCTGGAGGACATGCAAAATTCTATAAGCAGTAAACGCCCCAATGTATTTCAGATTTACGCCCAGGAGAGTCCAAGGACGGAAGCCGGGTAACCGGAGACTCTGTTACCGACCCGCTCATTACCCTTTTCGAATTCCCCTTCCAAAGCATCAAGGCCAAGCATATGATGCGCCGTTTTGAGTCCCTGTTTCCTCAAACGTTCGATGGTCTCCCAGTCCCATTTAGTGATCTTATCAACCAACTCCAGCTGCTCTTCTTCGATGGCCAGATCGTCATCCGAAGAAGACTGCTTAAGGATCGCTGGGGTACTCGTTCCTGCGTCACTTCCTGCATTTGACTCGGTGTCCAAATGTTGCAAGTGTGGATGCAGCACCTCCGTCTTAACAATCAAGTCCGCACTCTCCATCAGCCCAGCTGGCTTCGCCATATTCGCATCTTCAGCCACAGCCGGAGCCTCCGGCTTCTTTGGTAGGAGTCCGGATTCTTCGAGAACTTCGTTCGGCGGTATCGTCTTCCTCTCCACCTTGAACACGTATTTGCTGAGGGAGCTGGCGTATATCTTCCTCTTGCCACCGTGCTTCGGATCTCCCTTGGCACTTACGAAGTGGCTGACGACGAAGAACCATTTGTTATCCCATCCGAGCACTCGACTCCACACTTCGTACTTTTCGTAAGGCTTGATTTCTCGTCTAAACAACGATACAACACCACCTAACGCTACGTAAAGTGGCTTGTCCCCCCTCTGCCGTCGCAATCGGAGAGATTTCTTGATCAGGTGCGCGACAAGGTGTGTACGCGCGATATCAAGGTCGGAGAAGTAGGTAGAGTTCGACTTGTGGTAGTTAAAGTCGCATTCGTATAGCGGTGCCCGGGCGACAATCTTAACGGGAGCGAAGAGCTGCGTGGGGTTTGGCAGGATACGGCGACGTGAGAGGAGGTGGGTGTACAGAGCATACCAAAAGCGTGACTACGCACCAGCCACCAACGTTAGCTTCGACCGATTACGAAGAAGCATAGGAGGGCATAATAGGTACTTACGTGCCAGAAGAAAGGAATGACCTTGAGGTTTGCAAGGACGATAAGGACGGCCAGAAGACGTCCGACCTTGCTGACGGTCAAGCTTCGCGGGTTGGCGTATGCCGCACTGGCAAGCAGCAGCGAGCGGAGGTTGTTCACGAGCGGGGTGGTAATCGCGCTTATGACTGGCATCGTGGAGTTCTCTCGAGGGCCGGCAACCCAGATATACTACTGCCCAATAGGATAGAATACACGCAATGGAATAGACGCCCGGAAGGGGGTGGAAGTCGAGGTTGAAGTGAAGTAGAAGTCGTCAGTTCAACGTCACAGCCAACACAACAACACAGGGCTGGCCACAGCCTTGCAGGGGCTTGTTTACTAGTAGAAAAGGGGTAGTTTATCCGGATTGAGCGAGGCTCCAACGAGCTTGAGAATATAGTACCGTAGACGAGTAGACGGGGAGCAAGATGTCAGGGAGGAAAAGGAAGGAGGGATGTTTATAAAATATAAAAATCCTGCGACCGAGAACAGAGGTTTCCGGCTGGATCCGTCAACGGGTCTGCCGTGTAAAAGCTCCGTTGACGTGGTCTCCACAATTGTCTCGATGTCGTATGTGCTCCGTCTCGTTTACAACATCCAGAGAATCGGTGTCTAACTTTTAAATTAAAAGCACATGCCACTTTTTGTTCTTGATGGGAAACAAGGAAGACAGTCAGAGATCGGATGGAGGTCAGCCCGCTTTCGTGCAGATACAAAGGCTGTTTTGTGCTGTTAGCGTGGGGGATTTCGAGCAAAGGCTGGCTTAGTCAGGGAGAAGATGCCGAGGGACAAGACTCTGGGAGTCGCGCACCTCTCTGAAATTGCAAGAAAGTGGGGAGCAAACATGGTTCAGCTCAACGATTTCGATGTCGTTTTTGAGGGCACACGGGTAAATTGGCTGTTCAGGCTGGCTGGGTTAACTTGACTTACATTCCTTCCAAGTGTACTTTGTATTGATATCCAATCTCCGTAGCCCCGAGATATATTATTCTAGTCCTTTCCTTTTAAGATGTGTGCTATCGAGAGGATGGTTGGACAAAGTTGAGTTAATCGAGGTTGCACAACACAGGCGAGTTCCCAAAAATGCAACAGGTGTTCCTGACGTAGACGACTCGATATACCTGCATGGAGCTATACAGGCTCTTGTACTAGCAGGAACCGCCGTATAAATACACGGGAGGGTTATGGAATGCACCTAGTGGCTGCCTCTGCTGGAAAACTGGCCAGTCGGGTTCGCGGGTCTACATTATTCGTGATATCACACCCTCTCCATAGATCCATTGCATGCATAGCTGTGAATCCACGAAGTATTTAAATTTCCGTCGGCCAGCGGCTGAGCCGTCAACCTATTCTTGGCTTCCATCCCATAACTGGGATCCAATCGTTATTTTTTGTTGTGCAGTTTTTTAACATACATAAGCTGTAGCGAAGACGGTAGTGGTTTTGGGAGAGGTGCTTCGGCTTGGAATTCCGGTGGCGATGGGTTGATCTGTGGAGGAGTTCGTCGACCGTCTATCCTAGATCCTATTGCCGGGACGGAAGATATATTTCCTACTGTAGGTCGCAGCGCCGCGTCGATAAGCAGAGGGGCTGGAGCAGTAGCGTAGTCATGTTACAATGGCGAAGTTTTTAGAATGCACTGATTAGGATATTTGTATGGCTAGAGGGGAAGTGGCCTCGATGGAATGTAGATATAGAGGGGGTGGCTTGCCGAGGGGGGTTGTAGTCTCTCTATATAGTCTATAGGCCCTTAGGAATCCGTTTATTTCTCTCCTGTCGTACTTTTATATCTGATGATAATTCAACGTATACGGGCAGGTGATCAACCCCATATACCGTTGTCTCCCTGTCCCGTGCTAGACTCTGCATGCGTACTCTATCTACACACTGTAGTTAGGCATATACGAATTTTACATTACATTTCACTTGGTTTCCGGGCCACAAACAGGGAAAGGTAATAGTTTACGCTCGTGGTTGATCAATTGAAATATAAACCAAACATCTGTAGTGGCAGGGGGTACCTAGGTGATCATAAGTATACCAGCCACCCGTGATCCGAAAAGTAAGTGGGCGCCGGCTTTCGAGTTAGCTGAGAGCTGGGGTCTGCCTTCCCGGACCCAAGGAATGATGAATGCCGTAGCTAAGTCACGAACTGGTGTGACCGATTCACATTCCTGCCTGATAGTGTGGCGGGGGATACTCGTTCATGATGTCCATGGATATGTCATTTGCTACATATGTTGACGCGTGTATGACCTTGTCGTAACTGCGAGTCCAACATTCCAATATTTAGGCACGGTATATAAAATCCAGGACTATCTATGCATGCATGGCGGTTGATAGTATTACATATGCATACTTATGCATATATATATGCTCATGTGCCAGACTAGTACTGACCTCTGAATGTACGTATATATATCTGTAGTAGTCTGTGGTATTTTCTGTAGAAGCTCTGAAAACTCCACCAGAGCTGGCATTTGGTTGCACACTGGGGGTTGCATACGATAGAATCATGCAATGGGAAATGGTTCGTGCGACAACCAATTAACGTGGATGTCGTTTGTCCGGGACGACTACCTCAACTGGACAGGCTCCCGGAAAATATCATTTTTATCCCCAACAAAAAAAACGAAAAGTCAGAAGGCTCAACGCAAATATATAAAAAAAGTGCATTTGGCCGCCGACGCTAACTGATCGAGGAAAGATCTAGGCGACCCTGCATGACTACGGCAAGGTATATGATTGGTTGGTGAAGCTTGGTTTAGAGCTAGGGGCGATCCCTTTCACATGCCAGTTTTGGAGGAGCCGATATCGAACAATGAGGGTTTTTTGGCAAAAGTTTTCCATCTGATATCGATAATGGACGGGACATATCGATAATTAGTAGTGTCAAGCTTTCCTTCCTTCTGGGAACCCTAACGCAACTTCTCCATTTGATCGCGAAAATGCGGAGAAATCGGAGAGACGGCTGAGCAGCTGAGTAAGGCTCCCAAGCGACGGACACTGCGTTTATAAACATGTCAAACTGGAGTAACAACTTCCGCTGATATGCTGCCCCGGCGATATAAGATGGCATGCAGTTTATGCGAAAACTCCATGTATGTTGAAGCAGAACCTTTATGATTTTTGAAGCTCGGTTGAAATTACGGGCTAATGGAATGGTCGGTCGGTTGCAAACAGGTTTGACTTTTTGCATTTGAGACTTTTCAACATTCGATCATAACTACGGGAGTAGTATAGGTGTGAGAGAATCTGCGGGTCGATGCTTGGTTTCTAACCCCCATGCAGGAAATTTTCTTCTTCCTCTATGTTCGCGTTCGCATTCGCATATCTGATGTAAGCTGGTTGGTACGGTAAAGCTGCCACAAATCTGGAATCTGGCCTTCTTATTGATGTATTTTTTGGTAAGAGCGAGGAAAGGAAGATTTAGGGACAGACATGAAGAGTGCCTCCTGGCCATGCTCTTTGCCATTCGCTTGAACTTCCCAGGTCTCCCTGCGCACCCAAGCTTGTGACAGGACTTGGTTTTAAGAAAACTCAACGCCATGCATGCTAAATTTTGCCGTCGAAGGCCAGGGCTACTGAGACTGATGTCTTGTGAAAGCTATCATCAATGCATTGATCATCAAATAGGGATAGCTGTTGTTCGAGGTTGGTCCACTGAGATGTTGGCAATTGATAAGAACCTTTGTTATAACTGGGGGTAGGAGGGTGTATAAAAACCTCCACGCCTCCACAAAACCTGGAGAAAGCAAGAAAAGAATTTTTCTTGAAGTTCAGTCGATAGTCAGGCCACGGTCGACGAGACAGAAACAGCCCCGATCCCAGGAGGTTGTCTACTTTGACACCGGTAGAGGTGCTGCAGAAGCTTTAGAGTCGTCTCCTTGGCTGAATTTTGTTGAGGAGAATTTCAAACAGGTCCCACATTTGCGTCCCTTTCTTAACCCGGCCAGCCCTTTCCCTCCGATCCTTCTTCTTTTTTTCCCTTTCTCCTCCCCCCTCATCAGCAAACCTTCCTGGTCGACAGCCCTCGATATTTTTTGGTAAGTCCATTCGGTATCGCCCTGGCTTCATCGTAGTGTCGTTTTTTCGGGTCAATGGTCTAACATGTCTTTGTTCTTCTTTTCGATTGCGTAGGGCGTATAAGATAGCTGCACAGTCTTGGTAGCCTTGTTGTAGCTTGAAGGCACAACACAAACCTCAGAGAGGCCCTTGAATTCGCATATCACAAAGATGCCGGTGACAGTTCGATCAGCTGCTGCCAAACGGGCAGGCACCGCGGAGAAGGTCACCTGTTCGGCCTCGACTTCGAATTCGGCTTCTCCTTCCGAGTCTCCGTCTTTCAACCCATCTCCCCATTCTTCGAATACCTCCCTTAGTGACCTCGATGTCAAGGCGAACGCCCAACCTAAGTTCATCAATACCTATGGTCAGGAATTCAAGATTCCAGACTACACCATCAAGGACATCTATGATGCTATTCCAAAGCACTGCTTCAAGCGTAGTGCTCTGAAATCGCTAAGCTATGTCTTCCGGGACATGGTTTATTTGACCGTCACATTCATTGCCTTCAACAACTACATCATTCCGGCTATTCCGAATGTCTACGGCCGAGCTGTTGCCTGGGCAGTCTACACTGTTCTTCAAGGCCTTTTCGGAACTGGTTTGTGGGTCATGGCCCATGAATGTGGTCATGGTGCTTTCTCGGACTCAAAGCTTCTTAACAATACCGTCGGCTGGATCCTTCACTCTTCCCTCTTGGTCCCATACTTCTCATGGCAAATCTCCCACCACAAGCATCACAAGGCAACCGGCCATATGCAACGTGATATGGTTTTCGTTCCGCGTACCCGAGCTGAATACGCCCTTAAGTTTGGTGCCAAGGTCGGCGAATTGATGGAAGAAACTCCAATCTATACTGCTGGCCATATGATCGCCCAGCAGCTTTTCGGATGGCCATTGTACTTGGTTACCAACGTCACCGGCCACAACTTCCATGAGAGGCAATCCGAGGGCCGCGGAAAGGGCAAGAAGAACGGTTGGTTCTCTGGTGTCAACCACTTCAGCCCATCTTCCCCGCTCTATGAATTCAAGCACAGCAACTTGATCTTGTTGAGCGACTTGGGTTTGGCTATTGTCGGTTTCCTCCTTTACTCTGCCTGCCAAAAATGGGGCGCTTCCAATGTCTTGGTTTGGTACGGTATCCCATATCTCTGGGTTAACCACTGGTTGGGTAAGTTATAAAATTCGAGCAACATGCGTCTATCCTTATGAAACTGGAACTAATTAAATTTTTTTTTTTTTTAAATAATAGTTGCCATTACCTACCTCCAGCACACCGATCCCACCCTCCCCCACTATGATCAATCCGCCTGGAACTTCACCCGTGGTGCCGCTGCTACTATTGACCGTGAATTCGGTTTCATTGGCCGTCACCTTCTCCACGGAATCATTGAAACCCACGTTGCCCACCATTATGTTTCTTCTATCCCATTCTACAACGCTGATGAGGCTACTGAGGCCCTCAAGGAAGTCATGGGTGAGCACTATCGTTCTAATACTGAGGGAGGTAGCTGGGGCTTCCTTGCCGCCTTGTGGCACTCGGCTAGGTGGTGCCACTTTGTTGAGGAGCCGGCTGGTGCTGAGGGAAGCGGTGTCTTGTTCTTCAGGAACAGGAACGGACTCGGTGTCCCACCACGCAAGGAAGAGGATTTGAAGAAGGAGATTATTATCGGAGCCGACGAGTAGAAGTGTGGCTACATGGCAGACTTTTCTTTTGATATCTTGTTATGTTCTTGCCTTGCTTTTACCAGAACTCTATAAATCGAAGTCCTGCCGGATAGAGGGACTTATTTGACACGAATGATAATACGACCGGGAAATGATTGAAAGATGCGTATGTACAACCGGGATATACCTCTGCTACAGCTACAGCCGCCTCTGCCTCTGCCATCGCTGCCGCAGCAGCAGCAGCAGTTCCCATCCGAAAGAGTCGGTCTGGATATCATTTAAAATCGCCCACCTCGTTGATAGAGGCGATTGGACCTGCACGTGGATTTACTTGCTTCACTATTTACTTGATTACTTGTTCCCGATGAAGCGTTTTCTCACCCTTCCCCGTTCTACTGTACATATATATATACACTACCTAGCCTAGCTTAGATATCCTGCCTGGATGAATGAAGCCGATAGAGCAGATTGCGCTGCCTTGAATTGGATCCCGAGACAATAAATAGCCTGATAGGAATAATGTGTTGTTTTTGGTGGCAGTGGCAGTCTCCTCCTGCCGGCCTCCTCTCCCTCCCTCCTCTCTTCCTTGCCCCCAACTAACCTCTTCCTCACCTCTCCCGTGCCACAAACCTCACCATTCGCCTCGACTCCCATTGTTAACGTTCTCCTGGACGCGACTCGTTCGGCTCCTCCAAACCCGGCGACATCTAGCAATTGAAAGTTCCTTACGCTGGATTTTTCTTTTTCAAGGACTCCGTCCGATATTCGAATAAGGTGAGGCGTGCACGTTTTTGGCAGCCTTGCGATGAGCACCAACCACTAATTTGACTTCTCGTAGCTCCGACACCGCATTTCTTCGACCATCTACCTGCTTTCTCAGCCTATGCCATACTCTGGGTCGCTGCATCGAGATATCCTTTTGCCTTGATATATCCTGCAAGCCCTTTTATCCTCCGGCGTCCATTTTCTCTCCCTTTCCCTCTCTTCTACCATATTCCCGACGACCGTCTCTCCTCCACTGAGATTTTTTAGTGGATAACCGCCTGCCTACCATCCCGCGTCATAAACCCCTCCTCCAGCTTATCCGTCGCTACAACGTAGCCCTGGCCGAAATGCTCAAACGAAAGCGCCCAGCCTCCGAGAATACAAAGTTTTATGCCGTCCGTACTGGCTTTACACCTGGAATCTACAAAACCTACCAAGACTGTCTCGCGCAAGTTACCGGCTTCAAGAAGGCCGAGTTCAAATCGTTCACCACCCAGGCGGAGGCGGAACAATATCTTTCCGGAAAGGACCCGAGCAATGATCCCAACAGTCCATCGTATGTTCCTAAGTTTTACGGTGTCAGGAGTGGTGGCACACCCGGTGTCTATACCAGCTGGGAGGAATGTCAAAAACATGTTGTTGGGGTTAAGAACCCGAAGTTCAGGCAATTTTCTACAAGAGAGGAGGCTGAAGCTTTCGTGAGAGGCGTCGGAGAGCATAGTGGCCTCGCAGAGAGTGTGAGCGCTGCCAATGCCGCCGCTGCCGCAGCAGCTGCCGCGGGAGGCGATACGAGGGAAGATGAGGATACTAGGAACACGCGTCGCAAGATGTCAGGCGCCGGGACTGCTGGTAGCAGAAGAAGCAGCACCGCTATTGAGAGTATTCTAGATGACAATGAGGACCTTAACGCGGATCTCAGGGAGGCTGGTCTGCTCGATGATGCCGGTAAGGAACAAACCGAGATTTTGGATGATAACATTTTGGAAGAGGTGGAAATCGAGACTTCGGGGAATGTCGTCAAGCGATCGTCGCCTAAGTTGATGCGGAACGTTCTAGTGCCGAAGAAAACCGCTGTGCTCAAGATATATACCGATGGAAGCTCGCTCATGAACGGGAGCGCCAGTGCCAGAGCTGGTGTAGGTATCTGGTTTGGGCCAGGTGATAAAAGGTAATGCCCTAACGTCTTTGCCAATTTGTTAGGCACCAAAAAAAAAAACTAACAGGAGCAAATCCTACAGAAATGTTTCAGAGCCATTAAATGACTCGCGAGCCACCAACAACCGTGCTGAACTCTCAGCCATCCTTCGTGCTATCGAGATTGCCCCTAAGCACCGAGAGATTCTCATATTTACTGATAGTAAATATGCGATCCAGTGTGTCACTGAGTGGTTCCAAAAGTGGCGATCCAACGGCTGGCAGACTGCCGCTGGGAAACCCGTCGAAAATCAGGACATAATCGAGGAGATCCTAAACCTTATCGAGGAACGGATAACGCAAGGAGGGGCGAAGACAAAGTTTGAATGGGTTAATGGGCATAAAGGAGTTGTAGGAAATGAAATGGCGGACAAATTGGCGAGGGATGGGGCTATTCGGGATGGAGTCGCTTAATATTGCGATGCGGTACTGGTAAATCAATCTATGTGTACAGAGGCTGTCTATTGGCGTATTATCTTTTAAAGGGGCGGTTCCCTTTCCGTACTCAATTCTATAGGACCCAGAAAAACGAGAATAGGTAATTTGTATAGGGCCTGGCCTACGATTTGGAGCTGGGCATTCATATGGTAGTTATTTTTCTTTTCTTTTCTTCTTCTTCTTTTCTTTTAAAAGCTCCGTTTTACGAGGGACACAAGAATATCTCTCCTCTTGCGATCACCTTTTACTTTTCCTTCCATTCCTTCAGGTTCGCCTTACGTTTACCCTTTCTTTTTCTTCTCCTTTTTTTTGTTCCTTTTTCCTTTTCAAGCAAGCGGCGACCGGTTTTTAGGCCTTTTGGATCGTTTGGATATTTGGATTTTGAATACCATTCCACATGCTGCATACGTATTTTGAGTGTTCTGCATCATATGTCCCCAACAAATTTTCTTGGCAAATCAACGTTTTATTTGAATATAGCTAATAACGTACATATGTTTTACACTTTTGCATGTTGATCGAAGTCACTCTCCTGCCTGGTCCTTGTCACTCAAGATTCTTTGCAATTTTTGCTTGGTGTTTTTGCTGGACGGTCTCCGCGGAACCAGATATTGTAATTGCAACAAATAAAACACGAAAGATATATTCGGTCAATTATATTCGATAGGACGCAAGTGGTTCTGTCGTTGCAAATAGGTATTCCATGTTATATATTGATTTTATTGTAAGTTTTCTTGGGCAGTAGTTTAGGGTGTAGACTTTTTGACTACATCTCGAACTGGGTTCTACGTAACCATGCATATCGGCTACTTCCAAAATGTATCTACGACGGGAGGGCAGAATGGCTTTGGACATTCTATTAGTTTAAGGTGACCATATACTATGCTTTGATCTATATCTTACCCCGATACTAATGGAGCAGGTACGTGTTTCTTGCTACGATATAAATAAAGATCGATTCCAGAAGAACCGATCACAAGGTATATATAAATCTATGAACATTTCATGGTTCCTCACAGCTATTAGTTACAATAAAATATAGTTTCTGTGCTCTGTGAAGAGAAGGGCTATAGCCTTCATACGTAGAGTGTGAGGAGGAACACGAAGTAGAGGGTTGTGTATGTGCATGCACGTACTGTGCCGGAAAACGGGATAATTTCAATACCGTTCGAATCGAAATAATTTATGAAATATTTTTCTGAATACCGTTCTACTACGAATTGAACGTCAAATACCGTATTACTACGGTAATAATTCGACAGGTTTTGATTATTACCGTAGTAATATCACCCCGTTTGTCGGCACAGTAATTTCAAAAATTTAAAACTTTCCCTAGTTACAAGTATAACCCCCCCACCCTCGCACACAGTCCTATAGTCTATTTATTTTTATTTATTCTTCGCTTCCGCTGGTCGTTTGTATATTACCCAAATCTGTTCGAGGGATTCGGAAGACTTCATATGGCATTGTACATGCAATTTTCCACAAGTTGATTATCAAATGGAGACGGGAAACTCGAGACTGAATTGGTCGAGAAGATAACCAGGCGAATTCTGCCTCGATGAATGTCTGGTTGGGGAAACGGTAGGTTAATTCTTGCTTTCTCTCGAGGGCCGCGATTTGATAGAAGTTATTAACATCTGATCGCGATTGGAATTCGGTGGAGTTCGACGCAATATCGGTATATCCCACTAGGCCGATAGAGGTATGCTCATAGATAACGTCCAACGTGAATGGTAAAGTAATTACTCTTAAGACCTTAAAAGAATATCGGAACATAAGTTGGGATGTGAATTACGTATTAGTATAAATATATATAACTGCCGCGAGGTCGAGAAGACGATCCGCCAGACGTGCGATGGGGGAGCATGGTGAAGAATGAATCGAAAGGGACTTGTCTCATCGCTAGACTTCCTAATCGACCGTTTGTCCTCTAACAAGTAAAATAGCGTGGGAGGTTACCAGAGCTATAGCCTAGGAAGACAGCGAAGATGTCCTACTAGTAGCATCTAGCGTTGAGGGAAGGATATGGGGATGGCCGAAAACCTGGTGCCATGGCCTCCCTCGAAAGCGTTCGCATCTATATTATGCAAGCGTCATAAAATCCTCCCTAAGAAGGTTTTCACTGCCCTGGTATCAATTAGCTCAAGGCTACATGTAAAGTCAGGTATATCTTTGAGTGTATGCGCTAGATGTGATAGATCGTAATGGTTTGAAACCACTTCCTCTAGATTCAGTACTGCTCAGCCACCTAGGTACCTACCTCAGCGTAAGTTTTTTCTGCTTTATATGTGATCTTTGATACAAATTGAGTTCTTTTGGGATGGCTCGCAGCCTTGGACCCTCGGGCCTAAGTTTGTAAAATATCAGGAGCGGGCCAATTGGCCAAACAAAGTCCTCCTTGTGATGTCTGGGAACCAGGCCGGAAGCGGAGGGCCCTAGGGCTCACAATATTTCAGTTATTAGTTACTTCCGTTTTTCAGAATGGAATAATTTATTATGATGCCATTTCCATCTCTAGATATATAGATCTAGAGTCTATAGGAACTTAATTATGTAAATTCGAGTTCATGTACGATTGAGTATTTAAATATGATCCTCTTTCTTTCTATGTATATCTCTCTATACATACCTAGGCTGGCGCCGCGAGACAAATACCTAGGTATATACTTGCATAATATATCTTTAATACTGAGATACCATCGACATCGACATGCAACTATAAGCACTATATAAGCCCATAAGCATGCTAGCAGCGTTATCGATAATAAAATAATTATCGAGATCCATTGAAACCGTTGACCCCGAAGTTTTATGACGATAAGGATAATATAGAATTGCTTATGGAGGTATGTACATGAAACTATAAAGTTCTAGAGTAAATCCTATTCTACCTTGCAGTGGCACGGCGATTGAATTCCGGGAGATGTGCCGCACTACAAGATTATTCCATGACTGGGTTTGACATATCCTCTAACTATCAGATAACGAGCATTAATGTGCACGGTCTAAATTTGTAAAACTTCCCTAGGCCTGTTATATTGTTACGTCGTTTTTGGGTATTTCCTGTACAGGCCTGTCAACTTTTATCCCACTCAACTATATACGAGCAGACCTTAGCCCTGTTAATAATCTAGATTTGCCTCGTACCCAGACCCCGACGGCGTTGACTCTAGATGACGTGTTATCATACACGGTGTTTTGTCACTAAGAAGCAAGAAATTTTATCCAAGCCTCTTGCTCAGGTGTCCTGTAGATCACCTGCTTGACTATATAGGCTTATATATACCACAGGTGCCCAGTCTGGTTTACGAGACAAATACCACAGCCTTAGCTTAGGTTCCTTTGTACGATGTTTATATACCTACACTATACTATACAGCTATACTACTGCCATGATATTGGCGGCAACGGTTAAGATTATGGCTTCGGTATTTCGGCTAGGTTTATGGTATAAACGGGTTCTAGTCAAGATCGATCCCTTAAACACTGCAGGAGGCGGGCTGAGTGGCAGGATATGCCTCCGAATTTGGGCTCATACCGCTGCTTGTCCATGGATCACTTCCCGGGAAGCTGTGCGATCGAGATCTTAGCTAGTCTATATAACCTCCCTAGAGCTCCACTAAACACGGCCTCGATGAAATTTCAGGCAGCCATGGATGATGAGTTTAATATTTCAACGTAATGTTCAATTAAGTGAGAAATTCGAAGTCTACAATGTAATCCAAAGATTAGTTCTACTATGCGACAAACTAGGCAATCTAAGGGTCCAAAAAAAAAAAAAAAAAAAAAAAAAGTATAGCTATTAATATTGAGCTATGGGATTGCTGGGAAAGGGGTTACTATATTAATTTACTTCTGCTTGAATATCCCAATTCCTCTCGGGGCTGACCGACTACCCTTACGGAGTTTTAGTTGATTTTTGAAGACGCTTTGTAGAAAAAAAGGAACTTAAAACGGTATAGTGATTTGAAAGGAAACAAGACGAGCTAATAACTTTTTACAATCTTTCAATATTCGAAAGCATTTCTACCAGGGTACCCAAAACCCCTACCTGGGTAGGTACTTCGGATTGGAGTCTACATCTTATGCCACATAAGTGAGCCCTACTCCGTTGAGGAGCATGTTTACCTGTAATTTCGTTTAATACAGTGTTTCCGGTACAAATGGTACATTAGATATCGACTTCGTTTTTAAGGTTTTGGATCTGGGGTTATGAATGAAATTCGAACATGCAGTGCTATACTGGGGAATGGCTCTTGACTACTGTGGTAGAATTGATAACATATTCTAGTGGTCTGTCGCTGTTCCTGTCGGCTTGGGCGTTTCTGCGGCTTGCAACCCTCAGTCCCGTAGTTTATTTTCCTATGATAACAAAAGTTGGTGTAACTTAGCACGGAGAAATGGCAGTTATGTGAGGCCAGGCACCGAGGGCCACTGTATCGACTATAGCAACTGAGAGACTTAGTGCCTCCGAGTTAATAACGTCCGGCATCTGTGAGGTACTTTTCTAACCCGCCAAATGCACCGTATCTCTCCAGAATTTGAGTGGGTATCATGATATCAAAGGACTGGAATATACTAACTTGAGGTATCTAATGATCCGAAGTATGGCTCTTGAAGATAACCCATTAGCGAGATATAGACACCGTTATAAAGAGAAATTATAGAAGGGTTTAGAGACAGTTTAGATACGATTCAGGGAGCTGGAAGGAGTGAGCTCGAGCCGGGAGGGATGGTGATAGATCTAGACTTGTGTAGATTTGCTGACGAGGCTGCATAACACAAAGCAGCGAAATATTCTAGCACCAGTTGGGCAGCACAAAGGGATAGAGAGCCCTGATATGAATCTATTAGAGACGGTTTCTATCATAGCAAGCTGAGCGTAGTATTGCCTGGTAGTGGACGTAATAATAATCGTTGAAAATTTGATTGCGTAAGGGAAACTGGTTGGTCCTAGAGGGCCTTTGAGGCTATAATATCGCTGCAACTAGTTAACGTAGTACCGTAGCTATATGTATAGGGGGGAGCTTCTATCTGCCCTTCTAAGCTATATACATGTATGGCTGCTAAGCTGGTAACGCTAAAATTCCAAAGTTAATGGCTAATAAGCTAGTGCCAGTGCTATATCCTTTGTTCTTCCTTTTTAACTGTGTCCTTTCTTTATTCATTTCCTTCCCGTGCCTGGTGTCGTTCCTCGAATTCTCATATTAGGCCCGTCGCGCTTATATAAGCTTATGTCCGCAGATCTTGCCCATTCTCCGTTCTCTTCAGGGTATCCGACCCATTTGGCCCAGTAGTATACCTGCTTACGGCCTCTAGCCCTTCCTCTCGCCATTCTATGTGTCATCCTTTCTGTTTCGTAGAGGGGTCTTGGTTTGGGTCGAAGTCCTGGTTTTGAAGGTTTCAGTAGATAATACACTGCAGAGAGATGCTGTGGATATCGCGGATGCACACTAGCTCTCGATATGGTCCTCGCTAGTGTATCTCGCATCAGACTGATATCTCCCGAGGGCCCCCGGCCCGGCCAGCGCTGCCCCATGGCCATGGTATTATGGCCGGTGCATTCCTATGGAATCGGCTTGTGTACAACCAGCGCGTGCCTGCATGTTTGCCTGTCTGCCGATCCTGAAGTCGTGCAGACGGCGCAAGTGGGTCGGTTGGCCGAATCGGGCAGTATCCAGATTCAGAAATAAGTGACCTCCACCAACGCAAAAAATCCAACAGCACCCTCGGGCTGATTGTCGTGCGGATCGGAATCGGGAGAAATACAACGATATTTG
Organism: Orbilia javanica; assembly: GCA_036872735.1. Taxonomy (NCBI): domain Eukaryota; kingdom Fungi; phylum Ascomycota; class Orbiliomycetes; order Orbiliales; family Orbiliaceae; genus Orbilia; species Orbilia javanica. The sequence continues at coordinate 149,360 of JAVHNR010000012.1, forward strand.
GGGGATTGACGGTTCGGGACGATGGATTAAGCCCTATTTATATGATCCAGAGAGTTAGTATATGAAAAATAATGTATATTTGGTGTAAACAGTGGTGAAACTATGTTATACTGAGCTGTCTCGGGGCAACACATAGTTGCGTGTCGGTATCTGAGGACATAGGGATGAATTCCAGAATCCTCAGTGCAGAATGAGGACGTATCGGAGGGCTGTTTTAACACCTAAGAGCTAGTTAGTGTATTAATCCTAATGGCTTTGCTTTTGAGCGTCAGGAGACGCGCTAGAGTAGCTAGATACCGGCAATAGAGAGGGGATACTAGATGAAGATATTAGGAAGCCCTCGAATAGTTTGTTCGTATTATCGAGCTCTTAGAGAGGTCACAGGGCAGGGCTTAGTGGGTTCGCGTGCACGTATAAGATGGAGTGTCTACGGTATCGCTATAAACTGACGAGTAAACAATGTGGTTCTTCATGGCAACTGGGGCATGGGGTCGACGGGGTACCAAGTTTGCAACGAAAGTTTCCCTCGCCGAGAGACGCGACTATAAAAGGGCCCCCCCACACTTCCCCTCTTCTTCCTTTCTTCTCCTTCCTCCTTCCCCCTCCCATCGCAAAGCTTCCTCATCAGAGCAACCTTCGTGATCCCATCCACCTCCACTCTCCCAGCTTCATCATCATCATCATCATCATTTTCTCATCAACCTCTGCTTCTTCTTCCATCGACCGAGCCGTCATGGAATTCACTTTCAGCTTCGCTGCTCCAGCAGCTCAAAATTCTGCTCCAGTTGCTGTTCCAGCTTCTGGAGCTGGTAAGCCCCCATCCTGCGAATTCGATTTCGCATTCAAGCCTCCCATGGCTCCTGCTCCTGCTCCTGCTCCTGCTCCTGCTCCTGCTCCTGTTTCCGCCCCCTCTTTTGATTTTGACTTCTCCTTCCAGCCTGGTAGGAAGGCTGCGGCCGTTACCCCCGTCCTTCCTGCCCCTGTCACTCCCCCTCCTGCCCCTCCTGTTTTCATCGCTCCCCCCACCGTCCCAGTTGCCCCAGACTTCATCACTGTCGCCCAGCTTTTGGCCGCCCCAGCTCCGAAGGAGCCGAGGGCTGTTCGCATTCCCAGGCCAAAAACTGAGGCTGAAATCCTCCGCGAGGCTGATGAACGTCTGGGGAAGGAGTGGCAGCAAGAACTGGCTCGCGAGGCTGCATGGAATGCCATGGCCTATAACGCATGTCCGCCGGCGAGACGCACCAAGTTTACTGTCAAACCTCCGAGCTTCTGGGTCAATTTGACTCCGATGCACAAGGTTAAGGCACGACCTGGTAACAAACTCCCGGCCGCTTCGGCTCCGAGCAAGTCGGCCCGTGTTAAGGGGGACCAGTTATGGTTCAACCGAAACACGGAACGATATGAGCTCGAGCGCATGCGAGCTATAGAAGAAGCCGAACGCGAGGCCAGAGAAAAGGCTAGGAAGGAGAAGGAAAACGACGCCAAGATTGCCATCGCGCTTGAGGCCCTCTCTGCGTGCGCTGAGAGACCGCCTACTTTCGTCGAGCGTGCGATCAAGGCTGTCGCTCCCCTTGCTCCCCTTGTAAAGGTTGCCGTGCCTTTCATGATTTACATTACCATGGAGATGCTTCAGCGTTAAGCTGGGGTGGAACAAGTCGTGGTCAATGCTTTATCGTGTCAAAAAAAAACAGCGGGCCACCGGTAAAAAGGTAAGATCACAAAATGGATTTCACTGTGGGTACTAACCAAGAGGCAGAAATGGAGGACAGGTAGACACCGGTGAGACCCGCTGTTGGCACAAAAGGTAAGTGGATTACAAGGCAACCTCAAGATGTTTGGAAAATTGTTTTGTTTATTTTGTGAAAAAAAAAAAAAAAAAAAAAAAAAAAAAAAAAAAAATTTAAAACTAACAAAAACCCCCCCAAAAAAATTTGAAAATAAAAAATCAAAAAAAAAAAAAAAAACTTGTATATAGTTCTTTGTCGCTTTGTTGCTTCTGATTCTTTCTGATTCTTTCTGATTTTTCTTACTTACTTGAGGGGTCAGCGGGCTCTACGGGGTCTGCTGCAATACTGCTAATGTTTCCACTACACTTATTTTTTGTCTAGGTTCTTCACTCCGGCCGCCAGGTGGGCAACAGCCACCTTCATATGCATATAACGACAAAGGTATTATCTATATACCACTCTTGCAGTCAGGTTGGAACTGTCTCTGGTTTCTTGGTTGCCAGGTGATATTACTTCCGCTGCACAGATCAAACAGCTGCCGCCCAAAAGAGATTGGCCTGCGCATTTAAGCCTCTCTCTTAGTTGGCATTCAGCAACATACCTTCACTTCATTAGTTACCTAGTTAGTTCATTCAACCCTTTGCTCGTCGTGCATATGGGGGTGGCGGGTTAGTTCGAGATTGGATTCGAGGGTTCGAGGCTAGATTAGGGGTGGATTCGAGTCCAGATTAGGGGCTGGTTCGGGGCAACATGGATATGCAAATACAAATATAGTCTCACTTGTCTGTTTGAGTTTTACTTGTACATAGAGAATACTACTTTCGCTTTCTCTCCACCCAGTGTCCGGGCATACTTAACCAAGTATTTAGCCTAGCGTTGGGAACGAGACAAGCCTAGCTACTACTTCTTTCTATTCTACTAGAGCAATTGACACAAATTTTTTTCTCTCTAAATTGGCCGAGCCCCGTATTCATACTTTCCATAGCGATCAGTTACTAAAATTAACCATCGACGCATCGTATCGTGGAACAGTCGTTACACTGCACTATCGGAATAGCCGCGTCGCTGCATTCCAAATCACCGCCTAGTAATGAGTAGATGGCTTTCCTCGGGCCCCTGGTCTCGCTTCTTCTTCATAAAAAAGAAGGTCTTAGTATTTGCAGTTCCCAGCCGGGTTTACGAGACAAGTATTTGCACCAATTAATCGACTTCCCCACAGTTAGGTGATCGGCTGCCTGGTAAATACTCAGGTGTCGATTTAGAAACGACTATTAAGGGTACTATCTAACCATGGTACAATATCTCATAAGTACTGCGGCTACAGCTACGGAAAACTTTTCTATATGGCAGGATGATCTGTGGAATGTCCGTTGTCTCTAGGTGGCTAACCGACGACTCACAGTCCCAACAAAGAGAGTACATCTAAGTTCACACGAGATACATGTGGACTTGATACTCGACAAAGGGTATGTGGTGGATGGACTGTAGAGGTGCGGGGTTCAGACGGTATATAAGGTGGAAATGGGGAGGCATGCGGAGTTAGCTAGGCACTGTGTTCGATTGTAAATCTTCTCTCGGTCACGACGTTGAGCAACTATGCAGCCATGATTAAAGGTTTTGTGTCAGAATGATTTATTTATATTCAGTGAGGTTGGCTAATTAGGTTTGGGCGAGTAGTAGCTGTATTTGCACATCGGCTAGCGCTGTAATTGTGACGTCTGGGAACGAGACCAATATCAATTCTACCCTGCGCAGTGCAGGCCTGGTATAACAATAGCGAATCAAGGCCTTGGTAATAATGGTCATATTGCATTAATTAAGGTGGAAGCTGGAAACCATGGCTCGATGGACCAGTATGGGAACAGATGGCTCCGCCGGGACTACCAGCATATCTTTCTTGTAGTCATTTAGTACTCGACGTTAGGTAATTTTGCCTCGTGTAACTCGAATTTTATTTTATATCCGATCACCCACGAGCCGCCTAAATAAGAAATTACCTAAATAGGATACGCTCTGCTTCTCAAAGGGGAATTCCCGTATTGGGAGATATAATCCCCTTTTGGCAATTCTCCATGTTCGCTCGCTCGCTTCACTTCGCCCCACCGCGTTCTTAGTAAACGTTGGGTAACAGAACGGCAACGATTCATTCTGATTTCATCGGGTTGAGTCACGTCTGATTTATTCTGTTTTTTCTTCTTTTGGTGTTTTTGTTGGTCTGGGAAGGATTTATAAAGTTGCATTTTTAGCATCTTAGTATTGCAGACCAACTGGTTATATACTAGGTACAAGCTGCTACTAGCTACTCCAGATCTTGTGGGAGCCAACTTCAGGCATTATAACCTAAACCAACTTCAACAATGTTCAAGAAAAAACCAACAGTATGGCTTCAACCCCTTCGCCTGGGAATCGCTTATGGGAGATAATTTACTAATAAACAAAATTATCAGGTAAAACCGGCAGCTCCAATCCGGTCTTCGGACCGCCGAAAGCTGGTCACCGGCATCATCACCGACTTCAACATCCCGCTGCCCTCAACCCCCTCAACAACCACCACAGATGCTGCAGAACCCACCCCCGAAGAGCCCACTGCCGCTTCGACTTCAAGTACTACCATAGACCCGGCGGTTACAGCCCTTCGGAACGCTATACTTCCCGAATCTACTGTTGCTACAAAGTTTACTACAACGCTCGGACCGCAGTTATCACCCGTCAAAGGCATTATTTACTCGGGAGTACACCACGACTCCACGGTTCTCACAGATGGGAAGACAAGACCGCTATGGGTCAAAAGCGATGAGGGGTGGTTCCCTAGCGTGTATACCTGCTGGGAGGCTGTTAAATATGAAATTCTACCCGTGGTGTATACTCATGATGCGGTGATTGAGAAGGTCTACGGAGGGGCTGATTTGATGATGCCTGGTGTTTTGGGGGTTAAAAGGGTGAGAGGTGATGGTGTGAAGGCTGGCGAGGTAGTCGGAGTGGCGGATTATAAGAAGGAGAATGTAGTACTTGCTGTTGGGATTGCTGAGGCGGATATTGACAGCAGTGGCGGAAGAGGTGGTAAGGGGAAGGCAGTGAGGGTCCTACATTGGGCCGGGGATGAGCTTTGGGGGCTTGGTGGGAGTGGAGTGGGTCCCCCGGAAGATTTGGAGGTCCCCACTGCTGCCACCAATGCTGCTGTCGACATAAAGGATGGGGAGGAGGGACAGGATGGAGGTGTCTCGCTAGAGGGACTTACAATCGAAGAGGAGGTTGGAGAGAGTTCGAAGTCTGCTGGGAAGGAAGTGGAGAGGGAGGAGAGCGACGAAGAGCCCGCATTCCCGGAGATGACGACGAATGGTACATATTCACATTCCTATATTAAGGTTGCTGGACTCTCTTTACTAACTGGGGTATGCAGAAATCGATAATGCCTTCCGCGATGCCTTGCTTTATTCACTACATGCAGTTCTGAATTCCCCGGATCGGTCCTCAAATGCTCACCACTCTCTCAACTTTCCCCTTCCATCCTCCTATGTCCTCGCCAATCTCATAATCCCCAAACTCCCGAACCTACAAAATCCAAACTACTCGATTCAAAAGACCAGCTGGAAGAAGATCCAAAAGATGCTGAAACAGATGGATAAAGACGATCTTTTGAAGATTAAGGAACGAGGTGGAGATGTATTCGTCTACGCAGTAAACTGGGACTCGACCCGATTGGCTAATTTCACACCCTACCCGATCTCTACTCCGAAACCCAAGAAGAAGCCAGTCGACGAGTCCGCAGCAGGTCCTTCTAGTTCTTCGGGATCATCGACAGCAATCAAAGTCGTAGAACTTTACAAAGCGCCCGCAAAGCTCAACGCCATCTACGAGGTTGTTGATGTTTCTAGCAGAGCATTCTACACATCCTCGCAAGTCAGGGATACTCTCTATAAATATTTTACTTCTCCCTCCCCCTCCGATCCATCGGAGACCCTGGTATCGTCTACAAACGCACGCATGATAACGCTCAATCCGTTACTCGCCAACCTACTTCTCGACAATACCAAGGATGCTAAGTTACTAAACTCCGGAACTGCCACTAGAGATCTACTCGCAGAGAGATTTTTACGTCTTCACCAACAGTATTACACGATCGTCTCGCCATCGGGAGAGGAATCGAAGCCGAAATCAGGCCAGCCGCCTAAAGTCACAGTTACCCTCGAAAGTAGACAGGGTAAGAAGGTGGTGACGAGGATAAAGGGATTGGAAGTATTTGGTGTCGATGTCGGGAAGTTCATGGATGATTTGAAGAGTGTAGCAGCCAGCAGTGTCACTAAGGGACCTATTGAAGGAGGGGGAAAGGCTGCAGAGGGATTTGTGGAGGTTATGGTACAGGGAGATAAGAGCAGTGAGGTCGACAAGTTACTTGTCAAGGCGGGGGTTAGGAAGACAGATGTCGTTTTGGATAATAAGTTGAAGAAGAAGAAGTGATATGTGGATAGGACTGCATCACTACCTATGCATCATGCAAAGGATCAATTCAACTCATGATAGTACTATGCTGGAGCTAAACTCGAAGCTGGATATGTCACCATCTCTTTAAGCTATTGCGAATCCTGAAGCTATTCTTGCTATACCCGTGGCGGCAGCGGCCGAGTCGAGCAGCCGCTGATATTGCAAGTCAAGCAGTACTGTTCCCGAAATAACCGCTCTCCTATAGGCCTATGACTAATATACCAAAGCCTTATAAGCGAATAGTTAACTCGACGACCGATGAAGTTTAGGATATAAGTTGCAAACGGCGGTAAAGTTATAGGACGGCGCCGAAATATTTTCTAATAGGGTCCAATACGGTATAGTATACTCGCATATAGCCGACCCTGGATCCAAACTTTCGTGACGGAGTCTCCCTCTAGTGTCGATATTACGTATTAAACCTCTCGAGCTCTGCCTTAGCCGGGGTTTGGTTCTCCGCCCGTCCATAAAACATCTCGTGCGGGTCATTAGTAATCAAGACCAGTCTAGATGAATGCCTGCACGGTTGCATCTCCACGGGAGTCCGCCAGTGCACCGGTCGATGTCATCCTGCAGCCAGTCCCTCCCGGCTCACCCGATCAGGGTTTTCCGGGCCTCGATTCGGCAGTCTTCTAGAAGGAATGGGCAAAAGTCGAATGCGGGCGGGCCGGGGCTCTTGTGTGGACAAAAGCGTGGGAAACGAGACTAGACCTCTTTGGGCAAGGTTTTGGCGAGTGTGGTCTGACGCAAGGCTTTTCCGACAGGATGTTACATAATTTCTCGGTGCTTTGTCGGACATTTCCGGCTGCAGAGAATTCTTGTCTGTTCGAATTGGATGCTGTAGAGAGCTATTAATATCTTCAAGGGTCGTCGAAGAGTATAAATACTAAGTCCTTTCTGGCTTGGTCGTGAGGGTTCATTACGTCTTGTATCATTGGCATATTTCGGAGAGCATCTGCATTTCAATTCTCAATTTCTACTCATTCAACTTCATCCACTCATTGTAACGAACAAACACCCCAAAAAACATACCCCACCATGAAGATTTTAACAAAAGAAGAGGAAGATGGTAAGCTTCGACCTCCCACTGTATCTATGCCTCACGCTCGTTCATTCATGCTAACGTATGTCTAGCACATTACGCTGCCACCGTCAAGGGCGGTCTCAAAGGCGGTGCCTATGGCCTGGGAATCGGTCTTGCCTCCGCCTTCCTCCTCAACCACCGATATCCCTTCTTCCGTAACCTCACTCTCCCCCTCAAGGCGTTCTTCGTCTCTTCCTCTGCCACATTCGCCTTAATTGTCGCTGCCGAAAACAGCAGCCGACAATTCGAAATCAACCGTCTCAAGGCCAATATCACCTACCAAGACCGTACAGCTGCGATCCTAGCTGCAAACAGGGCGAACATGTCCCAGCAGGAGAGATTCATGGACTGGGGCCGCGAGAATAGATATAAGATCGTCGGTGCCTCGTGGGTCGCCTCCATGGCCGGAAGTTTGGCGCTAGTATACCGTGATCGGTATTTAACCCGCGCGCAGAAGTTGGTGCAGGCTCGTGTTTACGCTCAGGGCCTTACTTTGTTGGTATTACTCGCCTCTGCTGCGTTCGAAATCTCGGACGCTAGGAGTGGGAAGAGACGGGATATTATCATGGTACCTGATCCAGCCGATCCTACTGGTCAGCGGATGATTGAGAAGAAGGTTCATCACGAACAGTACGAGGGACAGGATCTGTGGATGGATATGGTTAAGGGCGAAGAGGAGAGAATTAGAAGGAGAAAGGAGGAGGCCGCTAGAGCTGTGGAAGGCCAAAAGCAGGAGGCCCAGTAAATACTGCCCTTTTTGGAAGATTAGGGATAGGCTTATTATAATTTGGGGGACGAAATCAAAGGACTGGGGCCTCAAACTCCGACGAGCTGGCTCCGGTTTTACTTTGGAAGAACAAGCAAAATGGGAATTACCAAAAAGCATTACCGATAGATTGGGCTTTTTAATGGGGTTAACTTGCGACTGTTTTTTTTCCTGCTTTACGGTCGTTATTTGCTTTGGATTCGCTTTTAATGGCTGGTGTTTTGCTTTTTTTCCCTTATTAATAATGAGAACTTGTACAATATGAATACTCTACTTTGCATAGACTCACTCTTTATCTCCTTCGAATACACAACGTAATGAAGTGAACGCGATAAGTCGGTGACTACTCGGACAGTTTTAACGGGCGGGTGGATGTTTGCGAGAATATATCAGATCATACTTGCATTTAAACCACTCAGCCCGTACAGATACCGAAGCAATTTAATCAGCCGACAGGGGATCTATATCCCAGATCCAGACCGCGGCAAAGAAATACACAATTGAATCGCCGTCCCCAGTTCTGGTAGCCGGAGCTCTGGTGTTCTAGCCTCGAATGATTGTAGTGGCAATTTGTGGAATCAGGATATTACTTATCTAGGCAGTAAGTATATTTGAGAGAATACTGGAGCAAATAGTAGTCGAGATCGGGACTTCTGATGGATAACGTACTCAATTGGCGCAGATTATGGGATCCACGTTTCCATATGGTATACATGGTATCGTGGCTGCGCCATGTGCTCGTTGGATAATTATAATCCGACTTTTTCATAATAACAAGCGTCGATATTAGTAGAGAGTGCATGATGATATTTCTACTATTAGCACCCTTATTTAGCACGCTCGCTTCGGCGTTTTATGTCGAGGTTGTATCTATAAACCTTCCTACGCTAGGTCCATGGCAGTGTAAGTACGAGCGGGTAACATTATCCCCAATAAAGAGTTTTTTAAAAGGATTAAATACTTACAAAGCCTCCCTAGTGTGCCATAACACCCGCCCAGCACAAGAAAAATACGAGCTAACCCTTTGGGCGGTCGATATCGGGTCCGCAAGTTGTGAAGTGACGGGTGGGGACCCACATTTCCAACTAGTCGAAGATGTTAACCCGGGAAGGTATTCTTTGGCTGGCGATAAATCTAAGCAATGGGATGACTACGAAGAAAAACTTGAGGATAAAGGGTTGAGGCCTTTTGTTACAACTTCAACGAGTCTCTATGTAGCGCTTAATTATAAGGCCAGGGCTGTGGGAGATGATATTACTGCTTTGTAAGTGTCCTTGCTCTTTTTAGCCTCTTCTTTTGAGGCAGAAAAGTGGGTTAACGGTTTGACGTTGTGTTTCTTTATCGTTCAATAGATTCGAGCCTCGGAGATTTGGATCTCAGATATCAGATGACCCGACAATCGGAGACGTCCTGAAGTTTGTAGGCGATCCTGATGGTCTCCTTAGTCAGAACGAATTGGGTCTACAGAGTAAGAAGGGCCTGCTAATCTAACCTCCTCTGGACTTGCTAACACGTACTAAAACATATGGTTGACCTCATCCAAACCGGAACTGGAGATCTCCACGCTGGTAGGAAGTCTATTTTCCGGAGTGAATCTAACCCCGAATCGGACGTCAACTCTCCCGAAGTTGTATTCCGCATATCCAGTCCACAACGAATATACGAAATAAACCGAGAAATAGAGGCAGCACAAGAGAAGCCCAAGAAGGGGTTTAAGCCAAAAGAAGCCGTTCGTAACTTCTTCGGTGGGATTAAGAAGTCTATATCTAAGAAAGTCTCGAACGCGAAGGATACGGTTAAGGATACGTTTAAATCTGGGTTAGAGAAGGGATTGGCGACTGTTATGGGGAATCCGAGGATGCATATTCATGGACTCGAAGATAATTACGAAGAGGAGAAGGAACAAGATGTTGAAGTGGAAGGGGATTGGGAAGATCAAAGTAATTGGAAAGACCAGTTTGGGAATGATCAAAATGAACATTGGGAGGACAGGCTGGCTAGGTTCTATGGAACAGGATCAATTGCCGGCAATGTTCGAGGAAATTCAGATGATGATAAATTAAGGGTAGTTGAAGACAGCTGGGAGGATATGGAAGAAGGTGGTGGGTACTACGGTGATGAGGGTGTGATTGATCCTGGAGTTATCCAGGATAATTACGTCGAGGTCAAAATTGAAGAGAAGCCAAAGAGCATGGAGATATTTGAGGTAGAGCAGGGGAAGAACTCCAATTCTAAGTCGGATAGTAGGGATTAGGCGTAGAATATACTTAATTAATTCAATGTGAAGTTAATGACCCCCTTAGATAGGAATCATTTTATGGCTTGGAATATTTAAAGAAAAGTATTTAGGTCCATACACATATTTCCCCCGCCAAATTCGAATAAAAAATCCGGTAGCTTGGACTTCAAAGAATACAAGGAGAAACCAAAAAAAGAAAGAAAAAAGAGAAAAAAAGAAGAAGAAATGATGCCACCAAAATATAATGCCCACCATGGTACCACGGGGAGTGGCTTACAGCATGTATCGCTTTGGTTTATATCACTTACTTGGGGGAGGGTTCGCTTTTGCTCCAATCATACCGAGAAGAATAGCGTGCCCATCGTTGTTAGGAATGACGGTAAGGACTCCGCTGTTTTCATCATAATGTGCTTTGTGCGTCGTCTTCTCGGTCTGAGTCGTACGCTCGCCACCAAGGCCAATGTCGATCCCGAAGATGACAAATCCGCCTTCTTCTTGGACGAGGGATTGGAAGTGGGAGTTAAATTCAGCGGCATATTGGTCTTTAAAGCGAACTTTCATGCCGATGGTGTAGGCAACGACCGCAGCTTTTGGCTGGATAAAGTCCATCAGGTCCTTTGGAGCATCTTTCTCCAGCTCAGGGAAAATATGGGCAACATCTGGTATATCCCTAGACAAAATATATCTTAGAGGGAAATTCGTATAGGGGTGGGGTAAGGGATAGTCTTACCATTGCCCGGCTTCTAATGGGAATATTTCCTGCCCATAGATCTCCAAAGTAGCCTCATAATCATTCGCGGTCATAGCATTGAACGTTTTGTTGAATTCATCTTTACGACTGTAGTTTGCCCAAGCGCCGATAAACCAGCCGACGAGACCATCGCCAGTGACATTGGTGAACCCGCTTTCTTCCCAATTCGAATTGATATACTTTTGGACTTGAAGTTCTATGACCTTTGGTTTAAGTTTACCATCCGACATCTCTGCTGCCCATGTTCCGATTTGTCCACTGTAATCGCCTTGGAGAGTATAGAGTGGCGAGAAGATTTTGACAAATGGTGGAAATTTTACTTTTTCGCCTCTAGCGGCTGCGAGCGATTCCTCTTCGTCAAGTTGGACATTGTCGGTGGTAGTTGGCATGTTTAATCTATCTCATTTTCATTAGCTAGAAGTCAAATGGTATTTCCGAATACCCACAAGTTATAGTATCTTTCTTACCCCGGTTCGTCAGTCGTCGAAAGGGCCTCAACAATGGTTTGAAGAGCGTTATTCTTCTTATCCGCATTTGGGCCATAAACTTGGAGACGGAGACTTGACTCTTGGCCGACAGCTGATTGCCAAGCTCTCTTTGCCTCGTTGAAGGAAGGGTAATTGGTGTCTGCCCATTCGTCGATCGTGGGATAAGACCCAGGGTCTTCTTTATACAATGCAAGGGCCTCTTTGAATTCTTTCAAATAGTCCTTTTTAGCCTCCTCCGATTTTTTGACTGCCCCCAAATATGCTTCGTATTCGCCGGGAGAGGGATCGGAGCCCTAATGGGGTGGATAAATCAACTTGCATATCTATAATATGGTTGGTGTATGCATAAACTTACAACATTCACATAAGTAATATATCTAATGTATACACCGTTAGCCCTGAAATCGTAAAAAAAAACTAAACTATAAGGTTACTCACTGTTGCAGGTTGAGAATATAGCTCCCCGAGCCACTACCAAGATACAGCGGCTGGCTAGGGGACATGACGCCGTCACCCCATTTGTAGATGCCGTAGTTAGTAACTTCTGGGGGGACAAACTCGCCGGCTAGCACCCCCACAGTAGATTGGAGAGCTGGGAAGAAGATCTCTGCGGGGTTTTGTACTGGCATGACTTCTTCCTGAAGATTGAATACGTAGGCTTTCCAGAAAGCCTCCTGATCAGGAGAGAGTTCTGGCTGTTCTTCTGGATCGCCCATGACTTTGTTTAGAGCTTTTGACACAAACGACATTGTGTAATTATATTCAAATTAAATATTGGTCTCGATGGGGCTTGGTAAGCGGGCTTATGGCTGTTCTGATGCTGTTCGTTGAATGCCGAAGATAAATTAATAGAATTAATTCTCGAGGGTAAACTTCCATCTTCTTATAGATCTCGACCACTGAATGGCTAATACACACTAGTCCTATAAAACAGATGGCAGTGCTGATATTTGATCATTATTGACCATCTAACTTAAAGTGATGTTAACACAATATTGACCCTAGACGCCGGCTGCCCACGAATGTCTCTTAACGTATAAAGTATAACGGCAGCCCGCGTAAATCGAGGTCCTAACTTTTATCGATAGTTGGCCAATCGAGATTTTGCACCATGTCCACAAATGAGCGATAGACGAGCTACCAAGATATGCTAGCCAATAAACCACCAAGGAGCAGGGTAGCTTCGGGTTTGATCTATATCTTCATTATACGGTTGTGTGATACATTTTTGTATTATACATTCTTGAGCAGTGGCACCTCTACTTGCTAGCTTTGATACCATTGCACAAAAGCCTGTACTACGTGACCAATAGTACTAGAGCATCATTTCAGTCCCCAAGGCTAGTCGTTTTGACAATGCGAGGAGGTTGTAGAAAGCTCGTAAGCGAGACGTAGAAGTAGTAATGATGTACGGCTATAACGTTAACACTGTACAACGTTACCCTTATCTTGCAGCCGCGCTTGCATGTATTAAAACCCCTCCGATATACTGCTTATGTTTAAAATTTATGCGGGATATACTTGCGGATGTGTTTGAGGTCCCGATTGGTTGGCCTACAGGTCCCGGCAGTATGTTACTCCTGAAAGAAAGGGAAGAGGGGGAGGGGAGAAAGAGCAGAGATCTCAAGAGCGGGAGGTGCCGGTGCCATGTGCATATATATATGCACGTGCATGTATGTATACACAGTTGATCGTGGTATTGCTTAAATAATACCCCGACGAAGGATATATTTGCTGCAGGACGGCACCTCGTATAACCTATATGTGGAGAGCAGTGCTACCAAATCCAGGGGGAATATAAACTCAAGATATCAAGTTTGGGCGGCCTCGACGGAAATAATCGGTATTTGAGGGCCTGTGGGATACAACATTTATCACCGAAGGCCTCGATCCAAACAGAGTTAATTATTACGATTCAAACTAGATCAATATATCTACGAATTTCAAGAGCTATCTCTCGAAACAGACAAGACGGCACAGGTTTAACTTCCAATGCACAAAATACCCCAAACCAATTTTCGGGCGACCTTTGCCCCAGCGTGCCAAAATGACGTCTCCATTACCCCTCCCGATCGCGATAGAACGTGGAGATGCACTTCGCTATGTAACCTCCACAAGCGGGTTACCTTGCTTTTCCCCGCACTTTTGTTCTTCCCATCCGCACTTGGGTTGGATGCCCCGCCTGTATGTTTTTGAAGAATATTTCTTTCCTAAGATCTCGATATGCTATAAGTTATGTCTTCAGTCGGGATCAGCTCTAGCTAAACAAAATATTTTACAGCCCCCAGATAAAACTGCTGCAGCTTCCATAGTTCCGGTATTCTCAACGTTCCCTACAGTCACTGGTATTATCATGTCTAGCTTAGGCTTGGCCGCTCCCATGCAAAAAGAACAATGCCTGTGTAACTTGGACCATGTTACCCTCGAAACGAAGCCTAAGCAGAAACCAGGGGACCCATTCAATGGAAATTCCGCACTTCTCTTCGCATATGCTCAAACTCTAGCGAACATAATTGCCCCGGATATGGTGAATACAAATTCCCATATGGCCCTCTATCTTACGCCGCCGTTTTACCCTGGTATCACCGTCGAACAGCCGGATCCTGTACCTTTAATGAATTATCAACTGTGGCAATATGCAGACGGCTTGCTTCCAAACGATTCTCCCGTTTGGGGTTATGATGGTGGGAGTTATTTTGACTTTTATGGAGAGTATGCAGGCTCTATTCGCCTTGATCTTCGTGTCGTAGCATAGAAAACCTGCTAACATGGTGCTGGGGATTGATAGATATCTAGGTTATGCAGTTGTTAATGGCTCTCTAGTATGTACGCTGTACACCCTCCGTGTAATACTAGCTTATGCGAATACTAGATACTTCTACTTCCTAGGGGCCAGACCAAAAAGCACGTAACGACATGCTGCATCTCTTCAGCCAATTGAAAGCTGCGGCCAAGGCGGTCGATCAAGCCAAAACGGATGCCATAGCCACATACAAACAAGCAGTGCTCCATGCCACAGGAGCGGGAGACACTTTGCCCACAGACCTACAGAACCTTACTGTATGGCTTGAAGAGAATGCGACATATCGTGTCAATCAGAAAAACCTAAACGATATCACAGAACTTTACAACAATGCTCGAGAAAACTACTACGGTCCGGGTGTGCAGGAAATCAGTGACCTCCTAGCTAGGGTTGCCTTAGCTAAGGAGTACCTGAAACCCGTTGAAGGGTAAGAAGTCTTGTAATTAGGGAGTGATTTATGTTTCCCCACCAAGAAAGTGATAGTAACTCAATCATATAGCAACCTTAACATGCCTTGTGTGAGCTCACCTCAGAGCCTAGCAGAACGTCTTGAAGAAGCCCAGACAGGACAGAATTCGACTTCTAAATCACCCGGTGACTTATTTTACAAGCCGAAGTATGATTTAGACGCTGACTACATCGAGATAGTAGGCCTATGGAGCAATGAGTACCGGGAGAACCCAATCCCTAAACAAATCTTCACACTTTCCCTTGATGACCTCCCAACTATTAAGACTGATTGGACCACCCTTGGGTTTCCGAATATTGGTAAAGGAGTAGATGATGATGTCTCTCCGAAAGATACGATTCTATCGCTACAAACGAAGACCAAGACCCTGACTCCGCAGGTGGAGGAAATTGTTATTTCCGCAACCAATTTACAGTCTTTTAGTATTAACCGAGGGGATTGGTGAGTCCATGGTTCGCATAGAACATTAAGAATGATAAGGGCCTAGTTAATAAATTGAAGGGACAAACCTGACTTCAAATCGTCTTTCCCTCGACTCCGCGCCGATGCACCTCTTCGATTCGCCACGCCGATAGTTCGTCCTTCGAGGCTCCTGTTCGCTTATGGGGTGCGAATAGACCTTCGGATTAACGACAGTGATGTCAAGGAGTTTGCATATGAATTGGACAAAGTGGTCGGAAAGGGTGCGAATTTGTTAGGTGCAACTCGCAACTTGCGGGTGAAGGATAATGTGATCACCACGCAGATGGAAGATGATCCGGATCCTGGCTATCCTTACTTGTTAGCTGTACTCGGGGAGAGGCTATAAGTGTTCATGTTTTCTTTGGGAATAATCTCCTAGATACTATGGTTTGTGGCATTTTTCGCGTTGGCAAATATCCTTCCGAGGCATTATGGATGGCGCTTCTGCACATAAATTCACCAAGATTTCTAGGGAGGGTCCAAGTAAGGTACTAGAGGACAATAGATGCATGAAGGACTAAAACCCAGCCTATTCCTGGAAAGGCGTGGAAAAGCGGGGTAGAGCCAAAGTCCAGAGATATGCTCAAAAGCTTGGGCTGGGTGAGATTTGACGCCCGCTGGTGCATGGTGTTCCCACCCATCCTTCACACTATAGAGAATTTACTTCCATATCAAACCTATAAACCTAACATGCGATATCGAATATATTGAGGTGGGATAGAATTAATTTTCAAGAGAAGGAGCTATAAATATTGTACAAGAATAAGACGAATAACATGGTATCCAACATCATTATTCGTCAATCATTAATATTAGAAATAAGGTGAGAAAAATGTCCAGCACGTAAGGTTAAAAGCAAATCCACCTGCGCTTCCTACTAGGGCGGTCAATACTACTAAACGAGCTGGACTCCCTTCGTTGTCATTCCTCAAGATGGTTGTAATGCGAAACCTCAATATGAGACTGTCTCAGCATAGGTGGGTCTGATTTTTCGAATATCTGTAAGAATCGTACTTTGGGACTTCTCGAAAAGCACATTATCTCTGTTGCCACGACTTGTCGTGGTGTCCGTACGACATATTCATACCAGACGTAGTGATCACTTGTTAACCTCTGTTCAGTCCAAACCTGAATCTCATTAACTTGTCCATCCACAAACAAATCCTCCAACTGGAAGACATGTTCTTTCTTCCAAGTTTCATTGGGGTTTTGCTGGTTAAATATGACCTTTCGACTATATCGGCTTATACTGATTTCAAGTTCCGCAAGGTTTCGATTATCCAAAAGCGATATTGTGAGATAATCCGGGTGATTTACATCAAGCAGATGGCAATCTCCAAGGTTAAACACCAATAACTCGTCTTGGGTTGTTCCAACAAACGGATGTGCAAGAACATAAGTCTCATTTCGGTCAACGTTGTGGTCCTTTTCTGACACTCTTGACGGCGTAGGTGCAGGCGGTACAAGATGCTCAGGAATTGTCTCAATAGGATCGATTTGTGACGGTGGAGAGCGTTTTGTGAATACGCTGGCTCGAAGTGATCTCGGAACAGGCTGTGGGGGTTCCCAAATTCTCAGGTTAAACACGGGTCTCTTTCGACCAATTCGTAGGAAATCGAGGATACTAACCCTCTCGTGATATTGTCCTCCTGCGGTACCTGTCGCAGTCCCTGGCGCAGGCGGGTGCGCTTTGAAGCAGAGTAATGATTTCAATAGCTGCATGATTGGTTGGATATAGACTCGTTTGGTGGGGATGTTTTAAAAAATTCGTTTGCGTGTGGACGAGTAGCGAGTGCAGAAAAGTATTAAAAATTATGGGATAGAAGCGGGTTGGTATGATAATAGGTTATTGGCTGGCTAGCAGCTTTAACTTCAGCAGGGAGCCTTTTGAATGGGGGGGCGAGGCCTTAAAATAAAAAGATACATGAATAAGTACACGTTAACAGTCCTTCCATGCCTGCCTCTTGTACCTCGAGCTACATCTTATACTACGTGTAAACCTGTATCCGTTATTAGGCTCTCGCTTCTTTTCGCTTTAGCCAGCCACTAGAATAAACAAAAAGATCACACACCTGCGCTCTCCTAAGCTGTTTCATTAATCAAAGAAAAGGTGTGAACGCGATAGACTATGTAAGAGACATACATGCCGTGCGTGCAGTTTCCGTTGCGAGACGGAGCTGTTCTACTCAAGATGCCAATTTCGGCATACGGAGTCACGTGGGAGGCGCGAGACCCTGGGATCGCATGCATAGTGAGTTCAGCGTCGGAACCAGAGCCAATAGAGAGAACATTGATGGGACCTGGTGCCTGATACACCTTTTCTCCTTGGTCAAGTAGGACAGATGCCCCTGACGACCGTTTTTCTTGGTCAATTAATTTACCTAGCTTGGCTCGGGAGCCGAAATCTGCGTTGGCTGGCAAAATGCAACAAATGCATATGTGGACATATCGATCGATATATTAATAGACCGCATTGGAACTTCCACAACGTGCGATATCTAAGCGTGGTTGGATCTTTTTTATACCCGGCATCCTAACATGGCCGACGATCAAACAAGGTATCTGCGCTTCGAGCTATCTTCTTTTGGTAGAAAGCCATCTGTGGACCTTGGGTCATGGAAAGAGCATATTCCGTATCCCAGTGGAAAGCAACCACCCAACCAGCCTCCAGAGGTACTAGCCCAGCCATCTGCGCAGGCGGCAGGCGGATGACTTCCTCAATATGTTCAAATTCAGGTAATAAGGTTATGCGCTGCTGGAGCGCCTCGTCGGGCTGGTTTCTATATTTTGATATCCTAATGTTTGAGGATTTTAGCGGTGGAAAAAACAAAAGAACCTAGCTTCGGAATTAGTGGTGGTTGCTGGGTGGAATCAAAAGGAACAATGTTGAAACAGGTAATTAGATATCATTCGCGCGAAGTCAGCGACATCAACCATCTTGAAAAGTAAACGACAAATCGAGCGATGATATGCAGTCGCTGAGACAAAAGATGGTGTTTTAATTACATATGATACCGCAATGCTTTTGTGTTCGGCTATATATGTGTGCAAAGGTCGGGTCGACCCGGCTACGCCGGCATACGGTCAATATAAATCGACGGATCGATTAGGTTCCACACCATGCATGTTCCTACGTCAAAACCAGGAACAAAAAGACATGAATCGCGCAGTGAAAATGTGCCATGGACGCCCGCTAAACCATATCGACATATTTATGAAACTATAAAATCCAAAAAAAAAAAAAAAAAAAACTCCGTAGAATGCGAGTTCAAATATTCTACGAGTCGGTGTAACCCTATATTTAAAAGAAAACCTAAACCAGCAGTTTATCCAGACCAACTCCTATATAGTCTGCAAAATTAAAGGATGTTTGCAGCCCAAATAACGTATATAATAGTTGCAACCGACACCCCGATAGCGCCGAATTGATGTGCAATGAAAGGATAAAGTATTACCAGGAAGGCAAGTAAGCCAGCGGCTTGGTATCGACGTTGTGCCCGTGTCATCCCACTGCCAGCAGCGACTTGGCTTCGTTGGTTTCGCTGGCGGAATTGGATGCGATCGCGGGCCGGGGGTAGGTTATTATTCAACCCACGATCTCTAACAGCGTTCCTTCGAGCGAGGGAGGCATTGTTCAAATTACCTGGGGGCGGTATTGCTATTATTTTTCGTCGAGTACCTGAAACGCCTATGTACAAGAAATGAGGCATCGTTAGCCTCTCAAATCGCCTGACAGTAGAAGAATGTACAAGAATCTGCAAAGAGAAATGATTAGGGAGTAAAAAAAAGGTAAGAAATCATTAAACTGTGGTGCAGTATTAGGTAACGAAAAAAAAAATATACTGACTACCAGTCTCGTGCTAAACATATTGAATACGCTAGTGTGCATATATGACCTGGACCCAAAATTTCGACGCCCATGAAAAAATTGCAATACAACCATCCCAACATTGAACCTAGGAATATATATCGAAATATATATGTGAAACGCAGAATCATCAAACATTTAAAGTGTAGTGCTTCAGCGACACGCGCCGTTCATGTGGTTGTAGCTGGGGTATTACCGCTTGTAACCTCCCTGCACCTTGGTCTGGTGCACCCTCTGCAGTACATATGTTCACCGTCTCTCCTGTCGTTTCGTTCGTAGCTTGGATCTTCTGCCCAACCGTCGCGATACTTATCATTTCCTTCTCTCGGCGGCTTATCGACGAATACTACTCCGTCACAATGTCGTACTTCCATAGCCTTGCAAGTGCTAAAGTGTCGATTTGCAACACGTTCACTATGTGGGATATCGTTACCCACGATTGCTTTACAGTCCCAGCAAAAGTTTGTGCCGCAGCCACCTCTATGGGAGACCTCTAGACATGCTTCTCGTTTCTCAATTGGCACGCCACAGCCACGGGCCGGGCATCGTTTCGTAGTTTTAAGGATAAGTGCTTCGGATTGGGAGGTCGCTAGACTGGATTGATATTGTGCGCAGGTTTCGCCGCGATGCCAGATTACGCGGCAAGAGTAACAGTGGTGAGTGTCGCATTCCGAACAGATGATACGGGGCTGTGAATCGCGCTCTGGGTGGAGTTGGCCGTGGCCACAGGTGAAGTTTTCGCCTGGGCACCAACGGAATTCTTCGTCCCCTTCGAGGGCTTTCATTAACTGGAATTTTTCCCACCTACAACGCCATATGTTAGTTAGATTCTTTAGATTAGGGGAGGGTCGAATGGACTTACTTCGCATAAGCTGTTTCGGAGGCATATCTCTTCACAGCTGCGGAGTCTAGTGCGGCCTGGCAGTCGAGTTCGGGGCATTTGAGGTCGCCCCACATAGCGTTGCGGACAGCGGAGTCGATCATGGATTTGAGGCATTCCAGACAACATAAAGACTCTGGATGTTTGCAGCCGGGGGCAATTTTACCCTTCGGCTGGTACCGCCTATCTACTTCGGAGAGGCAGATAGCGCATTCGAAGGTATCGGCGTGGTAGGTATTTAATAAAGTAAAATATCTATTATAGGTAGGTGGTTGGTTAAGGTCACCGATAGCAAATCGGATCCGGATGGGCACCCTTACTCATCTAGTAGGCCAGACCTCTCTCTTGCCAATTTTTCCGTGACGATAGCCCTGTCAACTTTTAGTTCCTCCTTACATCCTTTTTCAAAACAAGGAACCCCGACAGTTGTGATGTCGAAGACCAGATCCTCATCGCATTTCTTGCATACGCAAAATCCCCCTCGTGAATTATGGCCGCAGTCGGAGTATGTCGCCGTTGATGCAAAGCCGCTATGGAATTTCCCTTCTGATTCGGCGAGCGCTGTATTGCATTTGACGCAACGGCTACGGCTCACGGAGCAGCTAGTCATAAATGATAGATTGACTTCCCAGCATAATGCCCATAGTGTGTCGTATGTGGCATTGTCTTCTAGTGTCTTTATAATTGCGGCCTTGGCAGGGTCGGCATATTTAGGTTTTGGGCCTAGGGCTGCTGCGTGTTTTTTGAAAAGTCCGAAGGGCGCCATTTTCTTTTTGCCTTTCAGGTCGGTAGTATTCTTATTAACTTCGGGTTTGGATTTATCTACGGTGGTTTCATTTGTTCCCTTGGGGGTAGCAGGTTCGAACTTCCAAGGATTGTTCTCAAGACCGAGTCCTCTAATAAATATCGCAAAAAAAATAAAAGAAAATCAATTAATATGGGTTCAAAGTTTTTATGAATAAAGAAACGCTACCTCTTAAGCTTAAAGGGTTTTAATTTTGACTGGGGGGTAGCTTTATTTTCATCGTACCCTTCTATAGCCCAACTGTAGTCGTTGAGACTGGTGCCGCTACTTTTTGTTGCATTGGAATTGGAACTTGAGGCTGAACTTGAACTACCAGCGACTGGAAGAATCGAAACAGGTGGACGAGTCGGTTTTATAGTATTACTGAAAAACGGGTTAGAATTTGCGGCTCTTTGATACATAAATAAATAGGTGTCTAAATGCTAGAAAAATATGCAAGATAGATATAGATAAAAGTCATCTGCAGCGGTTTAGAGGCGGAGTATCTGGTAGTGATACGACGATAGTGGGAAGAGGAAAAGAGGAAGAAGAAGAGAGGCGGGACGGGGCAGAATATGACAGGGAGGGATGTTAACACACCTTGGGCCGGGTTTGGGGTAAAGAAGGAACATGTTTCCTCCTCCTCGTCGGTTCACACCGCGTCGCTTCATGCACACTGGGGCCCTGCCTGCTGAATCGCTGTCCCGGTTTTATACGAAATCGTGAAGCCTCGTCCTAAAAGTTCAGCTCGGCTCCTTTACTTCTGCAATTTAGATTGGTGTGTCGTTATCGGACCACAATCCGCTAACTGTCCGTGTCCCCGGTGTATTTATGTATTCTTCGGTCAATAATCGCGAATGCTGATAATCGTTTTCTGCAGGAAGTACAAGTCTACAAAAAAAAAAAAAAAGGTGACTATGTATGCAATGCAATCGCGAAAGAGGCTCCAACTGCTGAATGGGTTGTGGAGGTCTTTATTCGTTTCCTCGCCTCCTGGCAAGCACCGGACTTCTAACGAAGCTTGGCTGAAGCAACTGCTATCGCACCAAACAGACATGGGCATTCCCTCCACATTCCCTGTTTATTCCGACGTACGGCAGGCTAGCGACAGCCCCAATTTGTCATGATCCAGTTACCGACAACATAGCCCCAAGAATATGCTAGCCCAAGCACTTTACATAGTAATGGGGGGTCTTCGAATTTGGGGGGCCGAAGATATGGACGCCTAAAGGGCCAATCAGTGGAATGCGGGTCTTGTGAGCCTTTGAGTCCGACTGCCTGGCCATCAGTTCCTGGAAGCCTGGCTCGAAGGCCTCCTTGTTGGGGTCCCGAAAAGTCCTCGGTGCGGCTCAAAATTGCAGTGATTGGGGACGTCACATCAGCCTGGACAAGAGGGGTAGCAAGGTTTTCGAAGCCCAAAACAAATGGTGTCTTTGAGATTTAGCCATGTGCTCCACTATCAACGTGCTCATGTCTATGGTGGCGCGGCTTGGAAGCTAGCAGACGAGGCGGCCCAGTAGAAGGCACTACAGAAAATTCGCGGAAGCGATTCTACCTGTCTATTTACGGAGCACATTCAGCAGAGCGGTTGACCAAACGTGGTCAGTTTAAGATTATGAACATGGTCGTTCGCCACTGCTTGGTTGTCCAGGAGGTCTCGAGACCCGGACCAAGACTTTCCAGCCGGCGGGCTGTCCCCCAACCCTTGCTCATAATTCCAAGGATCTGGATAGGCCTCATTTAGGGACCGTGTGTCGCATTTTTCGATCGGAAACAACTTATATACACACAACGTGCATCCGTCATAACAAGTTTGGGACGAATGGCCACTGATTGATATCTTCTGAAAATTTCTTTCCAAAATATATAAGTTTTTTTCGGAACGAAGCACAAAACCAATACGAAGGGAGCCAGATGCATAGAAAAGGAGAGAGACACCTGGCTTGCGACGACTCCACGCGGTTGGCTTAATCCCGACGATATCACACCTTCAACCGTTCCCCAAAAAGCAAGCTGAACGAGAAGGCTGTCGCACAACGAATTACGGCTGTATGCATTCCACATTTCCGCTTCCCCGCCATATACGACAGCTTCTCGTGTTCTTTCCACCGTTATGAATACCCCTTAATGAGATTCTAACCCATCTATTATTATAAGTACAAATCCCTTCATCGAATACATCGTTTGGGGGAATACACACCTCCCAACTACATCGTCCGACAAGAGCCGCAATGAAGCACTTTCTCCGTCGAAGGTCGTCCAAAGTGAATGGGGAGGAAAAAAACAACAAAAACAACGCAAAAGTCAACACCCTCGATGTCATCGAAGACACTGAGACTCAGAGTCAACATTCGAACGGGAATGCGTCTCAGGATGCGGAGGGCGCGGCCGCGCCGTCTATGAATAGAAGGCCTAGCATAGCAGAAACCGTGGAGAGCACGTCTACGAATGGCTCGAAGAAGGAAGGATACTTTGCAAGGTTGGCTGCTCAAAGCCAATCGCTGCAGTCCCAACCATGGGCGGCGACCATGACTCCAATGGCCCATTCTACAATATCCGCCCCGAAGCCGAAGCCCAAACCGAAGCCGAGACTAAAGCCAGAAGGGTCTATAATTTCGGCAAGGCAAAGTACGGAGAGTGTTCCTGCAAGCGTCACCAGTCCGGTTCCAATAAACATTACGAGCGTAGAAGCACCTTCGAATGCTCCTCCATCTCCCTCATACCCACCTCCCGATGTGCCCTCTTCCATGGGTTCGCCCCGGAGTCGTTCTCCTGTAGGCGGATCTCCAATGGGTGTTTCTCCTGTTGCATTAGGGCCATCGTCTGGGTTTCCCTCTGCTAGAAGTTCACTGATGGTCCCCCCGAGTCCATCGGTTTATGTTACCCCTCCTTCCTTGCCTCCTAAGCCCCCTCCAGCTGGTCCCTTGCCCCAGCTGCCCTCATCCATGCCCGGCTCTTCGCAACAGCCGGTCATGGTTCCCCCACTAGGGCCGCTGGCGAACCCATTCCGCTCAGAAAGCCCGGCACCATATCGTGAACATCGAGAGCCTACCAGTCCTATCCGCCCTCCGCCCCCGCCCCCACCACCCCCAGCAGCTCCTCCTAAGTTGCAGCGAAATCCAAGTAGAGGGATGGCGCCACCAAGTGCGTTCAACAAACATAAACGCTCACTTTCAGGCCGAACCTCCCCGAATCCTGGCTTACCGAACCTTCCCGTTCCTCCCCCACCCCCTCCACCCCCTCCTGGTGCTTCATCTGCAGGACCCTTTCCTGCTGCACCTTCTTTCCCCCCCAGTTCGGATAGAGACTCTGCAGCTGGCCCAGGTTCGCACTTCCGCAATGACAGCCTAAGCAACTTCCCGGAACCACCATCAGCCACAGGATCGCAACGCAGTGCCTCGTGGGATAACTTTGTACCCGATTTGACCGGCTATTACGGCGGGCCTGCCCCGTTTGTGGCCGAGTTGGAGACCATACCGGTTTTCCCAGAACCTCCATCCGGGAATCCAAGTTTCGAACGCCAAGAGCTCGATGTTACAAGTCCATCTAACGATGAGCAGTTACAAGCTGCTGAAGACAAGAGAGAAACCAGCAAGGTTCTCCTTCCAGAAGGCATGGCTTTGCACCCAGTTCTAGCCACTCCCTCCGACACGAGTACTACTCGAAACGACTCGGTGTTTTCGTAAGTACCTCTATCACTACCGTGCATACCTTCAACTCCACTAACGGAAAACTCCATAGAAACCCCAGCGATGCTCAACCAAAAATGACGGATGGTGTTTTCCTTTCGAACTCAGAGCATACAGCTCTTTTGTCTGATCTAGACGACCTTCGTACGCGCCTAGCAGAGCTGGACAAGCTACACTCCAACTCTCTAGACCGCATTAGCGAATGGGAGGCTTACAAGGCCAACATCGACATCTACGTGGAAAAGACAGCCCAGGACCGTCAAGGGTTAATCGACAAACTCCAAAACTCAGCTCAAGCCCACTCGACGGTCATCGCTGAAAAGGAAAGGCAATACAACGAACTTGCTGCCCAAGCGAACTCGATGAAACAATCAATGTTCGATTGGCAGTCATACTCACAAAGGATCGAAGCGGATAAAGCAGAGGCTATATCGCGTCTGACTGGCGAGGTCGATAGGGAGAAGTCGGATAATTTGGCAAATATCCAGGCGATGGAGATTGCACATAACGATGAGGTGAATAGGTACAAGGCAGCGCATGCGACGGAAATGGACCGCCTGAGGGCAGACCACGCGGCAGAAATGGTCCGCCTTCGAGCGGATAATTCATCGGAGAGGAATCGACTTACTCTCGCGAGCGATTCGGCTCGGACAGAGTACGAACAGCAGAAATCAGAGCTTATGGGACAGCTATCGGCGCTTGATGCTCGGAACAAGGAGTTGTTGCCACAGATGGTGGAGCTTGACGCAACGCGAAGAAGGCTCCAGGGAGAGATCGTGGAAGCTAATGCCGACAGAACTGAGCTAAAACAGCAAGTCCAAACGTTAACTACCGCGAAGGCATCGACGGCGAAAGAATTACAAACAACCAGGTTGAAATTGGCGAATATCTCGCTGGAGTTGGACAAAGTGAAAAGATTACTAGAAGAGGCACAGCCGAAACTTAGCCAATTAGAAGAAACGAAGAGTGCCATGGAAAGAATGAAGGAGACGGAGACCAGCATGGAGAAATTCTTACAGACGGCGAACGATGAAAAAGAGGCGTTGAAAGATAAAATAAAGACAGCCATGGTGGCCCAGGCCCGACTCGGGACGCGATTGTCCAAGACAGAAGCACAAGTCACTGAAAAGGAAGCTAAGATTACATCATTAGAGAAGGCCAACGAGGCATTGAAGACGAGGATGTATTTGCTTGGGCAAAGAATGGCGGAGAAGGTAGAATGGTGGCAAGGACAGGTTGGCTCGCAGGCGCAGACCGCATCATAGGTTTTCTTTACTTGATTATTTCCCGTAATCTTCGGCTTCTTATGGCGTTTTTCTGACTTTTTTTTCTTACAGCGGGGTAGTTCAAAATAAGACTTATACTTACAGATTCTTGTACATATATTTACCAGACATATTGATTTATAGTTGTATACATGTATTTACTGAACTTACCTCGGCCCCGCTTGGGTTGAAATTGGACAACGGACTCCCCGGCCACAGTTGTCTCAGAAGCGAATCGTTCCATCAATTAGAAGGCCGGAGTAAGCTGAAGCATTGAGGAGACCCTGCGAGCCTAGACGTCTTGGGCTTGTCCAAGTCAGTCGCCTCATAGTTGGCCTGCGCACATGAGTTAGTGCATTGGCATCGAATGTATGAACGAATCTAGTAAGATGCTACCCCGGGAATACAGCTGCCCCACTACTAGGCAACATCCCTCCTTCCGAGAAAAGGGCGGAGGACACACCGACCCGCAGCTGCCCCGTACATTGTTGTGAAACCGAGGACTGCCGCTCCCGCCTCGATATCATATCTATCGTATATTATGACTATGCATCTCATCAAGTTGCCGTTTTTCTGACGTAGAACTCGGGTTAGCGAGCGATACCGGGTTTTTTGATATCACTTTTCGTTCAAAAGGGCGAGATATCAGCTCCCGAGCCATCAGCACGGATAACCTGATCTCAACAGGGATAGCAGCGGAAGTTGCTGTCAGATGTATGCGCGGTGTGTTGGTACTGTTGGAGTTATTCTAAGGCCAACGTTAGCTGCTAATTGCTTATTCCTGCTGCTTGTGACGACAGGTTGCCATTCTCAACACTTCGCCAAAACAGGCACATGGACGGGTTCTTAGCTCTCTCCTGACCTCCCTTTGTTCCATCCAGCGCTTCCATCCCACCCAGACCCAGTGTCCTTTGCCTGCCAGCGTCAGCCCAACGGACCCCCTCCTTGATCCAGGCATATAGATCGTCTTCCCCCGAACTTTCGAACCCGACAGCTCCTTTCCCAGTCCACTTTCGGGTCCAGACCGAGGTATCACCAGATTGTCGGGTTTTTGTGGATTACGGTAGCTGATATAGCTTCAAGGCACCCTCGTTAGCATCGACACAAAAATTCAATAACCCCACCAAACCCCTCCCCGCTCTAAGGCTGCAGAGCTTTTTCAGCAATCCAACATGGCCACCAATGGTGTGAACGGGTCTGCCTTCAATGGCGACGAACACGAGGGAGAATTCGGCCATGGAATTCAAGTTATCGACGAGAACAAGGAGTTTACGTGCGTCCTTTCCACCCTTTTTTCGAACTTCTTGAGCTTCGAGGAAGCTGTGGTAGCTCACATTTTCATAGTTCGACTATGCCGGAGTATCTCACCGCAACCAACGTCCTGCAGGCCGGGTTTTCCTATCATTTGATTTCCGTCTTCGGTTCACAGTCAACAGGAAAATCGACCCTACTGAACCATCTTTTCAATACTGCCTTCCCGGTGATGTCGGAGTCGAGACGGCAGCAAACCACAAAAGGAATTTGGATGTCACTAGCAACAGACCCAAATGCTTCCCCGAACCCCGACGAACCCCACCTAGGGAAGAACATCCTGGTTATGGATGTAGAGGGAACCGATGGTAGAGAGCGAGGTGAAGATCAGGATTTCGAGCGAAAGTCCGCTCTGTTCGCCATTGCCACGTCTGAGGTCCTGATCGTGAACATCTGGGAACATCAGGTCGGTTTGTACCAGGGTGCAAACATGGGCCTGCTGAAGACCGTCTTCGAAGTCAATCTTCAACTCTTCCAAAAGGACAAAGCTACGGTCCACAGATCCCTGCTCTTCTTTGTCATCCGTGACCATATCGGCCACACACCACTCGAGAATTTGAAGAATACTTTGCTCGCCGATTTGAATAATATCTGGCACGGCCTCTCCAAGCCACCCGGCCTTGAGTCGTCCTCGATCAGTGACTTCTTCGACTTTACTTTTGCAACCCTCCCACACAAACTCCTCCAACCGGATCAATTCAAGTTGGAGACTCAGAAGCTGAAGCTTCGTTTCCGTGAAGAAAGCCCAACTAATGCCACCTATTCCGGAGACGGTGTTTTGGATACCTCAAAGAATGGCGTTTTCCTCCCAGCCTACCATCGTCGTATCCCTGCTGACGGCCTCCCACACTATGCCGGCAACATTTGGCGAATGATTACCGAGAACAAGGATCTCGACCTCCCGACACAACAAGAACTCCTTGCTCAGTACCGTTGTGATGAGATTTCAGTGGTTTGTGTTGAGCTCTTTGACGAAACAATCACCCCGTTCGAAGCGGCCTTGAGCCAAAAGATCGTGCAACCAGGCCTTGGACCGGCGATGAAAACTGCCTTGGATACCGCACTATCCAAATTCAAAGAGGAAGCAGGGCGCTACCACAAAGTTGTGTATAAACGAAAGCTTGAGGATCTTGAGAAAAAACTGCAGGCTAGGTTGAAGGTCCTCTATGTGGCCCAGCTTACCGCAGCCCACAAGAATACCATTGCCGTGTTCGCCGATACTATCCAAAAGGGTATCAAGCGATCGGGAGCGGACTTTGCATCCCTTGTCACTGAAACCCGTGCAACTGTTCTTGCAGACTTCACTGCCGAAGCTGAAGCCTGTAGCCTCGATGGTGCTTTCAGTTATACTGAAGAACTTCATGCAGTCGAAAAAGAACTCGATGAAGGCGCTACCCGTTTGCGTGGCGAAGAGATGGGCCGACTTTTGGCTCGTATGGAGAAGAGTTTGAGGTCTAAATTCACTTCAGAAGATGATGGTGTCGCGTACATGTTCAAGACGATCTCGCCGACCCTTTACCCGCGTATCTGGACTCTTTTCACTACCGGAGTTACTGATCAGATCTCACTCTTCACTCAAAGATCAACAGCATTAAACGCTACTGCCGAGGAGAACGAGCAAGCCGTTTATAAGTTGAAGAAACGTGCATGGAAGGTGTTGAGGATGATATTGGACGAAGAGACCAAAGAGCAGGGTTTGATCACGCGCTTGATGGGCTATTTCGACAAGGACTTCCGATATGATGACCAGGGTGTCCCAAGAGTTTGGAAGGCCGGCGAGGACATCGAGGGTACTTTTGCGAAGAGCAAGGAGACCGTGTTGAAGTTGATACCTAACCTAGCAACTTTCCAACTGGAAGACTCAAGCAAGCCACCCCTGGTAACTTTCATTGGAGATGCTCCAGCAGGCATTGAGGAAGAAATCGGTGCTACCGCTGAAGAAGGCGATGATGAAGAAGACGTCTTTTCTACATCTTCAGCGAAGACGTTCATCATCTTGACGCCTGGTAGAGTCACATCTTTGACCGAGAGCTTCAACAGACAAGCCGACCAAGCGTTCGTAGATGCCAAGAGAGGCACTATTTCTAGTGTTTCTCAGATCCCTGTCTGGTTCTACGGTTTGTTGGTTGTCCTCGGGTGGAATGAGTTCTGGGCTGTAATCCGAAACCCATTGTACTTCATGATGCTCTTGTTAGCGGCAGTGGGTGCATATGCTGCCCATACGCTGAACCTCTGGGGTCCGATCATGACAGTAGGAGGAGCTACCGGACGACAAGCGCTAGAGGTTGGAAAAGTAAGTTGAAATGAACCTAGGAGATACAGCGGGGGTAATTTGTATGGCTGACCTGTTCGTCTTCTTCTTTTCTAGGAAAAACTCCGAGAGTTCTTAGAGATGCCACAACCAGGCCCCCAAGGCGCCCACGCTTATTCCAGCGGAAATTCGACATCGACTCAGGGAGAAAGCATCCGGATGAGAAACTTGACTAGCGAGGGTAAGAACAAAGGCTTCGACGATGATGACTAGATGGGAGATGGAGATGAATATTTGCATGTTCAAGTTTGTTTTCCCTCTGTCTCTCTTTCTTCCACGAGCCGTTGTTGGTCAGGGTTCACCTGCCGATTACGCCTTTCTGAATATAAAAGTTACTACTGTGAGCTTCTGCGATGCGATGGTCAGGGTGGAAATGTTTCTATAGCATAAACTGGGAGGGAATTGTTCTTTCGCTTTCTACGATATTGTACTTCTTCTGTATTTCAAAATTATTACTATGCTACTTGAGCTAACTGCCTTCCTCTTCTTCATCTTTATTCTCTCTCGCAACCTTTTCGTTTTCCTCTCCCTTTTCTTTCTTCTTTACCAGGCTTTCACTTCGTGTATTATTTGGAAGGCTATGTTAGAAATGTACTAGAGCATTTTGTTTCTGCATAGTAAGGTTTGTCAAAATCCTTTTTTCTCTTCTTCTTTCTTTCTTTCTTTCTTTCTTTGCTTTCTATTCGCTTCCTTTACCTGAAGTTTGTATATTCATATGTAATAATCTATCCAATCCCAGCTCCGATATCATTACCACTACTATTTTGTTCAGCATACGTACTAACTATCTATAAGACTTATATTAATTGAATATAAGTCTTAGGTAGTAAATCCGTCGCCTATATGCATTTTTGGAAAAGGGTCCCCCCCCCGGGATTGTCACATTCACTGATTACCTGCAGAGTAAATCACACACGGGAAAGCGCATGCAAAATGGACTGTTTGATGGACCAACATTCCTTCGTACCAATTGATCATAAAGTCATCCCGTGTGCGGGCTAGGGTTGATGATTACCGAGACGGTCGGTGGGGCATTTTGGAGGTTTAAGGTTAAGGAATCAATCGATGGTCTTCTTTTTTTATCGCCTTTTTTTTTTTTTTTTTCATCACGGTAGCTAGTAGATGGGAAACGGGAACTAGAAGGTAGCCGAGATCCGTGTTCCGTGGTTTTATTAGGTAGGGGTAGGTGCTTGTATTATTTTTTTTTTGTTAGTCTATTCGGGTAGGTATGTAGGTAGGTATTTAGTGCACTTTTGTTAGGTGATTGGAGATGGTTATCAATATCTCTCGATAAGGTTGAGATAGGTGGATGTCTTCTAATCAAGATAAAGGTCTACCCAATCATGCCCTTTTTTTTTAGAAATATGATAATAGATGCTGAGCTCACTGTTTGATTATTGCATAGGCGAAATAGTATTATATAGACTTTTGAAGATTATAGGAGTAGATAAATAAGTGTAGTTATTCACAGACAGGGTTTTAGGATCATGGACATTCATGTGCTTTTTTTTTTAGTACATGGTGTAGTTATGGTGGCGATCATGATGTGTAACGGTAGGTAAGTGGTTTGGAGATGAGCTCTACCCTGCACGCCTTTTTTTTTTTTTTTTTTTTTCTCGTTAAGCCGTTCTTGTGCATATGTGTATGCATTATGCATGTAAGTGGGTCTTTTTTTCGATGGGTCCTATGGACGGGAGGGTGGAATGGAGACTTGAGGAAGTATGCGTACGGAACCTTGGCGATATTGGTATTGGTATTTGTATCGGTATTAGTATTTGCATGATATCGATTCGATAGGGATGTTTCGCGGAAGGGATTTAAGTGGGGTTTTTTAGGGTGTATTTACTATCTTTTGCGATCGAAAGAGGACAAGAGGCTCACGGGGGAATTGGGTTTAGTAGGCGGTTGAGTCTTTCCGAAGTGGATACATTAGGGAATGGAGATGTAGCTAAGGGAGGAAGTAGGTGGATTGTGGCAGTCTAAACGGGTACGAGGATATAAATATCAAACAGGATTTGAGGCGAGATAAGCATCGATTGGCAAGCTCGTATTTGGGAGTCTTGGATGTTATTCGGATTCATTATCTTGTTTATTGCATTTTGGACTTTTTTTTTTTTTTTTTTTTTTTTTTTTCCCCGAGAGAAAAGGGCTCGGACGGTATTGTTTTTTCGATTATCAGCTAAATCATGCAGCTAGATAAAAACAGCCTCTTGAAAATCTATACAATTTACAGTTCAATATGGACGGGCGATTTTCAGTGCAGCGGTTAATACGCCCGGTCCTCCCTTTCGAATCTTCTTCTTCTGCTTCTTCTTCTTCTTCTTCTTCTTCTTTGTTCCGCCGGTTTCGACCGTCAGAAAGTAATTTTTTTTGTAAGGTTAAAGGCTCAAGCCATCAACGGTTGCGCATTATATTCTACATCCATGGTACTGAAATATATTTTTGTGGATGTGCGTGTGCGTTCGGGTGTGTGCTCGGACACGAACCCGGACCCGGACCTGGACCTGGACCTGGACCTGGGCAGGCCAGGTGGAAGAGAAGAAAGACGCAATCTGTGGCATAGATACGATATCGTGGCTGAAGGAAGAAGGAAAATAACGCTCGTTCGTTTGTTTCGAGAGAAGCATGTACGAGAATACGCCGGGACCGAGGTGGCATCCGAGCACCTAGCTAACTTCTGTTGCGAACTCGAAGGTTCGTTCGCCTCTTTTTTTTTTTTTTTTTTTTTTTTTTTTAATTCAGGCCGTCGCCCGAAACGGTACAACGTTGGTCAAGGAAGTCCTGGTGCCGTTGTCCAATCAGGGCGGGGTGGGAGAGACATTCCGCTCGAATGCTTTTTTGCTACAGTCTGTGCTTTTGTGATGAATGGGTTCTTACTTACATACACATGCTAAATCGATGTTGCGCATCGATTTGATCGACGGTGAGGAGGAGTCTTTGCCACGGCACAAGCCAAAATGAAAGAAGGAATGTCGGCCTTGCTGGGCAATCCTGGTTTGAAGAAAAAAAAAAAAAAAATAAGAAGATTCGCAGGGCGGTAGGTACCGGCCACGGTTCTTTTTCTTCTTCTACGGGTTGGTATTTTCCCTGCTTTGTGGTGGAGTATATGTCGAGAGACTTGCGTGTGTAGGTTGTTTAATATTGGTTCCAGATGTATGTATGTCGCTCGCTCTGTCGTCGCGTCCCGAAGCATGGCCTTGTTCGTTTAGTAAGCTTTTTTTTTTTCTTCTTCTTTTCTTTCCTTTTTCTTTATTCTTTTCTTTTCTCTCTTCTTTGATATGATAGCACGGGTAGGTAGGTATGGGTCGAGTGTATAGTATAATAATATAATATCGATTCAGGACGTTGGTTATCGTGCCGTGCATGCATCTTTGGAACCGGCATCCCTACATGAAGGTTCTTTCTTCGCATGGAGAAGATATTGTATCATTACATGATGCGTGCGTAAGTACGTGCTCGTTTTCCCTTACATGCCAATGTCCTAATAGATGTATGTGTATGTACTATGTATGAATGTATGCGTATGTACTATGTATGTATGGATGTGTGGATGTGTGGATGTGTGGGTGTGTGGATGTATGTACGGTTTGCATGCCGTGCCGCCAGGAACAGCATGCTCTGCTAACTAACCACTGTGTAAGCAGCTAGTAGACGGACCGGGTTCGAGGGGGTTCGAATTAGAATCTCAATTGATCTAACAGGCAAGCGGCACATACCCGTATGCTTGTTTTACCTTAGTGTACTATACCCATATCGCTCGCTCGACTTGACTCAAGACACATTTTTTTCTTTCTTTCGACAGGGCCGCTGGGGTCGAGGTCAGGATCAGAATAGTCTGGAAGGCCCAGGAACGGGAGGAATGAGAATATTGAGTCGGGGTTAAAGTTAATTACGTTAAAACTTTTTTTTTTTTCTTGTTTGGAAGGAAATCGATGGACTGACATCAATTCACGGAAGGAGCCCTCGAAGAGGTATATACTCGATTGCGTAGTATGCCGGTATGATATAGTATATACATACTACATATATCAGCCTGCGCAGTCCCCCCTCAGCTTAGTGTGTGTGCCTGTGTGTGTGTGTCTTTTTTTTTTTTTTTATTAATTAAAGCCCGATTAGGAGGTTGGAGAATTCTGAATCAGAGTGTATATACAATCGGCATCTGCATCTGTATTTGATATCTGATATCGGTCCGCCTGCATGTTGGATGTCAAAGTTTGGTGCTACCGGTATCCCGACTAACTTGGTTTATCGACCACCGACCATCCATCGATTCAATTGCATAATCGATTATCGATATCGTCACTGTCGTTCTCGGGTCTCTTTCTTAGTTGATTCTTTCTTTCCTTCTTTCTCTCGATTCTCTTGTCTCTTCCTTAGATCTTTCGTTATCCAACCGTCAACCACGGTGTATAGCCAGCCAATTGCGTGGTGACAGGAATTTAATCCCACCCCGGCAACCGCTTCGAGTGTCTTGAACTCGACTCGACCTTTTTTTTTTGCTTGTGGTTAATCTGCATTGTTTTTTTTTAAAATAAAAAAACTTATTGGTATTGTTGGTGTTTTTTTTGGCTTGTGAAGTTCGAAGGGATATTTTAAGATTGGTCAAAAAGAGGTGCCATACTCAAGTGGGGGTGTTTCTCTTCTCTTGACGGATCTGAGAGCCGACCAGATCACACAAGCGCATTCCAGCTTTTTTTTTTTTTTTTTTGCTATAAAACAGAGCAAAGCAAGAGAGATAGAGAGATAGGAGGGGAAAAGCGAGGGAGGATATATCACTGGTATGTGCATATGATTCAATGAAGCTTTGAATCAACTGTATTCGGTTCTATTTCTATTCTATTCTCATATCTCCGTTTACCTATTCTTCCATTTTATTCCGCCCATACCATCGCCATCATTATAACATAACATAAAAAAATATTGGACGAAAACCAAGTGGGCTATTCCCCATTTTGTTTCTTTTTATATTTTCCTTTTTCCTTCGAAGAGTGTTTTTTTTATACCTCAATTTCTCAATTCAGGCAAATTGGGTTCATTTTTTTTTATTTTCCATTGTTTTATCTTCCTGTGGACTTTGTTCCCGGTGCTGACGACTACGCAGCCAGACCGCCAAAAACTACGCCGACATCGCAGACGGAACTCGAGCCCAGACCAGCGGCCAAGACCAAGCCCGATTGTGATCTCTTCGTTATCGAGGCCTCCTTGCAGCAGTTCCAAGCAAGCAGCAGCAAAAAGTCGCAAGCAGCAGCAGCGAAGGGGGGGGAACAGACGACGACGACGACGACGACGACAAAGAAGAAGACGAGCATCAGCTGTGACGCTGACCTCCAAAAACCTGCATCGACCCGGCCCCGGCTGCCCTTCCGAGGCTTACTCTTCTTGCTTCAAACCTCTGCATCTTTGCTTCTGATAAGCAGGTCCTTGGATTGGATAGAAGGCTATCACATTACGCATCTTGACGTTCGGTCACGTTCACACATTCACCCACTCTCACCCGCCCAGGCCACACTCCCACACACCCACACTCTCCAGAGTCTCGGAGTTTTTTTAGTCTTTTTTTATTTTATTTTTTTATTTTATTTTATTTTGTTCGCAGTTGGATCAGTATAGCAGTCGGAGCGCCGTGCACCTGAACTGGACTGTGTGTGTGTGAAGTCTGAAAGTACCTTTCGTCAGAGGCTAAGGTTCTACTACATACGTACTAAGCAATTATCCCGACCGAAACTCCCTCCGTCAGCCAAAAAATCCCATCATTCGTCCGTTCACTCATTTTTTGTCTCGTCTCGTCTCCTCTGACCCATCCATTGCTTCTCGATCCTTCCGATTTTTATATATATACACCTACTTTCGAGGGGGGGGTTTGCCAGCCTGTCATCTTGAGGAGGGAAGTTTAAGGCTGTCTTTGTCGTGATTGCTCCCTTCTCCTTCTTTTTTTTCTTCTTTTCTTCTTCTTCTTCTCTCCCTTCTCCTCCTCTCGTAGCTCTCGCGAGCTCTAGCCTTCATCAATATATTCCGTCTCGAACGCCCTATTCTGTCGTCATCCCTTTACTATCCACCCCATCCAATCTCTTCGACTACATATACATTGCATATATATTACACGCTAGCAGCCCTGTCAAGTGGAGTGTTCTGGTCGAAAATTAACAGCCTCGGTATGTCTTCCGTTTGAATGGTCGTTTATGGCCATAGTGGTTGCGGTGGTGGAGGTGGTTAGCAGCAGCTGGTGGTCTTGGTACCTAACGGTCCAGGGTCCTCCGGTTTTTTTTTTTGTTGAGAATGCGGCTTTGCTGACGTTAACCTCTTCGAATTCCTTCAGGTTTCTCGATACCATCTTTCTTTTTAATTAACTTCCCTTTGACTCAACGCCCCGCCCGACCCCATCCGCCCTCCAAGGCGCATCATATACCCCTTTCGCCGATTTCCGGGGGATATAATTCGATCCGACAATAGCATATATATAGTACCTATACACCTTTTTTTCCTTTGGAGAGAGAGAGCGAGTGTGAGGGGAGAACGAACAAAAACAATATAGGAGGGAAACTATCTGGGCATCGATAATTAAGGGCATAGCGTTTCTTTTTCCCCCCAACGACACGAGAGTATACACTCGAGGTATACCTCCGACACAGGCATGAAGTCTGAACCTTCACACATGACCGACGGTAGAGACTTCAACTTTGCAGATTTCACAAATCAGGACGACCTTCTTCAATCTTTGGGTGGGGATGCACACAATGCTGCAGCTTCGATAAACGGCTCCGACTCCTCGTACTTGTTGGGGCTCGACAACGACTATCTCCTCGCGCCGTTCGAGAGCGGGAACGACATCTTCGCCTTTCGCGGTGGCGCCGGTACGGCAGCACTCGGGTACCGACTTGGAAACCTCAAGACCCTAACTAACATAGTAGAATTCGTAGGCTCGCCTTCCCCCCCAGAGTCGCAGGAACAGTCGCCGAAATCCATCAATACATCGCCAAATTCGTCCGAATCTTCCCCCCCGCAGATCCCCGGTGTGAAAGGTCCTGACGGACTCACGATGATGAACGATGTCGAAGATGATTTCCCCATGCTCGACGAAACCAGCGGCACCATCACATTCCCGCTATCCTCCTCGTCGAATGGGTTCTTCGGTAGTAACTTTACCCCGCTAGTGCCGGCGCCGTCGCACCTTCCTGTTTCGTTAGGAGATAAGATGGTCGTCGACGATACCGCGAAATTCTTCGATTTCGAAAGCGCCGCTAGTTCGCCGTTAGCTGTCAAAACCGAGAGCCAGCGACAATCAAGCGTACCCAGGTTCTTTTCCGAAAACCCGTCTACACTAAACCCACAGCTTAGCTTCAACCCCGAACACATACAGCCGCCGGTATCGACTCCCGCATACACAAATAATCGTAAAAAGAGACGATCGTCCGTTACATTGTCGCCGAATTCGACGGAAGCACTTGCTTCCTTCACATTCGACTCCCACGACCAACCGTCGCCCGTTAGCTCCGCAGCAAACGGTATTTCCAGACAACGGAATGGAAAGCGTCACAATTCGACAAGTACGTCGGGAGAGGATGAGGCAGCGACACTCATGAAGTCTACAGGATTCCGTCCGACAAAGGCCTTCAGCATTAGTAATATGTGGAGTCCATCTTCGTTCGCCAGCACTTCGCCGATACCTAATATGATCGCGTACACACCGGTTAACGGCGACTTCTCGTACAAACTAACATTAAGAGGTGACCAACCCGGTGGAAGGATAAACGAGAAGTCGAGGGTGGAAACACAAATCAGGGTCAACTTGAATTTGGCGCCGCTACCGCCTGGGGTGACGAAATTACACTTGCCGACGCATACTATCTCGAAACCCAAGTTATTGTCCAAACCGCCGCATCAGAAGACCACAGATACTTTGGAGCTATACACAAGTTTAATCTGCGCATCTGCTGTCGAAGGAAGTCCGGACTTGTTACAAAGGGTGCTACGACGAGCTATCGACGATCCACTACAGGAGAGGGTCTTCGGATCCGGGAAGGTTCTTGGTGAAGATGGCAAGGAAGGGTACACTGCTGAAGAAGACAAACCGCTGAACGGCGGCGAGGTCAGGATCTGCTCTGGTTGTATCACGCGTGAACGGAAACGAGCAGCGCGAAAGAAGATCAAGAAGGTGGAGGAGGAAGAATCGTGGGCACGCGACGAGAGTAAGCGAATCATAGTATTCAACTGCTCTGAGGTCCTTGAGTGGGGGCCGCCAGAAGCGCAGAAGAAGGCGGAGATGGAGGCCAATGACGGGGAACTTATATCCGCCATCGATGGTAATGCAGAAATATGGCTTCCAATGAGAATAGCCTGTTACTGTAGACACCAGAGCGAGAAGAGCGGATTTAGGTAAGAGACAATTACGTTAAGCCATCTTGTTACTATCGATCACTGACAAATATTCTATTAGGATAATCCTTACTATCAAGGACCATAATGACAATCTTGTCGCCCAAAGCATCACCCCTCCCATTCTCATCACCGATGACCACAAGACCAATGCGCCCTCACAACCAGCTACTCAGCAACCAGTGGCTGCCGCCCCTGCTTCGAAGGGAGCCACATCTCCCTCCGCCATCGCCCCCGGACCGGTTCCAGTTGCTCCAGCTCCCCCAAGTAATGTTCTTCCTTACTCTGCTTCGGATACAAACCTTTTGACAATGGGTCAAATGGACAGGCCGTCGAAAGCTAGTAAGACTGGCCATTCGAGACAAAACTCGCGACAGTCATCTGTAGGACTTATGCAATCTCCACCCCCATACACCGCATCTGCTGCTGGACCTTCCGCGAAGAAACGGAAGGCCAATCCGTCGTCGAAAGCCCGCTCTGAGCTCACGATGACCAAGATCGACACCTCCGGACCTTCAACGTCGGTCCCACAATCACAATTTACGCAGCCGCCCTTCACACCTTCCAGCCAAAACGTTACAATGGGCGGTATGTTTGAGCAATCACAGCCTGTTCCTTTCACACCGTCTACGCCCATGGAGAACGGAGCGGGGCCAAACTACTTCGGCTTCCATAACCGTAACCACAGCATCGACAGCCTCCACGGACTCCAGATATTCTCCGCACCGACATCTGCTCAAGGGTCTCGCGCCCCATCCCGTGTTGCAAGCCCCGTCCAGCAATTCAGCGTTCCCCAAGGCCAAGGCCAGCGACCGGTATTCACCCCAGCTCAATTCGCCCAAGTTCAGTCCCAGCTACTCAATGTCGCCAATGGACAACTCTCACAAGCTCTTCTCCCTTTCGATATCACCCGTATTGTGCCAACCGAGGGGCCATGTCAAGGCGGTATCGAGGTTACCATCCTCGGCAGCGGCTTCCAGCGATCGCACACTGTTTACTTTGGTGACAAGCAGTCTCCACGGACCGAATATTGGAGCGATACCACCATCGTTTGTCTCCTGCCACCATCGAGTACTCCCGGCAGCGTACCCGTTGTTATGAGATACGCAGCCCAGGCGAACCTCACATTGCCTGGCCGCTCCGGTAGGTTTATCTACACAGATGATACGGAACAGAAGATGTTGGCACTGGCGTTACAGGTCATCAATGCGAAGTGGAGCGGGAAGATCGAGCCACCCAAGGACATCGCCATGAGGCTTCTCATGGATGAGAAGAGCCCCGGGAACGCAGGTGGCTCGGTTAGTGGAAGCCGGACTCACTCATCAGGAGGTAACAACTACAACGCGCAGGCGTTGAAGTTCTTGCAGTCCCCACTACCCTCGATGGATATGGAGGCACAGCTACTCAAGCTTCTAGATATCATCGACATGGACGATTCACCATTCCCAGCCAAGCTGAACCTGAGGAATAGGCAAGGACAGACGATGTTGCATCATGCCTGTGCACTTGGATACAACCGGTTCACAGCTGCCCTGCTTGCTCGCGGCGCTAATCCCGACGCGGCAGACAAGGGTGGCTTCACACCAGCCCATTTCGCGGCGCTCAAGGGCCACAAGGACATCGTTAGACGTTTGAGATTGAACAAAGCCGACTTCAACATCCTCAGTCTTAGCGGTGTTGCGCCGGAAGACCTTACTGACGCTGAAGATATTCGTGCTGAGTTAGGTAGCAGGCGAACTAGGAGTCGTCGGCCTTCGGTCAGCAGTGTCTCCAGTGCTCCTGGTAGGGTCACCAGCGGCCGCAGAAGTCGGAGCGGAAGTATCGCTTCAGCCATGGCAAATTGGGAACCGTTTGCTACTCATGATGAAGAATCCGCTGAGGATACTGAAGATGATGATGACGAGGCCGATAACGAAGAGCTGTGGATCCGACCAAAGAGGACGTTTAGTGGGCGTAATCTAAGGGACCTGGCTTCCGGCAAGCTCACTATGATACCACGAACAACGGAGAAGCCGCTATCCAGGTCCGCTAGCAAGAGCAATTTGGCTGCTCTGGCAGAGGTATCTGCTTCTTTACCAAAGGATCTGCAGGTCAATGAGGCCGATGCCGCCCCTGCAGCAGCAACTGCTGCAGCCTTGGTCGCCATCCGAGAACAGTTGGCGAACCTAACGTTGAACTTGCCGAATTTCCACAACATGAACTGGAACCTTCCGAATTTGAATTTACAGAACTTCCAACAGCAGATGCACCTTAACCTGCAGAACCTTCAGGGCCAGACAGCAAGATTTAACGCTTTGCTACAAGGTCAACGAGTAGACGATGCCACCGGAGTTGTCGGTAACAACGTCGCCGCACCTGTCGCTCCTCCCCCTCCTCCTCCTCCTGTTGCTGCTACTCCACGGGCTCTTCCGGCTACGAACCCAGATGTTGCTGGCAGTCCTAACTCCGACTATAAATGGTGGGAGTTATTCTCACCACCAAATGCCCCTCCAGCCTATGAAGAGTTGTATCCAGACGGCAGCGCTCGTGGCAACGACAGCGATACCAAACTACGCGCTATTGGTGAAGCTGTAGCTCAAGTTATGGATGCTAAGGTTGCGGTAGCGACGGCAATGGCCACTCAAAGCGCAACAAAACGAGCGACAGTAGGGACCATCTCTTCATCTTCGAAGAGCCTAAGCAAGAGCAAAACAAGGCTCTTGACGGTTGAGGAGCAGGACGCTTTGAGGATTCATCATGAAAAGATGAAGAGAATCAAGGGGGATCAGAGGCTCCTGTTTTTCTGGGTATGTTTCCTCTTACGAATTTTATGCTTGATATGTCACGAAGCTAATACTTTTTTGTTTGCTTATAGCTCCCAATCTTCGTCCTCGTTTTGTTTACTTTGTTGACTAGCTGGGGTAGTAAGACGTGGATTGTAGTACGGACGACATACGAGGTTGTGAAGGAGAGGATGGCAGACGCCGCTGAGGCTACTGCCGGGGCTGGAAGAAGAGTTGTTGAGGTTGGTGGTCTATAGCAATATATCCTAAGCATATGATGCTCGATAAGGCGAAGCTTGGTTTCCTTTTTGTTCGTTTATATACCTCCTGCGATTTTATTCTCAATTTGGCGGCTGGTGGGTATTGCCGTTGTATTTTTTTTTTTTTTTTTTTTTTTTTTTTTCCGGTTTCGGTTTTTCTTTTCTTCGAGGTTCCGATTTTCGTGGGACAAGGACACTTATTTTCACATACAAAGCAGTATAATACTCCCCCTTTGTTTCCTTTTTTTATTACTACTATTACTATTACAGCGGCGGCAGCACGGCGATCGAGCAGTTAACTAGCTTCCTTCTTGTACCTTTTTTTCCCCCTTTCTCCTTGTTTCATTATCATTCTCCATGTCTCATTTGTCTATTATTCACAATATTTTTTTTATTGGGGTAAACAAAAAAAAACAACCGGTAGGATAAGGGCGGGGTGGCTTTTGGAATAATTTCAGGTTTCCGGATTTTTCTTTCATACTTTCGTTCTTTCCCTTTAATTTCTTTTATTTCACCTTTTTTTTTCACCTTCTTATAAAGAAAGAAAGAGAAGGAAAAAAAGAATCTAAAAATCATTTTCATCTTTTTTTTATTTTTCCTTTTTATTTCTTGTGGTTATACTGATAGCGGTTTCTATTTTGCTGGGACATATATATATTTTCTTAGTGTGATAAGTGTATTTTTATTCTTGTGCAAAAAATCATTGAAAGGGGTTTCCCTTTACTTTTTCACTCCTCCACTCTTTTTGTCTTTTTATTATTATGATTATTGTTCTCCTTCTTTATCTTTCTTTGACATGTGATTAGTATAGTACGAAGTTTATCGTGAGTGTTATTATGTAAGAATGAATCAAAGGTTGGTTTGGGATCATGGATACGAGGGTGTCATTGGTATAGATGTAGAGATGGGTCTTTGTAAGAGGGCTCTTTGCGATTGTTTAATGATCAGTTCGTGTAAACCTCGGGCGTATCAGTTCATGGATGTGAGATAGGGGAGGGTGAGGGAGGGAGGGGTGAAGATAAGAGGGGGGAGGGGTTCCGATGGGGTAATGTATGCGGGTGGTTTGGTGGAGTGTGCACATGTGAGTTGGTTTGGGTACTTGATAGGGGTACTTTTTGTATTCTTTCGTGGTGGTTATGGGGTATATTGTTTGATAAGCCTAGTGGCGTAGTCTACCGCTATGGGACCGTGATAAGCCTTGGTTTTTGGTGGTCAAAGGTGTTGAGGTTGTTGTATTTTCTATTTTGATGGTGGTGTCGGATTGAACCAGTCGGAAGCAAGAGAATTGACATATCACATCACAAGATCATGCAAGGGGGTGGTTGTTCAAGCGTTTTGAAGGGCCTGTAAACGGTTTGTCGTTACGAAATTTTAGGGTAATGGGAATTATAGTGGTATGTTCTAGAAACTTTTTTTTCGTGTGGATGGATAGGGTTTTTTTGTGATTTATGAAGTACTAGTATTAATTTAATATTGGAGAGCTCGAGCTCGAGCTCTGTTTGTTGGTTTTTGCCGACGTCGGGGTGGTTGATGTCGAATTGGAATGATACTTTTGGGATACATTGTCGATTGTAGCGGGCTTTTTGTTTGGACTAATGGAGGCCACGAGACATCTAGACTGTTTTGTTTAGATAATTGAGTTTTCTTTTTTTTTTTTTTTTTGAAAGTTGGCGCTAGGGAAGGGTGGGAATGTAAGGTACATACCTTCCCTTGATACTACCTACTTAATAGGTATCTAGCTACTTCCTTGAAACATTTTTATCGCCCCGCGGAAAAACGGTTATCGATATATCGATCGAAGGATCGCGGCCGAGCTGTTGAAGATGGTGGTTTACGGATTGGTGGACATCAAAAAGGAAGCGGGGATAGCTCAGTTTGGGAGAGCGCCAGACTGAAGAAAATATACTTCGGTTGTTAAGGAGGTATTCTACTTCGATACCTTTGGGATCTGGAGGCCGGGTGTTCGATCCACCCTCACCGCATTTGTTCTTTTTGATGGAGTTTTTGGTTGTGAGTTTTGGGGGGTTCTTTTTGGGGATCATGGGGGAGGTATGTGGACTTTAAGGAGAAGGTAGATGTACATATTTTATATTTTGTATTTTGGATCTTTTTTTATAGCAGGATGTTGGAAGAGGGTATTTATTTCCTTCTTATCTTACGACTAGATTTGATCTGACGTAGCCTGGCGTCCTCTTTTTGTGTAGTGTTTTTTGTCACGCGAGACCCATGTGCCTGGTATTCGATAGGGTCGATAGGATAGTATCATGATTTCCATCAAGTACTCTGTACGGAGGATAGGTACCAGGACTGCCACCTATCCTATGTGCATCAAGTTACATTATTTCGAGAAAATAATATCAACCTGACATAGTCGGTAAGGAGGCGCTGAAGTAATTATTCCAGACTTGAAAATTTTGTTATCTTATTTTTACTGTTTATAGATAATCATGGTCTCGTTCCTAGATGTAAATAATTAATTAAATTATATTATATACTGTATTTTTGTATAGGAAAGACTTCTTAATCTTCTATATATTGTGCAAAAATATAAGTGTTATAGCTTACGAGAGTCGTCGCCGAAGACCTCAGCGGGAGCAGAAGAGACGAATGGCCCTCCCAAGCCCAGAGGCGCTAGACATAATATTAATCTTCTCTAGTACTGTTTCCGTGCTCGAGTACTCGGGTAATCGCGCAAAGTTTTGAATAACTGGAGGGTTTCCATGTATATTTTCCAACCTGAAGGGACTCGATCAAAGTAAATCCGTCAACGGTATTTTTTTACGCGTATAATCACACATATGTACACAACTGCTTTTCAGCTAA
Source organism: Orbilia javanica (assembly GCA_036872735.1). Lineage (NCBI taxonomy): Eukaryota > Fungi > Ascomycota > Orbiliomycetes > Orbiliales > Orbiliaceae > Orbilia > Orbilia javanica. The sequence continues at coordinate 192,957 of JAVHNR010000012.1, forward strand.
AAAGACGCCACAGAAATAAACATAACCGAACTGTCAATAATAATAGCTCCGTCAACCATTATAGTACGTTTTGGTATCAAAAAGTAGATCAATTTCCCTCTTCCGGTATGGCGCTATGTTGGGTGTGAATTAAGAATGGGAGCCATCAATGTTTTGAAGAGCTGGAGGTGGAAATTAGTAATGTAACCCGGCTGCAAGCTGTAGTTATATGATATGGCTTACATATTGCTCTAATCGATCGTGGCTAAGTTTCAATTCTCTGTATTTCGCATCCACTTGATCTATAGATAGGAGAGCAAGCTCGTTAGCCTTGATGTTGATATGAATTTATGAGCAGCGAGTCTTACCTGAAGTGCAGTGTAATATATAATCCAGGTCTGGGTCATCATCTAATCTTTCTAGGAAGTTTGTTGCCTCCACATCCGACCCAATTTGACTTATCTGAAACAAGACAGCTGGTAGAAACGTTAGGAAGAAGCTGGAAATAAGAGAGATGGGATATTGATTTTACAGTTTGAGTCAAAGCCCTCTTTCTTAAGTCTCTTCCCACAATCGAGGATGGCATGTTTTAGCGAATCAGGTGTCTCTTGGTTTCTTCGAGTCCGAGCTTCCTGCGGTCCTTCGGGATACCCGTCGGTAATGATAGAGATGAGGACCGGCCGGGTAAATTCGTGGTCCCAGAGTTTTCTATAAACAAGCGGTGTGAGAACTTTGGCTTTTAGGTTTGTTCCAATTGGCGTCCACCCCCATAGTTGCAGGTTCTCTATAATATCGTCAATCTTATCCAAACTAGGGTTGCTATAACTGGGATCATTAGGAGAGTTAATAAAGCGCAGCTCTATTCCGTCTCCATCTGGCAGTAACAGTGTAGTTATGCTGGCTATTCGTCTAACTAGCTCTCTTAGATCGTCGCGGCGCGTACCCTTACGCATTGAGCCACTGTCGTCTTTTTCTCTTATTTAGTATAGATATTCAAGGGGAATCAAAAGTCTAGCGTGTCACTTACCCAAATACAAGACCGTCCGATAAAGAGATAACTTTGTTAAATCTTTTGTATCGAGCCTGTTCTTCGGATCTCGCTCAAGATCAAGTGCCCTTTTTATAACGTTTTCCAAGAAAGCATCGCCGCGTGGGAAAAACTTGTCCAATCCCGCAGCTGTTACATATTCATAGATATTTTTTTTGAACTCAGCATCCTTCAGGGCCATTAATTTCTGATTAAGTTTAGTTAGCATACGGTCTTGAATACTCTCTCAAAGGGCGGACATACTTCAAGTTCATGAGGCACTTCAACGTCGCCGAATTCACCACTTATGCCGAATTCCTGGAAGATGGTGCCACGATCATAATCATCAGTGGCGGGGTGTACTGCATTATTGTTGCCAGGTGGGAAAGTATCACTAGCAGCGGGTTCGATGGTCCCATCAGCCTCAGCCGGGGAAATGTCGTTTATGGCGGGTTCTGCGGTATTTTCGTGGGTAGTACCACAGATTGGAGGTTTTGCGGTATCATCGGCAGGCTGAGCTGTATCGCCAGGTGGTGACTGGGTAGAGCTACCCCCAATAGCTTCGTCAGGTGTATTGTCAATAACTGGCTCGGTGGCGCCATTAGTAGACCCGTTTGTGCCAGATTTGGCGTCAGCGTCGTTTTCGGTAGCAGGTTTGGTGCCATTGCAGCCATTACCGTCAGCGTCATCTTTGGTGGCAGGTTTGATACAGTTGCCGCCGTTGTTTTTATTGCCGTCAGATTCAATAGCAGGTTTAATACCATTGCTATCGTTATTGTTCACATCGTTTTGGGCGACAGATTTGATGCCGTTGCTGTTATTACCGTTATTATCGCCAGCATGGTTGTTAACAACAGATTTAATAACATTAGCATCACTATCAGCATTATCTCTGATAGCAGGCTTAATGCCGTTGCTGTTGCTATCGCCGATGTTATTTTTGATAGTAGATTTCATATCATAACTATTATTTCCGTCATTACCACCAATGCCGTCCTCGGTGATGGATTTGATACCATTACTGTTACTGCCGTCGACGCCAGCATCATTTTTAGTAGCAAGTGAGGTACCATTGCCGTTATTTCCGTGGGGGCCAGCATCCCCTTCGACAGCAGGTTTGGTACCAATGCCGCCATTACCGTCGACATCAAAATTACTTTTGGTGGAAGGTCCGATGCCATTGCTTTTGGTACCAGCATTGTCTTTAGTAGTAGGATTGGTGTTATTGATGCCATCGCCGCCATTACCGTCGGTTCCAGCATTACCTCTAGTTGTAGGTGTGGTGCCATTGCCGTTATTGGCATCATTAGCGTCATTTTTACTAGCAGGTTTGGTGTTATTATCGTTGTTGCCGTCACCGTCAATTTTAGTAGTAGGTTTGATATCATTGCCGTTATTACCATTAACATCGTCTTTGATAGCAGATTTAATGCCGTTGCCGTTATTGTCGTCGACGCCAGTGCCATCCTTAGTAGCGGATTCGATACCATTGCCGCCACTAACATCATTATTGTTATTTTCGGTAGTAGATTTGATGCCATTGTTGTTATTATTATTAGCGTCATCTTTGATAGCAAGTTTAATGCCATTATCGTTATTGCCGTTGACGTCAGTGTCACCTTTAGTACCGGATTTGATGCTATTGCTGTTATTATCGTTGACGCCGGTGTCATAATCAGTAGCGGATTTGATGCCATTGCTGCCATTAGCATTATTGGCGTCATTTTTGATAGTAGGTTTGATGACATTGCCGTTATTGCCGTTATTGCCATTGGCATCATCTTTGATAGCAGGTTTAATGCCATTAGTGTCATCTTTGATAGCAGGTTTAATGTCATTATCGTTATTGCCGTCGACGCCAGTGTCATTAGTACCGAACTTGATGCTATTGCCGTTATTATCGACGACACCAGTGTCATCAGTAGCGGATTTGATGCCATTGCTGTCACTAATATCATTGTCGTTATTTTTGCTAGCAGGTTTGGTAACATTGCCGGTATTGTTATTAGCGTTATCTTTGACAGCAGGTTCAACGCCATTATTGCTATTATTATTGACGCCAGTATCATCTTTAGTAGCAGATTCGATGCCATTGCCGCCATTAATATCATTGGCGTTATTTTTGCTAGCAGGCTTGGTAACATTGCCGTTATTATTATCAGCGTTATTTTTGATAGCAGGTTTGGTGTTACTGCCGCCAACGCTATCTTTGATACCATGTTTATTGTCATTTTCGTTATTGTTGTTGATATCAGTGTCATCTTTAGTAACGGGTTTGGTGTTATTGCCGTTGTTAATGTTATCGGCGTCATTTCCGCTAGCAGATTTGGGATCATTGCCGTTAGCGCTCGAGTCAGCTTTAATAGCAGATTCAATGCCATTGTCGCCATTGCTGTCAGCGTTATCCTTAGCAAGCTTGATGTTGTTGCTGTCTTTGATAGCAGGACCGGTGTTTTTAGTGTTATTGGCATTAGCGTCATCTGTAGTAGCAGGTTTGGTGCCATTGCTGTCGGTGTTATCTTTAGCGGGTTTGATGTTATTGTCATCTTTGGTAGCAGGACCGGCGTTGTTAGTGTTACTGGCACTAGAGCCATCTTTGGTAATAGGTCTGGTGTTATTGTCGCCATTGCTGTCAACGTTATCCTTAGCAGGTTTGATTTTATTGCCATCCTTGGTAGTAGGACCGATGTTGTTAGTGTTATTGGCATTAGCGTCATCTTTGGTAGTAGGTCTGGTGTTGTTGGCATCTTTGGTAGCAAGTCCGGTGATATTGATGTTATTGACATCAGAATCATCTTTGGCAGCAGACCCGGTATTATCGGTGTGAGTAGCTGATTTGGCGTTATTAGTGTTGGCAGGAGATTCAATATCATCTTTGGCAGTAGATTTGCTATTATCTTTGGCAGCATATTTGGCGTTATTGACTTTAGTAGCCGACCTAGCGCCACCTCCGGTAACAGACCCGCCGCCATCTTTGGTAACAGATTTTGTGTCATCTTTGGCAGTAGATTTGGCGTCATCTTTAACTGTGGGTTTGGTATCATCTTTAGTAGTAGATGTAGTGTTATTGGCGTTAGTAGTTGATTTGGCGTCGTCTTTGGTAGCAGATTTGGCGGTATCTTTGGCAGCAACTTTGGCGGTATCTTCAACGTCTTTGGCGGCGGCAGGTTCTGCAGTATTGCGACTATCAATAGGTTTAGCTGTGTTGCCAGTCGTAGGCTGTTTGCTAGTAGCGGGCGGGACAGCATCACGAAGGGCAGGCGATGCGGTCCTAGGGCCGACAGATTGTTTAGGACCGACAGATTGTTTAGGACTGACAGATTGTTTAGGACCAACAGATTGTTTGGGGCCAACAGACTGTTTAGGACCGGCAGACTGTTTAGGACCAGACGGGTCAGCTGCGCGCTCGTCAGTGGTATTGCCATAAGCTGCGGCACCACCCGCCGCGAGGGCTGCGATCGCAGTGGCAACGGCAGCGGCGCGTTTACGCTTATTAGCCTGCGAAATAACGAACAATAGAAAGGCAGTGACTTTTTTAGTATTCTTCTCCCGGTTCATACTCCGTGAGCCTCTGGGCATGAGGGCATTCTGAATCTCGGGGCCTTTGTCCTCTGCATATTTCTTAGCCGACATTTTAAAGTCATCCTCTGCTGTTGGCGATGCACCAGCGTTCACCAGCATTTCGATTATCTCGGGCCTGCAGTTCTGTTTTATGGCAGTTAATAACGGCGTCGAGTTTCCGTTACTTTTAGATGGCGCATTTGGATCTGCGCCTGCTTCGAGGAGAATCTTAACGATTGGGCCAGTATTTTCCTCACTTAATTTTTGCGATGCTGCTAGCCAAAGAGGGGATCGGGTTCTAGAAGCTTTGTTAACATCTGCATTGTGCCGCAGCAGCAGTTCGGTGGTGGCCACATCGCCTTTCAATACAGCGATACCAAGTAGTGTCAGCGAACGCTGAGGGCACTCTTCATCGATATTCTGGTTGGCCTCCAGAAGATCCTTCTCGGTGAGTTTTCCTGCCCATGCAACGTCGTGGAGAGTTTGTTTGGATGTAGTATAAAATCTCTGGCTATATTTATATCCACAAGATGCTCTTCGGAGAAAAATAAAACGTTGTGATGTTACTTGGAGTGCTTTGAGGTTCAATTAGAATAAGTTAACGTTACACCAGGTTCAATCAACGCAGATAGCGTGTGGTAATTTTGGGTGGGAACACGCTAGCTCCGGGAGTATACCTTTGGTGCCGAGACTGGCCTGGCATAATGCGGGGCCAAGACGGACACCCTTGTGCCAGTTCATAGTTCACCAAGTCCAACACCACAACGCAAAGCCGGCTCTGCTAAACTTGCTGTTTTATTGATTCCAGACCTGGAAAAATTAGATCTGAAATAAATTGATCATGAGTGGGCGGACTAGCAATTGTGCTATGGACAATGCTGGTTTAAGACTGCTAATTGACTAGTCCCGTTTGCATCAGATAATATAAATTATAAAGTCGAAAAGCTTGGGGTATATATTAACTAACCTGTTCGCCAACCGGCAACCAATTGTAACATTCTCACCGGCCCGGTACTGGTCAGTCCGTTTATTGGCTCGGGTATTGATTTTTCTACTGACCAGCTTGTTCACGGGCCTACGCTGCCTACTTGTAGAGTTTAAGATCGAGCTGATCGTTCGTGAGTGGGAGGTTTTGCTTGATTGTGTCGTAGCCGTCGCATCAGGTGGAAAAGTGGAGCGGCACAATTATAATGCTGATGTTAACTAGGGGGGAAGAATTCAAAAAGCGGAGACCGTCGAAAACCCCGCCCAAATTGTACTTGCATTCGAGGGTACGTCTACAGGAGGTCATAGGGCACACCTTTGCGCCATTCATTTTCTTCAATTTTAAAATCATAATTGGTCTCGTTGCCAAATATTACAAAGGGAGGACTTTTGTTTGCTAAATAAATTCACACACCCTAAATCACCAACTTAATTACTACAACAATAAAACTCTCAATTAAAATCTCAAATTTGTTTTATGAAAATACTATTTCGTAAAAGAAAAGTATAAATTTCCATTGGGAGAAAAAGAAAAAGAAAAAGAAAAAGAAAAAGAAAAAAGAAAAATTCCATTCAGTCATCAAAGCACATCCACGCTTCACTATACCACATCTTTAACTCGCATTTTTGGCCCTCTTTCTTTCAACCAATTACAATCGCATAGTGACAATAGAATACAGCATTCTACAGTATCATGCAGATATCCTCGAGCAGCTATCCTCGAGCAGCTATCCTTACCCTGCAGCATCAAAAATCGCGCCATGCATCGTGGATGAGTATACTTGAGATTTGTGCGTTGCATTGTCGATAATATGCAAGGTGAACTGTTCAGAAGCGAGATAGTCTAGTGGACCTATCGCAAACCGATTCCCATGGTAGTTCCGACCTGGAATCCAAGGTTTAAACAGTGAGCGTATTCCGGCTGAGGGGTAAAGCTAGGCTTGATAGCGCATATGTCTTCGCCCTCATTTTAAACACCCCACCTTGCTATCTTCTGCGACCAAAAGCTATAGCTACCCTAAATATCAGCCCCGCTTCCAGAAAGCAGGCTTTCTCTCCTTCCAAATGTCGGGACCTGCGAGCTCCATTATGCAAAACGAGCTCGCTGACTCTGCAGCGGGAAATCCCGATGCGGCACAGGATCTATACGGGTCGGGAATTCGAATTGGGCTGTATCTTCAAGCTCTAGGATGGATTCTCTACAGCCACGGCGACGGAAAGGGCTTAAGATTAGCGTCAGGCAGCATAACCATACCGATACTGGTATCATGGTTCATTTTTGCGTCCAAGCAGCTTTTCAGCCCATGCGAAGCGTTTATTGTCCTTGCCATCCTGGCGAGTTTGAATTTTCCAGCTAAAGCTACGCTGCAGAATTTTGATTTCGAAGAGATAAGTTCAGAGGCTGTCGGAGTGATAATGCTGCTGTTGGTGGAGCTCGGAATCTGCGGTGCCCTTTTATGGCTATTTTCTACGCTAGTTAAGAGCCTTCCAGCCCTGCAGACGGAAAATGTCGTCTTTTTCTTCGCGAAGGTGCCTATTCGTGGATGGTTCCGAATCCTTGCTCTAGTCTACTGCTCCTTCGACGCAGCTACATCGATATATTTCTGTTACAAGGTGTACCGTGCATACTTCCGGCCCGGTACAAAAACTCCTCAGGAAATTTTAAAACCGGAACCCGTATATTCTTTTCTTTACTGGGCCGTCTGGCTACTGGCTGTTTTGGGGGTTGAGCTCACGATCAAATGGAATCATCTTGCACCAGTAACAGACTTCCAATCGCCTGGGCAACTGATCCCATTCATCACTGGTATTATTATCTTAATCGATAGTGCATTCGTTACCAGCAATCGGGTGTTAAAGATTCTGAATATTTTTACGGGAACAACGCCCTCGAGGAACATCAAATCGTCAGCCCCCGGTGAGCCCTAAAGGGGGTAGGCGCTAGAACGCTGACGCTAAGAGTGACTGGAAAATATAAATACAACTTTAAATTGTTATGTCATATTGCGTTTGGAATTTATAGACTTCAAATTTATGTTATTCTAATAAGTATTAGAGAGTGTGTTCCTTTGTGGCGTCTGGGTACGAGACCAGAGAGAGTTGTATATTAGATTATATTTACAAAAAAACGAGTTAGCTGTTTGACCTGGCGATTTGAGTCGTTCATGTTAAATTAATTTAATTGCTGGTCTTAATCAACTTTCATCCACCACAATTGTACAATCCTACACCTATGCACCGCTAGGAAATTCTTATTCGAATCGGAAATCCTTAAACTATAAATTTGTCAGTTTCAGCACGGTCCTAACAAATTGACACCGTAATTACTGCTTACCTGGTCAGTCTTGCCTTTAATAGGGTTTTTTTTAATAGGCATGTTTTTGGCATGCTTCTCGAACGAAATTTCCGACGTTTCTCTAATTCCAAGTTCGATATCCTCTTCGGTAATCTCATTCGCCTGCATCCTTAGTTCAAGCAAGACCTCTGCTGTAATAGGTAGGACGACATTGAATGTACTATCCGGCCTTTTGTTTTTTTTGACGATCTTCACGAAACAGAATTCCTGTACGTGTTTCTTCAGAGCGACCGTGTGGCAGGCGACGTCCCAGAGCACCCATTTCTCGTCCTTCCTTCTTTCTGGCCAATCTTTAGGATGGTTGAAACGGAATATGTAGAGAGATTCCTGGCATCCTCCCGACGACGCCGGCGAGTAACCGGGAAAGATATCGAACGTAGTGTCTAGTCCATCACTACCTAGGCGCACCTTGCCAAACTCGCGATGCTCCGAGAACCGGAGATACATCCCCAGCTTGTGCGCATCTTTGTGTTCTACCTTTAAAGATTTTCCTTTGTAGCCTACTCCTGCAAAATGGAGTATATCGCAAAGGACTCTTTCGTCAATTTGAGTTCCTATAGCATACCTTTTCTTGCCATGGCTGCTTACGGTTATCAGAAGGTTGCACACAACACGATAACAGTAGTAGCACTCACTGGATGGCAACTGCGACTTCATGTCCCTTGAAGGGTAGGTACACGGGAGACCCGCTCAATCCCGGCTCGGTCTCGACTTTATACTCTATTTGACCTGGCCGGGAACGGACACAATTCCCCGAGCTCACAATCGGTTTCCCAGCGACCGATCCAACCCTATATCCGCTGACTTCCAATGGACGGCCCTTCAGTTGTTCATGGCCAAGTTTAAGAGAGAACCCGAAGCCCTTAGCCGTATTGACCCCTTCAGCTTTCTTCGTAAGAATCACCCCATAGTCGTTTATTGCATTATCAGAAGTCGGGTTATCCTTGTAGCTCTTAGAGATAAAGATTTTGCTTATCTCTTCCTCCTCCTCCTTCTCGGCAGATTCTTTGCTTGGTTTCAAGACCTTCAGGCCTTTGGATTCAGATTTTTCCCCGCTAATCAGGTTATGGCCAGCGGTGACGATAACGTTGAACGCTGCCTCGGGGATGTTGAGATAAAACCCCGTTCCGGTGTGGGCATTGCCGTCTGTAAACCTGTTAGTTTCACAATTTATTATTCGTGGAAGAAAGGTTTGCGAGCGAGTATAACCTTGTTGGAATTTCAACTTGACTATCCATTCATTCCTCCGACTTACTTCAGCTAACTGAAAGTCTCCGGCAACATCGGGCTCCGGCAGCCTTTTCCAATCAGGGTCGTAGAATAGTGGGTTTATGGCGAAGTCGGTCATGGTTACGGAGCAGTCTAGGTGAAGTGCAGAATTTCTATACCGGGGAATAGACCTACTGGAAGTCGGCGTCGACAATCAAGTTCACCTAGAGTATTTTAAGTTGATGCCGGTATTATCAGATAGAAATTAGCTAGGAGCTGAACTCATCACTACTTAGATATTAAACGCTGTGCCCACACATCCCCATTCATTCTCCTAAGGCTGGTAGGAGTGAAACAAGGCAGGGCAGCACTTGCCATCCCATACCTCCTTGTCTGCAGATCTATCTAATCCACTAACCATGCGGACTTGTAGTACATTATACTTATGCATGTACGTGCATGCACTCAGACGCACCCCATGTTGGCATATGCAACGTATGAACAGCACAGCTGTAGCATATCACCCAATTGAAATCCAAACATATAGGCAAACTGGCAAACGCGGTAGAAGGGAATATTTTGGTATTCTCACCAGTGGTGTATAGCTAGACCTAGAGTACTAAATCGAAATTTATTTCATCGTTGCTTAATAAGCTACTCCTGGCTTTCTATATTATTATTGTAGTTATATCCACTGCCCCCGCAATTATAGCCCTGATTCCTTCACAATAAACCCCAAATCTTCTAATCGGAATTCTATAGAAACATGGACTTCACGTGGCAAGACCTCGTCAATTATCTCCTAGCACCGTCGGGTGCGATACCGCAAGATATACCCGGTATTTACTTACTATCTGAAGAAGACAATTGCTTAATCGAGAAACTCTGGTGTGGATCTGGAATTTCAGAACAAGTCTTCATTGCCGAAGACGTGAGAACGGATACACCGGCTGTGTATCTCCTGAATGACGACACGGTTAGTAACAGACTCTCGATCGTCCGGCTCCAGGCTCTGCTAACCTTTTATAACCTGCACTCCAGCGCCTCGTCTTCTATGTCGATACACAAGATGTTCTAAGACGCTGTCGATATGACACAGACGAGGAAGAGTGGCAGGTCGAGGGAGAGGAAGAGGGAGATATTATCATACCGCAAACAAGCAAGCTTAGCGGATGTTTCACCGATGAGGGGCAAACTGTTTTCTTTCAAAACGGACTTGGTCAGCTCCAGGGAATCCGGATCCAAGACTCGGGATGTGAATTATTAGATGCGACCCCTGCGGAACCGCTGGAGGGTACCCGACACTTCGCTATCCGCTCTGCCGACAAAGACTTATACCTGTTCTACATCGGTCGGGATAAATATATACACTATCTAATAGAGGGCTCCAAACCTGGCGAATGGCATGGTAATGATTCGCCTTGGTTTCACAACGTATATAACGATAGCTAACCTTTTAACTGCAGACGATGTCCTAAACTCCCCAGCACTCGATCAAGTTGTCGTAAACTTCATGGTTATCCCAGATAAAGACATGAATTTCGAAACACACCTTTTGACATCAGACAGGTTGATAGGAATCGATAAACAGGGAGTATTGATGGATTTCGGAAAAGTTGAAGGGGGCAAGTTTACTGCAAGCACGGGCAAAGAATGCATTATCGAGAGTATTAAGTTGGTAAAAGATGGTGTGAAGCTCATTGCCGGCAAGGTGTCGGAGGCGAAGAAAAAGTAGAACGACAAGGAGGCCAATTGCCAGACAGTAGTCGACAACGATCACTATTGATACAAGGCTGTATAATTAAAACCACGCGTGAATGGAACTTGGGTAGCAGAACCAGCGGGGTAAGCGATAGTTAGTACTCTACATAAATAAAAGGAACTGCAGAGGCGGACCCGTTATTCCCAATAGCTTTTACTATGAGGAATCCGTGTTTTGCTTAGGGTTGCCTTATATGATAATGTCCGACTGGAAGTTAGGGTTTTAGTAAACATTTTCAGTGTAAGGGCAACCACTGTTACATCTATGGAGAAATGTTCTCCTATGAGATGCCTTTATATATTTATAGGAGATACACCAATTTCTATATTAATTGTGAATTGGTCTGAGTTTAAAGCACTGGTTTCTTTTTTGTTGAGTGTTCATAAATCCAGCTATGTAACGACGATATACTAGTAGTAATAACAGGAGTAGGGGATTCAGTGTTAATTTCAAACTGATCCCGAGGGCCCCGCTTCTGGTGGATCTTGTGCGCCTCCCGGCTGTTCTGATGGTAGATAATCTTCTGGTATCACCAGCGACCCGTCTTCTCTTTTCTCCCACTAGATAGTAACTCTTAGTTAGTTGCCACTTCGTCGCTAGAATAGCCGTAGATCTCTTAGACTAGGCTTAAACATACCTTCTTCGGTCTGACCCTCTTCTTACTCTCATAGCCCTTTAATATACCGTCGATGATTCCATAGGCCCTTTGCAACTCAACACGAAGTCTTGCCAGTTCTACAGGGTCCGCATGATTAGTGGTCGCTTGTAGAGATCTGATTTGTTGTATTTGCGCCACTATTCTCCCCCGGAGCGCATTGTTTCGCCCCTCAAGTTCCGCAATATCTTCTTCATACTCATCAATCAACCTATCCTGTTCCTTCTTTAATTTCTCGGCTTCGCGCAGCAGATGCAGCCTCTTTATAACCTCGGCATTTTCCTCTAAATTATCAATAATAATCAGTTTAAAAGCTCATTAACCGTCCTAGTATCAAACGGGGTCCTTACTTGGCAGCTTATTGAGGTTGTCAACAATATCTAAAAATATAAAAGAATTATATTAGTCAAATAATAAGTTATCCGACATACCTACCATCAAGGAAGATTGATACCTTTCTCCTCCGTCGTAAAATCTAAAACGAAATTAGGTTAGAAATTCTCGATTAATTTAATCATGATATATCATATTTCCATTGCGTAAGGCTCTAACCTCTACTCTGAAGGTGCCACTCGAATGGTTCGTCCGACATTTTGTAATGCTATGGCTGTCCTAAAACTTTAGGAAGAAGTTTCGGTGGGAGTGATCTCAAGGGACTTCCTTATAGTCCTCGTCGGAAACTAAAGGTTTACAATTCAGCGGCGTGAGAGACAAGGTACGAGATCCTTCAGAAAAGTAAACTAAAATAAATTTATAAAATAATATAAAATAGTTAGAAGGTTGAAAGAGAAGAAGCTACCTAGCACTTCCGCAGATTCTGGAACAAAAAAAAAGGTGCGGCCTCAAAATAAACAGCTTCACGTACTTCAATGGAGCGTGAGGTATGTATGGCGAAAGGGTGCGATTAGCCCCAATTTAACCTCCCCGCTTTTGATTTTTTTGCTCTTTTTTTTTTTTATTCTAGTTTATTATTATTACTATTATTAATTCTTTCCGCCAGTGGACAGAGCTGAAACTGATTGCTATCTACTCTGATAGCTGAATAGTCTTATGCATATAGTCTAAGCTAAGCTATCCTATGAGGTATATGCACATGCATGAAGCGGGGAATCAAATACTAGGTGGGGAAAAGTCATAGAACCAACCACTTGCACCCACATTACTTTTTCTACTCAGACAGCTTTGCGTAATGCTGCGCAGCTCCATTGTATTTCACCATAATGGATACGATACTCCTTCGTCCGAAACTCAAAACCCTTGCATACTTTTGTGTAATCGCTGTTCTTGAACCTTGTTCCATTTCAGTTCCAGATTGTCGGGTCTGTAAATTAAATCATCAGATCACCATGCACCATGCACCATGCATCGCCAACACAAAATTGCTCACTGCACTAACAGGAACCGCTATTCAACCATACTACGAGACTATATTCAACCAACTTTCGTACTAGTCTCGTAGGAGCTAAGTACTTGACTATACGACGCTTCAGATAGCGTATTTCCTACAGCAGAGCGCAGCCTCCAATTGAAGTTTGCACTAGGTCGCGCTGCAGAGCTGAGGGCAAAGGATTGTTGAATACGAAGGTCAAAAGCCAATGGAATTCGGAAGTAACATTGCATTGCCTGGACCCTGCCATAATTACATGATTACATCATGGTCTAAGAGTAAGCCCAGCGCCCACAGTACAGCGTCCCATCATTCAGATCTCGGGGCTACAGGGGACCTAAGAATTAATATGCCGATGAGTTTTATTAAAGAGTAATTATGAACTACCGGGGCATATTCGAGTATTCTAATGGGTTTTGATTTTCACTTATCAAGCCACTTCGGAGGGACCCTGGATATAGCTACCGAAATGTCAGCGAAAATATAAATGTTCTAGTGCCATAGCTATACTACCTGCGTATAAAGATGCTCCGAAGCATACTTATGGTCCGTTAACCTAGCTACGAGCGCAGCTTTTCCCTTTTGACCCTGTGTCAATCGTTATCCTAAGGTTTCTGTTGATGCTGCTGCTCCCTCAATTGTTTCTCCTGCTCTTTCCTTTTTTCTCGCTGCTCTGGAGTTAGGCTACGGAAAGATGCTTTTTGGTGGTGCCAAAAACCTACATAGAATGGAAATCCTTGGTTAGTCACCAGCTTCCCTATGGTACTAATATTACCATGGGTCAATCTCTTAGTGTTATAACCCAAGGCCCACATACATAGGGCCTGCACAACATTTGATACCAGGCCCTCGATGATTTTCTCGGCCTGTCGTAACTCTTCATGAACCCCTTGTAATCCTTCAGAGTGTGTGTTACCTTTTAATAGCGTTGTTCTTTTCTTTTCTGCGTCCAGTTTCTTCTCTTTATTTCTCAATTCACTCCGGCCTGCCTCCAGTTTCTGCTCTTCGGTCCTCAATTTATCTTGTCCTTCTTCCAGTTTCTTCCCTTTGTCTCTCAATTGATCCCGCTCTACCTCCAGTTTCTTCCCTTTGCTTCTCAATTCATCCTGCTCTTCTTCCAGTTTCTTCCCTTTGTTTCTCAATTCATCCCGCTCTTCTTCCAGTTTTTGCTCTCTGCTCCTCAGTGTATCTCGTTCCTCTTCCAATCTCTTCCCTTTTCTTTTCAATTTATCCCGTTTTTCTTCCAGTCTCTTCTCTCTGGTCCTCAGTTTATCTCGTTCTTCTATTAATTTATTATATTCTTCTATCAAATTATTGTATTCTGCTATCAAATCTGAATTCTTCTCCATTTTCGATTTATTTTTTTCTCTGATCAGAATTTGCATTTCTCTCAACAGATCGTCCGCCAGTGTTGCCAGAAAGCTTGTTTCCGTTATCAGATAGTTCGTTTGCTCTATCAAGTCCTTCGTGTCCGTTATCAGGCTGTCTCTTTCTGTTTCCAAACCCTTCTTTTGTGCTGCTAGGCTGTTCCTTTCAGCTGTTAGATTATCTCGGCCTCTTTCTGCTGCCCAAAATTGTTTTTGCATCACCACGACGCCCCCTTTCAAACTGCCAATTTCGTCTTCGAGACTTTGAACATCTTGGAATACTATCTCCTTCAGCTCCTCGCAGTTGTCCGCTAGTTTTGTCGCAATAGCCCGAAGAGCCGTAAGATCTAAAGAAATAGCGAGCTTAGAAGTTACTAATGATGCACCCATCAAGTAAGACTTATACCTCGTGATAGTGAGTGAGTACCCATAGTCCTTAATTATATGGTTGCCCCGAAATATTCAAGGGTTAGGCTAATGATAATTTAACAGGTTTCTCTATGGTCGTCGTATGAAAGCCGATATAATTTAGCGGCGTTGAAGACAAAGTTCAAGATACTTTTACGCTCTTCCTTAATATAAAAATTGGAGGTTGGAGGAGAGGAGGGGCAAGATAGCGCTGAAGGCACGCCGTCAGCAATTCTCAAATTTTAGATCACTAAGATCCTTCCAGACTAGCCCGAGATGGAGCTTTGCAGGGCGATCTTGGACCCTTGAGAGGGGTCGAGCTGTCCTTTGAACTCGCCAGCCGGCCCAGGATACACGGGCTAGGTTCTTGCATATATCTTGCAGTGCTTGCATGCATTGGTTTTGCCAAGATGGCAGCTGAAAACATAGCTTAACTTAGAGCATGCGGGGGCACACTGCTCCACCTACCTGGTATTACTCCACTGACCCGCTCCCTCTAGATTGGCCACACCCGAAGCAAGAAATTTGCCTAAGATAGTTTGTCGACTCCCACACCCAGATGACAGCCGACTAGTTTTTGTGCTAGAAGCTATTGATGGGACGCGGTACAATGCAATGCGCAAACGCCGTACTGTTCTGCTCCACCTCTTAAAACGCAATTGTTGGATTTTGATACCCTCGGACGGGTTATAGATGCAATGACCCTGCGGCTACGTACGTGTGAATTGTGGATTTTTTCCAAGCGCACAAATATCATCAGACGTTTCCATGCATACTAGTATCCTCTCTTCCCTATCATATATCGATATCTGCGTGTTAATTACCTAGTACGATGCTGGGCTCATGTCGCGGATTTTGTGTTGGCCTGTTGGCTCCAAAAACGATGTCGAAGCGAGCCACGGCGCCAGCGATCGAGATGAGCAAACTTTAGATTAAGTTGTTGGACGATCGATCTCGATCGGCAGCGGCAGGCTCTTAAAGTGTAAATACAGGGGACAGCAGATCTATGATCCGGTTCAATATGTCGTGACGAAGAGCTTCTCAACAACATTAGACACTGGCGCCGCGAGACAACATTAGACAGCTTATCAAAGATAGTGCTATACAGCCTGAAATGCTGGACAATCCACAGAAAAAGTGGCCTGTGTTAGCAGATCAACTACTTTAAAATTTTATGATTATTTAGTGAAGGTCGGGTCTGGTTTATGAGACAATGATTACCTGCAAGTATCAATTATTGATTATACAAACAACGGCCCGTATACGTATATACGTACATGTACAGCCAATAATTAAGATATCTCTACTCTATTGAATGTAGGGTGGAACATTGCAGGAATGAAGTTGAAGCCTGGAATCCCGGGATAGGCGCTGTCCCGAGCTGCTGTCTGATGTCAACATGTCGTAAAGTAACCCAATTTACGAAAAGAAATTTGATTACTTAAGATTATTCCCATCAAGGCTAACATGTTAGCATAGCTAGATCGTATATCTGTTTTGGACCCTATTTGAAAAATAATACTGCGCATGCACTGGTATTGTTTTAGAATAGGGATGCCCATCACGCCGTCGGGGGGTCTGGGTACGAGACAAGATGCCCTTTTATATATACTGGTCTCCATTCCGCATCTCGAAAGAATAACTCGAAAGTCTCTATCTAACCGGTTTTTGTGAGCAATACCTATTCTATAGACCTACCCCTAGAAGTTTTCTAGAACACAAGCTTACACACTGAGAATTTATTTTCTAAACTAATACTAAGTTAACCTGTCCATTTCGAAACTCAAACATTTCGACCACATATACGTATATACGGCTTTTGCTCAGATCTCAGGCTCCTACCCTTCTAAGAAGAGCTATTTGGATATACTACTGTATTAGCTCGTTGCTGCCGTGGGTACTTCGTCTTCCCGAAGCTCGCCCGTTCACACCCGAATCGGCCGCTTGCATACAATTTTAGCTATTTCTATAAGATTCTAGAGATTTTAGCCACAGGAGAGAAATCGATAAGTATCCTAAGACCCCGGCTTGTAGTCGGGCATATCATTGACAGCATTTTACGTTCATGAATTGGAGTTTTGTATCTCAATGACTGATGTATCAACAACCCTTGCCTATCTGTATCAGCTTCACTTATGACATTGTAACAGTAAGCCCAGAAGTATGTACATTCATCAAATATCCACGGTGGCATGCGCATGATCTATACAATGTTCGATTTTTTTTTAGGTACGTATCATTCAGATAAGAAATGTACTGTGTAAAGTAGACATCTAGCCTTTTCCGGACAAGTTCCTTTACTTTTGTGTGTATAGGTACTTTGCAATTGTGTTGGCTCGCCGATGAGCGAATTAGAAATAGGGCATTGCATTCCTTGTAATGTAATTAGAGACTTAGTGAAATAAATCAACCACCTCCCATGATCACGATAACAAAACTTTATATGGATCCGAAATAAAACTGGCTGATAACTAGAACTCAATTTAACCCCCAAAATATCGTATTAATCTTGTCGTGTTATCTACGCGCGCTATTAGGTCTTTACAAATCTAGAACAGTCTGATAAGCCGTATATATTTCCACATGCACTGAATAAGGGCCATGGTGGCGGAATAATTATTAATAAACTAGATATCGATCGATCAATATGCATGATGCATGGTTTACCCGAGAAGAAAGGACAACATATACAGGCGGCTGGTCAGCTGTATAGGGGATTGTTTTGTTATTGGTAATTGAAACCCTGGTGTAAGGATGGGCAGGAATGGGTGAGCGGTTGGAGTTCGAGGGGCCTGAGAATGGAGGTAGTTCAGTACTTTATAAGTAGGTATTTAGATGTATCGAAGTGTAATCCCGGATCCGAAACGAACAGACTAGCGCACCTCAGGAGAGTTTTCCGACGGTCTCATTGGAGGAGATACACACGGTCCGGTTTAAACTATTTGTGGTAGCTCCGTCGACATGACATACATATTTGCTGAGATATGCGAAGGATGTCCTATTGGCGGCGCTCGTTCTTTTTTTCTTCGCTTATTCCCCCCCCTCGCTTTAATGCTAATGCGACCTGCCATGGGGTTAGAGCTAAAAGCTTTCCGATGCCGCAAGATAGAAAAGAAGAAGAAGGGAGAGCTGAAAACGAGTGGGTTCCGCAGATCTGGCCCGTGTGGTGGTTTCTGCACTCCGCATATATGATGTGATGTGATATTAGATTTGATCGAAAGATCTTACTTATTAGCTAGCCCTTGATCTGTTTGTTTGTTTGCAGGGTGACGAAGTTTCACGGGTGGTTAGGATGGGTTCGAGGGTCTGGGCTCTTCTTTCTTGATTTTCTGTCTACGCAATATGCATGTATGCATCGTACGGAGGAATACGGGGTTTGAAGTTCTAAGGAACTAGGATATCGGATGAGACTGACTAGGCTGTGCGAGGGAAGTGTGAGGGTGAGTCGCTTGCTCCGCGGGCGGGTCAAAAAGCAAAACAAAGCGACAAAAGAAAAGAAAGGAAAGGAAGGAAAGTTGGGGAATGATAGGATCATAGGTAAGGCAGAGAGGAAGAAGAAACACCAAGGACAGAAGATAAGGGCGGTCAGCTGTAGGTGGTATTAGTGAGTTAGTGACACTGTAAACAAGCTAAATGCAGATGTGATGGGGATTTTGTACGTAACCGTATGTTCGAGATGCGGACTTCTGTTTCTTTTTGATAACAGTTTCGGGAGGAATCGTGGAGAAGGGGGCAGTCATAAGGACGACGATTCTTCCTTCCTCCTCGGACCCCCCTTCCTCAAATAGATTCCCCTTCGCTCTTGTTCCTCTCTTTATTTTTATTCTTATTCTTGTTAACTTCTTACTGCTACTCTGACTTGACTCTTATCTTATTGTTATTTTACTCCATACCACTTACTCGACTTCAATATCTTGCCTCGAAGGGAAATCAAGGAAATAAGGAAGCGAAAGATAAGGAACCGCGATATCTCGGGACTTGATAACGAAGATATATTTAACCCACCCGCCGACCACCCGTTTACCACCCATCCATCCATCCATTCTATTATTGTCATCGTCATCGGTTGGTTGTCGACAAACGGACTGTTCAGGGTCCCGTTAATAGCATTCCCCTTTGCTTGCTAGTTAGCCAGTGTGCACACGGAGAACCCCGACTGGCCCTTTTCTTTATTATTATTCCGGCCTAAGAATTCGAAATCGGTTTTCTGTTAATTTGGGAGAGAGGAAAAAGAAGAAGTACCGGGTATCCGGTGTGCCGCATAGACATTCTTTTTGTTCAAGAGGTATGACTTGATTTGATTGATATCCTCGTGCACTCGAACTCTTTTGGAGATGTTGAAGTCCTGTGATCCTTTTTCGCTGGCCTCTCAACACAACCGACAACACTTGCCTCTTGCATCTTGCATCTTGACTTCAACTTCAAATTGATCGATTCCAACTGGATCGATTATAAATATATGTATATGTGTATATATGACGGACTGGAAGACTAACATGTTCCGCAGATTGCATCCATCATGGAGTCCCTGCTGCTGAAATCCCGTTTCACGGACTCTTCAATCTTCTCGGGCAATGCAACCACTCCTCTCCCAGCCCTTCCCTACTGCCACCCCGAGAACGACTTCCTCGTCTTCCTCTCCCAACAGCTGCAAACATGCATTCCCACAACAGCCACATTTCTCTCCACCCTCTGCGGCACCCTCAGCATCTTCTCCTGGCTCTTTGCCCAGCTGCCCCAAATCGTCAAAAACTACAAGCTCAAATCCTCGGAATCCCTCAGTTTCCTCTTCATCCTGATATGGTGCTTCGGTGACTCTTCCAATTTCATCGGGGCGGTGCTCCTCAATCAGATGACCTTTCAGAAAATCATCGCCGCTTATTATGTTGCCGTCGATGTTGTGTTGGTCTGGCAGTGGATCCAGTATTCCAAAAAGGACAATACTGGTTATGCATCCGTTCCGACAACGGACAACGACGACATCAGGCGACCGAGCGAAGGTGGCAGCGGAAGGGATAAGGAATCACGGGCTGCTGCTGCCGCTGCCGCTGCGACAACAGTCACCCCACCACCATCGATTGTAACAGCTCGTAGTGGTACTAGCACCAACAAGGCTTCTGGGATACTACTGGCCTTTTCGACTTTTTTCAACCTATCCCGTGCCGCTCCCATTACTACAGCAGCCGCCACAACTTTTGTCTTCCTCGACGACGAAACAATTAGGGTAATCGGCATCGTCATCGGATGGTCTTCAACCTTCCTATACCTCTCTTCCCGAATCCCACAGATCTATTTGAATCACAAACGTCGCTCCGTATCCGGCCTCTCGCCGCTCCTCTTCTTCGCCGCCTTCTGTGGTAACTTCTTCTACTCCAGCAGTTTATTACTAAACCCCAGTGCATGGCACAACATCGCCCCGTTCGGCGAAGGCGGATGGGTTGGTGAAGATGGCACTACAACCTCGGAATGGTGGACCAACACCCTCCCATTCCTACTCGGGAGCGCCGGCGTTCTCGCCATGGATGGGTACATTGGTTTGCAATTCTGGAAATGGGGTGGTCAGGATGATGAGGAGGAATTTATCGGGGAACCAACCGTTCAGGTCATCGTTGGTATCGAAGGGGAAGATGAAAGTGATGATGAACGACCGATGAAAGGTCGACGGGTTACTACCGTCCGTGTGGAACAGACCAAGGAGAGGAGTTATTTCAACGAACAGACTGCTCTTTTGGCGCAGATGAATAATGGGATTTATGGAACCAGTGCTGGGAGCAGTTCTTCCAGCGGGTATTAGTTTTGATTAGATCTGTTTTTTTCAAACTAACGGTTTAGTTTTTTATTCGCTTCGGGGTTGTTCTTGGAGATATCCTTTTTGAGCATTTCGCACGCATATATCCATACAGTTTTTTTTTTTCGGTTGGGGTATACAGATGGCCGCACGATAAATCTTGTCTTTAGATTTTTCGAAGATTGTTTCCTTTTTTTCTCTCATTTCTTGTTTTCTGGCGTTTAGCGGTTGCATACATAATGCATATATGGAGTAGAATGTCGAATGGCATTTGCATTTTTCTTGTATTAGGTTTTTTTTTTTTTTTTTTCGATTCTCGTATTTTGCTTGCCTTGCTTGCAGGATTACATCTGCTGGGTGTTTGATTTGATGCATACATATACCGACATACACCGACATACACCGACATACATGTCTCCCTTCCTGCTCTTCGTTCCCTGGTTTTCACAGACAGTTTTGCATGATCGATTATTCCCCCCATATAACGATCTTTGAGATTACATTATACCTAAATTGATACCTTGATTTTAGTTGTTTTTTTTATTTCAGTTTTTCCAATTAATGGATCTAACGTTATAGCCCTCCCTGCCCCACAAATGTCCATGGTACACATCGGGTGAAGGGTCTCTCTGCCTGAACCTCGTTACCTGGGATTGACCATAGCCGCCGGTAGAACATGCATGCATGTATATTACACCAAAACATAATTTTTCTTAGAAAAGGGTATAATATGTATAACGAGAGCACAAAGATCCGGTATCCGGAGTAGACGGGGTGAAAAAAGAAGGTTTTTGTTTGTTGTTCACGCAGCTGCATCGTTGCTGGATTGTGTATGTATGTAAGTATGTACTGAACCTGCGAGTTATATAGGTCGACTCCGAGGGGGGTAAGAGTTCGGAGCTCTTCGTGGGTGTGTATTCTTTCATGACGTCTGTAGAAGTACATTTTTCTACCCTAGCGGTGTAGTAGAGTATACAGAAAGCATCTTTTCGAAGACCGGGAAAGCACAGAGGATGTGTTGGCCAGAAGGGAGGTTACACCAAGAATATGGCAACCACTAGTCGATTTCCTATTCGGGGTTGGAATCTACCTTGTTTAGGACCCTTTTCGTGGGCGAGGTATCTGTTTTTTTGGAGTTGGCACTGTGGGGACAACTTTCTCTTTTTTTTGTTTAGAAGGGTGTATATAGAGTGTATTGTAGATGGTGTTTGGGGATGGTGGTGGTGGTGGTTTTGGTTGTGAAGTGGTGGTGAGGGGGTTATAAAATCCCCGGGGTTTCATAGGAAGGTGATATAATAATATTTATAACATATGATATATGATATATGATATAAGAACTTCACGAAAGGATCCAGCTATTGTTTCTTTTTTTATTTTTATTTTCGATCAAAACCCGCAAAGCAATTGCATAACATACGATGGTTAAAGCAATCATTCTGTGCCTCATATAGAAGTCTTATACATCACCATCGCTCACGATCTGCCGGTCCCTCACAAATAAATACTCCACTTGTCTTATCCGTCCTTCTCACCACTTCCTCCCAAATTTAAAAATTCCAACCTCACGAAAATATAAAGATAAATAAATAAATAAACAAATAAAAGCATGGAAAACACACTCCCCATCCTCCCAGAACTCATCTTCGAAACCCTAGGACACTGTAACCTCCAAGAAATCTGGAACTTCGCAAGGACCTCGAGAGCTTCGTATCTACTTGCTTTCAGGGTGTTATCGTCAGAACACGGGTTCCCGTTAAGTATCCCCTACGCTATCAACTCCGGATTGGCGGAGAGGCATAAGGAATGGGGGTTCTATGATAGGATTGAGTAAGAATAACCCCCCTCCCTCTAATTTTTATATACACTTTATATTCTATACAACGTAAGTATTTACAATATCCACCAAAAAAAAAAAAAAAAGGACAGTATCAATAGACATAACCCCAACAACCTGGACCCCCACAACCCTCCCCCACCTCCTAACCTTCCTAACAACCCAACGTTCCAAAAACGCCAGTGCCAATGTCAAAATCTACAGCGAAAGGGACCAACCCTGCTCCATCCACGCTCTCCTCGCCGTCCTCAAAGAACTCTTCGTGAACTTTTTCGATGTGGTCACGGGACTTGCCATCCGCGTCGAGGTCGCCCAGATCGATGAGGCCATCCTGGCGAGGGATATGATGATATTGGGTGCGGCCATTAGAAGTTCGGTGTTGGCTAAACGCGGTGGGGGTGGGACTTATTACGTCCCGTTGAGGTCGTTGGAACTTTGGGTGAAGTCGTCGAATGCGAGGAGTATGATGGATGCCTTCCTAACGACCATATTCAACCTGTTATCCTCGACTAGTCGGGTGGGGGATAATAAACTAGAGCATATCAAGATTGCGGTGAAATGGAGGGAGTATGGAAGCGCGGAAGGGTCAGTTATGACGTCCATAAGGCTTGGGTGGTTGAAATCGAACGGGGCGAGGAAGGTGTGGCTTGAGGATAAGAATTGGCATGCAGTTGGGTATAAGGCTCTTGAGGTTGTGAGGAATTGGCCGGGGGTCGAGGAGATGGTTTTGGATTGTGGGTTAGGGGCGAGGTTGGTGAGTAAAACTACTCTTGATGAAATACCTACTTCTCATGAGCTTTTGATTGACTTCTCCCCATGATTGTAGGTAGATTATGATCATCTAAAATCACTAGAGAAACTCCAAAAACTATCAATCCCATTCCCCTATGCGGGTTCCTTCGACGGGGAAGGAAACTACTGCTGTATGAGATCCCTTTTCAGGGACTACCTACGCACCCACGGGAAATTCCTCGAAGAAGACACCCCCCTCAAAGAACTCAACTTCCATTACCTACGAAGAGACGGAACCCTAACCAACTTCACAAAAGTCAGACTGAGGAAGAACAGACACCAACCCCCCCAAACAGCCACTGCAGCCACCTCAGCCGTCGGAGGAAATCCAACAAATGGGGGTGTTGAGCAACGGAATCTGTCCGGTTTGTTGGAAATGGAGGATCTTGGGGATAAACCCACGGATCCGACTGATCTGGCTTCCATGCGGGAGTTGATGTTAATACGATCTTTGAGAGGGCACGGGAGTCTGGTTACCACTGATCGTAGGTTTTTTAACCCGTTCATGAGTGAGATGGCGGTAGGGTTGGTGCAGCAGGGGGATCGATTGGAACATTGGAGTCGGCCAGAGGACACGATTTCTGGGGCTGATGTTAATAGGAGTGGGGTGGAGTGTACTAAATGTGATTGTATTGTTTGAGTTTTCAGTTTGAAATATACTGTTTCTTTTTGGGAGGGATTTGTTATATTTCGGATGTATTTTAGTAGTTTCTTTTTAGTTTATGGTGCGGATGTCTTTTTAGATACTTAGTTATCTTTTTCTAAATGTTTCCTTGTCTTTTTTTTCACCTTGTATCACTTTATTCCTTGAATAACTCCACGAACTCGATATCGCCCTGCAACCGTTAGTCCCCATGCTATAAAAATCTTCATGAATCACATCACATACCTTAACCATAAACCCACCCCACTTCCCAACACCCCCACCGTTCCTTTCAGCCACAGCCTCAATTATAAACCTATCATGTCCCCCGCTCCTCCGTCTGTGCGATGTCATCGCCTCGTTCTTGGGATACCTGGACACCATAATGGTATGGTCGAGACATGATCCTAGCGTTCGGGGTAAGCCTTCAGTTGGTTGGACTCTTGAGAAGATACTTGAGTTTTTGCTGTATTGATCCTTTTTGGTGTCTTTGGTGTTTGGGGGGAAGGTTGTGGGGGTTGAAAGGAGCTTTTTTGTGGTATTTCTGTTAGTGATTGTTCTGGGGGTTTTTTTTTTTTGGTTTTTTTCTGAATATAATTCTGTATGTTACCGGAATATGGCGAATACATACTATGATTGCAATCCCCTGATCCCGAGCAAGAGATTTTAGACCTTTGGATAGAGATGTCAACCTTGAGTTTATTTCCACCTCATCGCCTGTCTCCATCAGATTCTCCAAAGGGCGGGAAATATTGTCGAATATTATTACGCCAAAATTCCTTCCCTGTAGAGGTGGCTGTGACAACTGTTGTTCCTCCACATCAAGCGGGACGGATATCTCCTCCCGTTCCTTATCTCCCTCCTCCAACGCTAGAGATATTCCGAACCGCTCTGGATCAACCACGGTTTCTCCGGTGGCTTCTGCAGCTGTTTCAGCTGCAGAGACGGTTTCATCAATGTCTCTCCGTCTTCGTGCGCTATCGTCGTTATTATTGTTATTGTTATTATTACCATCCCCTTTAGGTTTCAGTTTCACCCCGGGATCATGTTTCGGTAACAATGGAATTGGCCAGAAGATTTCCTCGTCGGAATCAGCGTCGGAGTCTGGGATTGTTGTCCGTTCGGATAATTCTTCCTCTCCTTCTGCTTCTTCTTCTTCTTCTTCTTCTTCTCCCTCTTCTTCCGCGGGTGATACCGCGGAGTCTACCTCCATGGCCGCTTCCGCTGTACCCTCGTTCTCTGGGGTCCGGGTTTCCGGGGTCATAACCCCAGAGTTTATACCAGCACCACCCTCGACACCCCCATCCAACCCCCCATCTCCACCAACATCACCAGCACGACTGCCAAAAACCTCCTGCACAGTCTCCACCACGCCATCGAAATCAAACGTTCTCATGTACTGCACCCGATCCAACAACTCGACCGCACGCTTCCTGATCTGGCCACCATGGGTGTTCACTTCTTGCGTTGTACCCTGTTGTGATAATAACGACAGTCT
Source organism: Orbilia javanica (assembly GCA_036872735.1). NCBI lineage: Eukaryota > Fungi > Ascomycota > Orbiliomycetes > Orbiliales > Orbiliaceae > Orbilia > Orbilia javanica. The sequence continues at coordinate 218,207 of JAVHNR010000012.1, forward strand.
GAGTTCCAACACCTTTAGCAGATTCACGGCGGAGAAGGAACCCGTCGTGTCGACGTATGCTACTTGTGAAGGGGGTTTGTTCCCGTGCGGGTCTTGCGGGTGGGGTGTTAGGAGGTGGGTTGTTAGGAGGTGGTGGGATAGCTTTTTGTATACATATATCTTATTAGCAAAGAAAAGGTCATATATATAATTAAAATTTCATGCATAACAATCTCCATAAAAAAAAGCGAATAAGAAAATTAACCCGTACCAAAGTCCCATGACCCCCGACTTCGCATTGAATATTCGTGATACGACCATATTTTATCGGTGGTATGGCTGTATCTATATGTTCGAAGGAGGTTTTTAGAGGAAGAGGAGGTGGATGTTTTGATCGTGCTTGTGATAGGAGGTCTGAGCCTAGTGATGGGAGGAGTGGGTTTGTCATGACATTTTATATTGGCTTTTGGGGATGGTGTTTGTGTGAAGTTGAAGATGAGTTCGTTGGATAGGCGGGTGGTAAAATACAACAGGTTCTCTTTGACTTTCCACCTAGTCTGATATAAATCAACCATCTTTATAACTATCCGATATTTATATTTAGTAATAAGATCATATTCAATCCTATTCACAAAATATTACATTCGAACTCAAAAAGAAAGAAAGAAAGAAAGAAAGAAAGAAAGAAAATCCAACCTCGCTATCTACAAAAAAACAGCACAAACAAATCCCACAAAACGCCCAAAATGCATCCCCCATTCGAATATATAGATAGACACATATATATATATTATCTCTGCTGATTCATATCCTCAGCTTTAGCCCCCAACATCCACCCAAGCCCGCTCGCAAGCCCACTAGTAACCATCCCACTAATAACATCCCGCTTCCTAACCCTCTCCCCATCCTCTCCAACCGTCCATCCGCCCCTCTCGAACTCCCCACTACCCCTCTGACTCCCCATATCCTCGCTCTGCCTACTGACGCTCCTAAGCGGGAACGCCGTACTCCCAAGCCCCTTGACCATCCTCCCACCCGCCGAACTAGCAGCGCCCAAAAGGCTCATGGGGGCCTTCAAAAGCCCGCCGCCGCTGGCAGCTCGTTTGGACATATCGATCGTACTGCCCACCCACTCCCCCAATTTCCCGGCGTGTATCCTCTCCTCCTGGATTTCCAACTCCAGCAGTCTTTCCAGTTCGTCTTCGCAGTCCTTCCAGGTTCTTAATACATCCATCACCGCTTCGCCGGGACAGATTACTAACGCTTGGGACAGGACTTCCATGCGTTTTGTGACTTGTTCTATCCCCTTTGTTGTTGCGACGCCTTCCATGCTCTCTGCTAGCATTGTTGGACTTCTGTACCTCCCCGCTTGTAGAGCTGCTTGCCACGCTGTATCCGCATTGTGGCCCGTAAACGCCGTTGTAGTCGTCTTGGTCCCGGATCTCCTGAGGGTTTGATACCCCGGCACGAGTTTATTAACCACATAACTAAACGCCGTTTCGAAATCATCTTCAGCAAGCGCAGCTTCCACACACATCCCCACCACCCGTCTCTTCACCGCCGCAACCTCTTCCCTTGTCATTTCTCCCCCGTTGTTTCCTTCTTCTTCGTCGTGATGAGGCTTTGAGACACCATAGACTAAATCCTGAGCGATCTTTACCAACGAGTTTAGTTGTAAATACGCCTTCGGGTTAGATTGTAGCACCCGCGAGATTAACTCCACGGGGTCGGGGAATAATCGGATCTGCACGGGTTTTAGTGGTACCCCCGGGGTGAGGGTTAATGAGTATTCGGAGAGTGAATGCGTGGCTTCTATCAACTTTGATAGTCGACGTAGAGGGACCGAGTTCGAGTGGGTGGGGAATAATATCGCCAGTCTGTATTACATTGTATTAGTCAAGAAAAATATTTTTGATATAGAGAATAAAGGGCGATAACTTACGCATTAGAAGCATTCTTGACACCCCCCCTCATCCGATTCCCATTCGTGGCATTATCGTAAAAGTCTCCAACAGCATGAATGACTGCCTTCTCCACCACCTCAGGTGGTAATAACGCCCTCCCCTTCGGCGTCACATACGTCGTCGTTACCGCCATGAATTCTATAAACCGTCAAAACATAATCAGTAAAAATCCTTAAAAGAAAAGAAAAGAAGGTGGAACATACTCCCCGCAGCCAGCATATCCTTCAAAATCTCCACCTCCACCTCCCCAGCCTCAAGTCTTCCAATAACCCGACTCGTATCCCTCAAATACTCACAAGCCCCTCTAACATCTCTATACCAATTCTCATTCCTCCCTTTCCCCCCATTGACATGATTCACCCCCAACCCCCTCTTCAACAACCCCAACTGATCCCCCTTCGACCCCCAAAACCTCATCCTCATGACCTCCTTAACCGTCAACCCCAACGGGAACACCCCAAACATCCGAACCGAAGTAATCAACTGTTCCAATAACTTCAATCCAGGCGCAGTAGGAACCACCAACTCCCCAATATCCCACTCGTGGCCACCACCGGCCCCCACGGAACCCAAGTACCTTTCCACAAACTTCTCCACTTCCTGACTCTTGACATTATTCATATCAACTCCAACCATCCCCGCGATTTTATAAACCACTTCTAACATCCACCCCACCAGATCCCCCGCTCCACTCGAACCCTGACCACCAGAGGAATAACACCTCATCATAACCATCTTAAAATACCCCTCTCCTTCGCCCCCTTCCACAGGCCCACTCCACCCCTTCACAATCCTCCACAAAACCACAAACTCCTGCTGCGCCATCCAATCGTACACATAGCCCCAAACCCTCTTTCCCCCCTTTTTATAGCTGATATAATCACCAAGAACCCCCATCCCATCACCAACATCACCATCCCTAACCATCCGATCAAGAATAATACGAACAGCTTCCCCAGCTTCCAACTCCTCAAACTCCTGAAGTCCAACCGTAACCCCCTCCACAGCCGTAAAAACAAGCCGCTCAACAACCCCCAAAACCCCAAACCCCCATTCCCTCACCAAACCACCATCATCAACATCACCAACTCCCTCCACCAACTCCCTCACAAGCCTCAAATCCCCAGTCTCCCTATCAATAACCCTCGCCCGTTCCCTCACAAACTCCATCAACCCCGCAACCCCCTCACCACCAGGAAACCCAACCCCTTCCAACGTCTTCCTCGCAGAAACCTCATTAACATCCTTCACATACCCAACATCCACCTTCCCCCCTTCATCTACCACCCCTTTCCCACTAACAACCTCCTTAACCAATCCAACATACACATCAACACCAGTACTCTCCGGCACAAACCGTAGAATAATCTCCAAAACAACTTCTCGCGTGAATACGCCCGGGTGATCCACAATCAACCTTCTTAGCGCCCTGACATCGCATTGTGATGCGAAATGTAGAGATAATAGAAGCGCTCGGGATGGCGATAGCTCCAGCGACTCTTCTCCTTTTCCTCCTCCTCCTTCATCTTGTATTATAGGCTCCTTAGGCGCTGCTATAACAGCAGCAGCAGTAATAGACTCCTCCATAATTCCCCTCGATTTTTGTCCAAATCCGTCCTATCTTCCCGTATTAAAAAAAAGCTCAAACGCAGCTTCCTTAAGTAAAAACGACCGGCCGTGTGCCTGTTTCGTATACGTATACGTGTAGCGGGTATGGGTATAAGTAACCAAAGGTTATTCGATCTATTCCAAAGCTTTCGACCGATTTATCGAGAATATTCGCATCGTGGAGGAGGAACAGTAGACGAAGTTAAAAAGAAACAACTCCGAATGGTAGGCTTCTGCTGCGATATGATGCTATCTTTCGAAGGAGCAAAGCTAGCTTTGGCGACAGATATAGGTAAGGTAAGGGAAGGTCAGGTAGCTTGAATGTTTGTTATATCCCACCACGAAAACAAGAAGAGGCCAGCAACACAACACCCACAAAACATGCAATGACGTTGGGGAACGGGTCACGTGGTCAGAACAACAGCAGTCGATGTTTTTTTTCAATGTCAAGTCCAAGCTTCGAAAGTGGATACGTTGGCACGATCTCGAGATCTCGGTCCGTGTGTTTTTACGTAAGGATGGGTCGTCTACATGGTCTACAATGGCAAATGAATGTTTTCATGCTTAAGTCTGGGGTATTTTCATTACTGTCTTTTTAGCTATACAAAAATATAGAAAAAAGGAGTGTTCGGGAGGGAGAGAAGGAAGATGGGTTTTGAGGGATCGTAAAAAGTTATTCCATCAAGTCGTGGTCTATTCATGAACAAAGAAAAAAACCCATGGAACGTAGAAACTTTTTATTAAAATATAACAAAGGAAAAAAGCCGTCCCGAAAAAAATGTGGTTAGACGACAGTTATCGTTCGTGATAGTGAGACCCATGAGCTTATAAACATGAAAAAATGTTCAAGGAAAAGAAGAAGCTAGCAAAAAATAAGAAACCCGACACAAAATCAAAAACTTTATTTTGACTCTGGTAAGGTAATTTATTTCTTGGAGGCCTTGGCAGCGGACTTGGTGACCTTGCCACCAGCCTTGTCATCCTGTAGAGAGAGAACAATGTATATTAGCAGATGAAAGATGGGAAGAGGTGGGAGGAGGGGGGAGTGGTGGGGGAAAGCTTACCTTGTCAACAGCCTTGATGACACCGACGGCGACGGTCTGACGCATGTCACGGACGGCGAAACGACCGAGTGGTGGGTATTCGGTGAAAGACTCAACGCACATTGGCTTGGATGGAATCATCTTGACGATAGCGGCATCACCGGACTTGATGAACTTGGGGTTCTCTTCGGTGGCCTTACCGGTACGACGATCGATCTTCTGGAGGAGTTCGGCGAACTTGCAGGCAATGTGGGCAGTGTGGCAATCCAAGACTGGAGCGTAACCGGCACCGACTTGACCGGGGTGGTTAAGGACGATGACCTGGGCGTTGAAGGAGGCGGCACCCTTTGGTGGGTCGTTCTTGGAGTCACCGCAGACGTTTCCACGACGGATATCCTTGACAGAGACGTTCTTTACGTTGAAACCAACGTTGTCTCCGGGAACACCCTCAACGAGCTGTTCGTGGTGCATTTCGACGGACTTGACTTCAGTGGTGACGTTGGATGGAGCGAAGGTGACGACCATACCGGCCTTGATGACACCGGTCTCGACACGACCGACTGGAACAGTTCCGATACCACCGATCTTGTAGACGTCCTGGAGTGGGAGACGGAGAGGCTTGTCGGATGGACGAACTGGGGGCTCGATAGCATCGATAGCCTCCAAGAGGGTCTTACCGGTGGACTTGCCGGCCTTGGTCTCCTTGTCCCAACCCTTGTACCATGGGCAGTTTGGAGAGGCGTCAATCATGTTGTCACCGTTGAAACCGGAGATAGGAACGAATGGGACGCTCTTGGGGTTGAAGCCGACTGTTGAAAGGTTATTAGTATCCAAGATATGTATCTAGGGTAAAAGACGGAGAGATGGAGAGATAACATACCCTTCTTGATGAAGGAAGAAGCTTCCTTCTTGATTTCCTCGTAACGGGCCTGGGACCATGGAGGGCTGGTGGTGTCCATCTTGTTCATGGCAATGATGAGCTGCTTGACACCGAGGGTGAAGGCCAAGAGGGCGTGTTCACGGGTCTGGCCATCCTTGGAGATACCAGCTTCGAATTCACCAGTACCGGAAGCAATGATGAGGATAGCACAATCGGCCTGGGAGGTACCAGTGATCATGTTCTTGATGAAGTCACGATGTCCGGGAGCGTCTATTCATTTTTGTCGTTAGTCATGAATATTATATTTGGTTTTCATAGCACCCGTCATCCCGATAACATCAGATGGATCAATCTGTTTTGCCTTGTCTTGTCTTGTCTTATCTTATCTGGATGTGTTGTTTTGGGGCTAAAAATTTTTTTTTTTTTTTCAAACCCCGCACACACAAAAAGATAACCCCACTATGAATGGATGATGACCACATAAAAACATGGATGCATCGAGACGAAGCCCAAAAAAAAGGAAAACGAGATATCACCAACGACGTGAACGAGAGATGGAAGAAAGGAATAACTTACCAATGACGGTGACGTAGAACTTTGGAGTCTCGAACTTCCAGAGGGCGATATCGATAGTGATACCACGTTCACGCTCAGCCTTGAGCTTGTCCAAAACCCAGGCATACTTGAAGGAACCCTTGCCCAATTCGGCGGCTTCCTTCTCGAACTTTTCAATGGTACGCTTGTCGATACCACCGCACTTGTAGATCAAGTGACCGGTAGTGGTGGACTTGCCACTGTTGGGTTCCAGTTAGAATCACGTAGGATGATATCGTCCTCTGCATCTCGATGGAGAAGAGAGGGAGGGAGGAAGGGAGAGGAGGGAAGGTTACCTGTCGACGTGTCCAATGACGACGACGTTGATATGAGTCTTATCCTTACTATCGAGATTGTTAGCATCATCTTCATCTTCATCGTCATCGCCATCGCCATCATCGAGACCTCGCCGGTTTGCAACCAGCTAGCCACGAGGAGCAGCAGCATCATCAGAAGAGAGATGGAGAGGAGAACTTACCCCATTGTGATGGATGAAGAGTATAAAGGTTATAAAAGGTGTAGAAGTGTGAGAAATGAAGAAAGCAAGCAGATGAACGTGTGGTACACTTTGTTCGGTATGCTTTAGACGAAGAGGAGAAGAGAAGAGGAAGAAGAGAAAAAGAGAGAAGAGAAGAGGAACCAAAAAAATTGGCGGTGGCCTTTTATTTCTATTACCCAACAACACCCCCTCCGCCTCCCCAACTCAGTTGCCAATCCCATCCCTCCCCTCCACTTCTTTTTTTTTTTTTTTTTTTTTTAACTCACCCACAAAAACTTTCTTGCTCGAACCATTACCCATTCATTACCCAGACAACTGCCACTACGACTACTGAGACAGGACAGCAAGCAGAATTTTCTGCCTTTTGGCTGGTTGGCTTGCCGTCTGTAGCCTGGGAGACAAGCCCGGTCCTTCCTTTTCTTTTTTTTTTTTCCTGCTAGCGGCGGGGCTCCAACAGCTTATTCTCCCTGTCCGCTCTCAGCAACTGGGTACTTGGTTAGTAGCTATCTATCTTCATATCAAACAGGCCATGACTCCCAGCAACAGAGCAGAACACTCTCATGACAGTCGTCCGGGCCACGAAAGCCCCTCATCCACATGCTCCCACGCACAATCCTACGCACATCGACTACATCCACAAGTCTTGATGGTTATAGTTACTACCCTCGTCCATTATCACCACTGCCATCGTGACTTTTACCTTTCCACAATAATAAAAAAAAAAAAAAAAATAGAGAGCCCTTTTGATTCCCTAAAAGAGGAATGTCCACGCCTCCCACCCATGCACCCTACATACATCACCCATCTAGCTCAGCCAGAGAGCCATAACAAGAATAAAAAATTTAGAGTATATGGGAAGAACATGTACGTTGCATGGTTCATGGTCTCTTCAAGAAACAAGCTAGCTAGCTGGTCGTGCGCCTGCATGACATGTACTACCGTATCAGTCTCAAACTGCATGATTCGCTCCAATCCATCCATCCATCTATCATTCCAATGCAAATTCGGGGGCGTCTACTGATGTGCGTATCGAACGCTTGTCCCCGAAATCTCACCCCAAAGTATCAATCTTGCATGTATCTCCCACACATTTCGTCCCCTTACAATAGCCTATTTGTTCTATTTAAAACAAAACAGTTAAGCTACTCCGTACAGGGTGTTCTTTCTTTCGGATCTTTAGAGAGAGAGCGAAAAAAAAACTCTTGGGACCGACGCTGGGTGGTCATATGCTTTGCCCCCCTCCCGAAGATATCAATGGAACTCTCTTCAATGGAGTTTAGTCCCCATCGAACTACTCCGTATCTACACTCGCATGAAAACCAAAAAATCAATTCCCTTTTTTCTTTTTTTCCAAATCCAAATCCACGATCCTGCCGAAAATACTCTTCCTCTTTCCCTCCCACTTTTTTTTTTTCATGGTGGGGCAACCTTTTTTTTTTTTTTTTTCGAACCCTTCTGTTTTCAACCCCGCAGTCAAGCGCCAGCCACTCATAAAACAGCCTAGGGCTTCACGCTAAACCTTCCTTCCAAAATACCACACAACCAACGCACTTCCCAGAATCCACCACACACCCTTTCCCGTAGGACTCATAGTATAAAGTAAATGGCTTACCATCCTGGCTTACATCCCAAACCCCCCATCGATATAAAACAATGTAGTGTATACGGGTACACACGGTAACTTGGTTGATCCACCGTCATATACGAATAACCCTCGCAAAGACGATAATCGATCGCTTGTGACTCATACCATACCATCAATCGTTACCCGACCAGATATCGCAACCGAACAAGGTTCCTCATGGCTTACCACCCCGTACCCCCCTTCTTCCCAAACCCGTCATTCATTCCTTCAAAATCCACAATGAAAAAAAAAAATAACCCATTATCAATGCCAAAAAATGCAGATGTCCACGTAATCAGATACCTTTCCAAAGTGTTAAATTCCTCTCCTTTTGGAATGTTAAAGTATCTATTTATAGATGTGCACACACAGCAGTCCCTTATGAAACTATTCCAACAAGACTGATATAGATGATAACAGAAGGAAGAGAAAAAGAGTAGAGTGTATTCCATTCCCATTAATTACTTATATCCCCTTATTCAAAGGAGGTTTATTACGATCCATACGCTCCCATAAAACAACATGGATATCGCCCAAAAAAAAAAGGAAGAACAAAATAGATTCCACAAAAAACAGAATCCTCGAAAAGAAAAGGAACACGTTAAAAAATTCTTCATATCTCATCATCCCAGATCTCATTTCCAAACACATCAAGTACGAAAAAAAAAAAAAAAAAAAAAAAAAAAATACTCTTCCCAAAAAAGGAAAATGTAATAAACCCACCCATCTGCTTTTTTTTCTTCATGTATATCAAATCTTCAACACCAAAAATTCTTTCAAAAATCAAACAATCAATATCAAAACGAAACGTAAAGTCCTTCATATCCCTAAAAAAAAAAAAACAAGGCCAGGTGTGTGGAGTCAAACTGATAAAAATTGAGAAATTCATTATCCATTCGTATATCCCTATCGCTTCTTCCTCTTCTCCTTCTTCTTTTCTATCTTCCCTTCTCAAACTCAGCGCCTTCTTCTCTTCCTCAAGCTTCTTGTCGCAATTGTCTCTCTTCAGACCCAGAAAATAAGTAGTTATAAAACAAGTGTATCAATGACAGTCAAGAATCGAAAATAAGGACAAAAAGAAAAGAAAATCGAAATCCTGAACAGAGGAACTGTGAGATTGAAAAAATGAACAAAAAAGTGGTATACGCCCCCCGCAAAGGTATTCGAATCCAAGCAAACTTTCAAAAAAAAAGTATAAAAAAGGGACAAAAGAAACAAAAATAAAAAAAAGAAGGCTATCCGGAGTATTAAGGTATCTCAAAGAGCGACAAGAAAGGGATATAGAACATATACATCGAAATATAAAAAAAATGATATCTCAAACAGAAGGAGAAATATATCAAGAAAAGCTATGCTTTTAACGCAACGATAAGGGAAAAATTCAGCAGTGTAAGCAGTAAATGCCTGATCAGTAAGATATAGACCCAAGGAAATTCGTCTCGAACAATCAACACGCAATGAAACAAAAAAAAAAAGGAAAAGAAGAGAAAAGAAAAGAAGAGAACTCAGTCATCTTCTCTACTCGAATCTTTAGAGCAGGTCTTTCTCTATTCTGTATATATATACTCTTATAAGGGGGACCGCATTTACCGTCTTGTGGTATTCAAAACACCTCGATCTCGCCCCAACCCGAGCCCTTCAACTCTTCCTGCTCCAGACGCTACGTAGTTGCTCCCTAGCATGTTCGTAGTTCGCGCCCTTATGCTCCCCACCCGGCTGCTCACGCTTGCCGCTCTACTTCTACCACCCATGCTACTTCCACTTACACTCTCTGGCGGCGAGTATCGCATCTCCGTTTGGATTTGCTGTTGGTCACCACCATTAGCAGCGCGGAGGTACTCCGTCCGTCGGCGGCTGATATCAATTGGCTGAGATGCACTTCCCACACCACTTCCAGTGGTCAATGCGGTACCAATGCCATTATCGGTAATTCCGCGCTCCCTATCGAGGTAGGAACGGCGTTGGGTTGTCAATCCCAAACTAGCAGACGAAGTTGGGGTAATCGTGGAGGCAGTGCTGTATGTCCTGCGATGTTGAAGACCAGACGCGGACAAGTAGCTGGAACTTGCGATTTCCAGGTTTGTCTGTGCCTGCTGGACTTGCGCTAGCTGCTGTGCCTGTTGCATAGCCCGCTGTTCACGAAGTGTAAGCGTTCGTTGCATTGGCGAGCTTTCGTAGCTTTGTCCGGTAAATGTGGTGCGGAGAGGGGAGAGGTGGGCTGTCGAAGTGTTGAGGTTAGAAGCACGGGATGGTGAGCGATAAGTTGGCTGCTGGATCTCGATTTCGTCTTCTGGCTCGATCATGCTTCTGCGGTCACCAGCACCACGAAGTGACATCGAGTTCCGGTGGGAGAGACGGTTGGCACCCGGCTGCGGAGATGGAGATGCCTCCTGTCGTGAGATATATTGTGGGGATGGTGCTCCCAAAAGGCTAGCCCGGCGAGCTTCGAATCGAGCGTGTGCGCGTGCTGCGGAATTTGGTGTCACAGTCGCCTCTCGGTCAATCTTATGGCCAATGACGCTGGGGCTTCTGTAATCAAATGCGGTATTGGTTCGTTCGATGGGGTCCTCGACTCTAGGTGGGAACACAGACGTCTGAAGCTGTGGTGGCGGCTGCTGCTGCTGCTGGAGCTGCTGGAGCTGCTGGGGCTGTTGGGGCTGTTGCTGGATTTGTGGTTGCTGGATCTGGGGCGGTGGTACGACTGGCATAGTCTGTACCTGATTATCTGGTTCGGGATCAAATGGCATCCTTCCATCTGCCAATGACACGCAAAGCTCCGTCAGGCTACGACAGACATTATCCACTTTCCTTCGAATCTGCCTGTCGGTAACCAATTGTTTCTCTGGGCTGTTGAGTGTGGTATTAATTGACATGGTCGATTGCCCTGTGCTCCCTACAGCCTGCGCAAGATTTAGGGTATCATTCGCCAGAGCATCAAGCGCTTTGATAATGTGATCGGGCAAAACAGTCTTTGTCTTGGCCAATGCCGCATGGAGCACAGGATGGATAGTCGGGGGCGGCCCAGTGGCTGTCGGCGATGCCGCAACAGGCTCATTGTTGTTGTTAGTAGGCTGCTGAGGTTGGTGCCTCGGGGAGCTGGATACGGTGGTAGCAGCCGTGGTACCTGTTCGCGGCCGATCACCAGATGAGCTTGATATTCCCGACCCCACACCGCTCAAAGACGACGCTGGAGGTAAAGTACCAGTTAATTCTAGTCTCTTGATTCGCATCTTGAGTTCGTCTAGTTCATCCCAGACTGTCCCAGATGATATTGTAGACTGTGCATCGTCATTAATCGCTAGTCTCGCTTGTGCAGCATTCTTTGCTCGGTCGCTCTCAATCAATGTGCTGATGGGGCTTCTCAAAACACTTTGCGATGGCCGAGGGGCTCCAGATGGCAGTTCACCGGAGGTGCCATTGGCACGGGTGAGAGTAGTCCTGGGAGGTGCCTCTGAAACACTTCGCGCATGTCCATTCTGGGTTTCCCTTTGTCTCCGGAGGAAGGATGATCTATGTGTGAGGGAGTGATCTGTTTCTAAACTTTGCTCAGGGGCCTGATATTGTGGTTCATGTGACAGCTCAACGCCTCCGTAGGAATCGTCGGAAACAGTTGTCGAAGTTGTGCTCTTGGTTGGACGCGATGACGGAGTGGAGGAGTACTCATGAGCAAGATTTGATGTCCGCCCACTATTTACTGAGTACTGCATCATCCTCGAGCGTCTTCTCTCCTGTCTTGCTTGAGCATCGAGTAAAGCCTGGCTCCTCGGCGTGCTCGACCTAGCCAAGTTAAGGAACGGGTCATCTCCATTTTGCGATGGAGCTGTCCTCGATGACGTCAATGGATTGGGCGAACTAGCGAAACTCCTGTCCTCCTGGGCGACTCTTTGGATATCCCTCAACGTTGTTATTGTTGGTTCATCATCCTCCACGGTTGCATTATACTTCCCCGAATATCCATTGGTGAGAACGACACCATTCGATCGTGAGAATTGTTCTGTTTCATATGTCGTCATGGTTTCTTGTTGTGTCGGCGGTGACAGGTATTTGTCATCAACCTCTATCGTAACAAGTGCCTTGTTGTTGTTGTTGTTATTGTTGTTATTATTATCCTCTTCCAACGGAGGTGGGTACTGGAAGTCTTCAACCTCGTCTTCCACAGACGGCCTCGGAGGGGGTGGTTGCGGGGCCGGAGGAGGAGGGGGGATGGCAGGTGGTGGTGGGGGAGCAGCAGTCAGGGGGAGTTGTCTGTATGCGAGCGATGGCGGAGGTGCATCGGCGGTCGCTATACCATTTGAACTAAATCTTGCAGGTGCTTTGGCTCGTCTAGGGGGCTGCGTTATCTGAATAGACGCGTTCTTGTCTAATTCTGCTTGTATCTGCGGAGGGATACCGGCTGAACTTGCCTCTGGAGGAGGAGGGGCAGAAGGAGGAGTGGCAGATGATGGCACGGGAGGAGCAGGTTGAGGGGGGATGGGGCTAGTGCTCGCGCGACTGGAGTGGCTCGATGGGACAGATGCCGAGTCTGCACGCCTATGCGTAGGTTTGGAGACAGGAGGCTGGGGTTTACCCGCTGCAGATGGCCTGGCTGCAGGTGTCCTAGCCGGAGATGAGGTTGTTGTTCTTCTGGTGGCGGAAGTGGTTGCAGGTGTCCGGGCAGGTGATGAGGCAGCTGCCGTTGTGCGTGATGTCCGAGATGAGCCAAGAGTGGAAGACCTGGAGGTTCTGGAGGTGATGGTCGCAGAATCTGGGCCTCTCCCTGTTGTAACCGATGGCCCGTCACTGGGTTTTCTAGAGTGTCTTGAGGGGGCAGGAGACGAGGAGGAGACGGAGCGCTGATGTAAGGGGTTAGTAGGTCGCGACCTGGCAGTACCCAAGTCGGCAGAGGGGGCGGAATGCCTTTTGTTAGGAACGACAGGCGGATTCACGGCGGATACGGTGGTGGAGCTGTCCTGCCTACCGGAAACGGAATTGTTTGGGACCAAAGGAGAATCTGCCACGGATTGAGATTGAGAGAGTCCTGAGGAATGCCGCTTGGTTGAGGTCAGCCGTCGGCGAGCGGACTGGGGCTGAGAGACAGCGGCGGCGTCGTTGGTGGCGGACGATGTCGATGGAGTTGAGGTCTTGGACAGCGGCCGGTGATGTTGGGTCGTCAAAGACGCTGCAGTTGGAGGAGCGGTTGTGGAAGAAGTTGAAAAGTTTCTGTGGGAGTTATTTCGGGTGGCTGTTAGAGCGGTTGTAGTGGTGGAACTGCCCACAGGAGTGCTGTTTGACCGCTGATGGACTCTTTCCCTCCTCCCTGCAACCGCCGCCATTTTTGTTTTTCTCTTTGGTGGATTTCCGTCTCTTCTTTCGGGGGGTCTTTTCTGGGGCCTCTTCTGGGGGGGCCTTTTGGGGCCCGTTCGAGTAGCAAAATAGTCGTAGTAAAAGTTCGAACCGTCACATTATCCACCTCTTTGACCGCTAAAGCTGGTATCCCTTCCCTTTAAACCGATCTTAATCTTGAAGTCTGGCACACGAAATGTCTGTGAAATACTAGCTGCCCCCGATATAATATATCCTGTTCAGGGATGTATCGCCTGTCCGTTAATGTCTCCACGAAACCCTCGTGCATAAGACGTTCTGCGCAGCTTAGGGGGCCGAAACGAAATTTTTTCGGGCAGTCCCAAAAATGTCCGTAAACCCTTAGCCGTTAGGATGCGGTAGTCAGAAACGCGAGCGAGCGAATCGAATGTGACGACTCTGGCCTCAAAGCGTGTGTCGGTAAGAGTAGAAAATAGAAAAGGGAGGCGACTAGCATGGAACAAACAAAAACAATAAAATATGCAACTGCAACTGCAACTTGCAGAAGATATTGTGAGACTTTGGGATTTTTAGGACCTCACTTGATCTTTTCTTCAGGAAACTTTGTTTCTTTTCTCTCTTTTGGCCCGGACTTCTCCTGCTCGTTTGTGCCAGTGTATTTGGGGGGATAACGCCGCCTCGACCTTCTTGTGGTCCGACTTGTTGGATAGCCGAAATTTCGATTATTTTTTTTATTTTTCTGATGATTGTTCGAATAACCCCGGCCACTGGTGTCTTCTGGAAAAAGGGTGCCTTTCCGTCGCTGCACACCCTCAGTAGACACTTGCCCTGCAGCCTTCCAATCTACCTGCGAAATTCGATGTCCAAGGGTAATGCGGAATGACCTTAGAAACCCGTGATTGTAAATCTTCCCACCCTCGTTCGATCTGGTTCAATTCAACTCTCACAGGAATTCACGATATGTCGAGGCTACACGAACAGCAAGGGTGTTTGTCAAGGGAAAGGCTCCCTTGCTTTCTCCCCTTGGCATATACACGTCGAAGGAAAAAAACAAAAAAGTCGTATTTTTTTGGATCGGGACTCGCTCCGTCGGTGCCCTCGATACCAGAATCTCGGTCGATCTGAATCCGGACTCCAGATGCTGTAAGGAACGGCTGTACGATGCGTCTGTTGTATTCCAATGGTGTCTCGAACCTGTCTGAGAGTCGACCCAAAGTTCTGGGCTGTTCGTCGCTAAGGCAAAAGGCCAACGGATAGGTGCAGCAGGGTCGATCCTGGGAGTGGTCCTCAAACTTCAAGTTGGTATGTACCTGTCGAAAGAGGTATTTCCCCTTCTCCAATCCACAGTAGTCTGCGAGAGTGTCTGGGTTTTGGGGGTAATTCTGAATCTGTTGATTTCGTCTTTCCTGGCAAAATCCCCGCAATCCGCAAGAGTAAAGGTATTATAAACTAAGAAGCTGGCTTGTCTGGTTCCGGATTGGGGTCTTTTGTCGGGGAAAATATCGAGGATGGTTGATATCGGCTCCGATAATACCGTCGTGCCTGTCCACCAGTTTGTCGGGACGTCCAAGCTAGATCCAGCCGCCTGGTAGTCCTTCTAGAAATTTGTTCTCCCGGCAGGAGGCGTCCACTAAGGAGACAAGAGGGATGTGATGTATGTCGGTATATGTGTGAAGTAAATATCGCAGATGACAACAGAGACATGTGGCCATCCGAACATTAATATCTCCACGGTGGGTGGTTGGCAGAATCAAGAAGAGACTACCACTACTTCGCTTAGTCACTCCTCAATCGTGCTTCTGCGGATTTGCCAATCACATCGTGAGTGCGGCTTTCATATCTGCGAATCTTTCCGGAACAGTGACCAGCCATTTCCTGCGTGGTTCGATCATAATTGGAGCTTTGCATGCAATTGCAAACAGCCTCAATAAAAGTCTCAATGATTGCGACAGTTTTGTGACGTCCGTGAGACGGACTAGCCGGTACCTACATATATGGATCCGTCAGAGCTGTCCGGGAGCTATGCAGGAGCAATTGGGATAAAATACCCGTGATGATGAGCTGTCCTATAACAGCCTTTGATAAGGAAGATGCGTGGAAGTTTGGAGGAAGGAACATTGGCCGTTTGTGTTGCAGCTTCATATTCCAACGACGTCGACAACGCAAGAAATCTAAACATGTCGTTCGAAGCTCATCATCCCGTGACTTCTTTGAAGCCGCAAGATTGCTCTGCCTTACATATGTCTTCGTTTAGCTATCGGATTACCCTTGTCGAAGTGCCGGGTTGGGCGCAGTTCATCGCCTGTTCCGTTTACATTCTTTGCAATATTACTTTTGTATCATTTGGAACATTCCGATTCGCGAACCGAAGTCAGCCCGTCTCTATTAATAAATACTTATATATATATATATATATCCTTCACCACCTTTTCAGGATTTCAATATTATATTATTTTTCTGTATTTATATACCACAGAGCCATGAACAGTACGTAATATACGATTAATTAGGGCTTTGGATTAGTCGTGCTGTTATTTACGTTATATTCCATCTGCTTTCTAAGTCGCTCGCCGCAGTTTAATTACGACATGACAGAATATCTACTACAGTTAAATTCGAATAAGGCCAGATATAACGTACGCCTTAGTAGGCCCATCGCTTCGACCAGTACTGTCATCAGAAACCAGAATCCGATCAGAGTCACCGGGCTGAAGCATCACCAAATCCGACCATTCGCATGTACCACATACGCATGCATAGCCTGTCCAGATTGGTACCGGATTTCCCGATTTCCAAGACAGCCATAAACGTAGAGACACCAACATATAATAGTACCACCAATGTTGGAAATTATACCCAACCGACTGAGCATGTTAACACCAACGTGCAACATCACAAATCCCTAAAATAGCCTTCAACTGTCTTTTCACACCTAGCTACGGCTGGCCCGGATACCTCATGCAAGTCCCTCGCTTATTACAACATTTGCATGAGTATGTATGTGCACCGAGGATCCATCTGACGCTAAATATAAGCTTATCCAAGGGTTCGGCGACCATGTTGCAGTTTACATTCCTCAGCCCTTTAGCTCTAAAAACCTTGTGGGAGAAAGGGCGAGTTTGCGGAGGAAAGATTCTTTTTTTTATACTACCTGCAACCAAAGTCTTTCTGCTTGTGGTTTTCTGCATCCAGTTAATTTCCAACCTAGAATTCTGTGTTGAATGTTGGAAAAAGGCTTCCCCCGGAACCTGTATGATACTGGTCTCATCTATCGATATTAACAATACGAGATCGTACGATACTAGCAAGACCAGGTATCCGAAATCCTAGACACGACCAGCATGTAAGCTTAATCATACTCTCGGCATAAAATCTCGCGCCAAAGGAATACCCACCTAATGATTGATAAACATTTCTTGTCGAAATGTCCTCTGCTGCCTAAACGCCCAAACAAACAAGCAAAAGCACAAAAAGTTTGAACAACCCCCAAGAAGAACCACAGATCCATGGGATCTTTATCGGCAAATCGTGAACTTTATATTCCTTTTCCTTCCAGGTACTCGGATGTGTTAGTCTTTTGGGTATTGGATTACCGAGTACCTTTGCTAAACAGGCATGTAGGTTTTGAAACCTGAGGATCGGGAGCAGAGCCACAACCGGGGATACGTATCGATCCCGATCTGCCTGCCCTACCTGGTGAATTTCGGGTATTGGGAGCGTGCCGAGTTTCGGCTGGCTAGGCTGGGGAGGTGATTTGTTAAAGAACCCTGAAGGTCTTGTAGCATTGTGTCAGTGAGGTTGGGTTCGGGGTTGAGATATCCTAGCCATATAGTGACATATTTGGTATGTCGACATAATGTTGCAAATTTATCGAAATTATTCACAGGAAGACATGACATAGTAATCTCGCGCGCGGTTGAAGGGTCCAAAACAAAAAAACAATAGTCATTGTGCTAATATAATCAATAGCGTAGGCGATGTACAGAAACAAAAAAAAAAAAAGGAGAAAGAAGAATTTGCCGCGCATTGACGTATCATGTAGATGGCCATATCGATAACGTTCCCCCACCGATATTCAGGTACCCGTTCACCTGCAATCTAACCTCAGATCAAGCAACCCCAGGCCACCAAATCGCGGCTCTTTTCCCCGTGAAATTGCGTTGCAGGGCACGTCAGTCGCCATGTCATCAATCATGTTAGCCCTGTCAAACGGCACCGGCATCATGATGCGAGATTTGATATTGATCCAATCTAAACAATTCATCTGGAAGTTCGTAATTTACCGTGCCGTTCGCTCCCTCCGTCATCTTATTGCGGTTTCTGAAACCTACAAGGGGGCTATTTTTCATAGAAAAGAATAATAATGATAATAAAAATCCAACACTAAGTTATTACTTTGGTTGTCGATAGTGATGAAGTGTGACTGTGACGACTTCCAAGTTGGATTCTTTGATACATACCCGTGTAGAAACAAGTGACGAGGACGTGAGGCATGCCGCACCCGATTCCTGTCCCTTGAACTTCGCTTAGGTACCTTCTCTGAGCGTGAATTGCTTTCCATAAAAATGCAATCAACTCACACACTGTGCAACCGTAATACAAAAGTCTCATATCTCTCTGTTGTGCGAGATTCATGAGCTGGGATCGAGATGAATTGCAAATTAATTAAAACGAGCTGAAAGCAACATAATTTTTTACACATCAGGATGGTCGCCCTGAAAAACCTCTCGGATGGAGAACGTTTCCTTAAAGTTTAATGATTTCTGGTCAGTGTTCGTCCCTGGATAACGGGAATCTTGATTCCCCTTCCTGCTGAGCATTCCAATCTCCCATATCCCTGGGAGCGGGAAATAGTTCGTTATGTATGTAATTTCCTTGTGAAAAGGAAAGACCATACGTTTCTCACACGAGTGAGAACCCGCTGTTATGTTTCAATTGCTGGAAGTTCTCGACGTCTGATGCCTCAAGAACCATGAGTCGTTTTGGCCCTTTTGTAATGTCACGACCCCGCATGTCGGTTTGTTAATCCGAGTTTTCCAGATCCGTTTTTTTGCCCTTCGTGATCTGCAGTGCGCAAAAGCGTGGGCAAGAAGCACGGCAAAAAACTAATAAAAAGAATTCTAGAATAAGCAAAATGAAGAAGAGGAAACAAAAAGGTCTCCACAAAGCCCCTGATCGAGGGGAAAGGGCCAGAGGCTAGACCTAATTGAACCGCCTGAAACATGCAGCCTTCAAGGATTTGAAAGAACCCCATTTGCATGCCGCTAGTCCTCTTTGGGGAAAGTATAGATTCGATTCGAGAAAGATGTCGAAAAGTAAGAAATTTTTGAGTACAAGGGAGGTGTGCAACCAGAAAGCAAGACAGATCTAAAAATAGGCCCATCTCTCTGTTTTAGTGTGGGCGAGGGAAGCAAAGTTAACGTGATCTGGCGGCGTCATTGGCGGAGGGTCTTCGACAGAAAGACAAGACAGGTCATCGTTCCGTGGATGAAGAAGGTTTCTACCGGGAAGTTTTTTTTTTTTGCACGTTTGATCATTGAGTGGCAAGGTCAGATGGGAGAAACGGAGCTTCTCAACCGGTAAAGAAGGGAAGATGATGTGCTTGCAAAAGTCATCGTCGGCATGTTTCTTTCGTGCATGGGGGGCATATGGGGCGAGATTCGTTCACAAGAAAGAGGAAGGGCTCCCTTCCTTTCTTGAATGCAGAAAGCTCATGCCGTTTTGCAGAATGCATGCATAGGAAATGCAAGATGTCACTGGTGAAAGTTAACAAGAGGATGCTTGTTCGGTTTCCACCCGCTGAACAATAGAAGGTAAAGATGACAAGATCTTAAGACCAGGCCATGCCATCATGCCGAACGAACGAGCGTTTTGGTCTTCGGCTGTATGCATGCCAGCGAAAAGGGCTCCTGATGATAGTAAAAAAAAAAAAAAAAAAAAGGAAGAAGGAGAAGAGGAAGAAGAGAGGGAATAGAGGATTGCCTGCCTGTCGTTTCGTATTTTTTCGACAACCGACCCGGGAGGCCTCCCAGATCCGCCTGGCTGGAAGGACAAGATGCAGAAAGAAGCAGTGACAGCCGTGCTGGGACATCTGGGATCAACCCACGGTCACGACGGAGGGCTCCCACCCAAGGTCTTAGGGAACTCTCTTGGTTTCAAATATTCGTACATAGTGGAGGTCGCGATTCGATTCGATTGGGGGGATTTTTTATTTTTTCGCCTGCTAGTTGGGAAGCTAGTTCATAGCTGCCCATCTTGTGCAGCGACCACGCCGAGCATCTCCTCTTCGATGTAATATGAACCAGCGGCCATTAGTAAGAATGGTGGGTAGTGGGACAGGTGGTGGATGATTGGACTGAGGTTGCGGTGCTGTTGGAGTCGGCCATCCCCCACAATTTTGCCTGGTAACCCAGGTCTAATCAAATCTCTCAATCAATCGAACAATCCTTTTCCAACCCAACCCACCTCGCCTTTCAACTTCATTTCTTTCTAGACTAACTAACCCACACCCACACCCCGACCAACCTACCTAACCTTCACACCACACGACATCATTCCTCCCTCCCCCTCCCCTCTCTCGGAAACCCGTCGGTGCGTGAAGCAAAGTACCGGTCGACAATCAATATCTGCTCTGTCGAATCTCCTCTGTCCTGGCTTGCCGGTTTTCCCTTCCCTTCCCTTTCGCTTGCCGTTCCACGACGTCTTAGGTTGCACTGGAATCGTTTTTTGACACGTTAAATCCGCCATTCCGTTCGACCTTTGTTTTTTCCTGCTTGCTTGCTTGCTTGCTTGCTTGTATGCCAGCCGTCTAGTTGATTTCAAGTGCGGAGTAAGGAAAAGGGACAACAAGAAGGACTTGGAGCGAGTCATACAACTGGTTTTTTTTTAAGAGTGCACAGAAGGAAACGAGAGAAGAAGAAAAGGAAAGAAAAGAGGAAGGCAATCAAGAAGAAGAAGAAGAGTCCGATAATTGGAGAGCTGAAGGTCAATCTGTGGGAACAACTGCATCACCAACTTTCAGATTGAATCACTACGCACTACCGACAGACATTAAATATCAGCGCCCATTTACGACATTTGATATTTCGAAAAGAGAAGGGAAAAATAAAAGAGAGAATAAGAAGAAAAAACAAGTCACTCTTTAATCTTCAAAAGTTGACTGCTGGTCGTTCAACGAACAAGTTCAGTTCATTTTTTTTTTTTTTTTTTTTTTTTTCAACGGCATTTCGCAGGTGACGGGTACATTACATTTACGTTATATCTCGACAGCTTCCTTTGCAGCCACCGTCCCAGCCATAATTGCTTGAAAGAGAGGCAACAAACGAGAAACCTCAAAAAGGTGTGAAGAGAGCTCTGTTCCGTCAATCAAAGGAAGTGGCTTGGGAGGATATCCATCGACCTTCGTATAGGTTTTGGGACCACATCTGATCCAACGGGGAAAACAAGAAGCTCCTTGCATTTTAATCTGGATCCGGCAGTGTCGCCTTGTCTTTGATTATCATCTTCATCTCTTCATCCGTCAAAATATCCTTTTTATAGCACCGACAACTGTCCTTATTTTATATTGCAAGCGGTTGCTTCGGATCCTAATTTGCTGCATTCGCCGGGCGACGACAACGGCAACACACAATTACATACATTACATTCTTCCACGCTGCGACGGTAACAGTCTTGCTTTAACCACGTTCCAAGATTAGAACGCCGCGCTCACGTTGCTGCTGTTACAACGTTGCCATTTCGGCAGGGAAAGATCAAGCCATAACCTGGGTAAGTCACAGGCGGACTGCACGCGAGAAGGGTTGGAATTCTTGCGCCTTCGACCGTTTGAGCTGCATTTCATCTGGATTCGCATCGCGAGTTCCGAAACGTCATAACATGACACCCTAACTGACTTGCTGGGCCGCTACTTGTGCGCTGATAGGGATCTGGAACGAGGCTTGTTTTGGTAGTGTGTATTAATACGGTTGTTGGTCCTCCAAATACTTCAGTTATTCGGCAGAACCGCACGATTACTAGTTTTTATATCTTCGGATCCAGACATCATCGAGGTGAGTTATGGTTTTTGCTTTGCCGCCCGGCCAATAATTGGCTTGTTTGAAAGGACGCTTTTTATTGGATTGCACCCCGATCCCCCAATTTCAGTGGCTCCGTCCATCTTGCGGTTGTGTGTGGTGGTTTGCGCCAATCCCAGGCCCTGTTTTTCCCTTGCCTGCTGCTAGGCTGAGGAGGGTGGCTTGGAGGTTTTTTGGAACACCACTGCTATTCCGGTCCCTTCCTGATGACTACCCTACCTTACCCTATTCGCGCTGCCCTTCTCCCATGAAAAATGGCGAACGGCGAACCCATCAGCTGTATCCCTTTTTTTTTTTTTTTTTTTTTGTGAACCATTTGCGGCGACAGTCAAAATTCCAACGAGGAAAACCTTGGTTTTTGTCAAAAACAAAAAGCCCCAGTCGGACCGAGGCTAGTGCCCAAAAAAGAAGTCGCTTCAATACCGCAAGTCTGCGCAGAATATTGGACACTGGCCTGGGTCCGGTCCTAGTAGGTTTTGCACGATTTGAGTTACCGCTTGCTTGACCTTGTGCTGCTTGGTGTCCCAGCAAATCAAATAGCTGGGCCGGTGCTGGTACTAGCGTCTCGCCGTTGACCCTGGTCCCCTTTTATATGGTTTATTGGGTCCCCAGATTCTTAAAATAAACCATCGCAAAGAGGTTCCCCGTAAGGCAAATCGTCAGCAAACCGGTACTTGCTACCCTTCACCCGCACTTACATGCCACTTCCTTCAATTCCTTTAACCTTTTATTCTATTTTATTCTCCCCGATCTCTATTATAGATATTTGCCATCCGCTATCTATATTCATTACGCCGCCAGTGTTTACTGTCCCGGGAGGAAAGGACCACGCAATCTCAGTCATTTTTCTTATTCCTTGCCCTTCGATTCTATTTTCATACCTTGCATCTGCAGCCCCGGGCACAGGACATATCCTCCTGTTGACATCAAAAGTTGTTAGCCAACTTGTACCCTTCGTGCAGAACTCCTACTACAAGGTTACATCTTCCTTTTTTTTCTTATAATATACCCTTTGCATAACCCCCACAGTCACAGGCTCAGCGGGGCATGACCTGTCATTAAGGTAAACGCTCGGCTACCTTCTTCGTCTACTTGCATGCATAGAACGATAGCTTCCTCACCCTTCCTTAATTTCCTTTCTACTGGTCAATATTGTTCCTTCGTTCTTCCTCGAGCCAATATCACTTTAACCAGTCGCTGCTGTCTTGTCTTTTCTTGCTTTTCATTACAACGTTTTGCCAGCCCTGTCGACCTCCCCGAATAGGTCAACGTTTTCATCTGCACCTGCTGCCGTTATGGACGACCCGTTGGTACTAAGATCTCGAGCTAACAATAATAATATCCGACGGCGTAGATACCGCTTAGCTTCTATTCCATCACCATTGAGTCCTATTCGAGAAGTATCGCATGAGTCTTGCTCTTCGCCTCGAATTCGCAAACCTGTAGAACGACAGCAACGTCGTGTCAAAAGAGATTTCCACAAACGACAAATCATCACCCGAAAGAAAACAGAAGAGTCATCGACGGAAGTTCTACCATCGCCATTGTTTTTGACGGCAGAGGAGTCGTTTCATCTCACGACTTTGAGCATGGATGTCGACATGACAGCAGGGGAGTCGCTGGGCGGTTTAGGGTTTAACAGCTTAACAAAATCATTTATCCCCTCCCCGGGCCATTTACATCCTCGACACCACAAGAACGATAGCTTATCATCTACATCCGCAGCTTCGTCGACAAATTCTTCTCCTACAACTACAGTATCGACAGTAGAATCGTCGTCATCAAACGACGACAAATCTCCTGCATCTTCCCCCGACTCACCTCGAAACATAATACCCCTTGGTGTCTTCCCGAAACCAGGGCTCTCAGCCTTAAACATAACTTCTTCAACAATGGCGAGCTCACCTAACCACCCTTACCGGTCATTATCACCGATCAAGAAGGCTAGGAATACTAAAAATCTTTCCTTGAATATGTCGGGTAACTCGAGCAGACCCGGCACGGCTTCTTCTTTCCAAAGCAACGCCAGTTTGAATGATAACAGATCCTCATCAGCGCCTTCGTCGCCTGGATTTATTCTCCCAAGCACAATGCCGCGGCGGCGCCCTAGTAATTTGGGGCTTACTATCAAACTACCAGGCCCAGAAAAGTCGATACAAAAGTCGAACCGACCTAGTTTACGGCATCATGTATCCTCTCCTTCGTTATTTACTCCAGGTGGCCAAGGTAAAACATTATCAGGTCGGCCTTCGAGGTTATTTACACCGCCAAATCACTTTTCACCGGTCGAAACAGTTTCCTCGCAATCTTTCTCGACCCAAGTTCCATCTAGCCCGATAGAAGCACCAGGCCCGATCATAGAGCTGGACGAAGAAGACATTGCTATGATGGAGAATGACGGCGAAGGACCGAAGTCACCCGCCTATCCTAACGGACCGGCCTGCATTTACGAACCTAATATCTTCCTTTTCTCCGAACCGAATGCAGACATGGCAAGAAATTTCGACGTCGTATTCAATGTAGCCAGGGAGGTTGTCAACCCGATGAAGAAAGAAAGGGAAGAAGAAGAAAAGAAGAAGATTCTCTCACCACCTTTAGAGACAGCTTGCTCAGCGGATAGCTTCATGACTGCTTTCGAGTCCCCACAGGGATCGCAGTCAACTAACCTGAACCCCGCCCCACAAGAAAAGAAGGACCCTGAATACATCCACATGCCATGGGACCACAACACACCTATTGTAGGTGATCTGCCTAGACTAGTGGAGATGATAAAGCAGAAGAGTGCCGAAGGCAAGAAGGTTTTGGTTCATTGCCAGTGTGGTGTGAGCAGATCTGCCAGTTTGATTATTGCCTATGGGCTCTATATGAACCCGCGACAAACTGTGCAGGAAGCGTACGACTTCGTCAAGCAGCGCAGCAAGTGGATCGGCCCCAACATGAGCTTAATCTACCAACTTTCCGATTGGAGAGCAAAACTTGCGGCTCAAAACAGTGTTGGGAGAGCGGGTAAAAGCTCCATACGTGGTGGTGCGAACGGGATGGCGAGGCCGAAGCTTGGACATCCGTCCCGAGCAGCGAATAGTTCTGATCCCACACCCTATACCCCTGAACTTGAGGAGCCAATGACAGCCCCGTTACCATATATCCCTGGACAGGTTGCTCCGCCAAGGCCGCCATCCCCAGACCCTAGGGATTTCCCAATGCCGATGAATATTCAGACAAGGAACGCAGACGGTGGTATTATTACGGGTATTGAGTCTGGTCCAATGTCAGCACCACCCGGCATGATCAATATCCCTGGAACGGCTTCGGCGACAAACCACGGTGTTGGGTGGGGTTCTGGGGATGCAGGGACTGGGTATGTTCCCCCACCATTGCCACCAGCTACCGCATTCCCATCCGAGCCGGAGGGTGATGTTGTTGGTGATCTCGTTGGCTTCCCAGCCCGGAGAGGTAGTGACCAAGGTGATCTCCCGCCTCCGACTCCTTCTTTTGCGCCAAAGGGCGGTATGATATTCGAGAAGCGACAGCTTCGAAATAGGAACAGGAAGCTACTACAGTCTCTTCGCGCGGAAGAAAATAATATGCCGCCCCCGAGTCCAGTGACAGCGACGAACCCGGGTATGCTTGGCCACCACCCATCCAATTCCCCACCGCAACGTTCCCATTCGCCGCAGCCAGCTATCAAAGCCATTCTACCCAAAACAACAGGGCTCGCCGCCTTGAGGGCGAAAAAGAACAAAGCCGAGCTATCCCGTGCGATGAATGATCAATCCGGTGTTCGACGTGCCGAGTCAGGAGCAGCAAGACCGAACCCCGAATTTCATCGTCGGTTCCCAAGTATCATGTCAAGCATCGACGAACCCCCACCGACTCCATCATTCACACAACCACCGAGCTCATTCGGCTTCCCAGTACGAATGCCCACAATAACTGGAAAGTCGCACTCAGAGAGCCATGTTCTAACACGCAACCGTGTAGCAGCAACAGGAGGAGCCGTATCGGCCAGTTTCTCGGGACCGGCAACTTCGTCGTCAAACGAAATCGCTAGCCCTATCGATCAGCCGATGAGCGGAACGGATAGTATGGATGGAATTGATATTTTCTCAGACCCTCGAAGCCCCGTGAACCAGCACGACACCCTCCCCACCATTCGCAATATTTACGACGTCCTATAGGTTTTTTCCATCCAAGATACCACATTTTCTTTATATTTCCTTACTGGGCCTCTCATTTATTTTTTTTCTATTTTTTCCGGATTACATAGGCGGGTGTTTTAGTTGCCTCTCTTACCAAAACTTCAATATACCACGGGACTTTTCCTATATCCTTTCACCTTCCGCTGTGAATATTTCCTTTTACAAAATGGGTTCGGGTTTCTCTACTTCTCCCTTCAATTCAAAAGATATCACCGGGACACCCGTCTGGACGCTCGTTCATATGATCTCTTCACTCTTTTTTATCAACGGGAAGCGGCAGCTAAAATACAGTTACAACAACCAAACCGGCCCCTAGGATATAGTCTGTCGTTTTCCCATTTACGTTCATTTTGTTTCTGTTTCTTGCTGTTTTCATTTCCTTACGTCTGTACTTCATATACATCACCAGCATCATCTTTGCGGCTCCGTTTAGCGATTTCTTTTCTTTCCAAAAAAATTCCCATATACCGCTTGTCATTTATTTCCTTATGTTTATTATACCTTCCGCATGCATCATCTACATAATTTTCCTCTTTTTCCTTTCTTTTCTTTCTTTTCATTTGTCTGTCTTTCTATTTTCTGGCGGGTTCACAAAAAATCGGTTCCAAAGTTTATTTTTGCTTCCTATTTTTCTAGTGAAATTTGTGACATCAGAGTACTTCTTTGAGATTTCTTTAGTGGTTAGAGCGACAAGGCTTCCCTTTTACCTCTTTTCTTTTCTTTTCTGCTTTTCTTTTCTTTCTTTTTCTTTTCTTTTTTAGCAGTAACCAGTGGAGGAAGGAAATATTTAGGTAGATACCCCGAGAAGGAATAGGCATAAGAACAGGAACAGGATACATTTGAACAGATAACCAAATGGATCATATATTTTTCTTTCTTGTACTGCTATATTGGTGTACTTTTTTTCTTCTGGTGATATTTTTTTTACTGTGCATGTGAGATCCGTAGGCAACCCATTACAGATTACATTAGATTGGGAGCTGAAAATAGCATCGTAGGTTTTTAGGCAGCCTATCATAATATCCTTTTTACGAAGGAAACAAAACAAAAAAAAAAAAAGAACCCCTAAAACGCCTTTGATAGAGCTCGAAAGTCAGAAGCTTAAAATTGTATCACCCAAAGGATCTAGAACTAGCTGTATCCGCATCAGCTTCTAATCTCATACATCCATATGCTAGAGCTCACCCAATTACGTAGTTGCCCCCCCAAAAGTTGGGATGAAATGCTTCCCCACGTTCTCTTTAGAGAGAAAAAAAGCGAAATGCCTTTAAATAGTAAAATCCTTTAGACCGCCACCTGAAACTTACGAGTCACAGATCGTAAGGAAGATCTTACAGAAAGAGATCGAAGCCGCGAGGGAAGTGTGTCATGTCGTCGTGCGTAATGCATGTTGTTTCATATGATCGGTTCCGGGGGAACAACCACGTGCTTTTTGTCCGTGCCGAAATCGTGGAGAAGGCAAACTTTATGCGTAAAAAGCGGGATATGTACGATGGTCATATTGGGATCTTGGGATGTTTGTTCTTTTATGAAATGTATGAAATTATAAAATGTAAAAATAATTTGATGACTTCTGACTGTGGACGTGTGTACATACTACGTATGTAACCCTCGTGGTCTTGGTGTTTAAAACCAAGACCGGCTTTTTTTTCTTAGACGAGTTCGAACTAACCGTGTACTATATTTAAATTTTGATGCATGCCTCTCGTCGTGAGTTCGGAACTTGCCAAAATTAAGTAAATATTAAATGTTGGACGGAATTCTAGAAAAGGCTTATAACAATTAACCCGGCGGGGTAGAAGGAGCTAAGCTTTTTGCTCC
The DNA here is from genome assembly GCA_036872735.1 of Orbilia javanica. Classification (NCBI taxonomy): domain Eukaryota; kingdom Fungi; phylum Ascomycota; class Orbiliomycetes; order Orbiliales; family Orbiliaceae; genus Orbilia; species Orbilia javanica. The sequence continues at coordinate 245,791 of JAVHNR010000012.1, forward strand.
GTTGTAGTTGTATCTTTTATGCGAGTTTGCTCAGGTCCAATATAAAAAGTTAAAATAGACGTGCATTGAACTTTGCCTCATCCTCCTCTTACTACTCCAGACGTTTGGGGTTGCCGCTTTGGATATATATTTATATTTATTGTATATACTGAGCTGGCACGTATGTCCTATATTTGTGGGATTGTGATACTATTGTAACTATCTTTAGTGGATTGTAGTCCGAATACGCTTGTGTATACCCCCCTTCCGTGTAGGGCGGCGTTAATAGATACAGTACTTAATATTGCATTAAGTTTATACGCCAATTGACGCTATGTCGATTACAATCCTCGTCACTTACGCCTCACGATATTAATATGTATACTAATAGGATATCCAATGACGCAATCTACATATCATTTCTGGAATAGTAAAACATGGGGTCGAGTAAGTCATGTTCCTCATACGAAACCTTCCCTTAGTATTCTCGAACGCTCCCCTTAGTCAAATATATACTAAAACAAACGGGAAAAATCCTGCTATCGATTCTATGCGAGTGATGTAATTTAATCCTCATGTTCAAAAACGTGTACAAACCCCGGCATTAGTTGCTTCTCTGCAGGTACCTTTTTTTTTCTCACCCCCCTCTTCACACCCCTCCTCCCTCCCCATATCATGATTTGTCTATTTTATTTTTTTTTTTCGTGGGGAAAGACAACGAAAATCAAACATTCCAGACTTCCTTTTCGTTCTTGCGGATCAGTAAAGAAAAAGGAAAGAGAGGAAAAGAAAAAGAAAAGGGTGGGTGTCCCTTGGTCGTTTATGGCGGCATTGGAAAGGCGTGCGCGTGGGGTGATGCATGCAATGAATAGGAGGTGTGGGAGGGGAAATGTATATAATTTATATACGAAAGGGAACTTAATGAAACGGTTTACTAGCTTATGCATGGCCATGACTACTGGATCGGGAGACGGATTTGATAGAATATGGGGAGATCATATTTTTCTTTTAATATTATCGTGGGGTTTGGGGGAAAGTTAACCATGGGGGTTTTATGAACATGGGATTCTGTTTTTCTTTCTTCACTTTCGACCATTGTTTTTTTGGCTTTCCTGCTTTGGACGATCTAAACGTTTTGAGGTACTGATGATGTACTCCAGGCCTACATTTGAAAAAGAGTATACCCTTAGGTACATATTCGCCTTGTCAATTGGTTATGAAAGATGTATATGTATACGTATATGTGACATATGTTATTGCTTCCGAGAGGACGGGACGGGAAGACGAGCTGTTGACTGTGCCCCATAGGAGGCTGATAATATTGTGCCAAAGCGGACGCTCGAGTTCATATTTAGTCATTGGGGTCATTGGGGTCGTACGTACATTGTATTCACTTCTCGAGTATCACAATTGACAAGGACGAGGGTAGTATACCGGCCTTTGTCTCATCATGAAGACGTCTTTATTAGAATCGAAGGGAACAAAAAAGGACCAAAATTTTCAAATCTTGAAAGGACAAAATGGGGCCGTAGGAGTTATACTCCGGGGGCATTGGAGAAGGATAGGAAAAGGGAGGGAAAAAAAGAAATGCTTGACTGGACTGGACTGGATTGGAATGGACTGCTGTGCTAAGCAACCTGCAGAATAACGCGGGATTCGAAGCATCTACAGCTAGCCTGGGATTCGAATTTGCGATTAACACACATCCCCGGCCCAGGCCAGGGCGTTACTCGATCGAATCAGAAAAGAGAAAGAAGGTAGATAGATAAATGTGGCAATGCACGCTTCTACAGAAAAAAGAACTAAAAAAACCAAAAAAGTTCAAAGATATCTGCATATACGACGACAACTGGGATCCCGCTTGGGGAAGAAAAAAAAAAAAAAAAAAAAAAAAAAAAAGAGCGAGAGATAGAGGGAGAAGTGTACTGCCTTGTGACACCTCAGATCATATCCTTGACGAACGGCGTTTCCTTCCCTTCCTGGGACGGATCATGGCGGGCCTTGGGGTTGCTTGCTCACACTATGCATGCATGCCTTCATGCAGACGGGGGCCTGCTTGTCTGGTAGGTCGGTACCTACCATTAGACCCCCACGATGAGAGTTGAAAAAAAAAAAAGAGAGAGTGAGAGAGACGGAGCTAGGCGAGGAGACGTGGTTCCATTGGCTCGCTCGCATACGCGTGCAGCGGACGAGCATGTTAAAAATTTCTTCTTTTCGTTCTTTCTAGCTTTCATTAGTGATCTTTATTGAATTTTTTTTTTTATTCTTTTTTTTTTTTTTATCGTCGTGCAGGAAGGAAACCCCACCTTCCGAACTAGACTTTACCGATTGCCCCTCATTTTTTTTTTTGTGTGTGATCTTTTTTTTTTTTTTTTCCTCCTTAGTTATTTTCTAAATAGTAAAATATTCTATGGTGTAGATATCTAAAATAGGGGGATATAGATTGACAACTAAATCAAGAAGCTCTTCAAGTGTTATATTTTTTGCAGTTGTAGAACATAAGGACCTTGTCTATAGAACCCCCCACCGTAAATTGAGAAAATAAGGAAATATTGGAGAGAACCGGAAAGGAACGCCCTGGAAAAGAAAAGAAAAAGTATATGCATGAACGTGGGAAGAAAAGATAGGGCAAAAGAAAAATTCGGAGGCCGATGCATCGATGATCTATGGTGGTCTTTGGTGAGAGAAAAGAAAAAAAGTAACAAAAGGACAAATGGAAAACGGGACAGCGCTGCTCTAAAAGAAGTATCTGTGGTACCCGCCCCGTTAGTAACCGATTGGAGGAATAAGAAGTAACCTTGAAAGGAAGAACGGTAGCTTTATACACGATTTTCTATCTCCCATCCTGCGTGATGCATGATTCGTGGCAGGCAAGACTCGTGCATGATGCAATTAAAAATGTAACAAAAGTGAAAGGAAAGAAACAGCGAGGAAGGGACACGGGGCGCATTTGCGACTTACCATGAGTAAGGAAAATGTGATCTGGTCGTGATGTAAAAAAGTGTTTTCTCACGGAGAAGGGAGCAACTAAAAAAATAAAATAGAATAAAAAAAAAAGAACGAAGAAGAAATATTACAAGCTGTTACCATTCGCGGACCGAGCCGTCTGGACCGTGGAACTCAAGGGCTCTCCAGGCTTTGCAATCTTGCGAGACCTTGCGGACTTCCTCTTCGTTGACTTCGATGCCCAATCCCACGCCAGTGGGGACTTGGACATAACCATCCTTGACATCGAAGATCTTGGGGTTCTTCGTATAGTTAAGAAGGTCATATTTGCTCTGATGCATGCTGTTGTAGTGGATCCCCAAGGACATCTCTTGGATGACGAAATTGGGGCAAGCGGCATCGATTTGAAGAGCCGCTGCGAGCGCAATTGGTCCGAGAGGACAGTGGGGGGCAACCCCAACGTCGTAGGCTTCGCACATAGCGGCAATACGCCGAGCCTCACTGATGCCACCACAATGGCTTACGTCGGGTTGGAGAATATCGATTGCGGAGGCTTCGAGGAATGGTTTAACGTCCCAGCGGTGGTACAATCGTTCTCCGAGGGCGATTGGAATGGTGGTTTGGCTGGAAAAATGTTTGATGCCTTCGATGTGTTCCGATAGGAGAGGCTCTTCGATGAACAACGGTTGGTGAGGCTCCAGCAATTTCGCAAGTTGCTTAGCCATTGGCTTGTGAACACGTCCGTGGAAATCCAGGCCGACATCGAGTCCAAGCTTTTTGACGGCTTCGAGACGCTTGACTGAAGCTTGGAGAGCGGCTGGGGAATCAAGCCAACCAAGGTCCTCCGTGGCGTTCATCTTAATGGTTTTGAACCCTTGAGCCAAACGAGCCTTTCTGTAGCAGTTGCATAATGCAAGTAAGCGGCAGATTCGAGAAGCCCATGTAATTCTGTACAACTGGGGCCTTACCCTTGAGCTTCGACATCACTCGGCCTGTCACCTCCGATCCAGGCATAAACCAAACACTTGTCTCTGACCTTGCCTCCGAGCAATTGATAAACGGGGACTCCCAGTTTGCGCCCTGCAGGAAAATCCTATGTTCAGCCAAATGACAGGCATGGGGGGAACGGTTCAGGCAGTTCTAACCTTTTAAATCCCACAAGGCAATATCAAGGCCTGCGAGGGCAGACATGAAGACGGCCCCCCCACGGTAAAACCCCAAACGCCATGCTGTCTGCCAAATATGCTCGATGTTACTGATATTTAAGGAATTGATTGGTTAGTGGCAAAAAAAAGTCCACCCCACGCCGACTGGGTGTTTTTCTCGTAACGGCTGAGCAAAGATAATAGTATACTTACTCAGGATCATATCCGACGAAACGAATCTTGAGCTCTTCCAAAGCTCCTTCGACTGCTTCGGTGTGGCCTTCGAGCGTGGCCTCGCCCCAACCATATTGGCCGTCATCGGAGCAGACTTTAACAAAGAGCCAACGGGGTAGCACCCGGAAGTACTCTATCGATGTGATCTTAGCCATTGCTGGATATATTTGTTGCGAAAAGCGGGATGATTTGTCGTGTGGAGGGGAGCTTATGAGGTGTTCAATAGTTTGACGTGCTTGGCTCGTTGGCTCGTTATATAAACGTTTGTAAGATAGATGAACGGTTGCAGAAGAGAGACAGCTGAGCTGGCAGTTGGGTGAGGATTGGGGAAGAAATTGGGGGAAGAAGAAAGGAAAGGCAGGAAGTCAATGGTGGAATATATAGAAGCTATTGTGTCAAGCAGGGGGGGTTTTACAAGTGGGAGGGAGGTAGGAAAGCCAGCGCGCCAGACGGAAAAATCCAAGCAGGGTTCCATGGCAATAAATAATGCGATTGCTTGGGAGGAACTTGTGCCTGAAGAAACCGTAGCCCGGCAGGAATCTGTCGGGGGGTGTGGGCATAGTGGAGAAGCACCGACGACGGTATCAGGAGCGGGCAGGAGGAGTAGGAAGAGGAGCAGCCCTCCTCCTCCTCCTCCCCTTCCAACTGGATCTCCTGCTCGTGCGTCAACAGGGCCTGTTGGCTAAGGAAAGTAAGTATTTTTTCTCATCGGGAAGCCTCTTCTCCTATCTCCCTTCTTTTTTTCCCCGTTATAACCCCCGTTAATATCGATAGGTTGCCTAAGAATTAACATGAGGCCCTTTCATCTGAACCCACGGGATAAAATCGGCCATGGTCGTGGACCGAGTCGGAGCGAAGTTTCAAAAGGTATGAGCCGAGTAAAATCTCGAAGGATGGCTCCGAATATTCCCAAAAGCCAGGGTTTTTATTTTAGCTCCTGGTTCAAAAGTCGGAAAAACCAGCCAATGCCTCAAACGGGTCTAGAATACCGGAGGATAAAGGTCATTTTGCGTCATGATGGGGCTGTTGGCACTGTTCTGAGATCTGTGCGAGCTGCATCGAACTATTGGCGCTTGAGCAGACATGCTTCATGTATGTACGTCCTGGCATGGTTTGTCTGTTCTTCTTTGCTTTTCTTTACCTCTCTAGCCTCTTAGCCCTATCCTAACCCCCGTAGTCGGTTCTCTAACTTAGCTAGCCCTCTAGCTCTGACCCCGAACGAAATTTGGCCCTCTATCGTGGCCATGGGCGGAATAGTGGGTTGAGAACAGCTTGCAAACTTGCAACTTGGATATTGGCTAAAAGACGAGCGAGTCCGTGAGCTAGAGAAGAGCCAGGTCCCGGAACTAAACGGGTGGGTCATTCTTTGGAAGTTGCCCAACACGACGAAACCTAGATTATGCCAGCATATCTCTCTGATACTCCAGCTAGCGAGTTGGTGGCCTCCATCTAGCAATGTGATCATCAAGATTGGGAGAGATGCAAGCTTGCAACCGTCGAATCAGACACACGGTTTCCTGTTCGGGGACAAGGAAGCATGCATGGAGCAAAGGAGGAGCCAGCCAACTATTGCTGTTATAGGGCAGCCTGCTTGAACCGCGCAGAAACATAAAAGAAGGTTCGCTCACTGGTACAGAAGCGAAAACGATCTGCCATGTGGCGGGGTCCTGACAGGGATCCTGCTCCGGCGGTGACGATTTCTTGGGTCCTCAGTTGGGGCTTCTTGATCTCGCTAAAGTCGTGAGCGTTCAGGATTATATTGTGTCATGGTAGTCAAATCAGGATGTGGTTGAGATTGCATTTTCTTGACGTCCTCTTCCCTCATAGCGCTCATAGCGAGGGCGGTCTAACATATCGCTGTCGAGCCTCTTAGATGGTCTCTTTCTTTTACCTCATCGCATGCACATTTTTGGTTTGGCGTGGCTCGCCTGGCGGTGCCTGTTGGATGTATATATATATTTTTTTTTTTTTTTTTTCTTTGCGGAAAAAATAAAATAATCCTTTTCACCACCAACCTATAAAAGGAATCGCTATTGATTTGTTTGCGATAAGAGCCGTTTCTTGAGGTTAGGCGTGATATCGCTCCCAGAACGAAAAGATAATGCTGCGGGTTAGCTAGCTCTATGCAGCAACGTTCTTAGTTTCGTGCCGGTAGAACGGTTTGGTACCTAGTGGGTAGTTGCACAAGAATTGAAACAAACCCAGGAGACCTTTTTCTTCCATCGCTGGAGGCTTTCTCCAAAGACTAAGCTCTATCCGGCCAGGTTTTTGTTGAACGGAAGGAAACTTTCGCACATACTAACAACCTTGAACGTTGCAAAGCTAACATCTGGAAGGATATACTGTCACAGCTCTTTATCCTTCTGGCAAGGAAATTCGGAGTTAGTTAGATTAGCATCGAGGCGGCGCGGTGGTGAGCTGAAAAGTTAGGCTTTTGCTTGTTTTGTAACCGAGGCGAGCTATTGGAGGAAGAAGAAGAAAAAATAAAAATAAAAATAAAAAACGCTTCTTTCTTGCATGCACAATCTTTTTGGATGCATATCAATTGCTGTCTCGAGTGAGCTGCGAAGTGCGTCCCTGCATGCCGTCGCATCATGTGATCCATACCTGCTGAAGAATGGGAACTAAGATACTCCTTGATCGCTTGCAGGCTTCTGTCTTAGGGGTTAGCTTTGGAGTTTTAGATTGGAACCAATGGTTCGCTCTCGGAATTGGAGGTTTGGCCCCGTCCAGGAATGAAAGCTAACAAGTTCTATAACACCGGTAGGACAGTATAGGAACAGTGGACAACCGGGGACCGGTTGATTGCTGACTGCTCCCTATGATGCTCTCATGTGTCCCCCATCCGAGCCGTTTTGGAGGTTTGTGGCATCTTAGCCGGTCACGCCATGGAAAATCCGGAGCTCCATGGTTTTATGCACTCCGGAACCGAATCAAGCCACCGGCTTTTTGACAGACACGAAACTCAAAATATTGCAGAAACGGATGTTGCAGAATATGGGAGAGTTTTTTTTTTTTTTTTTTTTCGTTCTCTCCTCTGTTTCTTCTCGGGGTGTGTTACAGAGCACAGACGAATGTACATATGCAACGAACGGCTCGCGGACGATATGTATACTCAAACATATATATATTGCGATCATGAACCAGGGTGAGAAGCATATGAATGGTATGCGGAGCGGATACGTCGATGTATGCATGTACGGTTTTCGCAAAACAGGACTTTGCACTCTGGCTAAAGTAGCAAAACAGGACGTATACGCATGTCATGTATATGTATAACTATATCGTCGAGGATATATAACTGGGATCCCATCGTCAGCGATACGATCAGTGTGACAAATATAAATATAATCTTCTGTAGACTCCCCCCCCTTGACGAAGAGTTCGAGGATACCTCCCATGGTCCAGCCGGCTGATGTGCATGCCGGTAAGGTGGTAGCAGTTCTGTGAGCCCCGTAGAATATCAAATCCCATTAGGACAGTGTTCAATAGGCTGGATTGGGTATGTGCTTGCAGGCGAGTTTTGCTAGCAGTTGCTGCTTCGAGGTTGGTGGCTGAGGTTTGAGGGGCAAAGTAGAAGCAGTTGAGAGTAAAATTGCCTGTTCCGGCAATTTCCTTTTAAAAGTGCCTCCTCACTCTAAAAAAGCCGATTCTTTCTCTCCGTCAAATCAAATGACCCGGCTGCGAACAAACTCTAGCAAATCATCATCAACCTCCCAAACCCGCTCGACCGTCGTCGCCAAAACCCGCCGCTACCACTCCCCAGATGCTCTAAGAATCGCCGTGGACCGGATTCTTCACTTCCAGGCTCATCGTGGTCGCCTTACTCCATGATTTGAGGTGTGTGCTTTCGCTTCTTTCTCCGCCGGCTTCTTGGTCCTTCTCTACGTCTGGTCGTCGCAGTTTCCCGTGCGACTGCTTATGCCTATTCCGTCTTGCTGACAGGGGAGAAATAGCGATATAAACTATTACCTTCGATCAAATTTATCAGCGACCTGCAATAGCAGCCCTCCTTATCCTCCCCCATGCCGCCTGCAAATTCGCCGATTGTAAGTTCGAACGGTTCTCGCTGGAGGTTTGCTTTAAATCTCTTCGTATGCTCTCCCAGGCGCCTTGAAAGCTGCAAATGGACTCGAATGGAAACGTGCTAGTGGAGGACGAATGCCTGCCTTGTCCTTAGCAACCCTTCTATGCATGGCGTTATTAAGATCGGACAGGTGCTAGAAGCGGAGGAGCTATTTTTTCATGTAATCGGTCTGCCTGCATGCCTGTTCTGTGGCCCGACCAGGCTTCTGGACAGTGTAGGAAAGAGGAAACGAGGAAAATTGTTTTGTTCTGGGTATGGATTATAGGGACTGACATGTCTGGTGCGCTGGCTTTGCAGGAACTCCCTCCTATAACCGCTTATCTGGACCTACTAGAACCATCAGTAGCCCAGTCCCACCATCAGGCCAACAGCCAGCATTCCCAGCAATCACAGCATGCAAGTATGCAGCCTACAACGGTACCCAATCCTTCTGAATCGCGACCTACTAGGTCAAGGCGTGAGCCGTTGTTACCAAGACCACGGGCTGTCCGAACTCCACCCCCGTCATCGATAATCAGTGCTGTTGCTCCAATGAACTTAGTCGACCTGGAGGAAGCACGGACTATCGAAAACGCTGTAGGTCTAGCGCAACGTGCCCTAGAGGAGGCTACTAGTTTTGCCCGGCACTCTGCCAATCGTAGGAACAGGGAACGCCAGAGATATCAAGAAAGCTCGCCACCCTTATCTAGGCGATCGATTGAAGAACGTAATAATAGTGGATATGGCTCCCGACCCACAGTTCTTCGACCCGGCCAGTCGCAGTCCTTGTACGGCTGGGCCCCACTGACGGCCTCTGCCTCACAAGAAGCAGCATCTTCGCAAGCTGCTCCGAGAACCACCAACGCCACTACCACCACTACCACTACCACCACCACGCCGCCTTCGCCATTCGAAAGTTTATTACGGAGGGAGATCTTGCCTCCCCGCGCCCCGAGTCCACCTAGGAGACGTCAACCTCAGGCGAATTCCGCCAATGCAGCTCCAGGTTCTACGCCTCCACCTCCACGGCAACTCAGCCAATATTCACTAGTTAGTGATAGAGGAAACCGTGGAACCAGCCAATCGACAAGCCCCTACCTGTCACCACTACCGCCAAGACGATGGCAAGACTGGCTAGACGCAATGAACGGCCTTGATGACGAACAAGAGGCGACCACACCTGTGCAGCCACCAGTGCAGCCCCAACGTCAACCTTCGAGCAGAGGTCGCATCGCGCAAAGCGCTACTGCTGCTGCTCTTCTGCGAGAAGCTATGAGAAGTAGTCGAAAACAACCTATCGAGGAAGCTATCAAATATCTTACCAGAATCCAAGATAAAGGTTTTCATTGGACGATTGATGAGGCGGAAGGGTTGATTTCCTGTATATATGGGAATAAAGTTCCGGAAGACTGTTTGGACTTTATCACTGATACCAGTACCTTATATGTCGCCCCGACTTCCTGGTTGACGGCTGGGAGCATCTACAAGGGAGCTCAGTACGCGACCCATCAGAAACCACCCCCAAGCGCCACTTTCCGTGCAACCGATGCTTCTACCCCGGCCGCCAACGGCAGCGGAAACGGGAACGGGAATGGAAGCACCGGCCAACCCGCTGCAGCAGCCAATGACAGGAAGGAGCCTGAGGAACACTGGAACGTCGCCGTTGTGATACAGGAGGTCGACCATGCACGTAACCGAATATCTGGGTCAATGCGAGCCTACGATGTGCCAGACACCCAATCGCCGACGCGTACCAGCAGTATCAACACATTCTGGGAAGGAGAGATCATTGATTTTCATACGAATGGACTCGAGACCCTCAACTCGATAATGCCGAGTAATACCCGGATTGATGAGAACTATTGGAAGAAGTTGGAGCCTTTTGCCGGGCATAGTGACTCTGAGTTGGCCCAGAAATTGACAAGCAAGAGATTTTTGGAGGACCTGGCGGAGAATTACGTTCTGATGAGGTGGAAAGGTGAGGATCTAACATCCATGTCTTAAAAAAAAAAAAACAGAAAAGGATTCTAACAGTCATACTAGAACAATGCTTTGTGGAACCTGCTTCTCAAGACTCGGGCCTCACCATTACAGGGTTCTACTTTGTGAGCCTTTCGAGAAAAACTGGCAATATTGAGGGATACTATTACGACCCGCATAGCGCTCCGTATCAGCGATTAGAGCTGGTCCCGACGCCGAAGCGTTACTTCCCAGCCTATGATTTCCGGTGAAGCAATTGCTTTAGGATCTTTTTTGTTTTTTAGGGTATGATTTTTCCGTTTCAAATTCCGGAATACAAAAAGCCTCTGTTGATCCATGGAATCAACCCGAAAATTTTCACAAACAGTCCATTTTGCTTTCATCCACATTTTTTTTTTTTTTTTTTTTTTTTTTTTTTTTTTTTTTTTTTTTTGGTTTTGGTTTTGTTGGATATAAAAGGTGATGGGCTATCGACAGGTTTCCTTTGACGAAAAGCGATTGACGGATGTTTTTGGTTTCCTTTAGTTTCTTTATTATTTATTTTCACTGACGCCAGACGGCTCTTCTTCCCCTTCTTTTCCTTGTACACTTTTTTCTCTTTTCTTTTCTTTTCTCCCTCAGTTTATCTTCCAATTTCTTCTTGACAAACCGCCATCCTTCGTGGCCTTACCTCTATCAAACTCACTACCGTTCCCAATTGCCCATTTCTCATCCCCTCCTTTGCGCAATTACTTGATTTCGATATCGAAGCTTTAGCCTTCGAATGCAGTCATCTTCATGGCTAAATTATTTTCTTTCTTGTACCTTGTTTGCTCTGAACAGTTTACTACAAATTATTGGAATGACGACAATTTGGAGGGCGTTCTCTTTTCTCATTATTATCTTCTCCTTCCCCCTTTCCTTTTTTGTTTCCCTGGCGTTTACCCCCGACTTCCTTTTTTTTGTACTCGTCGCCGGCGTTTTTATACATTTCTTTGTCACACTCCTTCCCATTTCTTTCTCTTCTATATATTTCTATTTCCCAAACCTTTTTTTTGTCTACTTTCCTACTTCTCACTTTTCTTTTCTTTTATCCCATCGAACCGAACGAGGAGGATCGCAGTGAACAAAAAAAATACCTACTACCATCCATTCCTTCCGAAACTCCTTTCCTTTCCATTTCCATTTCACTTACCTCATCCTCCATTTCCTTATCTACTCCTGTTAGTACACCCGGGCATTCGACAAAAAGAAGATGATATATCTTCTTTGTCGGGACAAAAAAATGCTTCAAACCTCTTTTTTTCTTATAAGTGGTTTGCTCCTCTTTTTTTTTTCTCTTTTCTATTTCTTTTTTTTTTCTTATATATATGTTTATATAGAAAAAAAATATTTATTTTTGTCGAACAGATGGTGGTGATTTGATATGATGCCGTAACTCTTCCCCTCTGGTTTCTTCGGGTTTACGTTTTACGTAAGGGGATAGATCGATTTGTGATGGAATAGTCTGCATATCCGATTTCGTTCGGGGAGGTCGGACATCCCCTTTAAATTTATTGTGATAAGATCGCAGTACCGAGCACTGACATGTAAATATAAATATAAATATAAAACTCAGCTGAAGTCGAACATGCAACTTTCAATAACCTGACCTCCAATCTAGCCTAACAACCTACGTAGCTACCAAAAAAAAAAAAACAGGATAAAAATTTAAAAGGCGAGGATAGCGGAGTATACACATAAAAAAGAAACAATGTCCCCAGAACCCTTCGAAACCCCTGCACCACCAACCGCAATCGCAAAGGGCCTCGACACCCTCCCCGCCGCGATTCTGGAGCGCATCTTCGAACTCGTTAGTTTAAAAATACCACAATCCTCAACACGATAACATACTTAATTATATAACCACAGCTACCCCTCCACTCCCTCAAACCCCTCCGCCTGACAAATAATAATATAAAAACGATAACCACCCCCATACTCTTCCGAACAGTCACCATCTCTACTGATGTCAAGGACTCTACGATTTTACGATCAGATACTAAATCCCTGGACGTGTTATTCGAAAACATCCGGGAACTTGTTATCCTACACCCTTCTTCGCGAGCATCGTACAACAGCGGAGACGGGGGGGTAGACATAAATCCCCTCCAATCATTCATAAGTAACATAAAATCCCTAAACTCCCTCCAGTATGTATCTAGCCTACCCTTAGTATATATATACACCACACTAACAAAAACCAAGCTACCCCCTCCCATCCCCCCTCCTCTCCCCCCTCCCATCCCTCAAATCCCTAACCTTCACCTCCCACCCCTCCTTCACAATCCTCGACTTCCTAACCTCCTTACCCCCCCCTCTCCCCCAAATAACATCCCTAACCCTCAAAAACACCCCATCAGACACAGTCTTCAACTCCTTACAGCCCACATACCTCCAAACCCTAACCTCCCTAACCCTCACCACCCCACCCCAAACCACCACCCAGTCATCACCATCATCCTCATCGAAGAAAAAACTAAAATCCCTGGTGAAAACACTCACGAACGTGAAACAACCCTTCTCGGAGACTGTATACGACCACCTCCGTAAGAACTCGATCTTTCCGACGTTCTTAAACGTCCAGTCGCAATCTGTAAACCTCATCTTCTTCCTCCTTGCTTACCCGGCGCCGTCGCAGGAGACGCTTAAGACTTTGGAAATAACTCTGGATCCGTATTTGTCGAAACACACATCTCGGATTATAGAATTCGTTGATGCATTCTGGGAGTGGACGGTGGGGAATCATAGGTACACGTTGAAAAGATTAAAATTCTACCCTTCAATCCAACCTACTTCCTCCTCCTCCTCCACCAAAACTAAAAAAATCAAAAAAATCCACCAAACCCTCCTAACCTCCACCCTCTTCGACTTCCGCTTCCCCCACAAGGACTCCCTCAAAAAGCTAGAAAACCTAAAACACCTAGAACTAGGCGGTCTAGAAAACGAAGGATTCTACGAACTCATCGAGTTTGTAATCCTCGAACTGTCCGGTGCCGACGGTAACACCAATCGTATCAAGGACAACAAAAATTCAGTTTCACACGTAGTCTGGCATTTCTACGGACTCGATCACGATGATGAAACGATCGATGACAAACAAAGGAAAGAGGTCAAAAGGTTCGTCAAGAGCATGAGGTGGAAATCAAAAAGTGGGGGAGGGAGCACAAAGCTCGATGTGGTGGTTACGATCATCCCTGGCGGTGAGATGGGGTTTACATGTGAAGGGGATTATTTGAGGCTCATTCCTATCACCACCACCGCCGAATCATAAAAACTACTTAATCATATGCATACTACCTCGAGGATGAAAGAGCTTATTCCTTTCAATCTCTATATTGGTCTATATTTGTATCTTCACATGCCTTATTCATACCGTATCATACCATATACCACACCGAACGCGAAAGAGAGCAGGAAGAAGCAGGAGAAGAAGAAGGGAAGAAGAAGAAGAAGGAATAATCTCGAGGGTAACGTTAGGGGAGTTAATATTTTGTTTTGTCTATAATAACTCCCATATTGTATGAATTGAGTTTTCTTGTTTTGTTTTCTTTTCCCAACTTTTGCTTGCAGGAGAGAAGAAGAAAAGAGTCCCTTTGCTTTGTTATGCAAAAACAAAAAGTAGTATAATAACACCCCAGGGAAAAAAAAAAAAAAAAGGAAAAAAGATATTAGACACAGGAAAGATGACACAAGAAAAAAAAAGGAAAAAGCCGTGAAACAATGGGGGGGGAATAGATTGAGCTCAAGTGTTTTTGTTTGCGGGGGGGGTTCTCGTCGGGTTGGATGATGATGATGGTGATGATGAGATATACAATTGGTTTCGGTATCGGGTGGTAGAAGTAGTAGGTAGTAGTAGGAGGTTCAAAAAAGGGTTGAGCGAGAAAAAAAGGGAAAGAAAAGAAATCCATCGAGCGACGTCACGATAGAAAAAAGTTCCCCCCAGTTAAATTATATAAATTTCCTTTTGCAAATTGAAGCAAAAGAGAAAAAAATGACGCAGGAAGGACGAGAGAGAGAGAGAGAGAATTGAAAGAAACAAAAACTTCGTTAAATAATCTAATATCCATACGAAGCCAGCTTCTCGTCCGCTGCCGTTGTGGTGGCCTTCTGTGCTTGCGAAATAAGCTTGACCTGTGCCTTCTTGCGGGCGTAGTAAGCCGCTCCCTTGACTTTTCGGCGTTCCTCCAACCTATTATTGTAGAAAACCCACACGTTAGCAAAATTTATTTCTTCTTCTTCTTTCTCCTCCTGACTTTCCAATCCCGGGGACTCATTTCAAAAACATACTTGCTAACGACATCAGCGTATTTCCATCCGACTTCCTTGCTCAGTCTTCCGACGGAGCAGTACTTCCTTCCAGGCCTCAACCTCAAAACCCTGAGGGCCTGGGGGACGACCATTCGCTTCTTCTTGTCGTATGGTGGTGGGACACCCTCGAAGACCTTGAGACGTTCCATGGCGGCGGTACCGCGGGCGGTCTTGTGGGGGATCATACCACGGACGGCCTTGTAGAAGATGCGGGAGGGGGCACGGAAGTGGAATGGACCGTGGGTCTTGTTGAAACGGGTGGCCTTGCGGAGGTAGGCATGGTACTTGACTGTATATATTTTCAAATCGTCTTGTTAGTTTGGATATTCGATATCGTTATCTATCTCCGTTTTTGTGTCCGTCTCTCTCTCTCTATCCATCCATCTATCATGTCGGTTGAAAAATAAGAAATCGGAAGTCGGTGGCAGTATCTTCGAGTCCCCCTCCTCAAACCTCTCCATCCCATCAAACCTCCAACCCTCCCATCCACCAAAATATATACCCCCAAAACCCCTACGTTCCCTCCAAAAACACCCCAATGATAACTCCCAATACTGCCACCAACCTCCAAGCTCCTCCACTTTCCCAAACACAACATAGGTAGATAGATAGATAGAGAGAGTGTGTGTGACAGAAAAAACAGAGGGGGGATGAATGATCACGCACGCTTTGCCCTGAAGAACTCCCCAGAGATATTCAAATCCTCACACCTGACAACCACGATCTTCTGGCCGTTCAAGAGCTGCTTGGCGACAATGGAGGCGAGACGACCGAGGAGATGGCCCTTGCCGTCGATGACGACCTAATCACACCCAAAACAAATCCCAATCAGCATTCATTCATTCATTCATTCATCCATTCGCCTTTGAAACTCGATCGATCGATCATATATCTTCTCCACCAAACACCCCCATCTCCACTCCCACGAAAGAACCGTCGTAACATCACCCAAACCAAACCAAACCAAAACCAAATCAACCAACAAAAAAAAAAAACAAAGGAAAAAAAATAACATACGACTTCTTCAAATGTCGACATTGCTGTAAAATATGTATGTTAGTTAATTCGTTAGGGAGGAAGTAAACGGAAGGCTTGTCGTCGGGGCGCCGGAGGAGGAGGGGGTCGTGATGGTGTTTTTCGTCGTTTGGGTTGTCGGGGTTTGATGGGGTTTCGAAGTTTTGAAGTTATTTCGATATTACTCCCAATCCAGCACGCCAGGGCTAATCGCTGGAGCTTGCCCTGACTGCCTTTTCCTCTTCCGGGACAGTCACGTGAACATAGGGTTTTTGCAACACAATTCCGGATTTGGGTGTTCACCGCTGACAAACGGTAGGGTTCGTAACAACGCGGCAACACTTCAACACTTTTTGCATTTGTAGTTACCTCTCGGCTTCTAACGGTTCAGCAAAGCAACTGGCTACGAGACTAAGAAAACACCACACCGACATATTATATCGACTATAATCTTCCTTCATAGTAGATAAATGATATGATATATGACAAAATGCTAGTATCTTCTTTCTGTCTCTCTCTACATAAAACCTCAGACCAACCGTCCTCTGTTTAATAGCCAAGTAGGTCATGCCAGGTCAACCCACGTCTACCACCTAACCATCCATATCATGTCATGTCGTGTCTTCGTACCCCTCCATTGATATGACATGGCATATACCCCACTAAATGCTTAGTAGTTATCCTAAACGATAGAAGAAAAGAACAAGAAAAAAGACCCCATACGGATGGGTTTAAAAAAAAAATTATAAAAGAGAAAGAAAAAGAAGAAATGGTCTTCAAAAAGACAAAAAAAAACTTGTAAAAAAAACTTGTAAAAAGAACCCAAAATGTATATAAGAAAAAGATAGAAAGCACAAACGCTACCCATTTGATAAACTTCAACGGCAATATAATTCCTTCCGTCCAAAAAAAAAATGCATGCGTTCGAATCGAATCGTGAATGGTCATAGTTCATCCCCGCCACCATTTCCTCTATAATTCCCATCGAAAAGACAATCCCAAAACTAAAACATCGACGAGAAAGCGAGAAACAAGGAACCCCTTCCACTCCAAAGAGAGAGATATAAAACACAGAAAGGACCCCCAAGTGCGTAGAGTAGAACGAGAAAACCAGGCGGGAAAAAACCTCCAGCTACATCCAAGACGTCTGTCCATATATGGAAAAAAAAAAAAGAAGAACACCTCCCCGACCACGAAAAGAAGCCCTCCTTTGAAAAAACTGGGCAGGAAAACTGAGTAGAGCAAACAAAAAGAAAGAGGGAAAGAAGACGTATCAACCCTTCCTCAACAGGTACTATCCTTTCTTAGCAATAGCCTGAGTCTGAGTGCTTAGCGTGTCCAAAGGAGGCGGCGCTGGCAGTATTGCGTTATGTTGTGAAGTACACCAAGGATGCTCAAGCACTTGACTAATCGTCAATCGCTTTTCAACATCTCGGTTAAGCATGCCCTTTATCAGGTCAATGTTTTCATCACTTGCGATGAAAGGGATACGTATATCATGATCCAGTATCTCATCAACCTATAATAATTATTAGTACCACTCCCAGTGACACTTATGATAATTGGGGAGGCCTACGTTGTAAAATGGGTTCTCCTTATAGATGATCGTGTAAAGAAGGACACCCAACGCCCAGATATCTTGCTCTTTCCCTCGATATGATTTACCATTCAATACTTCCGGCGAAGCGTAGTCTGCAAATACCTAGTTAGTACGATCCCACATAAAACTTTGGGGGAAAATAGAATGTAAAACATACCAATGGTCCCCACGAAAACATCAAAAGGCCCGTTCTTGATGTATGCAGCGCTTCCAAAATCAATCAACTTAATCCTCCCTTCCCCATCCAACACTACATTCTCGTCTTTAACATCTCGGTGCACGACAAGTGCCTTCGTGTGCAAGTGCTGCAATGCCTGCGCAACTTGTTGGAAGATACTCCTGCACTCTGCTTCGTCCATTGTCACCTTCAACTCGATGTAGTCATACAAATCCATCCCCGGTAGGCCGTGAGGCTTCATTTCAATATAATAATTTATATCATCTTCAAAAAAGTCCTCCATCTCAACAATACACGGATGTCGTAGATCGTCGCGCTGAAGGTAGTTCAGAACGTGGATTTCCAACGGAACGGTACCGAGCTGTCGGTCACGCGTCCAAGTATCGACCAAGATTCGTGATTTGGTAACATATTTCAGGACGACCTTCTTATTCTGGTTCTTTCGGTACCGTGCCAGTTTCACCTGGCCGTATGCACCTTGTCCCATGTCTTCTAGGATTACGAAGTCCTTTACCGTCTTCTTATGTCCATCTAGTAGTGAGTGTTCAACAACCTCCTTCTTCGGTGGCGGTGGCGGTTGTGGTTTCTTGATGTTCTCTTCGGCGAGAACTCGTTCCAGCTGCCTGGTGATGGCGGCACCTTTAGGTACGTTCTCTGGCTGGGGGACGCTGTCTGTTCGTTGGAAAATCGGGGTACCAGTCTGGCCGGGCGATGGCTGATGTGGTGGAGTTTCGGGTATCAGCTTTTGTAGTCCTGTCAAGGGATCAAGCTGTTCTTCGGAGATCGCATGATTTCGCGAATATGTGACCCAAAGAGCGTACACCAGCTCGGACTTATCTCCGAGCGGCTCCGACCCTTCTGGGTCCATAATCGCAACGTCAGACTCTGAAGTCACAACCCTCATCTGGACATCCACCCTCAGCTCTCCTCCATCTCTATGTTTGGCGCTGAGTCCCGTTGGCCTGAAGAATGCAGCAGCAGCGTTTTCCTTCCCATCTCTTAAGGCAAGTATGGCTCTAGTTCTCCTAAATGAATGCTCCGGAACTACTATTCCATCCACCAACTGAATCTTATCTTCCGTCTCCAAGAATTTCAACATCCGATCGAATCCAGGTAACAACTCCGTAATGTGTAGTCCAGCAGGTTTCGACTGTCCGAATAATGCCGATGAAAAAACGCTATTCGAGCTCTGAATAACTAGCGATGATGCCGATAAGACGAGGATCCCCGCGATATGTGGGAAACTCGAGATCTTTAGCTTATGTTCTGACGGCCTGTGCTCGACCGTGCACGGTACCGAAAGGCCAGCCACATGCTTAGCGGTGTACTGTCCGTTGTTCTCCAACCTGCCAAAGTCTATCAGGCCACTATCATCACCACGTCGAGGTAGCCCAGGCAGCAGCTGCGCAACTGAATCGCCAGCATTGATCGGTCGGTCCCCGAATATTTTTTCAGGCTCCCCGCCAGGCGCGACTGTGCAGCAAGATGCGTTCTCGTCGACGTTTAGGTACACAACATCCTCATTAATCTCCTCCAAAACCCAAATTAAACCGGTTCTCTTCTCCTTAACCCAAAGGCTTGCGGCACCGATCTTACCGTTCCGCTTCTGGATTGGCACCACATCTCCACACAAAATAACTCCCCTAGATTTATTCTTATTATGATGTGGATTCGATACATTTCTAGTAGCAGGGTCACGACCGATGTTGTGCAACTCCTCGGTTCTGGACTTCCGAGCCGCAGACTTGGGTTTTGAGAGAGCTCGTTGGAGAGACGTCATAGGTGGCGGGGATTGCTGGCGGTACTGTCCGGATGCGCCGGGTCCTCGCAATTTTTCGGCCAGCCAGTCCCTTCGCTCTTCCTTAACAACCTCCAGGATACCGATCTTCCTCACTTCTGCCTTGGTGACACCGAAGACCAGACAAGCTAGGTCGTTGGCGGCAAGGATGGTCCACGGGTAGCTAGATGTGGTTGTGAAGATTGCTTGGGAGGCAGGGGCATATCTGTTGCTGTGATTATGAACTGTCGGACCGCTGATGCTCCCACCTCTGGCGGGAGCGGTCCCAATGGTGGATAGAGGGGCTTCACCGATGAGGTATGGTTGCGCCAGAGCTTCCAGGAGCTTGGTCTGGAGGCTTAAGGGCGACGTGTCGGTGTAGGTGCGCTTGAGGCTTGGCCTGCGGGTCGGCGGAGGGGAGGTTTTAGCTGTAGAAGCTGATTCGTTTGTGGTGCTACGGGAGGACGTCTGAGAGCTGAAAACACTCTCCGAGGGGTCCATCTGACCGGGTTCGTCGGTGAATTGGAAGTTGCCGTCGGACTGCGGGGGGGATAACGGGGAGGAGGGCATGGAAGCCGCTGCTTGATTTCTGAGCTGGAAGTTCCTATCGAAAGGGTTCGAGTCACCGGTCATGGCGGGACCGGTGGCGGGACCGGACATCGGGGTACTGAGAAGAAGATCCTTAGAGTCGGGACCGACCAGCAGGTTTGCCTTCTGCAACAGCTCCATCATCCTGACCATCTCCTCGTCCCCCTCAACTTTAGCTTGCGCACTAGCAATCATTGGGTTCGCACCGGCCCAGCCCAAGCGATCTCTCATGAACTCTATGCTCCGTTTCAAGATGTTCTGACGGGTATGGATGGCATCGTCGGATTGATGAGCGAAGGAGAAGGAGTGAAGGGATTCTGTGGGGAAGCGTACTAGGTCGTCGCAGGCGCCAAGGGTGGGGGATGCGGACATGGATAAGGAACCGACACGGGAGCCCGGGAGGGAATGAGAGGCGTGGATGGGAGACGATGGAGGGATTTGCTGTCGGATGCGTCGCAAACCCGAAGAATAGACGTGATCAGCATCGCCCACGACAGGGTTTCTAGAGGAGACGACCACATTGTCAGCCATTGGTATCACATGCATGAGTCCATCTCTGTCTATCCATATTTCTTTTAACATAGACGTGTCAATTGGTGGTATATGAAATCACAAGATATATATAAGCCATTGGACTTATATATGATAGGACATATATATATATATATATATGTATATAAGAGAAAGGATGTATATAGATTTATATTTAAAGGGAAAAAGAAAGAGTAAATGGAAAGAGGTGGAGGAGGGCAGTACCTCGACAAGACGTCGCCGGTATCGGTGTCTATGGAGAATCGTATCCTAGGTGTATGATACGAATTGAGGGCGGATGGGAGGTTGATAAGACTGGTGCTCTTATGAACGGGATAAGAGCGAACCGTGCTACTGGAGGAGGAAGAGGAGGATTGAGACTGTTCGGACCCTGCATTTTTCAGGGAAGAAGAGGCTGTAGCTGGAGACTCGACAAAACGACCCATGGTAATGACCACACACACACACACAGTTTGTTAGCTTAAGAGCTTAAATTTTTTTCCTTCCCAACCCTTCGGTACTTTTTTGTTTGGATCAATTCGGAAGGGGGGAGGGACGGGGAGATATTATAGTAAATTGGCAGGATTTTAAGTGGTAGTAGTCGATAGTGCCAATTATGGAGGGAAGTAAGTGCAGGTTGGTGCGGTGGCAGCTGACCGAGTTAGAGGACAGCACTTTTCCCTGCACGGCGATGCAGAGAGCTCACCACCCCACGAAATGAAGATGAAGAAGCGTAAAAGTATCTCGGGAAGACTGAAGAGAGAGAGAGAAAAGAAGAGGGGAAGGAATACCGGGTTTGCTGCCATCTGGGAGGACCATTTTTGTTTGGCACGGGCCGAAGCCAATGGAGGCCAGGGGAGTTCCTTAGCTGGGCTTTTGCTTTGACGGTGACGATGGACGATTCGATGGGAGCAGGCCGTGAGGGAAGGGGGAAAGTCTCCGAGAGCGAATGGACAAGGTTGTTTAACGAGTGTCGGGAAAGCGACCGGAGGAATTGAAGCTTCTGGCGAGGGGGTCGGACTGTCGTGATCGATAGCTGGTGGCGGTTGGTGAAGCTGGTGAAGTTGATGGCGGTCGATGGTTTAATTTGTGGTTGAGAGGTTGAGGGTTGGGACGAACTGAGGAGATTCGTTGGCCAATTATAAGATATTGGTGGTGAACTGACGTACATTCGTTTCTGTCTAGAATTTTCTCCAGACCCATGGCCGGTCTGTCTTCTTGGCTCCAATGGGCTATTACTTTAAACAATCCTTGTTTCTGGTAAATAGACTCGACATCTTTTGTTATTAATATTAAATCAACCTGAAAGAATTGACTGCACATGATATATACTCGTGGTATACTGGATCCAGCATTCCTCAGCTGGAATGCTAACAACAAAAACAACACGGTTAAGATGCATCTGCTTATATTAGTCTCGTATAAGGTATCTAAGTATCACGTATATAAAGTTGCGTGTATATACAGACCAGTCAATCGATAATAATCCCGCTGGATATCCGCCGGAAAATCAGCAGTCATATACCTGTAAAACATCGCATAATAGCGCACTGGGGACAACTGCTCCTGTCCACAATGCAATAAGAGGGCAACGAAATAGAATTCTCACCAGATAACTGATATCCAGATGGAATCATAACGACCAGCTCGCCAGACGACCCAACTAGTACGACAGTGAGAAACCGGCTCAAGGGGTCGTTGTGCCAGACATTTCAAAAGCCAAACTGACGACCCCCAGCGGTAAACTCACCAGTACCAGTTAGCCTCAATATCCGAACGCCGCCTCTATAAACTTCCAAGAAACAATGGCTTGAATCGATCAATCCAGCTGAACTTGGATCCGTGGAGTGCTGCTGAACCCTAATAAAAGAACGAAGAACAGGATGACACGTACAGTACCGACTGCGTTCGAAGATAGAGAGAGAATATGGCGGAATATTCACACGGCCCGCCCTCCTTTGTATCCTTCGCAGGCTTGATTTATGTATCATTTTTCTGCGAAGCGATTTTAGGGGACATTTACATTTACACTATAATCAATTTAGGACTAAATTATGGTGAGGTAGAGGTTTGTTTCGAAGCAAGTTGTTTTTCATAAACGAGAGAGCAATATACTACCTAGGTATATATCAGATATAGATATTATCAACCAATCACTTAAGTAATTCATCTGATGATTACTTATCTATATAGTATTTATAGTATAAAATATTGGATAATATTTTCGAAATTTCTTCTTTTTTTTTGCATTCTTTCAATTCTAATTCTCATTCTTTTTTTCTCTTCAAAATTTATCTTGGTTATTATATAGATCAATTGGGAGACTGTATTCATCATAAGTTGTTTTAGTCTATACCAAGCAGGGCGTAAACTCGTCAAACTGGGAGCTCGAGTGAAAATAGCATTTTAGTTCTGGGGGACGCTGCATTTCCCTACCAAAACCCTCAAAAGAGGGGAAACAACTTCAACTAACTAATCAACCTAGCTAGCTACCTAGCTAACATTCTCTAACCAGCATCAAGTATGTATGCTATGCACATGCAAGTTGACACAATATCTTTCAAACCTTCAATCCATCCCATCCCAGTCAAAAAAAAAAAATGCAAGAAACGTTTCACCTGCCAGCAGTCTACATTCCACGGCCAAGTCCCAAAAAAAAAAAGTGTTCTCTTTCCCGAACTAGGTCCGGCATTAGCCTCATGCCAACGACGCCCCCGAACCAAACCCAGACCGGAACTAGCAGGGCCAGCTAGACGTATTAATACCAAAGTAACAATTCTGCCTGTATGTATACGTCTGTCATAACTGTCACTGCATGTTCTGTTCTGTTCATGACAGGACGGAATTTCGAAAACAGGGACAAGGGCGTGGAGGGATTAAAAAAAACAACGGTGCACGCGGCGGGGTACATACGTTGGTTGATTAGATTTGATTTGATTCGGCTTTTATAAACCTTGAAATTTTTCCCGAATGCAGTTGGGGGAGAGAAAAAACTAAAAACTAGCGTGCGTAAAAAACTTGGAATGATTCTTTTTTTTTGCCTCCCGCATATATGCTACGCAGTAGTTACTTGAGTGTTATGCAGAGATGTGTTGGAGGTACCTGAAGATAAAGCTGTTGTTCAGCCTTTGGCGGGGTTTTATCATGCATTGTATTAGCTACTAAGAGCTAATAAATAACATTCATAAAGTTGTAAAGTGGGTTCTGCCGAAGAGGAGCTTCATGAATTCAACAAAAATAAAATTACGCCGCTTCATCTTCTTCCTCGACAGCGTGGTGTTTATACCACTCATCTTTTAGCAGATCGGAATCCCTTAGCTCCTCCGCACGCTCCCTATCAGTACCCTGGCGGCACAAGCCTAAATCAATTAACCTCGCCCCCAACGTCGATATCGTAAAGTTATCGAGTTTTATATCCCCATGAACTGCACCCGCCTTGTGAAGGGCCTGGACAGCCTTTCTCGCTTGTGCCCAAAAGTCCACATCTACACAATCGGGTGAGGCCGCCTTGCCACAGTGCTCTAGAATAAGAACTCTTAGCGACTTCATATACGTCCCTGCCGCATATAGTTTGGGAATGTAGCTCCCCTGTAGGCTCTTCAACTTTTGGTATCTAAAAATTCAGATCAGTAATACTCTAGAATTTACAGCCAGCTGCAGAGCATGTAAACGGGTGCTTCTGGTCAATAACAGGAAGGGTACTAACGCTTCAATCTCCTGGTCAGCGGCCTTCTTCTTGATGTTGGTATTTATTTCGTAGACTTTAAACACGGCCTTCTGTGATTCTAGTCGTCTAGGGCCTAGCTGCGATCGGATTTCGCCCAACATCACTGTTGCGGTGTTTCTTGTTACCCGCTCGGTGAGGTACAAATTCATTCGTTCCCATGGGATTTCTGGATCATCCTTTTCCTTCCAAGTACCCCGAACGACGAGATCTTCGATCTTTAAGATATGAGTTCCTGATGGACCTCGCTCGATGGGCGAGTAGTGGAAGGACCCGACGGTAACAACACGGTGACAAATGTACGTCAAAGCCGCTACAGGGCTTTCGGTCCCTGTATCTGAGAATTTGAATGGCGGGGATACCTCTAATCCAGAGTCGCCGACTCGCCGAAATAAGTACAGAGACTCGTAGTTACACAATACCCCGAATTCTAAGTTGTTGTACGTCATGTAGCCATAAAGTTGGCTAACTGCTTTAACGAGCCTGGTGGGTGGCTCGTCGCTCAAACGCTCGTCGTTAAACTCCTCGACAAGATTATTCGGTGTGGTCAATGCCCAGGGGGTTTTCCACTCAACAACCAATTTACCTCTACCTCGTTCCGTTGGAGTGTCCTTGACTACAAACACACGGTCAGGGTCGCCCAAATTACAGCCGGCCCTGTGGTGGCAGAAATGACCAACAATTCCGAAACACTCTTCTAATATTGTCAAAGCCGGTGATTCGTATGCCTTTTCGCCAAGTGAAACAACGTCGTTTTCGTCTGAGCATGACGCTGCTCGATTTGTTCTCTTTTGAGTGAAACCGATGTGTTCAAATTCTGATGACTGGAGGTCCACCTTCTTTGTTAGCTATCTGTTTCTTAATACATTCTCCTCTTTCAACTCCGATCTTGTAAATGGTACTTACTTCGAAGCTAAGTTTTGGTTCAAAAAGTTCCTTGATGTCCTTCTTGATCCCCACCCACTCGGTTAAATCTGACAGATACTCACGGGGATGCGCAGGATTCGTTGTTTTGATGGTGGAACGTGGCTCGCAAATTATCAACTCAGGAGCTGCGATTGCCTTAAGATATTCAGAGAGCTGCATGACGGGCAGCTGCAGGCCCGCGACAGAGAACGGAGCTTTGAAAACTGGCACGTCAGGTGGGATAGCGAGGTGTGATACAGAGGGCTGGAGCGACCTTGCGAGATCAGACTTCGGTGCAGGGTCAGTTGAACGTCGAATGTTGAAGTTTGTAAGTTGTAAGTTGATCTTAATCTAGTGTTATAACGTTTCTAGTAGGATGGTTGTGGTTTACCAGGTAAGGTTCTGGAACTCCCTGGCGTTGTTTGGGCTAGAAGCTTCCTGCTGAGGCTGGCCTACGGTAGCTAGTAGGCGATAACGTGGATCTTGAGGTGGTCGTGGAGCTTTGGAGGGGTTGGTCTAGGCTGTAGATATGGTTGAGGATGCCAAAGCTGGGTATGGCGAACGATTCTACTGAGGGCAATTACAGATGCAAGTCTACCAAGTTAAATTATATACATCTAGAGAATCTCCCTCTGTTTTCCAAATTCGGATCTAATTTTGGAGAACCTTCTTTTTCTTGTGTTGGGAGAAGGTTCGGGACTGTGTTGACCTGTGTTGGATTTTTTTGGATACTGAGGCTCGGTCAGCGTAGTTTCTATACCGATAACTACCAGCTAATTAGAACGAAGCGAGCAGTGTCTATAAACCTCTAGCACTGTTTAAAAGTACATAAGTTCAAGTATACAAGTGGCTACAGCGCGCGCATCCGTTGCGGATTATTGTCCGCCAACATTGTTACGTAGTACATGTTCCCTTCTTACAGGGTCCAAGCCGGAATTTTCTTGGGACCAGGGGGGTAAGGTATACCCTTGCATTGTCTTTCGGGTGGATGCCGCTTTTTTCCAACCCTTGTCGCTTTTTTTCCCTCTTGCTTGGTGAACCCTGGCTGGGGTCATGTCAGCCAAGTGTTACGAACATGCGACATGCAACGTCGGTTGGTACGGAGTACATATAAACGACTGTTATGTTACTGCGCGGACTCGAGCTCGGATGTTACTTTGTAATTTTATTCTTCTATTTTTGATGATTTTGGTTGATTGGGTCGCGGTATATGCCCAAATAGGGCCATATAGAAAATACTCTCGTATAACTGATGTCATACATTGGTGACCCATTTAAATTAAAAAAAAAACATGAACGATATTGACAAGAATCTTTTTAAAGGCTTTGGATCTTAATTCTCGGTATTAATGTTTTACAGTAGATTATTCATGCCCATGGTTGATCTAGAATCAAGTATTTACAATCTATTCATATTCTACTGATAATATGTTTACAATATATACACGCGTATACACTCTAAACCCCGCTTCCCCTTTAGTACTCATACACCAAGCTCCAACAATAAATTTCCACAATAGCTGACCAGATCAAACCCTATTTCGCCGGTACCTCCGCGAAGGAAGAGATATCTGAGCCGCAACTTTCAGCCCCTTCTTTCGAGCGTCATTATCAGCGCAGAATCTCTGAACTTCCTCTTCCTCCTGTTTTGTCTTTTCTTTCTTCCCAAAGATTTGCATCGCGGATTTCGTCTGTGCGGCTCTCTGCGATAGTCTTTCTACCATTGCTTCGGCGCTTTTGCCAATATCTGGGGTGACGGTTTTTAAAGCTGATTCGAGTGTCTGTATAAAAAGTTTTTTGTTATTAGTTAGATATAGTTATGGAAAAAAAGGTTGGGGGTGTAGTTTATAGTATTGTGTACTAACCTTAGGATAATCTTCCATAAAATGAAGAGTCGGTGCAATATTCGTACCCGCAAGAAACGAACTAAGCCTGGTCGTATCGAAAAAGATACTCTCCCCCGCCTTTCTCATGAATAAACCATAGTATGCTAACCCCCTGTCTGTCATCTTATATTTACACACCCAGCCGTCTATTGCATTATACATATCCACGGTGGATTTTTCAACAGCGGGGATGCGTATATTATTATACTCCTCCCAGGAAACGAAGTCGGTTCGTATTTTTTCCTCCCTGTGACATTCCTCGACCCTTTGTGTTGAGAATAGACTGAACACGACAGCGAGGAACAATCCAAATTTATTGCCCCGGCAGACTACTTCTTTCGTTATGGGTTTGCTTTGTATGCGTGAGAAGTATAGGACGTTGGGCGGTGTCGTGGCGAGGAATTCTAGGATCATGTATAGCATCTAAATTTGGCAAAAATAAAAACAATAAAATTATTATATGTGTTAAATTTAACTATCACTCGGCAATTCCAATACTGAAAAAAAAAATATTAAAATATTGGCGGGATGTATTTTATACACGCTCCGCACGGCCGGTAGACATCACTCACCTGTTCCCTGAATGGGCACATAGATTCCTCAGCCCAGTTGACGTTAAGATCCTTTATTTTATGCCTCTCCAGATTAGGTCCGCTCATCAAACTAGGGTGATTAGCGCACATCGGATCACCCTCTTCGAAGAACTCTTCGAAATCCTCAAAGCTGGGGTCTTCGGAAGGGTCCTCAGGAGGGGTTTGAGAAAGGTCGTCGGAAAACCCGCCCATGCCGATGTTAAGCTGCAAAGTTTCCAGGGATTTCTGAAGTCCCGAAGTATCGGATAGTTCTTCCAGGCTTTGTCTGTAGAATGGTGATTTTGATAGGGCGGAGGCTAGGTGGATTTGGGAGATTGTTTGGATGGTGAGGATGGTGCGTATCAGCCATGGTGAAGATGGTGGCTTCATGATTGATGTGTGTGCGTGTATATTTTTGGATTACAGAATAAAGATGGATAGAGGCTAATCCGCGAGGGCGTGGCATATATATGTAACCTAAGATGTAGCTAACACGCTGGATTCATGGAATATAGCATGTATGCATGCCAGTCCAATCCATGG
Organism: Orbilia javanica; assembly: GCA_036872735.1. Lineage (NCBI taxonomy): Eukaryota > Fungi > Ascomycota > Orbiliomycetes > Orbiliales > Orbiliaceae > Orbilia > Orbilia javanica. Next base: position 273,789 of record JAVHNR010000012.1, read on the forward strand.
AATATTCCCTCGAAAATCACATATATATACCATCCGCCCTCGAAAATACCTCCGGAACAAGACCTGCACATTCTTCACCGAGCACCTAATTTAAATATTTACCATCATGCAGCTACAAAACACACCAACCACGCAGGTATTATAACCACGCAAGGGGCAAATAACACTCCCCTCTACATCCGATTTAGCTAGTAATTATACCATCCCTGCAAACCTGTCGACTGTCATATAACAAAAATCGTAGACCCGCATGCACACCGTATAGATCTATGGATGTGGATCTAGATTTAAATCGGGATTATATTAGGTAAACGGTTTATGACGCAGATCTACACTTAAATTTAACATGGAGAGGGGGGGGGGATGGGAAAGAGAGGGTTCGAGATGTTTTTCACGTTCTTGGCGATAGCATACATTTACATTCCGAGGTTCGTGTCCACGTGGCCACGTGGTGTGGAGTGTTTGATATATATGTGAAATCGATATTGCTTTGAAGAGAATTTAGAAGAGAGTTTGAGAACAAGTTTTTTTTTTTTAAAGGATCGAAAGTGTGAAAAGATTTAATATTTGGGTTGCTTAGCTTTGGGTATCTGTGAAGATGCGACGAATGGAATAGCTTAACACCCCCAAGCTGCTGTGATGCGACTACATATGTATCCGTACTGGGTTAGTAATCTTATGTAACAGTAGGGTCCTAAGAGAACTTCGACTGGCTGTGATATATAGGGAAGTTTAAACATCCTAACCGAGTATTTCCAATCATGAGATAGATCTAGGTATTTGGTTAGTCACGGTACTGTCGAATTTACACGTATAAGATATGATGCATGTGTTATATGTGTTGGTTCTGTTGGAATGCGCGGAGAAGCCATTTTCGGATTGAATTGTGGTTCGGACTTGAGTTTGGTGTCTGGTATATATATTCTGATTGTATCGATTGACTTTTTTTACTATTTTTTGGTGTATAAGATTGAATAATAGTTTATGGAAAGGGAGTATAGAACCAATGTTTGCATGCTTTCTGTATTCAATTGGGATAGCTCTCAGGAATGTCCAAGAACTAAGTTATACACCTCACCCTGACCATCTACCATACACACACCCCTGAAGTTAACCCCATCCCTCCACCCATAACATAAAACAAAAGGGTCTAAAATCCCCGCCAAGACTACTACCCTATCAATACTCTCCTCCATTATACTCCCAATCCCGGGATTAAACAAGAAGAAGGAGAAGGGGGATGTCGCGCGACCTGCTAGGCGAGTTTGGAGACTTCCAAAGCGGCGGGAACAGTGGTAACAACGGAAGTAATACCACATTTTCAACACCGTCTTATTCTCACTCTCATCATCATCATCATCACCAGAGTTCGGGTCAGGACCAACAGGGGGGTGGGAATATAAACGACCTGTTGGGGTTATTCGGCTCTTCTCCTGCTCCTGCTCCTGCTCCGCCTTCGAATAATAATATCAACATCAGTAACAATGTTAATTACAATAACTACAATAACAATGTTAACAACCAAAGCACAACGTTATTCAGCACCTCCCCAAACCACACAGCCTACGACTTCAACAACGACGCCGCCTTCGACGATGACTTTGGAGACTTCGCGGTAGAGCCATTGCCGAGTACAAACCCAACCTTTGGTCCTTTCTCGAACTCCTCACCTCCCTTGAAACCCACATCTACTCTTCCCCCTTCTTCTTCTTCTTATTACCTCCAAAAACCAGAAATTTTAAAGAAGAATATAGAAATCCAAGAAGACGAGGACTTCGGAACCTTCATCTCAACCCCCCGAGTCCCAACTCCACCACCCACATTCTCTCTTTCCTCCACAATCACAAACTCAAACTACTCCCACCCTTCCCACCCCCCGCCGCCACTTCACACTCTCCTACCATTCCTAACAACCCAACTACTAACCCCCCTCCCCTTCCTAACACGTCTAAAACCCCTCTCCTACCCAGCGAAACAACGGCTCCTAACCTCACCTAAAGTGAAAAACTACTTTATGGCCGTAATCCTGATCTCCCACGTCGTCGGGAGGATCATAGCCGGTAAGAAAGCCAGGGCCCGGAGGAGTTACAAAGGCGTTAAAAGCATCGATGGCGGGAATGGGAAGAAAAACGACGGGTTGAAGGACGATAGGGAGGTGGCGGAGTGTGTTAGGGAATATAATGAAATAGTGGGGAGTCTGAGAGCGGTGGTTAGGGGTATGGGAGTCGTGGTCGTGGAGTTGAGTATTGATATGGCTATATCTACTTCTACTTCCACCGCTGCTTCTGCGTCTGGTAATGCCGGTAAGGGGGGGAATCTTAAGAAGAAGAAGACGGTGGCGAATGCTACTGCGGCTGCTGGGGAGTTTTGCTGGTTATGCGGGTTATCGCCGTTGGATAAGGTGGTTAAGTTGAAGGAAGACGAGATACAGTTAGGGAGGGATATAGACGGGAAGGAAAAGTGGACGGCGGGGTGGGGTCATCGGGGGTGTAAGAATTGGTGGGATGAATGCGGTGGTCGGTTTAAGCCATAACCCTTCCCATTAGAATTAAACTATGTACATGCATAAATATGGTACCAATCAATCAATCAATAAGAGTAAGTAAGATAAAAGAATCTACTGAATAAAAGTCCTAAGCTTCTCCTCATCGGCGCAATCATTCTCAACCAACATCCTAACGGCGACGATATCCTGTCCTTCAACATTCACAATCGAGTACTTCCCCAAAGTCGGTATGGCGGTGATACCCCATTCCCTCCTGAAGACATTATTCTGATCTCTCCACCTATATATAAAAAAAGATAAAATAATTAACCACCCCCATCAAACCCATATAACCTAAAACAAATAATTAAAAAATAATACATACGCAACTTTATCCCCAACCTCAACCTTAGAAACCACCAACTCCTCCCCCTCCTCCTCAAAGACCTTTTCGAACACGGGAATGGCAGCTCTGACGTCCGGACACCATGGAGTATTCGTGATCGGATCCGGCGAGGCGACGAAGAAGATATAAAGCGGACTTGGGGAGAGAGATTCCAGGTGGGTTTGGAGGGATGTCGTGGGGTCTGCGAGGGGGAGGGATGTTGGGGGGTGGTGTTTTATTACCATCTTTTCTTTCTTTCTTTATTTCTCCTTTTTGGTTCTTATTGGGGTATTTATATTTTATGGTGGGTTAGAGGGTTATGGAGTTTTGACGGTGGGGTGGTGGTGGTGACGACGATGGTTGGTTATAAATGTTGGAGTGGGGGGTTAACGTTGGGATGATGTTTGGTGGGGTTTTATTGGACGGTCAGTTGGAATGGATTTGGGACCTTCTCGATTCGAGTTCGATTGAATTTTGGGTAGACAGATTGAATAATAATAATAAAAAAAAAAACAAAGGTAAAAGTGAAAGCTAAACCTTTATGCCCGCATAAAAACAATAACTTACTTACCCTTTTTCTTCTTCTTTCTCATTCGTTCATTCCTTCATTATATAAAACAAAAGACAACAGCCCGGTGAAAAAAGACAATATGCTCTAAGTACTAAGTAGTTTTAACGGAATATAAAAAAATAAAAATAAAAATAAAAAAACGTTACGCTCCCGCCCTTTTTAACAAATGAAAGAAACAAACAGAAATTCCACCATGAAAAGCATATGATAAAAAAACAAGGAGTCTATCCCCATACCGTAATGAAATGCTTTATAATAATAAAGAAAAGCGAGGGAGAGAGAGAGAGAGAGAGAGAGAGAGGAAAAAGATTATTCGCTATCGCTAGCAGGTCCACTCCCAGCTTCATCCAAATCGTCAATAATAATATCCCCGCCATGTTTCGTCTGTCTGGCGATATCAGCATCGAATGCCCTCTGCGCGGCTTCCTGTCTTGCTTCCTGTTCGATCTCCGTTTCGGCTTCTTGGAGGTATGTGCGGATCTCTGAGCAGCTGGGGTCGACGAGGTCGATTGGCTTTTGGAGGCCCTTGTTTTTTATCCTATTCGTAGTTAGTATTTTATAGATACGGTGGTGCTGTATTTTGGATATGGGGGAAGGTACCTAGGATCAGCACCGGCATCGACCAACAGATGAATAAGATACCCTCCAGCTTCGGAATCCTCGGAAGTATACTGAGCAGCAACATGCAACGGTGTATCCCCCTCCATCAGACTCTCAGGATCGACTTCCAACCCTTCCTGATCGAGAAGCATATCCAAAATCTCCGGGTTTCCGTACTTTGCCGCAACGTGGAGGGCCGTCCTACCCAGGGAATCGCGGGATTCGTTCAGGAATCTGGAGAGTGGGGTGGTATCTTCGTCTTCCTCTTTCTTGTTCTCTTCGGATTCCTTTTTCTCATCGGTGGTGGCATCGGATTCCTTCTTTTCTTCGGAGTCTTTGGAGTCTGTGGGGGTATCTTCGGCGTCAGAGGTGGGGAATTGGGAGAGGACTTCGGTCAGGAGGTCGGTGTTGTTTGAACGACAGGCGGCGAAGAGGAGTTCTTTTGGTGAGGCGCCTTGCTGTTTATTAGATTGTATTAGTGTGCTTGTCTGGTATACATGTGTGTACGGGTGTGCATGTGGGTGTGTATTATGGGGTATAAGGGGGGGAAGAGGGTAAGCATACCTCGTCGTGGGACTCGTCATCGACGACTCTTGGGTCTTTGGCCATTTTGGAGCTATTAGTGTCTTTTAAACAGCTATCTGGGTGAACTGGTAGTGGGTATGGTGATAATAGTCGTATCAGCAGCAGCAGCAGGGGTGAAATAGCAGCAGTGGTGGTGGTGGTGAGGTTGAGGTTGAGGTTGAAGGAAGTCGTGATAGAAAAGTGGGAAAGAGACAACAGACGCGGGGTGGCTGCTTTGCCCAGCGAATTTCATCCCATTCGATTTTGTTCGGCTGTGACCCCAAGAAAAATTGCACTTTCTCTTCTTCATCGCAGACAAGCGAGGCATCACCACGACTTCAATCTTTCTGTCTGTCCGTACAATCCACGAATACGAATAAGATAAAAACGACAAGATGCTGTTATTCTGTCCAACCTGCTCCAATTCTCTGACCGTCCACCGCCACCCTTCGACCGGTCAGAACGCCTTGACCTGTCCAACATGTCCATACAACTACCCACTCACCCGTCGGCTCTTCGAACGTCGTAACATCCGTCGCAAGGAGGTAGACGATATCCTCGGAGGAGAGGGCAGTTGGGATAATGTGGATAATACGGAGGTTCAATGTCCCGATGAGGTCTGTGGGGGGGAAAGGGCGTATTTCTATATGGTGCAGATTAGAAGTGCCGATGAGCCTATGACTACTTTTTATAAGGTGGATATCTCTCTCTTGATGCTTCATGGTAATTTGGATGGGACTGACTGGAGGATTTATTAAATAGTGTATGAAGTGTGGGCACAAGTGGAGGGAAGGTTGATTCTGTCTCGTCATCAACCATCGCCATCTTTCTATCTATTGTCTACCTGCTGCTATTACTACAACCTCACCACCACCATCAATTCATCACCACCAAATAACAAAACAGAAACAATGATTATCGACGCATCCCACCTCTTCACCGACCCCTCTCTAAACCCAATCTACCCTTCCCAGCTCCTCATCCTCCTCGAAACCATCAACCGTCCGCTCTTCATCCTCTTCATCCCATCGACCTCAGACAATTCCCCTCCGGACCCATCTGTCAATTGGCGCTCCAGCAACTCAGACGCTTACGAAAAAGTCTGTCGCGAGTTCTCGAAGGGTCCTACCCCTCGATATCTCGCTGTTTTGGAAGTTGGGAATAAAAATGAGTATGTCCATTATATTCAATATTCAAATGTATAGATATATTTATTGATGATTGATGGATGATATAGATGGACCTCCCCGAACAACATCCTAAAATCCCGCTACAGCATAAAAACCTGCCCAATCCTCCTACGCACCCAACTAACAACCCTCCACCCGTCATCCGAAACCGGCATCCAAACCGTCCAATTCACCGCCTTCGACGAACCCCTCCCCCACCAACTCAGACTCTTCAAAAAGGGCGACATAACCCACCTCCCCACCAACCACGCGATCTACAAAACCTCAATCTACCAAGTCCAATCAAAAGATGGCAAGAAAATATGGAAGGGATGGGAGTACGAATTCGACATCGCTTCGTACGAACACAATCGAGCTGCTAAAAAAAAAATCGCGAGGGAGAGGGTTAGGATGCAAGAGATCGAGAGGGTTAGGAAGCTTGATGAGGAGATGATTGAGTTTTTGCGTGAGGGTATGGGGATTAAGTTGGCGAAGAAGGGGAATAGGTATGAAGTTCCTAAAAAAGGGCTCGCGCCATCGATCATTGAGACGGAAGGTGGGGAACATTATCTACACCGCGTGGAAACCATTGCATCGGATGATCAAGACGGGGAAGAACCCGTTGTTGGGAAAGTCGAAGTCATGGAAAGCGATAGCGACTACAGCGATGATCACAAGGGGAAAAAGAAGATGAAGAATAGGGATGAAGATATGGAGAGCATTTTGGAAAGTGGGGTTTACAAGGTGGATTTTGATAAGAGGTTTGAGGTTTTAGAGTAGTTTTTTTTTTACCTTTTTTGATAAGAGAATGGATATGCATATGTGGTGGTCGTCCAGCATCCGAAGCTTGAGTCTCGGGTAAGGTACTGCGTCGGAATAACCCCCCACTTCTTTCCGTGTAACCAAAAACTTAAATAATGGAAGCGGATAAACTATATTCCCCTACTAATGTTTAAGATATTCTGAGTAAAAGTAAAAAATAGTTTGATAGAGGTGGGGGTACGCTTTTGAATAGGGTGTTCCGCCACATACAAAGGGATTACAGGGGTAGTCGTATATGTACCACAAGACTATCAGAGTGTATGTTAGGTAGTTTCAAGCTGTATATTGCTTCACCCAAAAATCCAAAGGGTCGCAGAGACTACGGCAAACTCACCTCCCAAGTTCTCGAGCAGAGGTTCCCACGCAACCAGCTTAAATGCTAGATAGCCCGGCCAAAGGGTGTCCAAGATCACATTATTATCCGCGTGTTATTGTCCTAGGACCAGTATCCTCATATCCCGCCTGTCCTTCTTCAAACCCCCAGCTCTAGCTCTTCTTCTTCTTCATCAGACTCCATAGCGTAGTAGTATTCACCACTCCTCCCACTCATCCTCACAACCCGGCTGATATTAGCGTGCAGCCAGAGGAGATGAGGATGCGGAAGCGGGCGTGAAGTGGGATTATCAGTCCGCAGCCAGATAATGTCGCCGTTCTCTAGAAGCCTTCTCAGCGAGTGGTTGTAGGCTCTTGAGCCAGCTATACCAGGGTCTTGACTTAACTCATATGGATCAACGTCATCCATAGATAAGCTAGGGAGACCAGCTCCCCTTGTTGCCAGCGGTCTGGTTTGACCGGGGAGTTGTGCGTATCTTACTGGGTACTCGGTTGGGATTTTGGAGGCGCAGAAGTTTAGGAGGTCGATTGGGAGAGGTGATGAAGCGTCTTGGGTGAGTGGTTCTAGGACGAAAATTCCTTCGTTGAAATCAACACGGAGTTCAGATGATAGAAGGATAGTGTTCTCCAGGCGGTTGATTAATGTGCCAGCGTCCGTTTGACCTATTACATAGTCATGTATCTTGCGCATAGGTTCTTTGCCAACAAACATGGCTAAGAAATTCCAGAATTCGGACTGGGGTGCATGTTAGTATTGGTGATTTAAGTCTAAGGTGCAGTGTCCTTACTTTATAGCGCTTGGAAATCTTTTTGCCAATCGAGTACGCGATGATATGGCACACCTGCACGCTTTTGCCGGTCCGGTGTGAGACTACGCACCGGTGTTTGTCGCGAATCCTGGCCTGTAGAAGGGGCTTTAATTTAGAAGAGCATGGACTGGGGTATGTCTTCCAAGGTACGTGTCATACCTGATTCGCGAGATCGGTGCTCCGCGGTGATACAACCGAAACACTGGCAAATGTTCGAGCGGGTATGCCAGGTTGTGGTGTGGAGTGTCTGCTGGAGGGGATGGTAGATGCACATATTCTTTGGAGCCCTGGAGAGGATGTGTGTCAGTATTATATATAATATGGAGAGGGTGATTGTTTACAGTGTGATATTGCGCGATCGATTGTTATACCGATCTTATTGAGGCTTTGTCCTAGCTTCTCCAGCTCTACGCCTGAACATCCTTGGTAATCAAGAATTCCGATTCCACTCTCGTTCAACGACGTTAAATCCAGTTCATGAGACAGCGAGAGGACGTGTATCATAGCCCCAAAGCTGGCTGTGATAGATAAATCCGAAGCCTTCAGTGCATCATTAATCAACCTAAAATAGCCATCCGACCTCTTCCTCCTCTCCACAGCATCATCCGACTGAGGCCAGACTACCGTAGCAGCTACATCAGAAACAATCCTCCAGCTTTTATCAGGAGACACCTCACTAGCCGTTAAATCATGAATCCCACGTCCAGTAATCCCGAACGCCTGTATGAATCTTACCGTAAGACCATCGATGTCTGATTCCTTGAAAGCCCTTACTGCGGCGTTAATGTAACCCCGTTCTCTTCGGGTGGAGTTTAGTAGTGTCATGTATTGTCGGGCTATACCCTCGAAAGGCGCCCTCCAGCGGACGTTGTGCTTGTGGCTCCAACCGATTATTCGGGCTGCTGTTCGGGATTTTTCGACGGTGGTTGGGGGTCGGCAGTCCCTGGCTGTGAGGGTGTAATCTTGGTTTTGGATGGTGAAGGTGTGCATGATCGATGTCGCTGTGTGGTTGTTTGGGAGGGTTTATTAAATGGCTTCTATGGATGGGATAGAGCGGGCTGGGATCAGGACAGCGGAAGTTATGTTGATATGAAGGTCGGGTCTCTAGACTACATAGCCTAACTGCTGACTTTCCGAATACCCCGGTTTTATGGTTTACAGCTTCATGAGGAATTTAAACTTTTTACATTTCACGGTTGTATAAACTAGCTCAAAGATTGTTTTTGTCGAATTGAACGGTGAGTTGTTACTGAAGTCTTTCTGTTGTATTTTTGATAGCTTCGTCTGGGAACACCACGGCTTCCTACGAATCGAAAGTGCTATACTATTTGATAGATACGGCATAGGTTTTACTACCTCGAGACTAGGTTTTTTTATTATAAAGCTAGGGTGATTTTTTAAATAAGGTGTTTTTGTTTTTTTGTTTTTTTAAGGCGTGCTATTTTTATACACGGCGCTTTTTATACGGGTGTATACGTGCTTGATATGTATCTAGTCTCGGACCGAGACCCAGCAGCCTATCTAGATCGATATATAAAATGCCTTCCGAAGCTCTTCCAGTTTCTACAAATTAAGATAATGCACGTCTTTAAACACCAGCACCAGAAGATCTAACATCAAATCCATATCGATTGATACTACGAGACTATATTATATAGATTGATACTACGAGACTATATCACCACCATCAAAATGAGTAAAACACCAGAACTAACCCTCTACACAAACCAAACACCAAACGGGTCCGTCCTCCCCATAAACCCCCTTCATAATCATATAAAACCATACTAACATAACAAATACAATTTTTTTTTTAAAAAAAGTGTAAAAATCTCCATAGCCCTAACTCTCCTCTCCCTCCCCTACAAAATCCACACCATCTCCCTCCCAGACCATGAACAAAAATCCCCCTGGTTCACCGCCATAAACCCCAACGGCCGCATCCCAGCACTAACAGACCACTCCCCGCCTTCCTCCCCCTCAACCCCAATCCACATAATGGAATCCGGAGCAATCCTCCTCTACCTAGCATCAACCTACGACACCACCCACAAAATCAGCTACGAACACGGAACACCAGAATACTGGGAAACAATCCAATGGCTGTTCTGGCAGAACGCAGGGTTGGGGCCTATGCAAGGACAGGCTAATCATTTCGTAAGATACTCCCCGATGGAGATACAATACGGGAAGGATAGGTATATAAACGAAACCAGACGGTTGTACTCCGTTCTTGAGAAGCGATTGGAGGATCAGGAGGCTTTGAAGGGGAGTAAGTGGGTTGTTGGGGATCATATATCTATCGCGGATATTACGATTTTCGGATGGGCTATCTTTGCGGAGTGGGCTGGTGTGGAACTTGATGAGTTTAGGAGGGTGAGGGAGTGGAGGGAGATGATGGAGAAGTTTGAAGGGGTGGAGGAAGGGAGAAATGTGCCGGAGCCTAGTGGGCTTAGGGGGGTTATGGGGGATAAGGAGAAGATGGAGGAGTATGCGCAGGGGAGTAGGAAGTGGATTTTGGAGGGTATTTATCCTATTCTACTAAAATCTTTTGACTGTGGTATATGGCTAATACTATTTGATTTATAGGAATGAAACGGGATGCAGAAAGGAAGTAATATATAAAACATATAGATGAATATATAGATAGTAGAAGGTATAATATTAACCATAAACCCCCCCAACGAACCTCAAATCCTCCTCATCAATCCCCCCAAACCCAGGCGCCACACTCCCCCAAGCCAACCCCTCGATCCCATCCTCACCAGCAACAAGAGTAACAGCCTGACACCCATCCTGTTCGAACCCCAAAGTCGTAAACGGCAAATACGCCTGATTGAGATCATTCGTAAACTCCACCTCAGGCGGGAACGGACTATTCCTCGCCACCAGCAACGTGATATTATTATTATAAATCAACGGAATACAAGCCACCAAGTACATCCCATTGTTCAAACTATCGGTACCGATGTACACGCCGTTCAGTCCAGAGGAACCTTGCATGTATGTTAACTGTAACCCTCTGGCGTTGAGCGGCATGGATGATAAGGGTTCTAGTAGGACCCGTGAGAGGTTCGTGGCGGATAGTTCGGATGGGAAGTAGATTAGATAGTTCGAGGAGGTGTCTTGGGTTATGATCGAGGCGTTTGAGACGAATGTTGCTGGTGGAGGGGAGGATTCGAAGGGGATCAGGACGAGGCTGCCGGAGGGAGAACGTTGGAGATAGAGGTTGTTTGTTGGGGTGTGGACTGTGGTGTTTAGGACGGTGGAGAGGGAGACGGGGAGGAGGAGGAGGAGACTCAGTAGGACGGGCATTTTTGGTTGGTTGTTCTTGTGGTTGGTGGTTGGTTGGGAGATGGGATGTCAGATCTATCATTTAAATCTAATATCTAAGATCTAAGATCTAATATGTAAGATCTATATCGATAGAATAAGATCTATAATATAAGATATAAGATCTAGTATGTGAGGTCTATATCGATAGAATAAGATCGATATCTGAGGGTTGATCACCACCCCGATCAAGTGCTTTTACACACAACGGTTACACACGATAGATCCACGTGTCTGCGGAGACATTTGCACGACCAAATCTCTCACCAAGAAGATGGGAGCCACGATCGACCGAGAAGGTTTTCTCTATAAAATTGTCCAATCGGCCTCGAGTGATCACAGTGAAAATGCAACAATCAGTTTCCTGTTTTGTGTTGTAGATGGTACTGTTCTATTTCACTCTTTTTTTTTAAAAAAATTTCTATTTCTTGCTTATGCCGCGAGACTATTGTTTTTCTCTTGCTGTGATTGTAGCCGAGGATCGAGAGAGCTTTTTGTCGATGGCGTAATGTATTTTAGTTCTATTAAATTTTTGATCTCTGGAAGAGGGTATACCATAGAGTGTTCATATTCCAACGTATCTACAATAATTCCATATACATGATTAGTACTTACAATGAAGCCCCCAAAAAGCCATCTACGATACCTCTTGGTATCAATCCTCTTCATACCCCCAACAACCCCCCAACAAACAATAACCCAAACAATCACCGTCCCCTCAAACTCCACGATCACCTCCTTCGGCACTCTATCATGCGGCAATACCCTCCCCTTCTGCACGGACGCAATGTCCATGCTCTCATTCCTATCCAACACTACTCTTCCATCATCTACTGAGACCTCGGCGACCGAAATAACATCGACGTCGACGTTGGGAGGCGATGTGCCTACTGGTACACCTCAAGGGTTTTTGGTCACCGCTAGTGTGGATGGTGGGTCTGGGGTTTATCTACTTTCTTATACGGGTGTTGGTGATAATGTGGGACTGGTGCCGAGTGAATGGGGTAATGCTACCTATTGGTTTTTAAATAATGGGTATCTTAGGGATCATAATCCTCCTTATAGATTCCTATGGCTTAATCCCGATATCGCTTCGGCTACAAAGAGGGGGTTGAAGGAAGAAAGAGACGGAGATGAGGCGGTGGTGGTTTATAACCTTAGTCGATCGTATAGCTACGACGAGGCTACTGAAAACCCACTTGATTCGCTTCGACAGGTGTCTGTGAGGTATTTCGTTAAGAACTCGGTCAATACGACGGTATTGTTGGAGTCTGGTGGGGTGGAGTATTCCTTCGCTGCTAGGAGTCAGGTTGGTGATGATGGGGTTTATGATGTTATTGGCGTTAGGACTGAGGATTTGGGAGGACTGTCGGAGGAGTATGTTCCTATTGCCCTGCAGGCGGTGGTTGGAGCTTTGCCTTCTTCTTCTACTTCATTTACGGTTACGACTTCGAGGGGTACTGCTACGAAGACGACAAAGACTGGTGTTAGTACGAGTTCGATCTCCAGCATCGCCGGATACGCGGGAACGGCCACGGACGATGGGGTGATGTACCTCCAAACCTCTCCCATAAATCTCGGTACCCCCGCGCCAGTATATTTAAAACCCGTATCCCCTTTTGGAGGGATAGTTAACACTACATCGCCTGATTTATTACGACCGAATTCCGAAGCTAAGATGTTCTATGGAGCTAAAGGAGCGAACGGAGCGACGATTTTGGGGAATTTGAATGCGACACTTGCGTATGATTCGGTTTACTTGGATCATAGTGCTTTTATCGGAGGGGTCGTTTGTAGTGGGAATGATACTATGACCGTTACTTGGATTTCCAGTGGGAGGGAAGCGTGGATTGTGGCCAGGGATAGTTGGGGTACGCCGTTATTGTTGATTTCGGCGGATTCTTCATGTCCCAGGTTCAGTAACGATACTGAATCCTTCCTTCTGGCCAATTCGGTGGCATTTTCAGATTCGAATGGGTTGATGACCGTGGCTACGGGAACGTTTCAAGAACTTGATCAGTTGCTTCGAGAGTTTTCGTTGAATGTTGGACCGGCTATGCCTTCTTCTTTACCATATGATTATGTACCTGATATCGGGACGCCTAATTCTGGGAATACAGGGTTGAAGTTTGCGGCTATTGGGCCGGATTTCAATCAACGGTTGAACCAGGAGATTGGGTTCTTCGATACCTCAACTGATTCGGGTGTTAGTGCTGCTTTGGGACAGTTGTATCCTACATCCTCGACATCGACTAGGATGATCTTCAAGGGATTGAGTTTGAGGAACAGGAGTGTTATTTTGGGTCGTGGCAGTTTTTTTTCCGGCCTGGCTCAGGCACTAGCAGACGCTGCTCTCGCGATTCTTCAGGCAGCTGTTAGAGCGGCGATATCGGCTTTTTTGAAGACATTTGGTGACGGGGTGATGAATTGGTCTGCTTTTTTCACTCCGGATGGTATTGGAAGAGCTTCGTTAGACCAAAGGAACAGCGTCTCCTGCTCGAGTATAATTCGAAAGCTGGGGCCTTGGGGGTGTCAAGTCCGTCTGTGGATGTTCTTGCCATCCACGGTCTCCACGAAATACGCCCAGATCAGTGATCAGATATCGAAATGGGGGAATCAGCTGGTGGGACAGACGACTTATGCTACTCCGGGAATTGAGGTTTACTGTGTGGATTGTTATGTGGATTTACAGCTGGATGCGCAGTATACCATCCGGAGCAATGGCAGTGTCATTACAGAAGCCTATTCTTTTGTGAAGGGGAATATGACGCTACAGTTACAGATCGGATTGAATGCCTATTGGGAGTACGTATGGAACGGAACAACGAAGCTGACGACAATCGGGTTAGGACCAATAAACATCGGAAAGGCATTCCAACTAGGACCCTACGTTGACGTTAAATTCAAGAACGACGTCAAACTGGCGCTGATAGGGCAGATATTATTGGGAATGTCTGCCAGATGGCCCAGTCTCGATGGAAGAGTCGATTTTGTGAGCCCAGCGAAGAATGCGACGTATATGCGCGGGTTGACTACTCCTGCTATTACAAAGATCTTTCAGGTCTATGGCAGTGCGACGATTACTTGGACGATTGGGTTGCCGGTTTCGATTGCCTTTGGGGCGAAAGTTGATGTGGGGGTGTTTAAGTGGGAGGAAGCAGTGGAGTTTGCGTTCACGCCGCAGATTGTGGTTAAGGTTACTTTTGACGAGGCGGCTGCAGTGCCGACGTCGTCGACGGTGGGGGGGAGGGCTATTATGACGAGGGGCCCGACTGATTTGGATCTCTTTGAAAGGCAGACGACGGTGAATAATAATACTGAGCAGTATTGTCTCGGGGCACTGGCAAGTGCGTATTCGCAGATTATCATCGAGTTTATACTTGGTGATATCGCCACGCTTCCGTTATGGACCTGGCCGTCGATGGATAATCCCTTTTACCTACTCCCGCCGACTTGTTTTGGAGTACTAAAGGATGTGCCGATGTGTAAAAAATCAGCGGTGTCGTCTTTGAAGTCCGATTTGGGGAGGGAAACATTCTGTTCCTCGATTTATGGGTGGACTGTTAGTTCCGCCACCACCTCGACTATTGTGACGTCTGTTGTGACGTCTGGGAGTGGGGTTGTTACCAGTACTACTACTCAGACTGTTGGGGTAGTGGGGAGTGTTACTGCCACGTCGAGGGTTTATACGTTGACCGTGCATGGATATGCGACTTCGAGGACCTCTGCGGCGTGCACGGGGTCTGCGTCGGTGGTGTCTTTGGCTAGTAAGAGGGGAGATGGGGGTGTTATGACACGGTATGGTGGATGGGAGGCGAGGGAGAGGTTGCCCGAGGGGGTGGTGCCTACTGTTGGGGGGTTTGGGTATAGGAAGTATGGTGATGATGTTGGTGAAGATGATGATGATGATGGTGATAGTGATAGTGGTGACGAGGAGGACGAAGGAGTTGTGCAGAGGGCGATAAGTACTCCGGCGTATCTGAGCGGATGGAATGTGACGATGATTTCGAGTGCTTGTGATTGTGTCCTGGTTGTTTCGCCGGGGACGAAGGTTATCTATGTGAGTTCCTCCTCGTACCCCCCTATTATATATACTCTACTACGATGGTATAGTGTAGTATGATATTATACATATACTAACAATGACGACAGACAACCTCCACAACCCCCACCTCAACCAGCACCGTCTTCTCCACCCTCTGGATAACCACCACCACCACAATCACAACCTCAAACACCACCGTCGCCACCGTCACCCGCACCGGCGCAACCGGAATCTACAGCACCCTCGCCAGCCCCATCCTGACCCAATCCTTCCCCATAGCCCAATACTCCCTAACAACCTACACCGCCACCGCAGCCGCAGAACCAGCCTACAAAATCCCATTCATAAACTACAACCTCGAAATCGGCGGCGGCGATCTAGCCAGTTGCAACTGCGGTGGCAGCGGCGGGATGACCTGTTACTGGAACGATACCGCCAGAGCCGGGACTACCACTGACTTCAACATCACAGGATCATGCGCCGGATTGAACGACTGCAGCACGATGTGTACTAACATAAACTACCTCTACGGCGTCACCAACCTCTGCGTGGGCACGGTGTTCTACCCATCCCCTCGGAACCTCTGCGTGTTTAAACAATTCATATCCGGACTGAATTTGAACACTACGGCTTATACGGATCTAACGGACCCGTCTGGGTGTGGGATTGAGAAGAGTGTGGCGGGGGTTAGGGTTACGAGTGGGGTTATTGATTATACGACGAAGGATTATGTGGAGTGGAGGTATGAGTATAATTATACGCAGTTGGCGAGGGATTATAATGGGGATCCGTTGACGTATCATTATTCGACTGAGAGTAGTGATTTGGATTATGTGTGGTATTTTGATAGTGGGGCTGTTGTGGGGTTGAATTGGAATTATACTATTTCTCTTTAGTTTTTGTATTGTTTGTAGAAGTATATATAATAGGGATTGTGGAGTTTAGTTACTTAAGTGGTTATGTGGTAATCTACTTTGATGGGTGCACTTCTGGTTATCCGTTATTACTATTTACATGGTTGACGATACACTATGCGTTTAAATTAAAGCGTGCACATGGTTTTGGGTGTGTTTAGTACATTATGATGGATGGGTAGGTTGTATTGATAGTCATTATAGATTCAGGGTATGAACTAACGGGGTCTAGGGAGTACTATTTCATGCATGATAAGTTACTATGGAAGTTTTGTATTTAATAATAAATACACATCATAATATCGTAAGAGAGACTATTTCGTATCATATCAGTTGGTAGCATCGAACAGGGTCTTCTGGTCGGTTTACGCCCTTAGCCATACTGCGGTTTTTTGGCATCGCTTGCTCTTTGTCATCTTCAAGCTGTGCATTAGACAGGTTTTCGACGTAGGTGATACTGGGCTTTGGTAAAGGCAAAGGTAAAGTAGTCATCACGCTGGATGACACCTGATATAACCGACCAGTTGTTTTAAATCTCATTAAAGAAAATTGGTAATTAAAATATAATAAATACTTAATGTAAATAATTAAAAGGATAAAATAAAGGTAACAATAAAAAGAAAAAGAAAGAAAAAGAGCGAAAGGAATCCCTAAACATACTTCAAGTCTAACAATCTTTAACAACTTTGTGATTATTAGAGCATTCCTCTTTTCAAAAGTAACTAAAACACCCATAAAATGGAGCCTGGTGTAGGCAGACTCGTAGGAACCACCATGTAGGCAGATGTCAATGGTGGCGGTAACGATGGTGTGGTTGATGAGTGATGATTAAATCAACTCATGAATTGATTATGAGAATATTATATACAGCTTGCGAACAGCACAACATCTGGTGTGTGCGTGCCTACACCTGGAAGCTCCCACTTTCATGTCTAATTGTAACAGAAGTTTAATTATTTCTTCGCACCTCGAAAATAGGGCAAGAAGCCAAAACATAAATATCTGACTCCAAGATATTACAAACCGGACAAAGTCTCTCCTCAAAAGGAATCTTAAGATGTCGATACCCGTGATCTCGAGTCGTCGAGATAAAGCGTCAGTGCGTTGCCCGTGCTTTGGAGCCCGTAAATTTTCCTTTTATCTATCATGTGTGGGGATAAAAACTCTGCAGATTGTTCTGGTATTCCAGTTCATTTGGATACGGAGTATCGTGCTACACTAGCGTAAAGGCTATCGTAGAAGGAGGTTCGAGTCTGTTCCGTGATGCTTCTGTAGTGGGGGTGTGGTGTGATGTATAAGACAGCTGAGTAAGGTTTCGCAACATCATTTCGTTCAAGCAGTCTACATGGTCTCCGGGCATTGTAATGGTGGTGGTGGTCTATGATACTGGTTGACGTACGAATGGGTGGATTTCGGTTTTTATAAGTTTCTGTAAACATAATACGCGGAGCATCTGCGTAGATAGTGATAGTTGGTTTCGCTGGTTGATACTGTTGATTTTTATGTCTTTTTCATGCCAGCCAAAATATTACGGCGAGAGAGGGGGCAGGACATGAGGCCCCACCCCTCCTCGTTTGTATCCGCATGAGGCTCCGCGATATAAGCAGTGATATTGAAGTCTGCCAGCCGAGGAAGTCGAGCTCTCGATTATTCGGGATTTGGACCCCTAAATACTTTAACACCCCTACTTTGAAGGTTCCGAATGCAATGGTGATATCGGTGCCCGCTGTACTTTTTAAAAATGCCGGTTTGGAAATATATTCGATAACGGAGTGGTTTAAGACAGCCACCATTTTGCTATTGCAAAGAACAGCAGATAGCCAAGGGCTTAGAGGGGTCTAAAGTGACCACCCACCCATCCGCTCCGCCGTCGGGAAGGGGTCGCTTTGGGTACAAATATGGCCGAGTATTAGGACGAGCTGCATTTGTGGACGGAATCTTGCGTCGGTAATCATGGATAGAAGTGCTTTAACGTCTGCGAAAAACTCCGGTTAGGGGCCACGGGAGTAGCTTTTTAGGTATATATTGTTCTTCCGAGCCGTCGGTGCATTTTATCGTTCAAAAACTTGTACGTTTTTGCTATATGGACCAATATGTTGGTAACCCATTGGTTTTCCTCAGCGGGAAGGCCCTTCCACTTGATCAGGTATTCCAGACGTCGGCCCCGACCTCGGTAGGTTTTTCCGAGGATTTTTTCTACTTCATATAGTGGCTTGCTGATGTCCTGGCCGTCAGGGATCTCGACATTTTCCATATCGCTTGCCTCCACGGGCGGGAAGACGAGGGTGCTGGGACGGTCATACGGGTCGGGGCCCTTTGGGGCTGGTTCCAAATGGGTAACTGAGATAACGTCATGCACACCATGATCAACCCAGCCGGCTGGCAGTTCAACTTTATAGTATAGTATATATCATCAAACCGCTGGGTTTGCATGCAATCCATAGTTAGCTTCGGGATTATTGCACGAAATTTAATTTGTGGGATGTGCACGTACGGCTATTAAGAGTTGGGCAGTTGATAAAGACGATGGCTCAATCCCCGCCTATCTGATGAAGAAAGTTCGTGCAAGCAAACGTGCAATACTTTCCGAGGCAGCCGTATGTTGAAGAAAGCGTCGGCTTAAACATACGGGCTGGCCTACGACAGTTGTAGGCTGACTATTGTTAACATTTATGGCTGATGGTGGTTGGTAGATGGCTGATGGTTGCCGTTTGCTAGTTGATGGTGGATGGTAGATGGCAATTTCCTTTTTTTGATTATTATAGTGCAGTTGAGGTAACATACTGAAGCGCGACATTCGGACTCCACGGCCAGGTTGCGCCTTCGAGCCTACCCAGGGGCTTTAAGATGTACAAGATGCATCTTGGATATCATTTATTTATTTCGTACTGAGTGGCTTCTCTGAGCTAGCTCCAGCATATCGTAGTCATCGCTCTGCTCATCAGGTGAATCCCTGGAGGAAATCTATTGTAGTTGTTGAGGATGGTATGTATAATGGTGCTTGCAATGAAAGGAGGGCTATGGGCATGAGCTGGTTAGACTGGTTCGTCGTGCTATGAGGTTGGGTAGGTGTTCCCCGTTGACGCTAGCGTGATGGGGAGAGGAATATTTTGGGAAGACCGTACCTCTTGCATATATAAATTCGTTCAATTTTAATTCCCGTATGTTCAGCTTTTGGCTATAGATCGAACAACTTGGGTTCTGATAATTTGTCTGGTAGCTCTTCCATCCGGCTTGAGAAATTGAGTGAGGGCTAGAACCCTTCATATATAAAAAAATAACGGTACATTTGGATGGCAGGGTCCATGTAGCCAGGATACACCGGTTGCTATTGGTATGTATTTTGCTAGTAAGCTTTTGGTCTTTTGGCTTGGAATATCTCACCGTGGATGATACTTACTGATTAGATATATCTTTCCCTAGAAGACTAATTTCCCATATGATTGTTTGGAACCGCCTAGAATTATAGGTAACTAGCAAATTAGGTTGTAGCCGGTAATCTAGTGGGTGTATATGTGTGACTAGTGGCTGACAGGAACTAGCACTTACATTTTAAGCAGGCTGGTAGCTTAATACGCATACGGTGAGGACGGTGGCGGCAGTGGTGGCAGTGATGGTAGTGACGGTCACTATCGTGGGGATGTAGATGTAGGTGTAGACGTCGTTGGAGTGTCTAGGCTAACCGTTGATGATTGTTCTTTAGGCCTGGAATCAGCCTGGTGGCATCAGCAGTACGCCACTAGTATGGTAGTGCTGCTAGCTATATCGCCTCATATGATCGTGCAATAGGAGTAAAGACAGAAGCAGTCTCGTAGTAGGTAGTAGGGACACTGCCGTAGACTACGAGGCTAAGGTGTAAGGATGCGATGGCATCTGGGACGCTCCTATCTTTCTGAGAAAGTCTCAGAAAACTTAAGTTCATCCATGCGACATCTCTTGCTATCACCTCTAATCCGATGAAAACCTATTCATGTATATCAATCAGTCTAAGCTTGGTGTAAGAGGTGTCTATCGAGGAAGGGATTCGAACCGTTAGCTGGTTTAAATTCGGTGATAATTGCGAAGAGACCTGACAACGGCCGTCATAAGAGAACAAGAGAAGTGCTGGCGGCCCTTACATAATATGAATTAGGAGCAACTGGGGCCATCGATATATATATCGGCACGAGATTAGGCCACCAGGTTGCCTGTAATCTCCGCAGTATAGTAACAGTAACAAAAGGTAGTTGGATTGAAGAGGTTAGAGGCACAAACTAAGATCTGTGCAAGGGCAGGAGTTATATGTGGTATGAAGGAGGGCTCGTCTCGATCATTCTGGCAGTCTCTTGTGTTGTCTGTGTTGTTTTTTTGGCTGTTTGCTTTGCGTTGACTGCGTGTCATTTTGACCCTGTCAAACCTTCCGTTTTCAGCGACAGTCCCCTTTTGGACAGCCACCAGAATTTGCCTCCTTCCATCCTTTGTCATCATTTTCGCTCTCTCTCTCACCCACTCATCTACGGAAGAACAACATCACCACCTGTCAACATCAACGTTCCTTTCACCATAATCCTCCGCTATCTCAGCTTCACAACCCTTCTTACCTAACAGATACAGTCGTCTCTTGTCTGCAGCTAAGTCCAAGATGTCGCGCAGGAATCCCATGGGAATGACTGGGACCAATAATGTCCCCCTCGGCACTCGCCGTCGCTTTGGTGATCGTGGCGACGAGGATTCCGTGTCCCCACCCCCGCCTCCACCAGTAGACTCGTTTCCGGTCTCTATCAGCAGTCTTTCTGAAGGCGCCCCTCCGAAGAGAGGGCGATCTCCCGTCAGAGGTAAACTCCCCTCTTGTTTCTGGTCGCTTGTTGCTCGTGAGTACTGATGAGTGTTTTTGTTTCTTTAGAGCCAGAATTAAATGTCGATGGAACGCGTAAGAGGAAGAAGAAGAATCGTTGGGGCGATGCTGTCGATAATAAGGCTGCCGGTCTTGTGGGACTTCCTACAAAGATCGAGGCTGCCATGACCTCGGAACAGTTGGAGGCGTATACATTGCATCTCCGTATTGAAGAAATCACTCAAAAGCTTCGGATCAATGATGTGGTTCCCGCAGATGGTGACAGGTATGCACCCAATACCCTATCTCTCTTTTTTTCTTCTCGAATGGATTTGAGGAAGGGCCAGCATTAACAAATCAACTAGATCTCCCTCTCCACCACCCCAGTACGACAATATGGGTCGTCGTATCAATACCCGTGAATACCGATACAGAAAGCGCCTCGAGGATGAGCGCCACAAACTCGTCGAGAAGGCCATGAAGGCCATTCCAAAC
The DNA here is from genome assembly GCA_036872735.1 of Orbilia javanica. NCBI lineage: Eukaryota > Fungi > Ascomycota > Orbiliomycetes > Orbiliales > Orbiliaceae > Orbilia > Orbilia javanica. The sequence goes on from JAVHNR010000012.1 coordinate 295,127, forward strand.
TATCACCCACCCTCCGACTATCGCCGACCTACTAAAACTCAAGAGAAGATTTACGTTCCGGTGAACGATTATCCGGAAATTAACTTTAGTACTAACCTCCCATTCTTTGCTCTGACTAACTCTTTTGCCTTTCTGCTTTCTGCTGCTGCTGTCGTTGTTCTGTTCCTATATGCGTGCTTTCCGAATACCTTCGGGAAGAGCATGAAGACTAAACACCAGGATCTCCACCGTCTCTCGTCTAACTTTTTGAGCTTTTTTTATTTCTTACTTTCTATAATGGCTTGATACTAACACGCGGATTTGAAAAGTTGGTCTTCTCATTGGACCTCGTGGTAACACATTGAAGAATATGGAAACCCAGTCTGGCGCCAAGATTGCCATTCGTGGCAAAGGCTCCGTCAAGGAAGGAAAAGGCAGAAGCGATGCTGCTCACGCTTCTAATCAAGAAGAAGATCTCCACTGCCTTATTATGGCGGATAGCGAGGAAAAGGTCAATAAGGCCAAGAAGCTCATCAATGAGGTCATTGAAACTGTGAGTTGCTACCTTATTCTGATCCCTTGAGAAGAACAACTTGGCTAACATGAAAATAACAGGCCGCTTCCATCCCTGAAGGTCAAAATACGTTGAAGAGGAACCAGCTTCGTGAGCTTGCAGCTTTGAACGGTACCCTCCGTGACGATGAGAACCAGGCCTGCCAAAACTGTAAGCATGACCTTGATTACTTGACTTTTTTTTAACATTTTACTAATATTTGCACGCAGGTGGTCAAATCGGACATCGTAAATATGACTGTCCCGAGCAAAGGAATTTCACCGCGAACATAATCTGTCGTGTCTGTGGCAATGCGGGACACATGGCTCGTGATTGTCCTGACCGACAGCGTGGTGCTTCCTGGAGAAACGATGACCGTGGTGGACCTGGAGGTCGCGGCGGATTCAGTGGCCGCGGAAGCGGTAACATTGGAGACGCCGTGGATCGCGAGTACGAGGTAAGAAAAAAAAAAAAAAAAGAAAAACTTTATCTATATTTACTTTGAAACATTTATATGCTAACACGGTCCTAGCAACTCATGCAAGAACTTTCAGGTGGCGGGGCTGCTGCCATCGGTGGTGGAAGTGAACAACGAGCGATTGAAGCTGGACCCGGCGGTAACGAAGGAGGCCAGAATGAAGGTGGGTATCGTGGAGGATACGGTGGTCGTGATGACCGCGGTGGATACAATAACCAAGAAGGTGGGGAGCGAAACCTCAAGCCATGGCAAAGAGGCCCTACTGGGGCTGCTGCGCCTTGGCAGAATCGCCCCCCACGTGAGGAACGTGGCAGCTATAGCGGCGGCGGCGGCGGCGGCGGAGGTGGCAACAGCGGCCACCATCAAAACCGTGACCATGCCGGAGGTGCTCCACCATGGGCCGGCGGTAGCGGAGGAAATGACCACTACGGAGGTCGCGATCGCGGACAGCCACCACCACCACCACCTCCCCCATCGCAAGGTTCTGGATATGCTCCTTGGGCTCAAGCCCCCGGCGGCAACTCTTATGGATCTTATGGATCTTATGGCGCTCCAGGTATGGGTGCACCCGGAATGACAGCTCCTCCACCAGGGATGTACGGACATTATTCGCAGTATGGACAAGGTGTCCCACCACCACCACCACCCCCGGATGCCGGTGCACCACCTCCACCTCCACCTCCACCAAGCGACTCCATTCCACCACCACCACCACCAGCCTAGTGGTACTGAATGTTTGTGAACGGACGGAATGAAATTGTTAACATGTCGTGTTGGATCCGTTCTCTAAAAAGTCCTTTTAGCTATTATTTCTTTTGATTTCAAGCACACCTAACCTCCTAACAATAAGTTCAGTTCGAACGGGTCTCCCTGGTTGCCTGTGTCATGGAGAAAACGTCTAACTTGATACTAACCGATCAAACTGACACTATAAACGCTTATTATGATGTTCCCTTCGTCTTCTCCTTCTTCTTCTCCTTCTTCTTCTTTTTCTTCTTTTTTCATATATTTTCCCTATGTTGAGTGCTTTTTTGTTCCTGCTAACTGTTCACTAACCGTAAACCTACTAATTGCGATTCTAATTAACGATTACCGTACTAACTAATTCAGGAGGGAAGCGGGGAACTAATTGTGAGACAGCGTACACTGACATGACCCAGCTATACTTTATCATCCGTGACGACTGCCTGGGTTGGCCTTTTGGGCTATAAGGTCTATTCATCGTACTAACCCCACTAACGTCCTCCTTGCTTGCATCCTCCGTAGATTCCAACTATGCCTTGTCTAATGTTCTATACCTGTGATTTCTTTCTCCACTTTTTTCTTTCCATCTTTACTTGCGAGTGCTTACAATTCGGATCCGCTGTCGTCGGCTGGTAGGCGGATACTTGTCAACCAAGTTCCCCGTTGCTGTCGAGGGATATCTGATCAATTCGTTTCGAGATGGAGACATGGGCCTTTTCTTCTGTGAAGACACCATGTGATATCTTAGGGATAGTATGTATGTGCCCTCCAAAGGAATGTAGATACTCCTCTTGAATAACAACAATGATACTATCCATTCCCATGATTATTTCAGTGTGTCTGTGACGTCACAAGTGTTTGTCAGTAAATGGTTGCTGTTGTCGTTGTGTCTGCAGTGAGGGCAGAGGTGTAATGTGGTGATATGAAAGCCGAGCACCGCACCCACTCCATTTTCCTTCCACCCACAACCACCGCTCATCACATTCATCTACGTTTCTCTCCCATCCAATCTATCATTAAGTTGCATCTCCGTCCTCGTTCCATCATCTCGCTCTAATTACCCTTCTCGTCCTCAAAAATAACCTTTGAGCCTTGGGAAATACCCGTCTCTAACACTTGTTTACGTACAGGTCTAACTCTCCTTGCAGTTTACCTCCAGTCTTCACGGAAGGGCAACGGACCGTTTGGGGTGCCTGTGGCGGTCACTGACTTCACGCACCTCCAAGATGATGCCCGGAAGTGAGTTCGTGCGAACCGGTAACGGTCAATGGACAAAAGTACCTGGTTCTCGACTAGCTGAATCCATCCTCCATCGCAGTCTATCTCGAGAACTGGGGCTTAGTCTGCGTGCGGAAACAATCAACGACGGCAACGGGAATTTCTTCCCTCCTGCTACTGCTGCACAGAGGATCTTGGCTCCTCAACCTCAAACCGCTGTCGCGGTTCCTGGCTCCATCGTGAAGAGTTTGGCTGCTGCTGACGCTTCTGCTTGTCTTTCTAATTCGGCTTGCGTTTCGGCTCCTGCTTCGGCGGCATTGACGACTTCGGTTGGGAAGGAGGTCGAGCCGGCGAAGGAGGAGTATAAGCTGTTCACCCGGTCAAGGAGGAGTTTGATTCCTACGACTGTAGCTGAACAGGTTAAGGCCAGAGCGAAGGCTAAAGTTCAGGCTCAGGTTCAAGCCCAGGCTAAAGCCCAAGCCCAGGCTCAAGTCCAAACCCAGGCCCAAGTTCAAACCCAGGTTCAAGTACAAGTCCAAACTCCAGTACAAATCCAGAATCCAGTTCAATCAAATATTCAGGCCCCCGTTCAGACTCAGACTCAAGTTCCGGCCCAAGCTCAGGTCGAGGTTCAGCCCGTGGCTCCGGCTGATACACCTTTGGATTTTCATTTCCCTCCCCCTCCCTGGACCATGAGTGGGATAAAAAAGAACACCACTCTAGGGCCATTCACGGCTGCTAATCGTGCCGTGATGGATAAGTGTGTTATGAAGTTCGAGCGCCTTATGCAATACGAGGCCGAGCTCGAGAAGCAAAATACTGAAATTTGTCCAACACCGGCACCGGCACCGGCTCCACCGGCTCCTGCCCCCGCTGATCCATTGGACTTTCTCCCCAAATACTCTCCGCTCAATCCTGATCTTCCTAAAGAATGTAAGTGGTGATATCGTGGCAAGTTGCTTTTCGATATGCATTGATGCTGACTGTTTTTATAGTTGAAGGGAAGTCAGTCAATCAGATCTTCGAGATTTGCTACAACCGCTTGATGGACAGAGAGGAACCCAATGTTGAAGAGGGTGTCAAGACAGCTGGAGGAGCGCAGGGGGACGACGACGATGACAAGAAATCAGTCGATTCGATTATCAGTTCGGAAGGTTGCAGCGAAGATCTCCCATTCATGTCATCCGCGAACGTATACTCCATGAGAAAGCGAGAGATTCAACGTGCTCGCAAAAAGCAGGCTGCAATGAAAGCGGAACTTGGAATTGTTACATCCTCATCTTCAGATAGTCCCCCCGAGGAAGATCCTGTTCCCGACGGAGGGGATGTCTCCTTCGCATCAGGGAATAGTGACCCGGGGCAAGGCGATGAAACTCCCTTGTTCACAATTCGTTCCAAGAAGCAACCGATTAAAATCGTCGACCCCAAAACGCTTCAACGCCCCGACAAACCTAAGTCTCCTAAAGACCTAGCTAACGACGTGGAATTTCTGAAGCGAGGATTGCGTGTGTTGAGTACTGGTGCCGAACTAACCAGTCAATCCTATCAGATGTTCAATATTGTTGGCATGGATGCTACCATTCTCGCGCAGACCTCGGAGTGGTGCAGATATATCCAAGAGTTTGTAAAGACCACCGACACCACCCTTCAAAACCTTGATAACTTGAAGAAGGCTGGGATGAGGAGCGCCATCTTCGAGCAAGTCGGACAGTGTATGGGACATAAAAAGAAGATGGACAACTTGATTCTCGGATGGACAAACTTTGCTATCTCGATGTTCCCGGTCGAGGCTTCTTCGGATGGGAAAGAGTCTCCACTAGAGAGCAGTGGGGGCGTCAAGCTTGATGATAAAGCTGCAAAGGAAAAGCCAGCCCCGAAAGTCACACACCTGCACAACAAGGCTTGTCAGGATCTGAACCATGAATTGCAAAAGTTGACGGAGGACAATAAGCTCAAGTTCAAGACATTGCTTAGAATGCTCATTGATTCTTTGAGTGAGTGCAAAGACTGGATCATCAAGGCTCCCTCCTACGCAAAAGCGAAGCCTCTGAGGTATACCGAGCTCAAGCCTCTCGAAGGTTTGCTAGTTCCGTTGATCGAGGTCGAGGCACCCAGCGAGATCAAGCGAAAGAAACAGATTGAATTGGCTCTCAAGCAGGAAACACCTGAGCATATGAATGTGAGTGGATATGACCCCTCTTTTTTTTTCTGACTTTGAAGCAGTTGTAGAGATGCTAATTTCGATGGAATAGGTTTCCGGGAACGAGAACATCGGAAAACGCACCGCTGCCCAGGATGTTGAAATGAAAGATTACACAGAGTCTGTTCTTTCTGCTGAGCTTAACCAACAAGCATTCTATCACGCTCAGCAGGCTATCAGCTGGTATCAACAAGGGTTTATGCATGGTTTCCAAGGGAGACCGAACAGTGAATACATGCAACATAACGGCAGCCAAGTTACCCAAGTCCTTCGTCCACGATCCGCTGTCAACCAGCAGATGAACAACGATGGATATCAACAGGGCCAAAATCACGGCAGTTTCCAACAAGAAATGGCTAGCAGACAATTACACAGGAACCAACACAACATCTCTCGCGGCAGGCAGGCCACGCACTCGGGAGGGCAAAGTCGACAACCTTCTACCGCTGGTACCCGTCAGAACTATGCCAATGCCCCGCATCCTGTTTCTCATGGTGGCCAGCAATACCCAACCTACGCCCAGACCTCCAATAACGAATATCTCTACAATCCTGAAACTAGTAGTTATCAAGACCTTCGCTACTCATACAATCAAGCCCAGGGCGCTCACCTTCAGCAGCCTGTCCTTCAACATCCACAGCCATGGCGCACGATTTCTACCAATGACGGAACATATTTGGAATCTAACAGCTCTCAGCAGTTTTCTCAAGCCCCAGCCATTTCCCGTTCCACACCTGATGCCTCGGTTAATTCTGGAGAGTTCATGCGTCAAGACCGCTCTGTTACCCACCCTGCGCCTCAATTGTTGCAGCGTAATATAACAGTCACGCCGCAAGTGATGCAACATTCTGGTGTTACCCACAACCATCACAATGGCAGTGAGCAATATGGCGGTAATCACGGAATGTCTTATCCTCAAGGTGGCAGCGGGAGTGGCCCGTACCCGGGCTATGGACATACCGGTTGGCATTCGCATAACGGGCATCCTATGCAGCAAACTCAACAGCAAGCTGTTCAGGGCCGTTCTGGTAAAAATGTCATGTATCAACCGTATGGACATCACCCAGGGCAGTATCGTTGAGCGTCTGATTTTTTGGCGTTCAAGCGATTTGCTTGAATTCTCGTTTCTACCCTTTACTTATGCAGGCCTTTCTTTTAATCTGCGTTCAATACTCTGATTGCCGATTCCGTTGCATGGAAAGGCACTGTTCTTCGCCAGCGTTAGCATTGATATGCCCTTCTCACTTCTCTAGCCTTCACAACATTGGCACTCTGTTAGTGATGAGGGTTTCGTTTCGCTATTTCATTTACATCTTTTTCCTTTCTTGTTTCCTTCTTTCCCTTCTTTTTTGCATGGCCCATGCACTTATCATTCAATGGACTGTGCCCTTATGGGGGGTCGTAGATAGGGAATAATTCAAACTTTACTACCATGTGTCGTTGGAATTCGTGTTGACGTGTGTCATTCTGTCTCGTGGTCGCCGAATTTGGTTAGAGGTTTTGTAGAGTCCAGGTCCGATTGGTGGTAGACAGACCTAGTTGGATCTAACAAGCATGCTTTTAGGTAACATCGATGCCGAAGTCTGATTGAGCACAGGAACCTAGCTTCAACCGTCCAACATCGATCTCCAACATCGGTTGATAAAAACAGTCCCCATGACCTCTCGGATTCCCATGTCGGCACAATGCGCTTTCCTATACGAGCCATGGCCACCGCACCTACCGCCGATCTCGATCCTGGTCGGAATGCATTTTTAGTGTGGTATTCGCTGTGGGTCCGTTCTGTCGCCATGTTTCCCCACACCATGCGCGGAGCCAAGGGTTACGGAGCGGCAGTTTACCCCATATTTTTGGAGGCACCATCAATCCGGGCTGAAGCTTGCTTTCCCTCTTTCCCTCCTCCCCCCTCTTTCCTTCTCCGGATTCTTTTTAAAAAATTACATCTTATCTTTTGAATTGAATCTTCCGAGAAGTTTTTACGGGGATTTGGTTTTTCATTTTACTGTTTGAGAGGTTGTATTTTTAGGATACCCTGGAGGGAAGACGACTGTGCCGTTTTTATAATTAGAAAGGCTGGGCGGCTGTAACGGCGTCATCGTCGGCGGATTTCGAAGTCGAAAGCGCCGCTGGATGGTTACGCTGGGCTATTTATTTATTTATTTATTGGAGAAGTGAGGATTGAGAGCTTGCGATTTATTCTTTTTCAACGGGGATTGGAGGAGTAGGCTTATGAGCTTGTTTCTTAACTTCGCAACTAACCAGCAAAAAAGTCCCGCTTCGTCGCTCTCGCCTCCTCGTTTCGAGATTTAGACAACCGCTACCAAAATCCCCGTGCGCGCCGCCATTCAGGCGCACACACAAGAAAAAAAGATATGAATATACTACTCCTTCTCATATCCTTCCTCCCGGCGACAATCTTTTGCGCAAACCTAACACCCGCCACAATCCCTCTGTTCGTCCGAAACCCCTACCTCTCACTCTGGCTCCAAAACGCGCGTCAAGAGCCATGGTCCCGATGGCCGATGTTCTGGACGGGGATGGAGATCGGGTTTGGGGTGTTACTCCGGGTGGAGAATACGGTGTACCCGCTTCTTGGGAAGCCTCATGATTCTTTGGAGAGGAATGGCGGGAAGGAGTATTCTGTTGGGTTTCCGGTGTATCATGGGGTTGATTTTGATGCTTCGACTACTTGGTTGAGGTATTCGGTTGAGGGGAAAGGTGGAGAGGGGAGCGTTGATGTGAAGTTGGCGTTTACGAGTCCGGTGACGGTTAATGATACTATGAGGCAGAGTATTCCGGCTGGGTATTTGGAGGTAGAGGTTGGTGGGGATGTGGATTGCGAGGTTTATGTTGATGTTAATGGGTGTATGTTTCTTCTCTCCCTCTTTTTCTTTTTCTTTTGGTGGGTTTTGTGGATTGGGAGGCTAATGTTTGGGTGGTTTAGTGTGGGTTACTGGTGATAGGGGGAGTCAGATACAGTGGGAGATGTTGGAGCATGGGGGGTTGAGGAGCTGGAAGGTTACGAGGTCTCGGGAGGAGCATTTTTCGGAGAAGTGGGATAGGGCGGAGTGGGGGAGTTTGTATTTTACTGCTCCGAAGGTATGGTTTTCTTTCTTTCTTTTTAGTTATCCCGAGTCTGTGGGGTTGAGAATGATGGGAAGGGTGGCTAGGGGCTAACACTGGGGCATACAGAACACCCACTACGAAAGTGACGACTCCGGTCCTCTGCGCCGACGGTGGGCAAAGGGCAGCTCCCTGCGGAACTCAACCGACACCCGTTTCCGCGAAGTAATGGACGCCGAGCCGGTCTTCGCCTTTTCCAAATACTTCCACCTGAGCAAGGACTCCTCCGATTCCAGCCCAGGCAAACGTTACGATTCCGCGACCTTCACGATCGCACACATCCAAGATGAAGTGGCACAGTTCGCCTCCGCACGAGGACTGACGAGCATGAGACCGCTGTGGAAGGGATACTTCGAGGATCATTTCGATTTGTTGCATTTTCATTATCATGATTATGCTACTGCGTCTGCTGAGGCTGAGAAGTTCAATCGACAGTTGGTGGATCATGCTGGCCGTGCTATGTCCGGCGTTGCGGCGGGGACGTATACTGATATTTTACTCCTTTCGACGCGGCAGGTCCTTGGTGGGACGTCGTTTAGCGGGACCCCCTCACGTCCGCTGTTGTTCTTGAAGGAAATTAGTAGCGATGGGAATTTCCAGACGATAGATGTTATATTCCCTGCTTTCCCGTTCTTTTTGTACGTCAACCCGTCGTGGTTGAGGTACCTCCTAGAACCATTGCTAGAACATCAGTCCGCGGGGTTATATCCTAATGATTACAGCATGCACGATTTGGGGTCTAGTTTTCCTAATGCGACGGGTCATCCGGATGGGAGGGATGAGTACATGCCTGTTGAGGAGTGCGGGAATATGTTGATTATGGGAGCTGCGGCTGTGGGGAACTTGGTGGAGGAGAACGGCGGCGGGGAGAAAGGGAGGAAGGTGGCGAAGGAGTGGTTGGAAGGGGCTTGGGGGGATGGGGGGAGGTTTAGAGGGAGGTATGAGCTTTGGAGGAAGTGGACGGGGTATTTGATTGAGTTTGGGCTGTTGCCTGCTACGCAGTGTTAGTATTTTTCCCTTCCCCCCGTTTTTTTTCTTTCTTTAATATTGTAAGTTTGGGTCGGGGGGTATATGGGTGAGATGGTGGTGCTGATTTGTTTGGTGGTTCTGGTTTAGTGTCTACCGATGACTTTGCGGGGAGGTTGGCGAATCAGACGAATCTGGCGTTGAAGGGGATATTGGGTATCAAAGCCATGGCCGAACTTGCGGGAGTGGTCGGGAATAGCAAAGATGAGAAGTACTTTTCCGTAAGTTCTCCCCTCCTCCCTTAAAATATGGATATGGGTATATCGATTATATCATGTTACTAACTTGGAATATATAGGATATCGCGGATTCATACATCAAAACATGGCACTCCCTGGCCATCTCCCGGGACGGCACACACACAAAGCTAGCATACCACTGGCAAGGCTCATGGGGCACCCTTTACAACCTTTACGCAGACAGTCTACTCTGCTACCGAAAGGGACTGCAAAGCCCCCTCGCCGAGTTTTCGAGTCTGAAGAAGGAATCATTAATCCCCTCTCGAAAAGGAAGATTCCAACATCCCCTGAGCGCCAACGTCGACGACGGCGGCGACGACGACGGCGGAAAGCCAACAGATGGAGGATTCGTACCCGAGGATATCTACACCATCCAATCCGACTGGTACCTCACGGTCGAACAAAAATACGGCCTCCCGTTGGATTCAAGACATCTGTACACCAAATCCGACTGGGAGTTCTTCGCCGCAGCGATCTCGGCGAGGAAGACGCGGGAGAGGATTATTCTGGATGTTGGGAAGTGGGTCAGTGAGACTAGCACGGATAGACCTTTTACGGATCTTTACGATACCGAGGGGAGCGGTGGGTTCCCTGGGATCTGGTTCATGGCTAGACCGGTCGTTGGAGGGCATTTTGCGGTTTTGGCGCTGGAGAGGGCGTGTGGAGGGAAGGGGTTGGTGGGGTTGGAGTATGAGGGGGATGTTTGGGGGATGAAGGGGCCGAGGGGGTAGTTGTTTTTGTAGGTAGCGGTTGATTGGATGTTATGATGTTTTATAGGTTTTGGTTTGTATACTTACCTTGGATCTTTTGTAAGATGCGCGAATGGGGTAAAAAGTGACATAAGTTATATACATGCTACATACACACGCCCGGAAAAGAGACCCAGATATTCACATATCCGTCCATCGTTTCTTCCTTTCTTTCTTCCTTCCGTCGTCAATACCTCCTTTCCCCCTCTTTTCGATAAATAACCCACATTAATTATCAAAAAAGGATAACCCCATACGACAAGAAAAAAAATAAGAAAAAAGAGAAGAAAAAGAGGACGGATAGAACGGTAATGTTAGTGTTTCCAAGGCCCGCCGGGGTTAACCGTTGTCTTGCTGGAATCGTAAGAACCCTTCACCAATCCCAGTTTTTTCATGGCGGAGTCGTCGCGGACGTGGCCCAGGCCCATTTCGTAGCGGCGGATTGCGTCGTTGATTTTGACGACTTTGTCCATCTGGTTTTGTGTTTGTTAGTATTTTTATTTATTTATTTGTTTGTTTTTTATTTTGTTGGGGGGTTTGAGGGTTGGTGGTGGAGGTTTGGATGTTGGTGTTCTGGTTATCGGATTTGGATTTTTATATCTTCCTCGTGCTTGAATCCATGTTACTGGTCTCTTAACCCCCTCCTCCCCCTCTTCTAACCTCCAACCTCCAACCTTTAACCTTTAACCAAACCCACCACCACCACCACCACCACCACCAGGACGAAAAACTAACCTCCTTAGTATGATGCAAGCACTCGTAATAATCGTCCCGGTGAGGCCTGCAGAGTAACTTCCCAGCGTCGGAGTATTTACTCGTGTTCATGATGTAACAGGCCAGGAAGTCCTGCCAGAAGGGGAAACATGGGGTGACGCCTATTGGTTGTGTATAATCGGTGGATTAGTATGTATGTACTATGTATATTGTGTACGGGTGTGTGGATGGGGTGTATATATATGTTTATATGTTTATATCCGAGGAGCTGGAGGGGGGGTGAAGCATACCGCCGGTAGCACCGTATCCGGACGCCATTGTCGAAGAAGAGGAGGGGGGATTATTCGCGAGTAATGATCGTGGCTTTTTCGACCCGCGGGGGAATGGGGGGTCTCGTTCGTTTGGAGGTTCTTTCTGGTCGGAAGTCGTGAGGGCGAGGTAGGTCGACTTCTTTTTCGGTATGGTCGCAAAAGAAAGGCTTCGGGTTCAATTCAATTCAATTGGAAATCGGACGTTGTTCGATTGGCTACCCCCGGTATGTCTGGATGTGGAAGTTATGGAGGTGACAAACGACAACGCGGCAACACGTTTATTTCTTTTGGAATGGTGGTTATGACGTGACCTTGTTGCCCAGACTTTGGGAGGCTGGATGGGTAGTTCGGTTACTTAGGTGTCGGAGATGTCCTGTTCCGGGTTGACTACTGACTACTGACTCCAGACGCCGTTCATAAACGATATAAATATTTCTCAATTGATTGGGATTCTTTTTATTATCAGATCTGATAATCGATATCGATAGAAACAGACCCAAGATGCCGTTGATGTCGACTGTCTACGCGGCCACGCACCTGCTGTCGTACAGCTTCCTCTTCGGAACCCAGATCTGGCACTCCTTCATCGGTGGCATCAGTACGTCCTCCCCATACCCCCCATCTACACCACAAAATAAAAAACAAAAACTAACACAAAAAAACAACAACAGTCTCCTTCCGCGTCCTCCCCCGCGCCTACTTCGGCGCCCTCCAACGCCGCCTCTTCCCAATCTACTTCTCCCTGCAACTAATCCTCTCCCTCGCCTTACTCCTCACCACCCCACGCTCCCTAAAACACCACCAACAAGCCACAAAAACCTACGCCTTCCTGCTCACCGTCGTCGCCACTTCCTTCCTCAACGCCGTCGTCGCCGGTCCGTTCACCACCAAGATCATGGATAAGAGAAAGGAACAGGAGGTCTTCGACGGGAGAAGTTACGATGGGAGGAAGTTGCCTGGTGTTACTGAGGGTGCTGAGAGGGGTGGGGATAGGGAGGCTGATGAGGTTAGGGTTAGTGATGAGATGAAGGCTTTGAATAAGAAGTTTGGGATGTGGCATGGGATTAGTAGTTTGTTTAATTTGGGGAGTGTGGTTGGGACTATTGGGTACGGTGTGCTTTTGGCTGAGAAGATTAACTTTGATTAGGTGTAAGTAAGTGGGTATATATATCCGGTGTGGATAGGTAGTAATATGGGAGTGTAATGAATGTATGATATGGGTCTTCAAGGGAGGGGATATAATCTCAGCTTCACCTTTTACCAATAACTTGACTTCTACGAACCTACGGTCTTATAAGAAGAAACCATCATTGTAGCATTGTTATATTTTTGCGGCCTCAGCCGCCGTCATTGTAGTATTAAAAAAAAAAAAAAATTGAAAAAAAAAAAAAGAAGAGGACTAAAAACGAATGGCCCTCTCGGCCCGCAACAGCAACTCCCCCGCCACGTCCCCCTCCGCCGCCAACTCCAAGATGATATCCCTCTGGGACATCATCCCGCCGTCGACGACATCATCGGCGGACCACTCCCTGTACAGTGCTTGCAAATATTTTGCACAGCACTTCATCATCTTCCCCAAGTTCTCACGAGCGGGCTTGGGGACCCGCGAAAAGGCCGCAACTGGGGTCACACTCGCATGTGACCCCGGGGCAGTGTCCGGCTTGGACACAAACATGTCGAGCAGCTTGCAAATCGTGCTCGTCGTGTCGTAGTGACGAAGGCGAAGGCGCATCAGGCGATCGCGTGGGATGAGGACCTGCAGGAGCTCGAGCACCTGCGTCAGGCAGACAGCGGAGTCATTGAACCTCTTAATGATCTCCTCGTAGTGTTCCCCGTTGATGGTTGCGGGCGGGTTGAAGGCGTGCTCGGCGCACTTTTTGCACCTCTCGTACAAGCTGACAATTGCGTCGCGGACTGCATAGGTATATTAGCGCACATTCTAGTAAAACATGTATATTTGTTTCAGAATAAAGCATAGGAAAGACAAATATGGTCCTTACTGTTGTTCCATGCAGTCTCAGTACGACACTTGATTGCAGCATTCTCGAGGGCTTCATCGCTGGCCGCAGCCAAAAGCTCCATCCCCATCTTTCTGAGCCCCTCGTACCCCTTGGGTCTGTATTCCTCTGGGATATCAAAATAATTGACGTTGAGGAACGTAGCCGCCATTGTCTTGATGGTCGTCATGATGACTTCCTCGTCTTGGAACTTTTGTCCAACCTTCACAGCATAATAAAACAAAGTGAATGCTGAAATAATGACACGGTCCTTGTTGGTGTCGAAGATTGGGATGCGATCATCCTGGTTGTGGTAGCCAAGCAAGCTCTGATTAAGACTTCATTAGCACCTTGGGTATTTTGACTAGAGACGATTAAAGAGGAACTTACGACGGCGACCTCAATGCTAACTTGGTGGCGGAACAGCTGGCGCATGACTGGGTGGTTTTGTGGTTCAGTATGGCGAATCAACGTACCATATTTCTCGAGGCCGTTTAGGAACCATCCCATCATCTATGAGAACTCGAATTAGTCCCTAAATTCCCTGAGAAATTGTATATATAGTTTCAACTTACAATATCGCAGCATCGATCAGGATCTTCCTCCCAGTTTTCCTTCAGGAGTGGGACGAACCAGTCTTCATACTTGGTCAAGAGCTTGATAGCTTGGGGCAAGTAGAGTGGCTCCGTGTTTTGATAAGCATATTTTACGAAAACCCACCAGAGAAGGTTAACGATGGTTCGGCTAGGCTTGACTTCCTCTCGAGCTGCTCAATCATCAGTAACCGTAAAAAAACTAAGCTATACTTAGGGCGACGCTTACCGGTTCCGCTGTTGGCAGCTCTGTCGGGAGATCGGAGATAGGCATAGAGCAAGATAAGACGGATGAGGACGTCGGGATGTTCTCCAATCTTCCTGGGAAGATTCTGCGGGTCTCCTTGGTATTCAGATGGCAAAACCTCGCTACACTCCCTCAAAACATGCTTGGGATCGAGTTTGGCCAAATACTTCCTGAGAGACTTGGCAGCAATATCAGGGATCTTTTCTTTCTCTCTCATGGCCAACAAATATTGAAGGCGGAAACGAACAGCATTATCGCCAAGGCGGATGTCGAAAATACCCATTGGGCATTGAGTAATAATTGGGGCCCGAATCTTGATAGATCGTTGCCATTCAAGAAGGGGGAAGTCATCGAGTCCATACAGACGCTCACCAGCGGTGACAAGTGTATCCTAAACAACATCGTCAAAGGCGAGACACTGAGTGGCAACTCGACAGTAGTTGATGAGTCTTTGACGGCTGGCGGAAAAGAAGTTTCGAGCAAAATGGTCAATGAGAGACTTGTTGTGCTCATTGCTTTCTTCATTATCGAAGACTTGACTCAAAGTCTTGATGCAAGCTCCAGCGGCATCGACGATTTCCATTGGAAGATCGACTTTTTCATCAGTGGTGTCAAAGTTTTCATTGTTAAGGAGGGCGAGAGTGTAATCAACCAACATCTTTGGAGTCTTCTCGCGGTCCATCAAGGTATGTTCGCAGTGGACACCAAGTGGGTAACCAATACTCTCTCGGTACAAACGGTAGCCATAAAGCCAGAACCCATGGCTGGTGAGAAAGAAGGTCTTGGCGTGAAGGTTAAGAATATCAAGGCCCATCTGGGCGAGTTGAGACTGGGTCTTGAAGAGGTAACGGCAGACAGCTTCTGCGAAGTCAATTTTACCTTGGTTTTTGACGCAGACCCGGATCCAAGTCCTGCGAAACCCTTCGAAGAGACCATCGAGGTATCTAGTCGTTGGAGTTTGGTGAAAGAATGGATTGGTGCCTATATTCATTTTAGCAAAGTTTCCGAGGGCGAAAAGGGTCAAATATATATATATTTAAATGAAAGGGAAAACTTACGAGAGAGATTCCAAAGAGTGATACCGACAACCTCATCCCAAGGAAGCAACATGCAGTCGTTGATCATCTCATTGGCACGTTGGATTTTGTCTTTATGCATAGCACCGATACCCTTGCTCAACATCTTGAGCATCAAAGTGCGAGCATGCTCTCGATGATCTCCATCAAGCGGGATGGTATACTCATCTTCTTCGATATCGAACTCCGGATCGATCGTGTCTCTAGTCTCACGAATCCCAACCCTTTGCATTCCACGACGGAGAGCATCCATTTCGTCGTCGTCTTTGGGGATAATTAGCGGACCGAATTTTCTGAGGGAAGCACCAGGATCTTCAACCCCGAGATGGTGTTTGTTAAGATGCTTGCAAACGATCCAACAGGCGGAAAGGACAGGGTCGAAATGAGGTTCGGGGTTCCCAGAAGGGAATGTAAGTTTGTTTTTGTAGTAGGCAATCTCAGCAGCAGAAGGGGGATGGACAGGTGGAGGGGTTGACGATGGTGAGTAAAGTCTTTGCTTCCAGAGAGGGGAAACACCTGGTGGGAGGAGATGGTCGGTACTGTACCATACTTTGTCCGGGAGGAGATGAGGGGGGAGGTCAACGTCATAGCGGCGTCTCGGGTCCATTGTGGAGATTGTGACTGGCTGTCTTTTGTGACTGCTCTTTGAACGTTGGTTTGCTTGGCGGCGATGGTGATGAAGTCGGGATGGCGATGGAGATGGCGATGGAATCGTCGTGTCGCCGAGGAGGTTTGTTGATGAGGAAGGAAGGAGACGTTGCTGGTTCTGCTTGAGGTCTTGGGTACACATTCACTCTTTACTACCAAGGGCACCTTATACTAGGCACTTAGATGCACTTTTGTGCATATCAAACTACCACAGAACTACATTGATTTGATATAAAATAGATTCTATCGATTTAATCTAGTCGCTTGCTCTAACTTCAAACTGCATCAAATCATAAGCACATACAACATCAATACCTTTTTCTGACTGAGTACCCTTCATCGCCTGGAACGCTCCCACAGCAGATTCCCTGATGGCTTCCATTGTGACGGCAGCAGCATCACTGCTCCTCGGGTCCGCATACCTCGAACTGAAATGGTTCAACAGTAAGACACCCTTTGGCTTCTCAACCTCCTTAGACTTCCCCTTCTTTCCGTTTCCTTCAGCCATCACCCTCCCCAAGACTCCTCCTACTTCTCCTAACCCAATCGAAACACCAAACTCCGCCGCCATCTCAGGCGTAGAGTGTCCGTGCTCAATTGTTTTCTTCTTGACATCTTCATATGTTTCCCCTTCTTTATAGTCCTTACTCTCCTTCCCAAGTTTATCTCCCAGGAAAGCATTGGTAGCTTCATGGATGAGAACATCGCTCCCGGTAGCCAATTCTTTGATGGCAGATGGGTTGCAGGTATCTCCCAAAACTGTAATCTTCCTTCCTTTCCGAGGCGGTGGACTCGTAAGTCTATCGCCGTCGGGCAGATCGATGGACTCTCCTTCTCCAAGGGCTGTAACTTTTGATAACAAAGACATGGGGTTTTTAATCCCACTTTTAATAAGCGCCTCCTTGTTCGCCATGATTTTTTCTTTGTAATCTGGTGTGATTTTCCCGGGTAATGGTGGTTCTGTAAGAACGTATCCGAGACAAGGGACGGAGTGTAATATCGGACCAGCCGATACTTCCCACTCCCTCGGTTGTGGCGACTCTGCGGATGAAAATATATCCCTCCAACATCCATCTTTATCAGGGAAGATGTTGTAGCCAGGTAACTCCATCGGCATCATATCATCAGCCGAATGTTTAACCTTAGCGCACTCTTCGACCCCGCTTGTTGGAAAATGTAGCTCATGGACTACATAGCTCCCACCCAAAAGACTTCTCGTCAACCGTAACGAAGTCCTGATATACTCCCTCAACCCCTCCGGTCCATAAACCTCATAATCCGCCTCCCTCTCGGCTGCCTTACCAGCAGCAACAGTCCTAGGATCTTCAACCCCCACAGTCCCACCAGCACCATTCAAAAGCGTGCAAAGCAGTGGTACAATCCCAAACATATGATCCCCATGCATATGTGTGATAAATATTCGTTTTAAATTGGAGAGTTTGAAACCCCCCGCCACCTTTTGCAGTTGGTTCTGTGTTGCCTCGCCTGCATCGAAGAGGTAGGTATTCCCTGAGGGCAGGGTTATTGAAAGAGAGGAGTGGTTTCTGGTGAGAGATGGCACGGCTGATGAGGTGCCTAGGAAACTGTAGTTCCGAATTGTTTTTTTTTTTGTTAGTTGGTTGTTCTGTTTTTGAGGGTTGCATATGAGATTTGAGAGCAATCTCGTCACCAAATTTGAGAGGTGAGTAAGACATACGTTATAATTACTGGGGGTGCCATGGTTAACGGTTGATGGTTTGATGTGTTTTGTGTATCGGTATCGGCCCTGTAGATACTGCTTAGTATAATACCCTAGCTTAAAGGGTCGAAATCAGACCTCACAGACCGAAAGTAAGCAGCTCGGAAGGGTGTCTATGCATGCAATGCTCTCTCACAGCCCACAAGAGATTCGAAGGGCTGGTGTACTGTGCCCAGCCTCGAATCCAACCAACCGTTTTGGATTATACAACAAATACAACACAAAGCGCTCCCGAGACTAAGTATGACCAAGATGTTTTAGTCTCGTAGCGTCGACGCCGGCCTGGTGTACTACTAATCGGCCGCAGTACATCCAACGTACCGCAACATGACTCGATTCTGGGACGTGGCATCAAGAATAGGCGCTGTCGTACCGAATTCGGTGGAAGACGGCGGAAGGTGGGATGGGGCACGGGAAAAGTTGGCTTTGTTGCAACGATGTTGTATCAATTCGCGCCGGTTGGACTTTTAAAACAAGAGGTGCGCCGTATGGCTATAAAGAAGCTATTATCGGCGTTCTCTTCTATCTTAATTTACATAAAACGTTTTAAAGAATTTGTTCGCACTTGGGCGCTTGATTTTGCAGTTTAGTGAAAGGAAAGAGATAGTCAAGGGAGAAAAATAAAGAGGAAATTGCGCAAATTGGGTGGGAACACAAATTAGGGGATCAAAGGTTTGCTGTATTTTTTTTAAAGTACGAGGTACGACTTCGTGTCGACCTTTGGGACCCCGGCGTTTGAGATTACGGCGAATTTGGAGTTACGAGACAAATATTGGAGCAACTTTCGAGTTTGGATGTCGGTTACAGATTGGTCTGGTTTTCTTCTGGCTCCCCGTATTCACCTTTAGGAGCCACTGACCTCTTTGTTAGAGTACTACCCAAAGGGTTTCCATTCAAACCCAGACTTGCCCACGGTGCTTTTTCGAACCGATGGTATTCTGGTCCGCTTAAGTAATACGGCTCTTTTGTCCCGGGAACCGAATACCTTTCCATCATGAGTGGACCATCAATTCCAGCAACTCGATTACGTTGCCCAGATTGGTATAAGGAAAGGTCGCCTGATGCAGCGCCAGGCCCTCCTTGTGAGTCCCAAAAGCCAAAGTTGGCCCAGGCTGCGGGCTCCCAGGGCTTAATGTACTGCGGAGGAGGAGGGTCTTCTACCTCTTGCGGGACAGGCGGTTCCTCGTCTTGCTCCACCATCTGAGCTGTGCAGCGGCAGTTCATACGCCTTCTGCACATTTCTGTCCTCTTCTCCATTCCTTGAAAAGAATTCCTAGGTCGCGGCAGGTCGTGCCTAGCCACGCACCTAAATACCATAATTTGCGGATCTCCGGGGGATGGCACGCATCCACAAGGATCCTCAAAGCAATTGGCGAGCGTCGCATCGTACTGTTTATGCTGATAGTTTTTGAAAAAAGCATCATCCTCTGGCGCGTGCCTTCCCTCATTGAATCTCAACCTGGCCGCTTCCCGACTGTCGCAGGCGACTGTCCAGCGAACTGCCCACCCCCGTTCCGGAGGTGAGCGTGGTAAAGGAGATATTTTGTGTTTACCAACCCCGGTTGCTGGATTAGTCGCAATTGTAAGCGGCTTATTCTCTAGAGAGGATTCTAGTTCATCGCCATTATTTGTTGCATTTATTGGTCCAGTCGCTATACTGGCATTATTCTTAGCCTCGGGGTTCGGGATAGGCTGAAAGTGGGTGGTACCTTCCGGTATTTTATTTTCGACAAAGTTTTCTGGTTCGTTCTTTATAGTTCCTCTTTGACGGCGGTGAAGTAGTCGGGGTTCTGCTGGCGGGGGAGGTGGGCTTCCCGTCGATGTGGGCAAGGTAACGTACTTAGTGAAAACAGATATGGTAGCCGGCTTCGTCGTTTCCCGATTGGGGGCCGGGTTTGGAGGGCGTACCGGAGTGGTGGCTACTTGGTGCAATAAGAGCGCGAGGAGCGGGGAGAGCCAGAGCCCATTGTTTCTAAAATTTAGGTTGTGCATTCTGAACAAGACCAGGTCCAGCGCAAATGGTCTTGAACTAAAACCTTGTTCGTCTTCTAAATTTTATAAACTGTAAATAACTCTTCTTTCTTCCGCTCTACCATTTAGGCAAAGAGCTTGGCCGAATATTCATGCGAGGGTGGTCTCACCACGGTAAATATGAAGGCGTCTCAATTCAGCGACCGGTTCCTTGTATTTATGTATATATATATATATGGAGGGAGTTCGGTGTTAGCTAGTCTCAGAGCTAGATGCCATGGTGTTTATTATGCACGCACCATAGTTAATTTTAAATTATAACTTTTAAGTGTATGACACTTGTCTTATAAACCAGAATGCGAAGGTTGGGTCTGGTTTATGGGACAAGTATGGCATTGCTACCTCTAAATTCTCACACCTTCTTTCTGATCTCTCCAGCCGATAACCCTACTCTTCGGTAACCAACTCACGGGCCACAATCTCTGCCTGCTCCCTTCTCTACTCCACCCTTTTGCTTCAATAAGGCCTAGAATCAATCCGATCAACTCGCGTGCACTGGGTCTCGTTTTGGGGTCCCTGGATGTACACCTGTTAATTACACGACAAAACCCTTCACGGTAGGGGTTTCTATGATCGATTCTTCGATCGAAGTTGAGGGGCGGCAGTGGATGCCCTGAGTCTTCGAAGGGGAAGAATCCGTTTACGAGGAGGAAGAGAGTTACACCGAAGGCGTAGATGTCGTCTTTGTGGTCTGATGGGGCTGGTTCGTCGTAGGACTTCAAGCGTTGCTGTATCGTTATAGGTTAGTTGGTTTCGTTGACAGCTTAAATGTTGGTAAGTTTTATAAAACATACCGGTGACATGAAGGAAGCACAGGATGGTGGGGCAGGTTCTCCTTCGGAGCTGCACAGGCCGAAGTCTCCGAGGACGAAGAGAGGGTAGATGTTATTCCAACCTGTTGGGCGGGGTTTCATGAAGACTGTTTAAGGGGTTTAATTCATATGTATTGTTAGTAAACCAACTGGCGCTCATAGATAACCTAAAACTTATGGCAAAGCACTTACTATTATTCATTTTGATATCATTGTGGATGATTGGTCTCCAACCTGGAACTCCATTCTCCTGCCGGTTAGTTATACCCCGATTGAGGAAAAGGAGAGCCTTGCCCATATCTAACGCCAATTGCCATACAAAGGCTTCGGGAATAAAAGTCCTATTTAGTTATGGAACCGTTAGGATGAGTTAACATGTCCTCGTCGGGTTTACGTTTTTGAAACATCTCGATTTTCTTATCTTAAGTTGGGCACTTACTTTTTCTCCATATACTTGGCCATGATTTCCCCTACATCGCCCAAGCTGCAATACTCTGTGAAGATATGCCCGAAGGGATCATGGCGAGATGGAGCCAATCTTCCGATAATTTTCGAAATGGTTCTCGGTGAGCCTTCGGCGTAGGATAGTCGTTTCAATGCATCCGAT
Source organism: Orbilia javanica (assembly GCA_036872735.1). Classification (NCBI taxonomy): domain Eukaryota; kingdom Fungi; phylum Ascomycota; class Orbiliomycetes; order Orbiliales; family Orbiliaceae; genus Orbilia; species Orbilia javanica. The sequence continues at coordinate 316,210 of JAVHNR010000012.1, forward strand.
TCTGTTTTCCATGATCTAGCACGTATCCTATCACAGGCGGTTATTCTCTTTGCGATTATCCTTTCTCCAACTTCGACACGTCTGTACCACCTACTCGTCACACTTTTAGATGAATTATGCAGAACTTCTATGATACCAGTGGCTCCGTAACAGCCGGCTTTGTGTCTCTTCACAATACGAAGATCGTGATTGAAGTCATGGAATAGAGGCAATTCGTACGGCTGGGGTGGTCCGGAGTCACCGACGCCCGCATAGTTTCCTTCGTCGAACACAACACTACCAGCTGGTTCCGGAACATCATATGGGAGCTTTTGGACGATTTTCTGCTGCTTCTCATTGAGTTCTGGTGCTGTGCTTCGCCCATTCGCGTCATATTCGTCATCTTGTGGCTCGCCGTGATCAGCGTTTTGTGCTAGGTCGAGTTGCAGTTGTTGCAGCTGGGGTATTATATCCTCCTCCTGTTGGTGTACTCTGGCTTGTTCGACTTCACGACCTGATTTATAATTCGATGGGCCTGCGTGAGGCAAACTTGGCTTTGACGCACCGATTTGTGCGGTTTGAGATATCCCGTATAGCCTTTCTTCTTGCCTGATGAACCCGGCGCGTGTGCGGTGTTCTTTCGAAGTTGGAGGGATGTATTTATTTATCATCTCCCCAAAGAATCCTTGTTGGCGTGGCTCTGGCTCTGGCAGTTGATGGTGATTATAAGTCTGTCTACTTGGTCTCGCCGCTTGGGATGAAGTACTAGGTTCATGATATCTATGCCTGTGGGATTTTATCGAGGAGGTGGTTTGTAGATGTTCGGGGATATGGGCTTGGGATTGTCCTTGTGGATCGGGTTCGTCGTAGTATACAATATTTACGTCGTCTACTTTGTAGATTCCTACTGGTCTGCGAGGGTTAGACATTGGTGCTTTGGTATTTATTTTGGTCTTAAGGTCTTTGGAATTGTGGTACTGTGGTCTTTGGTCTGGTTCTATCTGGTATTTGGTAAATTGGGGTGGATATGCGTGTTATGGGATATTATGCTTATATGTAGGATTATGATTCTAGTAGAGTATATGGGTTAGGTTGTAGTGTGTATTTTAGGTAGATATAGATATATCTTAATTTCTAAATGTTTCGGAACGGGGGAATGCATGCTACGGTAGATTGTGAACTTAAGCTTGGATTTTCGGGGAGTTACGGATATCGTTTCGGCATGGCGTATATATACTATAGACTAATACGTATCGTCGTACATACAAGTCCTTATGTATGTGAATATAAAGTACCCGAGTGGCCGTGAGGTTTTGATTCTGGAACCCTTTTAGCCTACTTAAGTATCTAGACATCTCGGAGTTTTAGGATAGTGCTATTCGCTGTGTCTATAATGAAGTAGAAACCACCACATCTGATAGTCTCGAGGGGTATGATAGGTCCATAGTGAACTACAATATTGCATATCTCCCAGATGACCCGGTCGAGGAGAGCACCGTGGTCAGTAGTGTGCAAGGGCGTAGTTAGGGCAACCCAGGGCCCATGAAGAGACGCTGAGCCTCATGCTCCTTGGAGATGGACCCCCTACGACGTCGCTGTCTAGGGCTGGGACCCCAGAAAGCCGTGTTTGTATGGTTTATAGACGTTCCTTCTGCTCGCTGCGGGTTGGGTCTCGTGTTGACTATAAAAAGGCTCCCCTCCACTCTCCGAACTCTGGTCTTCCTCCTTCCCCTTCTCTCTTCACCCTGCTCTCACACTTCATCTCCTCCTCCTTCGAACAACCAACCCAAACATCATCATTCATCCTATCTCATCCCCCTCCATCACTACTTTCGTTAACCATTGCTCTCTATCGTTTATCGATTCATCTCTTTCATCTCCACCTGCTTTCAAGATGAAGTCTACCGTTGTCTTGTTCTTGGGTGCTCTCATGAGCGTTGGAGCGATGGCGGCTCCTTATGGACAAGGTAAGTTTTTATACATATTAGTATGGATCCATCGATGATTCATCCTCTTCATTGAAGGGACCTAAGACGCGTCTTTTATCATCCCCTACTTTCTTCTTCCTTCTCTTGCTTCCCAAGGTTTGTATTAGGTTGGCTTTATCTTCGACTGCCTGGTTGTTATAGGCTCGTTGATGATAAAGCTTTCCCGGAAGCTGCAGAAAACCTTTCAATGATGATTTCCTTTGCCCAGTAAAACCGACTTCGTCGTGGGGGCTACATTCGATTTGACCTTGATTCTGATTCATTGCTATTTCATTTCATTTATTCCCCACTACATCGGCAATGACCTCCTGATCGATACTAACCGGATTTTAGAATCCAAGTCCGTCGAGCCGGTCTCTACCACCTCTGAGTGTGAGACTGCCACTTGGACTCCGTACGACTACAACAAGTCGACTGTCCCATGTAAGTATACACTTCCTTCCTACCAAATATCTGGCTTCTAGCAAATTCCCAGGCTAAGTTCCCCTTGCTTCCCCTTCCAGATGAGCCATCCAACTCGGTTCCATATGGCCAAAAGACTGAGGTCGAGCCTCCTACCACTGGGTATTATGGGCTTTCCTCTGAGCCAGTTGAGACTACCCTCCCTACTGGTTATCCCTACCCGTATGAACCCGAGGAGGAGGAACCAACCACCACCCTTACCTCCATTCTCGAGTCCACCATCACTGTTGAGCTCTCCACCTATGAGCCATATGGACCTGAGACTTCATCCTCCAAGGTTGGTTACTGGACTACTCTTACCAGCACTTCTTGCCCACCTACTCCTTCCTCCGAGGGAGTTCCTGAGTATGTTCCATACACCCCGACCTTGACTCCTGCCCCCTACGAGAATACCACTCCGGCTTCTCTCTACGAGCCAGAGACTCCTTCTCCAGAGGTTTACCCGACCACCCCTGTCTACTACCCTCCTGGCAATGAGCCAACCCCCACGGAGTACAACCCAGGTAACAACACTTACCCAACTTCCACTCCCCCCTACGTTCCTCCTCCATACGCTGGCTCTGCTACCAGCCTCGTCAACAACGGAGGTTTCGTCGGAATGGTTGCTGGACTTGTCGGCATCGTTGCTGTCATGTTTGTTTTGTAAAGGATACAGGTAATGTCTGTGGGAGCAATGGTATGGATTGGATATTATTTCATGAAGTCCTGTCTTTCATATTACGTTACTGATCTGGATACAATGGGCCTGTCCTCTTTTCTTTTGTCATACAACATTTTTCCTTTTCATGTTAATAACTTCATCATAACAACAAAATGCGGCAGTCCTCAATAGAGGGATTGTTTCATCAATTTTTAATTTTCATTCATCATGTGCATAGCAAAGGAAATTCCATTCCCATGATCGTTCTCACCAGATCTCGGATTCGTTCTCAGATTCGTGTGGGCTCGTGAATGGTTTCTCATTCAATCTTCCTCGTTCCATCGATATCACGCGTAGATTCGTAGTATTCTCCGTCCTCCAATATACAATACCATGATCTATTCCCATCACCCCAGGTAATTGCCTAGCATTCATCCAACGGTAATTCCTTCACGTTTCCGCTGATATTGCTTTCCTATTGCCTGCATCTACATGGACACCGTCGGGAGGATCGAATGGACCAACTTTACTTTGTTGTATTTCGCTAACCAGCGTGTTGACCTGCGACCGCTGCTGATCAAATGCAGTCACCGACGGTTGCACTTTCGACCGTACGTACAATCCCCATGCAAGCATCGATATCATCTTGCTACTGGCATCCCACGATTATATATGTACTCACTCGTTTCAACCGTGTCTATATGACCTGCCACCGGCATCGAAGCAAAAGTTTCAGCTAACTAGCCTTGCATCTAGACATCCACACAGGCAGGTGGAGACGCATGCCGCCACAGCTTCCCACGTGGCTCCCCTGGTCCCCCTCCCGCCCCTCTCTTACACCCTCTCGCCGACCTCTTAAAAAGAGCGACAGAGACCGGAAAAAGAAAAAGACGAGATCACAGCTTCGATTCAAATCCCGTCTTTCACGCTCGAAGCTAAGGTCTCAGACTTTACCCACACAACACATCCGTTCTACAGTGATGTTCCCTGCACTGGACCAATCGCTAATGTCGACGAAGAAGACAAAGAAGACGAGATTCATATGTATTGGTGATACGCATAATTTATCGCCGTACCAGGGTGGGTTTAAGGTACCGAAGGGTGATGTGCTGATCCATGCTGGGGATATGACGAAGCAAGGCACGTATGAGGAGCTCAAGAAGACGGTTGGTTGGATTGAGAGGTTGGTGACGGAGGGTGTGGTTGAGAAGGCTATTATCGTTGCTGGTGGGTGTGCGGATTTATCTACTAGGCGCTTCTGGTGGTGTAGGGTTGGCTAATGTGTACTAGGAAACCACGAGCTAACTCTCGATCCTCCGTTTTATGAGTCGTATGGACACAATTGGCATACTCAAAACCCTCAAGACCCTGAAAAATGTCTTTCACTCTTTAGTCCACCTGATCTTCACCCCGCCATTACTTTCTTAAACCATTCATCGGCTCATATAACCCTCAAGTCTCCCACGGGTCCACGCACCCATTTCAAAGTCTTTGGCTCACCCTATACGCCCATGCACATCACAAAGGTTAACGAACTCTGCGAAGGCAGCAGATGGGCGTTTCAATACCTACCTTTCCCAGCTACAAAATCCGAGGAAATCTGGGAAGATATTCCGTCGGACACAGACGTACTAATAACCCATGGCCCGCCGCACGCACATCTAGATGGCTGGCCGGTAGAAATCGGTCGCTATGGATCGATCGAAACTCATAAGGGCTGTGAGGGTTTACGGAGGGCTTGCTGGAAGATTCGACCCAAACTCCACGTTTTTGGGCATATACACGAGGGAAGGGGCGCACAACGAGTCATGTGGCGGGATGGTAAACATGTAACCGGTATAGAAGAGGGTTGTGCATGTTCCTACCTCGAAGCTGAAGAAGACGGGGATAAACTTAAAGTTATGACACCCGGTGCCCCGGAATTGGACGACGAGGGGGAGGTAAGCATTGGGACTAAACAGATGGCGGAGAAAATAGAAGGGTTCACGCATGATCATGCGCAGATGGAATGGATTGATCCTGGTGCAGTTGATGAACGGATCTCGGGAAAGATTAGTGTGGTTGACGTCACCAAGAGGACGAGGATGTTTGGCGGGGTTGGGTTAAGGGATGGGGAGACTTTGATGGTTAATGCGTCTATTATGAGAAGTGCTTGGCCGTATAAGGGTGTCAATAAGGCAGTAGTGGTAGATATGGAGTTGGAGGTTTGGGAGGGAGGTTGAAGATTCTTTGTATCCTCACCTTCCCTTCTACCTCATTTTGTCTCATTCCTTTTTGCTTTTAATAGAATCGTTGACGTTTTCCGCATAATTGCTTCCTTTTCACATGACGCCAACGGCTAAAGTTCGACGGCTTACTTTTCTGCGTTGTCGATGTTGCATTTATTTTCCAGTCTTTTTTCCCATTCATTTTTACAAGCCCATCCGTCAGCTTTATCGACGGTACGAAACGGATGGAATGGGAATCCCTCAACTCCTCCAACATCTCGAGAAGATTGAAAAACCAAAGTCGAAGGTTTACCCGAGTACCTCGAGTTCCGGGGATGCTCCCTCCCGTCCGGCAGCCGTCATAGACGGCTCTGCGCTCGCTCACTACATTTTCAATCGGTACATCAAGTCTTTGAGTAAAGATGAAAGGATACCGGGTGTTCTTGGGTTTGATTATACGAGTTATCAGAGGAATGTGATAAATTGGTTGGAGCGATTGGAGTTTGGGTTTGAGATGTAAATACTGGCCCTCCACCGCCATGTTTTTAGGGCGATGTATAAGCTAACCTAGAAAAAACTACTTCAAACGAAAAGCACAAACATCTTTGTAGATGGACATCTACCGTCCTACAAAACAACGACAAGGATCTCTCGTATCCAAACCACAATTTCAAGTTTATCCCGTCTTCGCACGTTATCACCGTCGCTTATTGACCTTACTAAGGGGAATTGGAACCCTTCGCCTCCGTTTCTTATTGCTGCCTTTTCGGCGGCTGTTAGGAAACATGAGAGGTTCGGAAGGGTGTTAAAGACGGTACCTGGCGAAGCTGATGCCTTTTGTGCTGCTGCTGCGGTTAGAGGTGGTGTTGATTGTGGGGAAAGGTTGAGTGTGGTGTTTACGGGTGATTCGGATTTAGTCGTTTACCCCCATTCGAGGCGTAGTCGGGTTGCGATCTTGGATGATGTACACTTTGAATCCACGCCTGATGAAGGAGCGAAAGTGAAAGTGGCGCTTTGGTCACCGTGGAATATTGAACGGAAACTTGGAGGCCGTGAGGCTGGTGCTGAAGGAGGTGTGAATGAAGCGGTTACGATAATGAAGTTTGCGTGGTGTTTGGTTGTGAAGGATACTCTTCGGTCTGCTAAGGTTGTTAGTAGTGGGAAGGGGGATTGTTTGGGGAGTGTTAACGTTAGTGCGGAGTTTAAGAGGGAGTATTTGTTGCCTGATGTTGGGAAGGTTGTGGATGGTGGTGGTGGTGGGTTGGTGGAGATATTGGATTCTAGAGCTGCGGAGGTGGTTTTTACTTCTCCGAGGTTTAGGGCGCTGTGTCATCCGCCGGATGGGGGGGATGGGAAGGAAGTGGAGGTATACCTACCGGTTTTGCTGGAGGATGTTACGAAATCTTCGGTTTGGAGTGTGGGGAAGGGGATTAGGAAACTGGCGTATCGAATACTATTCGGAACAGAAGCAACGGTGGTGGAAGTTCACAGGAAAGGGGAATCGGTCAACCGTAGTTATTTGAAGTTACATAGTAACGACGAAGATAACGACGACGGATCGATGCTAGGAGTTAAAGAACTTGGCGAGGGACTGGAAGAATTGGTGGTTGGTGTTATACTAGAGATTGTGAAGGGGTATTTGGATAAGAATCTCCAGATTACGGATATAGATGTCCTCGCTTTATTAGCTGCTGTGACATCATCTCCGCCGGATCAGAAGGAGACGCTACCGCCGGTGACGAGTTTACAATGGACCTGGCCGCGGGCGCATATACTTTCACAACTAATGGCGGGAGTGTGGAGTCTCTACCTCCTCCAAACCGTCACAAACCTACAACCAACCACCGACATAAAACTACCAGACACAATCGACACCACCATCCTCTCAAAACTAACCACCCTCCCTCCACTCCTACCAACCACAATCGATACAACAAGGTTCATAACCATCTATGCAATCTCGCAAGATCGCAGGGGGATGAGCAAAACCGCTAAAAAACGGGCAAGGAAGCGGGCGAAGACTTCGGAGGGGCAGGATACGGCTGGATTGGGCGTTGATGGGTTGCAGGGGATTGTTAATAAGGTGTTTGGGAAGGATGTTGGAGGGGGTGTGGCGGGGGTTTTGGGAATTGTGGAGGTGATGAGGAGGGGGGAGGAGGATGAGGAGAGTGAAGGTGGGGAGGAGGAGGTGGAGAGCTATATGGGCATGACGGTTGGGTAGGGTGGGTATTTACTGGTGTGGTTTGTGGAATTGTTTATTGTGTTTATGGGAATTTGAAGGTGGAAGGTGGAATGAAAAGGGTAGTTAGGAGATGATATGGTATCGTGGTGCTGGTATTGTATGGGACATGGAGAGTTTATATTAATTACTATAGATAGCTGGAGATTTGACGGATGCAATTGTATTGGGTATTGAATTAAGGCAGTACCCTGTTAGGAAACTGATATCGCGATTTTGGTATATACATTGATAGAACTGGGTTATATTTAAACCTAAGTGTTATGATTATAAATACAACGTTCGAAATCATATTGGAACACTAGAAGGTCTTCGAGACTATCACATTGGGTCGTATTGGAGTAAATCAATAGATTGTGTTGAATTTGTTGCAGATTTCCAAGTTTGGCTGATTTCCGGTTCGGGTGAGGCTCCGGGAGCGTTCGAGTCCTCCAGTTGGGTCGACTCTTGAGCTCTTGACAGAGTATCTTTTGCAGAGGGCCGCTTGAGGTTACAAGAAAACACTATGGTTTCTCCTCAAAATAAAAATAGCAATAATAATAAATTAATAATAAAAAAACGGACTGTTCATTCGGCTTTGTGACTCAACATTTAATACAGCATACATCAGATCTTTCTCGAAGTTCCCGTTACAAAAGATGAATACTCCAAAATGCCCTTGAACGTAGCTGAACGCTCAGCCCCAAGCATTCAAGGGTTACCTAATTCTAATAACTCGGGCTGCATTGGGGGTTAACGCAAGTGTTGATTTTGTTGTAAAGCAGCCTCGTACGGGGGCGTTACGGAGTAACAGATAAGAACAATCCGAACGCGGACTGACATGACGGATCTTCTCGAAAATCCGAGATTGAATGCTTTCGAAGATGCAATAACAGCGGCAAACGGCGAAACATCATCACGTCAAAGTGTAGAAAAGAAAAAAGGGGGGTCAAAGCCCAACATTGATCCCTCAAAACCTATAGATACATGCAAGCTCACGATAGCAAAACACGCACCCATAACCGGTGGCGTCGACGACGGGAAATTGGAAACAATGCCGGAAACCCCCCACTACCCTGACAGCTGACGAATCCACCAAAGCGCACTGGACGATTCTTCGAAAGCGGTTAAAATCAGGCGAGTTTTTCTGGGAAGGGGTTTTTAATCAGGAGAAATCTCTCACACGTGGAATGAATCAAGCTTTTTTGTAGCGAAGTTTTTCCATGGCTGTGCCACCTTGCTGGGTCAGCCAGGGGTGGTGCTATTTTTGAGTGAAGGGGTGTCCTTGAGGCCCCCGAGGGCACTGGGCACTGGGCACGGGGCACAGAGTCATGTCTGTGGACACCCTTATCGCGGGTCGGAACCAATCATGCCCTGCAGCCACATGCCCAGACTCGGTGTCCACGATGTGGAACAACTTGGCATGACGAGGCCAAGGCGCTAAAATCGTAACCTTACGATGTTGGAAAAGCCCTTGACAACTCAAGATCCACTGTAAGACTTCCGACTGCGATTCGAGAATAGCTGGTCGTTTTATTGTGCCATATCGGAGCATACCTGTGAGAAGCAAGGGCGGAAAGGTTGATGGTTGTTTTTCGCGCCGGAGTTGGGTTGGATTGTGGCCAGAACCCCTTGTATCTACTGGATTTCAGCCCTCAAAATCCGTTGAAATCTTGATAGAGTTTTGCGTGCCGGGGTTCATGTCGAGGGATCCACTTCGAGACGCTAGGTATGTATCTACTAGCTTAGCACGGAAAATTTGACTTTTCCCTCACAGAAATCCTTAAAGTTTCAATGGATGCAGATGCATGGCTGCACCTCCCGCCTGAAATTTCGCACACAGGAACACGTCGCATCAATAGGAAATGGCGAATGGGAAAAACTTTGGATGGGGATTTCGTATCCTGGTAGATTTGAGTCAGCTCGTAGGGCTACTATATTTCCCGTTGTACAAACTTCTCAACCGCTTTTCCCTCCCTCTTTTTCTATGCCGTCTTATCCGAGGGAGGTGCTTAGTAGAGGGAAAAGCTGGCGAGGAAGGGTAAAGGGAGAGTACCTTCGAGGGAATCTCGCCAAAGAAGCGTAATAACAATGAGACTTAGAAGAATATCCTCGAGAAAATGTATGCGAGTAATTGTTTACTTACATGTACTTGTACTTGTATTTGCCGTAACATCCGAAATGCACAAAAATCTTCGATATGAGCTTTCTCAATCATCCCCAGATCAGGCAGTGCGGCAGTAGATCCGGATCCTACCAAGCACCGGGTTCTGCGAAGAAGCATTAAGCTTAGCATTGTAACACAATTAACGTCCGAAGTCTTTGATCAACGTAGTCACATATGTCGGTACGTAGCGTATTTGTAGCACTACTTTCGATATTTACAACTTTCAAATTTTGAGCAATAGCGTTGTCGCGAATTCATTATGGCATTAAGTATCGTAGTGGGTAAGCTAAGAATACAAATATCCCGATATTTTCCCATCTCTTATCAAAAACATAAATATTGTAACATTACATCATACAATTAAACAAATGAAATATTATCGCCTTTCGTTTCTTCCATAGCTCTTTGGAAGAAACTTATGCCCTGGCAACTCCTCCCTTTGTAGCGATACCGTCAACACCAATCAGGACATCTCGGGTATAACCACAGCTTTCTCCGATACTATACTGGTAACCATTTCGCTTCTGTCCAAAATTGGTTGCAAAGGTGGAATCGTACGAGATCAAGTAGAATGTGCAGGCGGTCTGGTATGGAACACCGTCTCTATAGACGTTGTAAAAATCAAAGAAGTTGCAGGCACGGTAGGTACCGTTTGCTGGTGCTTGCTTGAGGTTATAGGCAGTCTTAGCATCGCATGCAGCAGCGCAGACGCTAGGAGAGGTGGTGGTGAACGAAACGCCCATGTAAGGATCAACGGGCCCGGTTTGGGGAGCATTGATGGAAGCGTCGCCGAAGCACTCGTAGTGATATCCGGGAACGTCTTCCTGAAGCGCCTTCTTCTTGTAACCGGCTGAAAGGGATTTCACGCTGATAACCCCGTTGTGGTCTTGACCTCCAAAGTTGGTTGCAGCGCCCTTAGTGGAGGCGATGGAGTACAAAGCGCACTTGTGTAGGATACCTGCTGGGTTGGTCTCATCATAGATGTTGAAGAAGACACAACCGGTGTTTGCGAGACACTTGGTGGCGCAAAGGTCAACATCGTATGATGGGAGAAGCTTGAAGGTCAAGTAACCACCGGTCTGGGTAGAGCCGGTCCAGTTGTCGAAGACCTTGACGAAATTGTCAGAGGCGACACCACGTTTGCTGATCGTCCAGCGCTTTGAGATGTCAGAAACGGTGGATTCAACAAGAGCATCGACATCGACATCTGGGCCAGACTTGGCTATTGATTAACACGGCGTGGTTAGCAAATCAACGACAATTAGTCGATGGAGAGGTTTACTTACTAGCACCAGCAGGCGCACCCTCAGCCGTAGGGGGTGGAATGGAATCAATAAAGTCACCGTCGAAGTCCTGCGGAGTAGGAGCCGCAGAGGCCAATGCGAAGAGAGCCGCAGCTGCTGCAATAATGGAAACCTTCATGATGAATGATAATGAAATCTTCAATCACTTAATTGAGGGAATACAAGATAGGTTTCACGGGGGGGTATGAGGAAAGTTGACGAAATGTGATACAAAAACAGTTGCGTAACCTCCTGTCACTAAGGTGGAGATCAGATGAAAAGGTTTCGGTGAGGGCTTTAGGCTCGAGGGGGACGATGGGAAGGATCAAAGAGCGGCTATGCCAGTTTGGTGGCAATCCTCCCTATTATACTAATTGGTATTTGATGCCGATGTCTTGTGAGTTTTTCACGACACGAAGAAATCGGTGGCAGGGCCTCAGCCATTACTCTTCTGAGCCTTAGGATCGTGAACGTGGGTCACTGCGCTCCAACTGACAGCAAGGCTACAAAAGCCGTCAACAGCGACTGCGATTGAGAACCTGGGTGTCCAAGCTGAGTCGACTCGATTGACCAGCCTCCGCATTCCAAATCAATGCAAGACTTGGTCACTTTCTCCTCGCCGACATCATCGTGATTCCCTTTCAATTAAAGTTGCAGCTGAACCAGTTCTCTCAGCCCGCTGTACGGCGCTCCAGCGGGCGGGCGTGTCATTTTCAGATAGGGTAATCAGCCGTGACAGCTGTTTCTGCGGCCCATAGAACCAAATCTAGGCATAGTGTAGGCATACTAGAGAATGAGGCTTTCTTGGCACATTGATTCCAGGTCAGATGTTGAGCTCAAGGCGGTTGAACTTCTGCGCTCTTCATGGAAAAGACCGAATTGATATCGGGGGAGTGAGAAACCCTTGCTCCTCTGGCACCCAAGTTTGCAAGCCACGTTGCTTAAGGAAACGTTGGATTCTTGTGGACTAGCTTTGTTGAGTCGATAATGTGAAGGTTTTTGCTTTCATGGTTGCTAGCGTAGACGGGACGGGCGAGGGGTTTCCTGAAGGTTTAGAGACATAAACCCCTGCATTAAGCTTCTCCATGCAATTCCTACTATACATCGTGACGGAAATATAATAATTTCGCACTCGGAGAAAACTGGGTTCTACCCTATAAGTCTCAACTATTAATCTTATGAGCGCTCGACAAGGTCTGGTAGTATCCGCTAAAAAAAAAACAAATGGTTCCGCTTACCGATGAGTTTAGTCTGGTGTACCCGGTACATGCGGTACATACCTATGCACGCGAGTGTACCAACCCATCCGGTTGTAATTCTGCAACAATTTAACTAACTTTCGACCAGGGTCTAGCACCACGCTTAGGTTCCCAAGATGCAAAGAGTCACTTTTTTTTGCATCGGGCCCGGGCGGATATGTTATCAATTGAACACAAGGACTCTCTAGTTCAGCTTGCTCAATCGGGGGCGCCGAAGTACAAAACCAATCTCCATGCATAGGGAAACCAACAAAATTGCAAACCTGGCGTTGAGGCTGACTTATAATATGTGGTTTTTGGACCTTCAAAAGAATAGAAGAGCACTGTATAGTGTATAGATGTCGCGTCGAGTTTTTGAAATGAAGGGCGCAGTCTGGAAGTATTATTGCCAGGTCGTCATTAATGTTTCCGTGTCGGTCCGGCTTGGGCGTTTGTCAAAGACGTCAACAGTAATGAGTTTAGAGAAGCCCCCCGCGTACCATCTGGACTACGCCGTATACATCGTAGGGCCTTTTTCTTTCTTTTTTCTTTGTTCAAAAAGGTTAGTTACTGATTCTGGTTCTAAGCTCAACGAAAAATAGGTATCTCTTTTGTGATATATGATAGATCCCCAAATCTCGAAGAAAACCCTGTTATATTTACATATGCCATTTCTAGCCATTCAGCTTCTTATAAAATTAAGTCTATGGCAGAAATTTATAACGTAATTAATTCAACCACGATCCCGGAGAGTGGGCACTTGGATAGAGAGAGATGTAACGAAATCAATGAGATTTTTTATACATTGAGTTCACGGTAACCAGAACCGCGAAGAAACCTAATAGGAGACCTCAGACGAGTATCATCTGTCTTATCCGTTAAACGAGAAGGCGTAAAGCAATTATAAAAAATATTCTACCATGTATGTGAATTCCCGCTAATAGTACCATTAAACATGTATGACAAAGGAAAAGATGTCTAAGTGAGGATTGTATACCAAATAATACGGAGAGGGCAAAAAAAGAAAGGAAGAGAGCGTTAGAAACGACGGTGTTAGAATTGAACCTTTGTAAGGTCAGGATTGAGAACCAACTATGCAACCAGGAGTAATTAGTATGTGGTCATATTCTTGATATGGTTAAACCAGATTATACTTACCGGCAATAAACAATGACAAACAATATTGAAAGCTAACGGCGTGATCGCTGTGTAGTCTCGAATATACCACTCTCTCGGTGCCGCCGTTCCCAGGTATATCATCCCGCCAGTTAAGACAAACATCGCCAAATACATCCATTTGAAACTTCGGACGATTTTTCCGGCCTCTCTGAAGAAGTTGCTGTTTTCTGCCTCTTTCTGCGTCCCCGCCCAATCCTGAACTGGGATAGAGAATAGATAGCTAAGTATTATGGTATTAAGATGGAAAGAGAGGCCTCCAAAGAAAATTATGAGGAAGGGAGCCCATTTGAGATTTTCAAAAAGGGAAAGGAAGAATGGTTTTTCGCTAAGGCGGTAGCGGAGAACTGCTAGCGCGAAGTTGCCCTAAAACGAAGTTAGCTTCCTAAATCTACACCATACTCCCTGCTAGGGAAAACTTTGAGAGGACTTACGACTACGTTGAATACAAATACTGTCGCCATGAATGTCTGCCAAGATTGGATAAAAAACTGATCGAAATCGCCTTTAAACCAACCTACGAGAATATAATTCAAGATTGTGAGGGGCAACGAAGAAGCCATGGCGTGGTATGAAAAAAGGTAGGCAGTAATGTGAAACTTTGAAGCAAGCGATATATAACCCGACTGGAGAAATTGGCGGAATCCTTTTGCGATTGGGCCTCTTGTAAACCAATAGATGAATGGGTTGAACATTATTTCGGTCGAACCGTAGGCGTATTTTCTCCATCGTGAAAGTTCGTCGTAAACTGTAAGGGAAACACCCTCTAGGAAGGCATCTTCGCCGGTGTGATATGCAGCTAATCTTGTAATATTGCCAGTGGCCTGTAGTCTGAACGAGAGGTCGAAGTCTTCAGAGACATGGCTTTCGCTCCACCACTTGTCCTGGCCATCTCGGTCCCGGAATACCACATTCTGAAGCGCCTGCCATCGAATAAAAGCGTTGTGGCCGACAAATGGTGCCGACTCTCCACTCCCACAACAGAATCGGATAGCATAGTATACCAAGTCCGTGAAGAATTGCATACCATTTTCGAAGAATGATTTTGTGACATTCATGACTCCAGAAGAGTGTTGAAGAATCGCTACTTCCGGGTTCAGGTACATCTCGGCAGCCCCATACATGAGGCAGTTCTTAGGTACCCGTGTATCCGAATCCACAATTAATAAAAGTTCCCCGATGCGAATATTTCCCCCAGCCCAGGCCCAGCCATTCTCCTTGATAGCCATAGACATAGCTCTAGAGTAGAGCTCCTGTTCTTCGCGACCTGTGAGGACAGGCTTGGGCCCATACTTCTCTCTGACGAGCTCCATGAGTTTATCTTCAGTAGCGAGTGATAACCCTAGAGCAAAGTTCATGTTTGAGGCTTTCTTAAATTTTCCACCTCGAACGAAGCCATTATGTCCGTTACGCGGGCGGGCTACCCAGCCGATGTTACTGTTCCTGTAGTACTCAGTCCGTTTTCTGGCCTCCTCAGCTGGCATCGTCTGTATACCATCATCGTTGATGAAAATTGACGCGGAACCACCTTGTAACTCATACTGCGAGATAGCCTGTTTTAAGGAGTCAACAGTAGGTTTTATAACAACGTTTAATGATTCCTTGTAAACAGGCATCTGGATAGTAATATGCGGTGGCTTAAAGCCGACTTGCATCGCCTGATTGACACTCGGTGGGCGAGCAGAGTAGAATCTGCTGTTTTCCCTTAGCCCGCCAACTGGGCCAAGTACTTGAGCAATAAAAATAATGAAAGTACCAGCAAAGAACTAATATTTAGCACTAGTTAATATTTCTCCAGTCGGTTCTGAGTTGGAATATAATAATGAACTAACCCAAGTTAATGGCAGTAAAACTGGGATCGATGCGGCTAGCGCAAACCGAGTATAATACTGATCTGCTAATGTCTCGGTAAGCAGGATTCTTACTAAGTGGCCGAGAACCAACACTGCTACGGCCGCCATTGCTATCCCAAGATATATCGAGCTATACGGATATGAAACCCTTGCCAGTGACTCTCCAAAGAGAGTTCCTCGCTCGACATCGTATGGTGAAACTTCCCGAGTTTGAACCTCTGTTGTAGGTTTCTCATCGTCTTCTCCTTGCAGACTTTTGTGGTATGCCATCTTTTCTATCGTCGCTTCTGGTGCTTCGTAAAGGGTATGAAATATCTTCTCATTGAGTGGGGTCGATGGGATCGATTCCGACATTGGAGACGCAACATTGATATTCAAGATTTGGCTCAGAAATACCTCCTCCACTTTAGCAGCGTGGTCGACAATTTCCTTAATCGAATCATGCCAAAGTAAAACAACTCGTTCTTCCCGAACAAAACACATATATTGAAACCTGCTGATATCCTTTGGCGATGCCTGCGCGATCTCCTCAAGGCTATCCACAACTTGATAACGGTCTCCCCCTCTTTTTAGTTCCAACTCTGTCAAGCCCGGTGGGAGTGCTTTGAAAATAGGTTCCGTTATGTACGATCTCATGGTGAAGGCAACATAAACATCAAGGTTGGCCACAGCGTTAAGAAGAGAAGGCGATATCGACATGGGCTGCGAAATATAACTGCCTGCTCCTCTACGAACTAGAAGGCCGCAACTCGAATAAGTTTCGAGTAAATTACTATTGGGGATCAGACCTTTGCGTTGGAAACGTTGGAATAGGTATTGCGATAGCTATACAACTCGCAATTATTAGTATCTAGGATATCCTATAACTAAGGTCGACGACGTACTAAAAAGGTACTCATGGCTTTGCCGGGTTGTGAACCTGATGATACATCACTAGTAGAAGCCGAATCATTAAGATCTCTTGGAATTGGAGACGGTGCGCCGCGCTCTCCGGTCATAAGTGACGGCA
The DNA here is from genome assembly GCA_036872735.1 of Orbilia javanica. Taxonomy (NCBI): domain Eukaryota; kingdom Fungi; phylum Ascomycota; class Orbiliomycetes; order Orbiliales; family Orbiliaceae; genus Orbilia; species Orbilia javanica. The sequence goes on from JAVHNR010000012.1 coordinate 332,430, forward strand.
GAGGTGTCGATATATCTTGATCCGCTACTCCCTCGTGCAACGATATAGTATCCCATGCTACTTGCTCTCCTACTGACAGGGTCGAGTGTCGTGATTGAACGGATAATCGCGAACCGCTAGATTTTGTATGGAGATATGGGCTTGATCTTGATACCCGTTTGAACGACGACCGACTTGCTGTGCTTGGTGACCTTGACAGCCATGACGGCGAAGGGAGGCCACTGCCTGGTGAAGGAAGTCCTGGAGATTTCGGTAAAGCAGATTCGGAACTTCCATTATTGATCGTAAGTCGGTTTGCCATATCTACTTGTATTTCAGCTCTAATCGGGCGCTTTGATGGATTCGGCATCTTCAAAAACTCCAAAATAGTGGGAGATATGAATATTAAAAATTAAGCTATAGTGCCAAAAGCTTGCGTATGAGCCGAAAAATACTAGGGCGAGGACTAAAAAGAGAGACTAGAATAGAGAGACGATAAACGAGTGACTAGACCAAAGGGCTACCGGGATTTGATGCCTACGGTCGAAAAATGGTAGCGAGACGTCGAGACACAACCTGAAAGAGTGGCAGGTTTGTGATAAGATGTGAAGTGTCGTCGTAAGCCGTCGATGTAGTGCGGGAGGGTTACCAACTATCAATGAGCGATTCGATCGAAGGCCTTCGAAAAGTTGGCATCCACTCCAGTACCACAACCCATGAGGCCCTTGTAAGAGCGCAGCCCCATTGCAGGGCGAGACATAGAGACCCATGTGCACTTAAGAACATGTACCCAGAATCGGTAAACCCGATTCCCATAATATCATGTTACTGAGTATGCCACTTCTGAGCTTTGTATGTCTCTTTCGGGGACTTGGCCAGAAATTTCCTCAATCCGCGCTATTAACAGTCGTTCCCTGGGCTGTGACAGATTTCCCACGTTGGCGCCGCCTAGTCACAAAGTGTCGCAGCCAAAAGCCAAAATCCACCATGTATGGTGGAGCCGGACGTGTGCAGTGTTTCTTTTTCCATCCCCAGTCCCAGACTAACCCTCAGGCGTTGGAAATGTCTGCTCTCGGGGCGCAGGGGTGTTTTCCGAGCGTTGCCAATATCGGCTAGATGCAAGGGGCTTAGTGTACCGAGTTCGCCCATTTTCTTGGCTGCGACGTTCGATGCCAATCTGTGCTTGGCACGACATTGACATATTGATATCGGGATACTCGTCAAGAAATGCTGATATAGTGATGTATTCTGTAATTTCAACTTTTTGCTCGCTCAGAACTCGATGGACCTGTATCTATGGCACGAGCGGACCTCGCATACTCAATGCTGTAATCGGCGCAATGGCCTCGGGAGCTGAGCAGCTAAGCCTAATATGTAAGCTTCGGCCGAGGGCGTCGGGAACTAAGAAAGTTAGACTTCTTCATGTATGTTGTGGGATAACCGCCTAAGAGTTCCATGAGGTTTGCGTAATCTACATGTATAGGATCTCGCCGATGGTTTCCAACCAGTCCCCGGACCCGAATTCCTAGCCGTGAACATTTGCCGCACGAGACCTTCGAGGTTAAAAATCGATACCGGTGTCAATCAATTGTTCAGGTTGGTTCGGGTCGAATATTGATTACAACTCGGAAAAAAGGGCCTAGGCCGAACTTAAATTTAGCACGCTCCTTCAGCCGCATCTGCGCTGTTTTCTTCTTCTCGTGTTCGATTCTCTACATCGGCAAACCGGCATTCCAAGTCGCAAAATTTGTGTGGTGGGTGCTATCGGCGCGAATGTATGCGCATGGCCGCGAAAAGTTTAAGATTGACATATTTTAGTGGCGTACAACGTCAAAGGCTGATGAGGGGCACGTCTACTGCGCACTCTGCGATAAAAAGTCTCCTGGCGTACGAGTCAAGTACTAGTTCAGAGATACTGATACACTAGTGAGAGTTCAGGGAAACTATCGACTAGTGCGTGCCTGTTCGCGGGAACCAACATGCAACGCAAACATCATCCAATCTCCTGTGTGCGAGATAACGGTATCAGCTTTGGAGCAGATGACATAGGAGGAGGTTTGCGCGGCCGACCGGTCTCGGTCTCCTGAGCTCTTGACTGCATCTTCTCATAAAATTTCTCGATTGGGTTGTCATTAGGGAAAGGGGGCTCTAGGAAGTTTCGAAAGTTTGAACCGTGGCGGTAAGAACATGCAACGGGTATCGGTGCTAGGCTAAAGCTAAGCTTTATGTACCTAGCACACTGTGTACGTATTCTATATTCGTTGGATATGCACCGAGACTATGCATGCAGGTGGGAACTTTGGAGAACACAAATTACGGCGCGACATATACCTAGGTTTAAATTTTTAGCATGCGAGAAAGATGCTTTCACAATTAATATATTCTGCGAGGCAAATGGTTAAATAAATATAAAATATGATAAATTAAAATTAAATATAGTAGAATATTCATGTATAATAAGAAACCATAATGATATCCATATCCATTCCACCCTTATAACTCCTGTAAATGCAACAATTATCGTGAGTACCGACTGGTGCCAAACAATAAGTCTTCGTGTGATAGAAACATTGACACAGCCTTCCCTTGCGCAATATAGCTAAACCCCCCCCGGGCCTAGGATAAAATGCAATGAATAACCATCCCCTACCTGCTTGAACCCATAGCAGCCGATGCGCTATGAGCTGTTTTAACATTTCCCTTGTTGCCACATTTTAACGCTCTTCACAGTCATACCCCTTTCGTCGGCCGGTCCCCAAGTAGGGTACCATTGATCAATGGCATTCCAGAAATCTCTCATCTCCCGCCCGCTGCCATCGATCCATGGTTTACTCGTTGAATCTCTGCGGTATCTTGTTAGAATTTGTCAATGAGTACGAAATGAAGGGGACTTAAGTACTTGAAATAACCGTTGGTTCCTCCAACAGCTACGTTTAGAAGCAAGTAGAACTCCTGATCGAACGGGGCGGCTTGAACGTGACTTGTTTTGCCGCCTTCCGCCACGGGTCTCCAAGGGTTGCTCCCATCTGTTGCGTTAAATTTGATGAAGTCTCCACGTTGCCAGAATCCCGCCTTGTTAAACGGGATGTACATCACTTGGTGAATTCTGCTGTTGACGTAAGTTACGATGTAGTCTTCAGTCCACTCAAGCCCGAAGGTGTAGAACTTTTCGGAGAAGTCTGAACGCTTCAAAGTTGTCTGTCCCATAGTTCTCCAGTATGCATCAACTCCGGGGTATGGACCCCAGTGCAGCGCACTTCCGAAATTATCTCTCCCTCCTTGTGGATAATCGTAATCATTCCCGCGAGATTCCACAATATCGATTTCTCCAGATGCTGGCCATGATCCATATACTGAACTGGTAGGCATCATCCAAATGGCTGGCCAAAGCCAGTCTCCCTTTGGTAGTTTTGCAACAATTTCCATTTTCCCGAAAGCGATTCCTTTTTTGCCTTTCGTTGTCAAGCGTGCCGAACGAACTGGGTTGACCATCTTTCCGGTCGTAGAATTAGAACGTACGCCACATGCGGAAATCTGTTGAGAGGTGCATGTCCTTGCTGTTGTTAGGTTCAATGTGTACCCGTTAAACAACTGTTCATTTGTGATTGTGGTCGTCTCATTCGTTAATGTCGGGACGATATGAAGGCCATTCCTATCGGTATAGGCGTTCGTAGGGTCTGAGGTTGTCCAGTCAAAGTGACCATTGCCGTATCCATCAAGTTGAACCTCGTAGTTCCATATGTTGGGGTCGATCCCGAGTTTGAAATCTTCATTTAGAACAAGACAGTACTAGAATATGCGTTAGTAACTTAGTAATGAGCTAGGCTCATTGGGATCGCATAAACCTACGTCGCGTTTCGGGAACTCCCTTGTTCCTGTCCAGCAGTATACGGCTGCTGCAGCCAGGCCGATACAAGAGAGTGTATATACTATCAAGTTGTTTGTTCTTTTCTTAGATTTTAACTGTATAGCGTACCTATGTTAACAAATTTCCTTCGAGATTCCTAGGTACTTGACCAAATTCGGGGGCATACTCTTGGATCCGCTAACCAGGGTTGTTGATATTTCTCGTTCAGTTTATACGTAACAAATGGTCGTGTCTGTCGTTGAATATGTGATGACGCATAGTCCGAGATGATGGAAGATGTCGAGAACCTGCTTCCAGGATGAAGATATTGTCGAGTTAGGCCCGGGTTCGAGCTCGACCCTGCATCGCTCGACGAAGAGGAAGAAGCCATGGTATTTTCAAGGATGAGTATAGACTCGATATAAGATGGATGGGGGTCTAGATAATAGGATGTATGTCTGGGAGGACCCGATCCGTGGCCCGTCGATGCTATTAATTAAATCACCTACTCCAGGGAGCCTCTAAACTAGTGGATCGGGACGTATATCGGCAATAACTGGCCTTCGAAGGCTAACCAAACAATTGGAACTGAGACTATGCTAACTAGTGGGGTTCGATATGGATTTTATGAATTTATTTAGGGCTTATGGGAAACAGGGAAGATTTAACCCTCACGCTTGACGACTTTCGAATATTCGATGCTAATGTCTTAATAGCCGAACCGCATAATATGGCTATACGGTAATAAAGTTCAAGTCATCGCGAGTAATTTCAAAATTTCCGAAGAAGAGACCAGCAATAGGGGCGAGCTTCTACCGATCAAGGTATACAAGACAATTCCTACCCTCAAGGGTGGATGGAGCATCGACCCTAGCTATCCAGGCCGTGTTCGAAACGACCTAGATTTGGCCACCTCAAAGCGTTAAAACGGTACCATCGTATGTCCTAGAACTTGCAGATAGTAATTTCGCACGAACTCTTTTTGAATCCTCGTCATTTTTTCCAGATGGCAAACCATGCTTTTAGACACAGAATCTGCGGTTGCTGCCTGCGAGACAACGATTGCTGGTTGCACGCAAAAAATCGATCCTTCCACGGCCATATGAATTATGCATAGTGCTTCGTAAGCTCTAGACGGCAAACCGGTCATTGATAGGCCACTGAACTCTGGACGTGCTTCATGTGGGGGGCGCCTCGAAGGGTATGCATGCCTGCTTATTTCGCGTGAGACATATCATATTATCTATTTCGGTGTTCTGGCACGTTTTCTCACAGTTTATGATGTTGTCTCCCTTGACGTTGTTTTTTGTTGGTTATGGTCTCCCTTGCAAATTCCACGTTTTGGCCCGGCACAAATTATTCCGCCCTGAGCAAGGCCCCGGGAGGATCCGGGTTAGCGCCCGGGACTACCCCTGCACTAGCGTCGATTGAACCTGACATCGAAATCCTTCGGCCTTCATTTCTCCTAGTTTACGCACTTTATCGCAACGTAGACCCGCATAAACAAAAAAAACCTTCACAAAATACTGCGGAAATATGCATTCAGCCGCTTTTCTTGGGGGAAAATCGACTGGGTCTGAGCTGATGCCAACCTTGCATGTCTCGTCTATCACACAGGCGTCGCCCTTCGACCAGATTGAGATAGGGGATTGCATTTGACCATGTAATAATAGCAAAGTTCAACAGTTCATTTGGTGGCGATTAATATACCAACAGCCCTAAATATTCAAAATTTAGTATTCCTCAACATGACCTTTGACTCTTGATTCGACATATCCTTCCTGATCCTGTCGATTCAGCTGAAGACTGGGTTTGAGTGCGGCTTGGTTAAGTCTGTCTCATGCTTTTTCAATCATCTACATTCTTTTAGATATCGCTACTTGCGCCATACGCTCTTTTGGTCCCTCTCTTTTAAATTTTCATCTATTTTCTATTCGCTCTGTGCGGCGTAATTCGTCGACAGTCTACTCACTCGTTACCGCTCCGCGGCAAATTCCTCTCTTTCTCTAGTTGTCCATGGTTTCAACATAAAACCAAGTACCTTCGTTATTTTTAATTGCGGAAAATCTGGGGAATTGTGTAAGATTTCAGTTTCAACTACTAGTCGAAGGACATAGCCACGTAGGCGACCATCAAGATGCGGTTGATACAGATCTTGAAAACCGCTGCACTGGCGCTGATTGCTTCATCGAAGCTTTCAAATGCATTAGCGTCGACTGACGAGATCCAGGATTGTGACACTATACAATCCGGATACCTTGATAATCATAATCTCAGCCCTGATATCGTTAATGATCCAGGGTTTGGTATTCTATGGCAGATTTCGACAAATGGTGGAACTAATGAACTCGTAAGTTCGCAGTATGTAGCGTTTGCGAGTCAGTATCGATATATCTTCGTACTAATACCAGTCCTCGTATTAGTTTTTTGCCAAACCCTTGGTTTATACTCCGCCTTCGACCGGAATCCAGGTTGTTATCGCGGCGTCCGCTATGAATTGGGTCTATATAATTGACGCGAAAAACGGCACAATCTACCAACAACGTCAATTGGGAAAGCCATTTGCGCAAAAAGATGTCGGATGCGGTGATGTTCAGCCATATATCGGCGTTATGGGCACCCCCGTGATTGATCCAGCCACCGATACCATCTATTTGTTTTCAAAATCATATTTGGATACCTCTACAAACGGCGCTACCGGCGTTTTGAATGGTCGATATCGAGTTTATGCTCTCAGCGCTCTGACTTTGGAGGATAAGTTTGGCTTCCCGTTGATGGTGGAAGGCGCCCAGGCAGATAATGACCCTCAGAAGTACTTTATGGGAGGAACCCATATGCAACGTCCTAGTTTGGCGATGATCAATGGTATCGTCTGGGCCGGCGTGGCCAGCCATTGTGATCAGTGTGAGTATAACCCTTCTTTCTCTTAGGCTTTAATGGCAATATACGAGAACTAAGCAGCTGAACTAACGTCGATATCCCCCTTTAGATAACTATACTGGTTGGATATTTGGAATCGATCCAACTACACCTCGTGTTGTTTCGCTCTTCTCTACCATTTCCGGTGCTTATAGCATCGCTCAATCTACTGTTGGTGGCTACCAGCGAGACGACGGTGGAGGTGGTGCGGGTATCTGGCAAGCCGGAATGGGTCTTGCTTATGACCGAACCGATCGATTCTTTGTTGTTACATCCAATGGGCATGCACACGAAAACCAGGCCCAATCTCGAGACGGCAGAAACCCTCCTGGAACGCTCGAAGAATGCATTGTCTCCATGAAGATCGATCCAGATACGAAGAAACTCAAGCCCCAGGACTTTTTCCAGCCGTATGAATACCTGAATCTTGACAATGCGGATAAGGACTTTGGAAGTTCAGGCTTCACCCTACTAGATCCGGCTACATTCAGCTCGTCGGGTGTAACTAGGATGGGAGTGACTGGAGGAAAGAACGGCAAAATATACCTTGTTAATGCGGACAGCCTTGGCGGTTACAAGATGGGGTCTGGTGGTGGCGATGCCGTCCTTCAGACTCTCACGCCTCCTGGTGGTTCTATATTCGGGGGTATTGGGTCATACCCTAAAGAAGGTGGATACATTTATGCATCATCACCTAATTACAATACCGTCGTCTACAGTTTCGGTAAGGATTCCTTGGGGAATCCGGTTTTCACACAAGTCGGCATGACTTCGGAAATCAACGCTCAGCGTGTTGGAACGGGTATTCCCACTATCACCTCGATGAACGGACGAGCTGGCACTGGTATTCTTTGGTTGACAGATGTTGACAATGGTCTGAGGGCGTGGAATGCCGTCCCAAATGCCGACGGGACTATGACTAGACTGAGCCTTCCACCAGTCACCTTCGTTGGAAAGTGGCAGCGACCAGCCTTTGGTGACGGAAAACTCTACATCGCTGGGAGCAATGGCAAAATCACATGCCTGGGCGCCCCTATTAATCTCCCTCTGACTTGTACTGAGCTTGACTTTGGCGATTTGGTTATCGGAAATACTAAAACCTTACAAGTCAAGTGTCAGGCCAATATCGCTATTACAAGTTTCAAGGGCATCAATATATCTCCAGGGCTCTACTTCAAGGCCAGCAATAGCTCTGTCGCCGGCATCTCCCTCACGAAGGGTCAGAATGTTACCATTCCGGTAACATTGGATCTTACAACAGTCGGCCAAAAGTTTACTCCAGGAAGTATTACTTCATCCCTCCAGATCATGACGAATAACGGGGTCACCGGCTATTCAAGTCAACAACCTGTTAGTTTGGCGGCGAATATTGTGTCCTCCACTGCCTTCCTTCAATTGCAACCACTCGAGGTCTCTTTTGGTGGTGTCGTTTGGGGCAGTCAACAACAGACTGATGGTATCTCAAGCTCAATGTACATCAAAAACATTGGGACTCAACCGATGACCATACTTAACTATGTTTACACCGAGGATAACGTTGACAATATCGACGAGACTACAGAGTGGATTCGGATATCCCCACCAACTACACCTGGAGACTTTTGGTATCTCAATGACGGGTTTGAAGCAGATTTTCCAGCCGAAGGCAGTACGATCTCTCCTGGTACCAGCGTAGCGGTTGAGCTCAGATTCCAGCCCACCCACACTGGAGATTTCTCTACTTGGGTTGCCGTTAATACAACTGCTGGATATGCCATTTTTGCCATGTCTGGAACTTCATCTACCGCCCCAATCGGTTTACTGCAAATGCAGACTTCGGAAGGAGGCGTATCTGATAATAAGTTCTATGATTTTGGGAGCGTTTCCGGGGGCACGGTACAGACTGCCGTTATCTTGATCTCAAATACGGGCGGCTCCCCACTTCAAATTACAAAGTCTAAGCCTCCATCCAACCCAGAACTCTACGCGACCAACCCCGGTGATGAGTTCACCGAGAATCAATTTATCCCCGCGGGTACTACCGCACAAGGGCACGTAGCCTTCGCGCCCTTCAAAAGATCGCTCATCAACCAAGACCCCGCCCAATATACCGAATACTGGGTCTTGAATACGGACGGTCAGGATTTTAACGGCCCATACGAAGTTGCGTTCACCGGGACTGTCGTCACGAAACAGGTCGGGCCATTGTTTAACAACGGGTCAGCGAGATACAAGTATCTCGGTTGTTATCTGGATGGCACTAATGGCCGGATTGCCCCGAACAAGTACACATTCCAGGGTACTAACGAAAACGGTAAATGTCAAAGTCAATGCGCATCTGCCGGGTACGCTTTTGCTCTCTCGGAGTATGCTTATGAATGTTGGTGCGGGAATACTGTCCCAGATACTTCGCTCAAGGGAGCGGATAGTTTCTGTTTCACCCCATGCCCTGGTGATACTAACCAGACCTGCGGTGGCGATGGAGGCTATGCTACTGCATGGTATGACAGCCAACGATATGACCCCGTCACCAATCTTCTCGATGGCATCTACGCAAGGCCACCAAGCTTCATGGCAACAGCCGGAGGCTTTAGTTTCTATGGTTGTTGGAGTGATTCTGCTTCTAACCGGTCGCTGAAGGGTAAAGCTACTTCGGGAAGCAATATCAATATCACTTCCTGCGCAACCTTCTGCCAGGGCTACACTTGGATGGGAACATCTTATGCAAACGAATGCTACTGCGGGAACGATCTCGGTGGGGTTACGAAGCCTCTAGCAGACTGTAACATGTTATGCGCAGCTGACCAGTACTCCTTCTGCGGTGCTGGATCCAGGCTTTCCCTCTACCTCCGAAACGGAACGACAGTTTCATCAAGTTCTACTACCCAATCGTCAACCACAAGCGGAGCGAGCACTACATCATCAACTTCGGCACCAACATCGGCAGTCTCAGGCTGGAATTATGTAGGCTGTTGGACTGATGATGTCGCAAATCGTTCTCTCCAAGGTATCAACTACGCTACCGATGATAACAGTCTTACCAAGTGTTCCCAATACTGCGCAGGGTCTAAATACTTCGGTGTTGAATACGGTTCGGAATGTTACTGCGGTAATACCCTTGGAGGTGCTTCAGCCGCTGAAGGCGACTGCTACAAGACTTGCACTGGATCCAACGAGATATGCGGTGGTGATAACAGATTAAACGTTTATTCTGCAAATCCGGCAGCTACGACGACCACCAGCACAAGTACGAGCTCCACGCCCACACCATCATTATGGGTCAATATGGGTTGCTACAAAGACTACACTGGTAACCGCACCCTTATTGGGAAGTCCACAACTTCCACTAGCAATACTGCGGCCTGGTGTTACGGTTTCTGTAAGAACCTCGGGTTCACGTACTTTGGAACTGAATACTCGAACGAATGCTACTGCGGTAACGCAATCGTCGGAGTTGGAGAACCAGTCTCTAGCGGTTGTACCTACAAGTGCACCGGGGACCAAACCGAAATTTGTGGTGGATCGAACCGAATCAATATGTATATGGTCAAGCCTCAAAGCAGCTCTTCGACGACTACCAGCACTACGTCAACCACAACCTCGACGTCCCAAACTTCGAGCACTAGTTCTACTACGCTGTCCACCACACTTTCGTCTACCACTATCACTACGACATCTACGACGTCCACAACGACAACCTCCTCGACGACAACTTCCGCCCCAGCCGGTCCAACAATTGTTCCGTCCCGTGGAAACTTCCAATTCTATTCCTGCTGGACGGACAGGACCGATAACAGAGCCCTTGCTGGATGGGGACTTGACCCAGGTGACGCTATGACGGTAGAGAAATGCATTGACTTCTGCGCACCAACAAAGCAATATGTTGGTGTAGAAGATGGAAGAGAATGCTGGTATGTGCAAAAGCGTCCCGTCCACGAAATTTTATTCCAAATCAGATAGGCTAACAAAAAAAAATAGGTGTGGTGATGCACTGCTTAGCGGCCAAGCAGCTGTGGTAGGGGATTGTTCGTCTCCATGTTCTGGTGCATCAGATGAGATTTGTGGTGGCCCTTCAAGGCTTGCAGTTTACAAGAAGGTTTCTAATGATCCTGTGACGACTACTACAACTACTACCACCACCACCACCACTACATCTAGCACGACTTCTACTACACAGTCTTCTACCACTACTTCCTCTACTACCCCCACCAATACTTCAACTTCTACAACTGTGTCCACTTCTACGACTACTTCAACGACACTCTCAACTACCAGCTCAACAACTACTACTACTTCAACCACCACCACAACTACCACCACTACTTCTTCTACCCCCTCCCCCACGATTGTTGTATCTTACGCTAGTTTCACCTATCAGGGATGTTGGACCGATCGCACCAATGACCGCGCGCTTGCCGGTTGGGGTCTTGATCCTGGTCCAGAGATGACTGTCGAAAAGTGTATTGATTTCTGCGCACCAACCAAACAGTATGTCGGTGTTGAAGACGGAAGAGAGTGTTGGTGTGGTGACTCTATCCTCTCGGGTGCCCTCGTAGGAGACTCTGAATGTGCCAGCCCGTGTAGTGGTGCCCCAGGCGAGCTTTGTGGTGGTGCCGCAAGGTTAGCTCTTTATATGAAGGGTACTGCTAGTAGCTCCACGACTACCACTACCACGACCACTACCACGACGAGCACGACGACTTCGACAACTAAGTCGAGCACACTAACGACTACGACAAGTACTACAACTTCAACGACTCCATCTAGTACTTTGACTCCTACCACAAGTAGCACCAGTAGTACCACTTCTAGCACGTTGTCTACAACCTCGTCAACTACTAGCACCACGACAACAACTAGCTTGACTACTACTACGACATCCACGACTTCTAGCTCAAGTACCACTTCGTCAACTACTACATCTACTAGCGCTACGACAACGACCACTTCTAGTTCTACGACTAGCACTACGCCTTCCACTACCACCACTACTACCCCTTCGACTACTTCTTCCACTACCTCTTCAACTACTTCCTCAACTACTACTTCCACTCCTTCCACTACTCCTTCTACTACTCCTTCTACTACTCCTTCCACCACCTCTTCCACCACCACTACGACCACAAAAACGACCACAACCACTACTACTACAACCACGAGCAAATCTTCAACTACTACAACCACGACAACAACAACCACGACCACCACTACTACTAAGTCAACAACCCCTTCAACTACTACAACTTCTCAACCGCCAGCAGGCACTGCTGATCCATGGGACTACCTCGGGTGTTACTTAGACTCCGTCAATACCCGAACTCTCCCGAATAAGACCAAAACTGACACCGGCATGACCATCGAATGGTGTCAAGACTACTGTATGGGAAGCCTCAACTTGCCATACGCTGGTCTCGAATCATCTAAACAATGCTTCTGTGCCGACAAGATTAACTACGATAGACAACCTGGTCAAACTGGTTGTACTCAGACTTGCGCTGGCGATTCCATGGAAATATGTGGTGGATCCAGCAGGCTCAGCATCTACAGAAATAACAAGTGGAGTCCAACTGTTATTGCGCAAAATGTTCAAGGCTGGAGGTACGATGCTTGCTGGACGGAAATTACTGGTCGTGCTCTCCGTGGATACATTTACACCGATAGCACGGGCATGACCTCAGCCCAATGCATTGCTACCTGCAAGAGCAAGGGATACACGATCGCAGGTCTTGAAAACAGCAAGGAGTGTCACTGCAGTAATGCGAACCTTGCAACACTCGTAGCACCGGATACTGATTGCAATATGAACTGTGTTGGTAACGTTACAGAGTACTGTGGTGGGTCTAGCAGAGTGCAGGTATATCTCTCTTCGTGAGCAGAAACGGAAAGAGTTTGAATGATTTGATTTCTTGTTGGTGTTTCTGTGGGGTTTCTATTTTTCCTTTCTATATGACGCTTGGATGCATTGCGATGCGAGGAACACCAGTTTTATATACGGCTCCTTGGTATGCTGGGGGCTCTTAATACTTCCTTTAAAATATTTCTTTGTTTCTTATGTTGTACAATCTCACACTTAATATAAGCCTGAGTGGCACGGCTTGGCAATTAATGTTCAATCCAAATTCAACAGGCCGATTTCTCGCTTTTAAGATCACTAGATATACCCAATATACCTCCTAGGTACTTAGTTTCACAAGCTCAAGCCGTTAACCATTATATATATATTAGAGCTTGGGCCAGACCGGTTTCCTTACGTAAACGGTGAATTGCGCTCAGAATGTTTTTCTGGAATTAAATGCACTAATTGAATTAAAATGTTCCTAACTCTACGATAAGATTCGTATATTTGTTTCAGGATGCTCTGCGATAATACTAGTGCGATTCATAACCGTTAAAATCCCAGAATAAAGATTCCCTCATGAAACGCAGCCCGAAACGTAATATATCAGACCAATAACCAAACACATCTGCAAGAGGCGCCGAATAAAAGGTAAAATCGCTTGGGGCCCTCTATGGCTTGTAAATTATCAGACCGCGATTACCTATCACTCAGCCAATATCATGATTCTTCCTATCAAACTACCTATCACTGAACTATAAATCATAATACCCATGCAACAGTGTACAGCGGTCCGGCCATTCCAGCGTAATAATACATTCAAAACCACCCTTAAGTTGAACGAGCCCGAGAACGAAAACAAGAAGCATGGTATCCAATAACGCCCTCGCGAACACAGTCAGATCCTTACAACGAGACATCGTATCCCTTCAAAAGAAATTCAATGAACTCCGCGATGCATACGAAGGTCTTGTAATCACCTGCCAAACACTGGATGTCCAGAACAGAAAACTAGACGAGAACATTCAAGATGGCGCAACGGCTATATTGAGTTTATTCTCCGTCAGCTCTGTTTGTGAGGATATTAGAATTGAACAAATGAATATGTTCATCGCGGCGAATCCGGATATCGCCCGGAGTTATGGCGTGGAGGCTTCGTTTTTGGGTTGCAGTCAGGGTGCTAGTTTGAAGGCTTCGTGGGGGAATGCTAAGGTACGGATATAATTTACGCACTGAAGCTTAGATATATAATTACATAAGGAGCGCTTTACTCACGAGGTCATTGCACTTGTTATACATAAAACAGGTCGACATCGAGATCCCATCGACTGAAAGTACACACAAACTTTTCGAGGCTTGTTACGGGGTCACAGTACACACCTTGAGGAAATATACCCGTGACGAAAGGTTGATGCAGCTACTATCGCACCGAATGACATTGTACCGCCACCTACCGATTCAGTTTCATGAGCTATATGGTGAGCTGTGTAGTAGACTTACGAATGGAGGGGACTATAGAGAAATATCGAACGTTCTTCTAAGGGCTGTTGCATATACTCGTAGTGAAATATTGGGTTTAAAAAATAGCACGCAGTAGTTTGTACCGACGAAGTTGATGCATGATCATTGTTAAAGTCGGACTAGGGCTTAGACGCCCTGCCTCGAGCGCCTGGGCTCGAGGCTACTTAGGCACGGACTTTTAGGGTAGATTTGCACTTGATGACTGTGAACCTCATATATATAACGGCTCTATATACAGGGCCGGTGCAGTGAAGGTCGGGTCTGGTTTATGAGACAAGGCCGGTGCCTAGAATACATAGAACTAGGACAGCAAGCCAGGGAGGCTAAGCCGGGAACCGATATTCTAAACTTAAGGGCTTAAAACTTGTTTCATTTCCTTTGAAACGGGCCAACATTCAAACACGCCATAGTCCACTTGCGCAGTGGATAGAGTATATTCGTTCATGATAAGCACTAGCATTCAATTTCTAGAATAGATATCCTTCAGTGACCCGAATCTACCATTCCGAGGAAGCCACATATCTAGTCTTTAGTTAATCCAACCAAAAAAAAAGGTATTTCTAGCCTCGTTCGATTTATTTAAGTATTTGTTATATTTACAAGTGAAGACTTTACGATCTTGGGACTTTTTTATACGTACCTGAGTTTGTATCAAATCCAATATAGCATCGGTAAGTTACATCATGGACCAGAATTCTGGGGCACCTATCAGTTATGGGCCATATCGGCGATCTGGAGGAGCCCTCAGACCATCAGAGGTAGTCGGATTTGCACCATTCTCGTGGGGGCTTTCCGGCCCTAGCCCTATAGAAAACTCGCGACCGCAAATCCCACAAGAGGTTCCAAACCGCCAGCAGCCGTCAAGCACACTAGAGTCAGAACCCCAAGAACTCTCAGACATACCTGTATCATCGTCGCCACCTTCAGCCCTCGTGCAAGCCTACTTAGCAGCTGGATTAGAAACCATTAAGTTATCAACACCATCGCCGGGTGGACAAAGGCCAAGGAAAAGGAACAAGCATAGCTCCGCGTTCTATTCGCTTCCTGGATCCTATGAAAAAGATTTCAAAGTCAGAAGAGGGATAGGAGCCGGTTCGTTCGGTGAAGTTGCTATTGTGCAGGTAATCTCCGCCGAAGATGGTGGTATTGCGCACGGTTTTAGGCTACGTCCGGGGATGAGCCTCGTAGCGAAAAAGATCTCGACCAACCCCTTGAAGGAGAGGACAATCTACAGCACAGAGTGGCATATCTTAGATATCTTAAGAGGTCATAGGAATATTCTCCACGCAATCTGCACGCAGCAGCCAAGGGTGACTAATCCTTACGGGCATATCTTTATGGAGTATTGTGATCTCGGGGATCTAGCAGGCCTTGTTACCAAGTATAGGGACGCTTTCCGAGACCGACTACGGTCACATGGGTGAGTGAGTTCTAATAACCCACCAAATATCTCTAGTCAATAATACTAATGGTGAGTGTGGTAATTAGCTTGTGGCGAGTGATGCTGCCAAAGGAGGTCCGGTGGCTCGAGTTGCCCCCAAATGGGATCGCATACGAGATTATGACAAGCGTCGCGAGAGGTCTTGCGTGGATGCAGTATGGTGTCTGGGATTGGCCCCTTGATAGTGCTATAGACCCCGATTGGACCCCAATAATGCATAATGATATAAAGATAGACAACGGTAAATATCGCCCAACCGACCCCATACCCGCACCCCCGCCAAACTATGTGTGTCCTCTGAATAGTTGCCTCTAACATCTGTGTTCATAGTGCTGCTTGTTTCGCGCCAACAAGGAGACGAGTGCCCATATCCTATTTTCAAAATAGGAGACTTTGGTGCCGCAACCAAACTTGGTTCGGTAGCTTTTATCGGGAATTCAGCAACTGCATCACCAGTAGGTTCTCCACGCCTAGCTAAGCTTCTTCCTTGTACAATGAATTTTTAAAAATCAATAGTAATTAACCTTATAACCCCCAAAAACATATAGGAAAGAGTAAAAGGATGTTTACGCATTCCGAGCGTTCCAGAGGATGACGTCTTCAGCCTTGGCGCAATGATGTATTCAATAGCCAACGATGTATACCCATACGAATTCGACAATTCGCCACGTGCGCATATAATAGTTCGCGGTCCTGACGAAACCTTCGAGACAATACCCTGCCCGAACAGTTGCTCGAGAGCAGACATCAAACATTTTAAGGGACCATATTGGACAACCAAGGAACTCCCCCAGACTAGCGGGGTGTGCCAGGAATTGCCACATGCCACTGTCATAACAAAAACGGAAGTAAAGTATCCGCCGCCTTATGCAAGGTGGTGGCATAACCTAGTTGATGACTGTATAGAATTTGAGCGACAAGATAGGCCTCACATTATTGAAGTTTTGGAACGGCTGTATCTTGGGCGAAGAGGACGGAGGGAAGATAATATAGGGAACCCATTGATACTATGGGATCCATTCTGGTTGTCGGAAGAAGCGCGGAATAATTTAAAATCGAGAGAGCATGAGATCGACGCCATGTGGAAAGAAGCAATGGCTTGATTCAAGCTAGAGTATTTTTCTCCGTAGGTTTCCGAAGAGTTGGCCCCCGCAAGACATGACCTCACTGCGACGTCTTAGATAAGGAGTAGATTATCAAATTTTGAGGCATCCACCTACAACACCAATGCACCACAACTTTGGCCTCATACCCGGATGCCCCGGGCGGATAAAAGCATAATATCAGATATAGCTACTGATTCTATCATATTTAAACACATTTATGTGATCGGAGAATGCGGCCCGCGAATAGGCCTAGATACATATCTCCGTTCATGCTAACTTTGACTTACCAAATCGGTATTCGGAAAAAAAAGAACCCGTATCTGTTCCTAAGCTAAGCGTGAATACTCGAGGGTCAAATATTAATGCATATATCGAGAGGCTCAACCGATGTTAAGCATCCATTCACTTTAGTACTAGAGCTATCTCTATAAAAATCGAGCAACACTCAAATGGATTAGTTAGCTAGGTACTGATCCTGTGTGCATATGCGAAATGCTGATCTTGAGAGTTAATGTCTTAGCACTTTTAGAGAAAACGGATGAATATCACATGGACCCTTGTAGCAGATAACCAGCACCAGTCCTATAACTATTGTGTATTATACTGATATTTAACTAGATTGGGTATGTTTCGAGGTATGTCTTACATTTTAGAGGGTTTGTTTATTTGTGCGGGTAGACTATTCTTAATCCCAATCATTTTTATCAGAACTAGCGGGTTCTTTTTCTGAAAGACATGAGAACTAATATTAGCATTCGGGTTAGTACCAAACAAAGGCCCTCGACGTCTGGGAACGAGGCCAGGTTAGTATGACCTAGTATGACCGTAGATGTAAACACAATGCAATGCAATCACATGGAGTTGTACATACTAGCATAATATAGTATAGGTTTCCCAGCCTGCAATATTAACTTCAACTCCAGATCTCCAGCCGTATTCTAATTGAGGTTAGATATACACAGTTGTTGAATTTGGTAAGTGGGAATAAAAGACCCCTCCGACGAGCTCAGCGGCAGCCTTGAACCCTACCTCCACGGAAGATATTCTTTGCCCTCATTTGCTCGATTTCCAACCGAACTAAAGTTGCCTCAGCTTAGTCTAGTCCAGATATGGAATGGGCCGCCAAGCCGGTACCTCGCTTCTCCAACCCTGCACGGGGGGCTGATCCAGAATCATTGCGACTGCGAAAGTTACACACAATACAATCGAGATCTGGGCCGACAAACGGGAAGGGCTGCGGCCTGTCGGGATAATCATCAAGTTGAAGCAAGGGGTTCTTCCCGCGAAATTCGCTTATCTTTTGTGGAAGTGTTCGACCGAGGAAATCCAACAATTGCATATTGAATGAGACTTCGCGAACACAATTGATATCCCCACTCGATTTCCAACCGCGATTGTTGCAGGATCGCAGCTTGTGCCTAAAAGTTGGTAGTATAATCAATAACGTGGAGTATCAATCTGGGCATGCAGAACTTTGCCTTGAATTGGCGATGCTTTGCGGCAGGCGGTAAGGCTTCGGAGTCTTCTATTCCTCATCCGGCTCCGTGAATGATCCTTTCACGCTTTTGCCGTTGGAAAGAGTCCTCGTCTCCTTGGCGTTTGTTCGTTCCAGTGTAGGACGGAAGTTGAAACTAGGACTCCATGCATGGACCCACTATCCGATGATCTTGTCCTTGCCCGTGTGCAACCACAGGTATCATTGCGCATCGGTTCCTGGAGATATTCCAATTGCAGGCTGGTTATGAAAGCTTGTCGAAATGGCCTACATCTTCGGAGGCATTGCAGATCCGGAGAGGGGTCCAAATGCTCAGTCAGTGCGAACTACTTAAGGGAACCCGTTTCTTTCACGACTCGGGATTTGCAAGAAGCCATAGGTCTCCAGGTGCGCGCCAGACCCTACCCAAGGAGCTGATATCAATCGATTGTCCCTCCCGATTCACCTACCCGAATTCTGCAAAAGTCTGAGCAAAGATTTGTTGTTAGCCCAACTCAATTGGCAGCAGCTCTCTTTGTATATTTGTGGTGCGGAATAGAAGAATCTAGTGTAATATATCATTTGTGGAGCAAGGTTAGTTATACTTCACAGAATCATGGAGAGTCCTGCGCATATACAACATATTCGATAGCTCTTTGGGCATCGACGTCACTCTACTTCACTTAGCTTCATCAACCCCCTGCATTTCTCATCCATCTAGACCCCAACCCGCCGATGATACACAGAGCATTCTACAACCAAAAAATCTATCATAATTAAAGCTGTTCCTAAAATTTCAGCGAAATGCTAACAATGTCTCTCCTCAGGCACCCCCGTTTGTTAGGTCGAGTTGCATACTTTAGATCACAGACCATGAAGCCTGTACATTTTCTTGCGGCTTCTATAGCTACCGCCGCGGCTGTTCCGCTTCAGCAACTGGATAAGAGGCTCATACTCTACAGCGTATCGAGTCCATTGCTTCAGGTGGTCAGGAATATTGACATCGCGGCAAAACGCCTACTGTTTTCGTATGGTCCTCCGACTGCAGGAGGCCCACCTTCGCCAGGAGGCGTGCTAGGGTCGACGGCTGTTACGACGGATAAATTAATCACCAATACTGAATTAGCTGCACAAAATGTGATCGGTTCCAGCGATAGGTCAGCCGCAAAAGCCGACACAGCTAAGGTTCGTAGCTTATCACAGCTCATATTAATGGTTTTTCCCATATTCTGATGTCTTCTTATAGTTAAATGGGCTTCAAACTTTAGACGACTACACGAAGCTTTACGAAGGGAATTGGGAAGCGACATCTGCCCCAACGGGTGTCAGCCCAGGACTACTCACAAACTATACCCAAGATTTACTCTTCTCTATGCAGCGGCTGTCCACAAACCCGTATGCAATCAGAAGATTTAGTCCTGGCGAGACCCTTCCATTTATTGTAGCAGACACAATCGCTGAAAACCTAACTGGACAAAATATGGCCACTCTCCTTGCCGAAGGCCGTTTGTTCTATGCCGACCACAGTGGTCTGAAGTCCTTTGATCCCGAAGATTCTGCAAATTATGCTGGAGGCTGTGATGCCTACTTCTATATTAGCCCAGCAAATGGCCAGTTCTTACCGTTGGCTATCAGAACCAGCTATCAGAGCAACCTGATTTACACCCCCGAGGATACAGCTGATGATTGGATGTTGGCCAAAATGATGTTCAACGCCGACGACTTGTTCATGAGTCAGTTCTACCATTTTTCAGGCTCCCACTACGTCACCGAAGCTATTTATCAGGCCGCAATCCGTACTTTGAGTGAGGAGCACCCTGTTTTGGCGATATTACGCAGGTGTAAGTTTTAAGCCACTGCAGCAACAAAAAATACCCTGGCAGCTGACTTGTAATTTTAGTGATGTACGGCGCCTTCGGGATCCGGCCATTGGCTGTCGACCTCCTCTTCCCTGTTGGAGGCCTCATAGATAAATACTTTGGTTACAGTGGAAGAGGAGCTGAGGCCTACTCGACTTACCTATACGAAAGTGGTATCTCGGGCGCAGTTCAGAACAACTATTTCAAGACCAACCTCAAACGCCGTGGGCTTATCGATTTCGAAGGTGGCCCAGCATTAACGCATTTCCCCTTCTATGAGGACGGCCTTCCTCTTTGGAACGCCATGCACACGTTCATGACGGCACTAGTTAATACTTACTACGCCAATGACGCGGCAATCGTTGCCGATAACGAGATATTGGCATGGATGGACGAAGCTAACGGGCCCGCCGAAGTCGTAGATTTCCCTACAAGGGCTACGATGAACACCCGAGCTAAGCTTAGTGAAGTTCTCACACATATGGCCCACCTTGTATCGACTGCCCATCATGTCCTTAACACCAACGCTCTCATCACTTCGGGCGGGGTTTTCCCACTAAATCCGGCCGCTTTGTTCAAGCCCATCCCAACCGCAAAAGGAGCAACGAACATTGCACAGTACCTTCCATCAGTTGAAACGTCAATTTCTTGGATCCTTACTCAGGGTCTATTCTCAAGACCTTTGCTGGCTGGAACGGACCGTACAATGGTTCACATGTTCGACGATGTTTTGATGCTCGCACGAATGAAACCCGCAGTTAGAACTGCTAACAACGTTTTTAAAGCCACAATGACAGCAAGGAGTACCGTTGTCAAGAACCGCGGTTTCGACGCCAACGGGTTAAGCCAGGGTATGCCATTCGTCTGGAAGACCCTAGATCCCGATGTTGCGCCATGGAGCTTGACTATTTAATATAATCATACCCGATATTCTCGAAACAGGGGGACATGTTGAGTATTTCTCTTGAAAAACCCTTACGATGGCAGATATAGGTGCCATATGCGGGGGTAGCAGTTTTATAATGTAGATAGCATAATCGATAGTTGTAATCAAATACGAGAGCTAAAGATGCCACATCTCAAACATACCTGGCTTTTTTTTTTTTTTTTTTTTTTTTTTTTTGATCCGCATGCCTTTGCACCTGCTGGTAGATATGTAGCTATGTTGCAATGCCCCGCCATCCTTAATTGAGAGAAGACTCCCTTCTTTTTCTTGGGCGGGTGATGAGGTGGCTCGTGATTTACCAAATTTGTAACGTTTGAGCCTGCAGACCTGTATAATTGGCTTGCCACGCACATCCCGTGCTTGGATCGACTTTTTTTCTTCCCTCTCCCTTTATTTTCTTTTTATTTTGGTGCCTTTCGAGAATAATAAAATCTCAGATATAACGTACGGTGCAGCTTCCTTTTTCTCGAGCTCACAGCAAGCCACCAAAAAGCAAACCAAAATGCAACATGCAATCCAGCTTCGAAAATCGTTCTATATACCACTCCCAAGAATTCTGCATAACCCCTCACTTTGCACCGGCTGCTCCGGATGCCGCTCAGCTCGGTCCGATCACAAGCCTGGTGCCCTCGGCTACAGGCTCGAAGGCAGTATCAGTTGTGGTTTTAAAAATATCATGAGATAAAATTCAGGGAGGTTTCATTGCATTGTCGAGAGTTAAGTAATCATTGAGAAAAATACATTTCACAGCCCTGATCTATAACTACGACGCGACGCACGTACAAACCCCCCATGAAAATTCGAAAATTCGAAAGTTCGATCGAGGGCTTGGCTAAAACACTCACCAAGGAAAATAAACGGTCGAAAATTAATTTCAACCAAGGAAACATCCTTGCACTGACAGATATCGTTCACTACATACATCGAGCTACCACTCAATTGTGACAGTGCAGCGCGAGAAAGTCCCAAAAGCTCCAAAACCTCGTCACACGCCCTGTCAATCAAGCCTAGCCGTTAGCCCGCAAACGATCATGATTGGTCGAATCCCACAAGGTCGTGAACTCCGACATGCGCGCCAGAACGATTACTAGGCCCCTGCACCCAAAAGTAACGCCCCATTCTCGGCTATGACTTGGATTTGCACCCAGAAGGGTGCAACAATGCATATTTTGGATCTACGTCCCAAACATTAGCTGAACACAGCTTTACTCATACCATTCCCTTACGTGTTTGGCGTTTTTTCTCTTTTATTAGTATATTGCGCCTTTCCCGGCTAGGAGTTCCCGCCCTTGGAAATTCCTAGACTATTAGATCAATTGGTATTTCGATATGTATCGATACAATTGAGTTCCCTGGCTTCAGCAAGTCAAGACACAGCCTGTACGTATGGCTCGAATGGATCCACGGAGTGAGATCGATTCGTAGACCAGAACTTTACAAATCAGCTACCAGGCCGATATAAAAATTAATGCTTGTTTGGAGGTCATGAAGGCGGATAGCGGGCTCTTCACCGCCGGGATCCAGCTCCTACTCAGACGTCACAAAGCCTCGACATGGCTTAATTATGCTAGGTACCGATATACGCGCTGGTACAATCAGTACAATTGGTGATTATTCACAATTAGCTAGCGCTCTGATGCATGACAGATTGTTTAGCCTTGGAACAGAGTGGCCTGAGATTTTAGAGTCCTCAAAAAGCAAAATAATATCAACATGTGTGCCAGCTAGTCTTGGAGTCTGCACAGTGTAGTTTCAGGGTCTATATAATCCGACCTGGCCCTCTATTATATCGATACATCTCGGAGCATTTTAAACGACAGCAGCAGCGACAATAAATATACATTTAACACTATATATTATACAGTTATACTTCCTCTCTTATACATTAAGACGTCTATATCCCACTCAGATTCGGGTCCTTTATTTCAATTTGACTATACCGACACATCAATTCTTCAACCCGTGATTCCTGTCAATTGACGTCAACCAAGAACACAATAAACATTATTGCCAAGGATTAGTCCAACACAACCTTCAGCATGGGCACCCGAGTTCTATACATGGCTTCGACCGAAAACACCAAGAGCGATGCACCGCCGACCCCCACTAAGCTCTCCTTTTTCGAAGACTCTCTCGAAGAAAACATGGCCCAACCAAATGCCTCTTATAACATTCCCTATGAATCATCACTGATATGTGGAAATGCTTTTATCACGGGTGCGGGGGCTGTGATGTTCCACCGAAAGAGTAAGAGGGTCGTACTTGTCATCGACGAGCGTGAAGCACAGAAAGCGCTTGGATGGTTCCTACCGAAAGGAAGGAGGGATATTGGGGAGACATTTGAACAGACTGCCGTACGTGAGGGTGAAGAAGAGGTATGTCGATGAGAAGACCCACTTCCCACTTGCGTACATATAACAGACGTATATGCACGACACTCTGCATAGCCGCGAGGTCGTTTTAATAACATGTACAAGGTCTTATATTATATTATGGCACTAACAAAGCTATCTTTTCGCGCAGGGCGGATATCCGTGCAGACTTCTTCCCGTTCCTGTCCCCACCCGGCAACCTAAAAAGGTTGTAGACGGGAATACATTATCAACAGAGCCAATATATATGCATAACTGGGCCATCCCGACTAAGAGACTATGGCCGGAAGGCGGCATGTATACCTGTTTTTGGTACGTCTGCGAAATCACAGACGAGGACGTCGAAAAAGTCGAGCAGGAGAGAAATATGAAAAATAGGATGAATAGCGCACAGGTTCACATGGCCGAAGCCAATTCCACAACTGGGAAGACATTTATAGATTATCACGAGTTGAGGTACCGATCGGAACTGTTTGAGTATGAGGAAGCCAAGAGGTTGATTGCGGAGTCGATAGACTCGACGGTCTTTGGGTGCGTGCTACAGACGGCGATAGAGTTGGTGCAGAAATTGGATGAGATGGAGGGAAAGGCGTAGATAAGTTGATACCACTTTGCATTGCATTAAAGTCACCTTGCTCTTTTTGGGGAACTACATTCCTCCTGGATCTTTTCTGTTTGGCGTCTCCCAGGTCTCGTTATATATACTGTATTTGATATCATTTTTTTGAAATTTTTGCCTCCGATGGCGGTTCGCTTCGCAGTAACGTTCTTTCATGTATATATTATATGCTACGTCCATCTTGCCTAGTTTATAACGTAACCTACCGGCCTGCGAATCACACTAGTAGGGTAAATCACTCAAATTACATTACTATACTTAATTAGGACAAGAATTAATTAACCTGCCAACCTACCTAGCTAAAGATCAGCAAAAACTGGAATGCCTGCTGACAGCTGATGCAATGGTCGTCCCATATAACACCCGATGCTAGGGGTTTGCAACGTTTGGCGATGTTCAATATATGGGCTACCTGATGTTCGCTTAATTTCAAAAACCATAAAAATTTTATAGCAGAAAAACAAAAATAAATAATAATGATTTTGAATGAATTTGTGAATTCTTCTTCTTCTTCTTTCCATGGAAAGAACTACTTTTGAAAGTAAGGCGTTTGGCTATTTTGGAATATTGTAAAAAATATTTTTTAATTTTTTAATTTTTTAATTTTTTAATTTTAATTTTTTTTAGTTTTGTGTTTTGGTCTTTGGGCTTTTTTCAGGCTTTTTTTTTTTGGGGGGTTCAAAACTGTTTGGCGTTTTTTTGGGGTTCAAAATGGTTCAGTCTTTTATTTTTGAGGGCTCAAAACGGTCCGGACTTACACAATACAAATTTTGGTCTGAGCCCGGACCGGCCTATGTAGAGGCCTAATCTCGATCGTATTCACGTTCGTAAGTACAGTTTTTCCCGGGATACGGAAGAGCGCCAAGCAACAAGAGTCCATGCGATATCAAATTCTAGGATAAACTAGAATGATCACGCCGATGGACAGCTACGAACGCGCACGGAGCGAAGCTTACACAGTATCTACGGAAGTGTGGGAGTTACACGCGCGAGATGGGGTACACCAGAAGTCAAAAATACACCACATCATCCTGATAATATAATATCGGATATAATAATATATTGGTATCCTAACACTTTGCGATTTTCGAATCCGGGTTACTATATTGGTCGCTCAGTAATGCTCAGATGAGCTAGGAAGAAGTGAAGGAACTCGTTTACGATCACATTCCACAAGGAATCAAACCGACGAGCCTCCAAGAATCATATATAGCGGATGCGATCGACAGCCTTCAAGATTTCGTTGAATTGCTTGCACCCCTTGGGCAAACGCCGAGACACTACACCGCTTGGTGGGTATTATCAAAGAAGTCGGATATGGCCTACGTCTACATGCAGCTCCGAATAGAGGTAAAATGGGGTGGAATAGGCTAAAGCAAGATAGAGATGAATAGATTGGAACGTTCTCTTATTTTCTGAATGGTGATATGTACAGGATCTGTTCTCTCCTGAACAAGATGATTATATCTGCCATTTCCTGTGTGTCACGTGACGTCACGAGCTGATCTCGTTGACAGTATATAAACCCACTAGCAATCAGAGGCATGGTCAACAGCTGAAAGATAGAAGGAAGGAGAGTAAAAAGGTTAACCTGAGTAGCTCGCCTCAAGTTAACAGCGGCTCAGAATTGACGAATACCGGGAGTCTTCCCACACGTCTTAGCACGGCACGGAATATGGCGGCGGTAATGGATTTATTAAATCCAAGCTCTGAAAGCTCTAATTCCAATTTTATGTCATATGGGGATCCCTCCGGTCCATGTTAACTCCAACTTTGTATCCATGTAATCGGAGTTTGTTAGTCCTCGTTGTCGCACTGTATAAATACTCTCCGAGACAAATAAGGTTGCTCAGTCTTGGATGGTACCTTCTAAAATCCCGAGGAACAGGGATACAAACGCTTATCATCTTGGGATAGTTGACTCCTTGATATCTCTCAGCATAACTTCGAACGCATATTATGAACACGCTTGAGCATATAAATGATGTGTACATATTTTAATATTACATTTTGCTTCAATATACTATAAAATGTAGCTCTATGGGTTTCGTATAGGAATAGGAGGAGTATACTAAGAAAACCCATCCTTCAAAAATTCTACATCAGATCCAGGGAACCCAAATTGGGCCGTATTGTTAGTCTCATCCACTATCTGGTCTGGGGGTTTTTCGATTTTAATTTTTTTGGTCTTTTCCGAACCCGAATCTGAACTCGCCTTTCGGAAGGTTTCCTCAAACTTCTTAATGTTACGCTTTCCTAAAACTTGGTTTCGATCCTCATTATCTTGCCTTTGCTCTTCGTTTATATCGTTGAGGCTCCCTCGGTTGCTATCTTGCAAGCGCCCTTCGTTCATTCCATTGAAGTTCATTCCTTCATTCTGTCCGTCGCTGAAACTCAGATCTTTGTCCTCATCACTTCCCAAACCGCCTTCTTGTTTCTCTTGATGCTTTCTCAGTTCCTTTTGGAAGTTGCGGCTCTTGCCGCCTTCGACTGAGTCACCATCATCTGACCCCAGGGGGTTTAATTGTATTTGCTGTGGCCCCTCCTTGTCACCAACGTGATACCTAGGAACCTTGTCCTGGGTTGCGAAGGGATTTGGGACATAAAATTGAGCCTGAGTGCCATTCCGCGCCACCTGGTCTTGGACAAATTCTTCCGCCAACCCGATCATGCAGTTATGCAATTTCTTATCCAGGGCATATTCGACCGAGTGAAAAAATAAGCGACTGAAAGGATAGAAGAAGACCGTGCAAATGGGATCTTTACGGTCAAGGATCCACGAATACCCGGACATCCTAACAGTATATCGAAGGCCAAAACATAGCCAAGGATATTTTTTTGTAAGATCGTGTAGGAACTGCTTGTCTTTTAATTGGATCTTCCTGAAAATATGACCTCCAGGTGCGCTGCACGGTTGGTTCTCGCCGGAGTCATTATCGAGATTCTCTTGTAATATAGTCAAATTTGGATCATCCCTTTCAATTATAAGCCAGCCCTTCGCACCCTCGTCCGTTTTCGCCATCTTTTCGCGGATCTGATTTTCGGCTACGAACAGATCCTGCCATGATTTCTCATATCTGCACTCATTAGCCTCAAAGTTTTAAGAAACGGGAGATTCATCAAACTATACCTTGTCATCACAGTGTTGGCTTCTGATGTACCGAAGATGAGATTTCCAGGAACTTGGCTGGTCATATGAGAACCGTTGGCACAAAGTCCTCCCCAGGAGAAAGCCGAAAGGTGCAACCACTGTTCCTTCAGGTCAGCAGAATTATTAAGATAAGAATAGAAATTATAGTCAAACCTCTGCAGTGTAAAGTCCATTCTTCATCTTAAGCGTCTCGTTTTCTGCGTCGTCGTATTTATCTTCACCATCCCCTGATTCTACCTCACCTTTGCCACCTACCAGCGCATCTTCCTCATCTTCCATACCTTCCTCGCCTTCCTCGCCTTCTTTGCTCGTAGCTGCCGCGTTTCCTTTTGAACCCTTTTTTTTGTTGATATCTGGTTCATTGGTTGCCTTGGCCTTGTTATCCAAACTTGAGGACGATTGCATCCAACCAAAAGCATTTTTTCCAACCTATTAAAATAAATTTAGCTCTCCGAAATGCATCCTTTCCTTTTCAAGCGGAGTTCTACATACGAGTGGTGCAGATCCCATGATAGCACCCTGGGATTTATATTCAGTACCAGTTCTATTGCCCTTGGCAGTAGCAATCTTCTGCGAACTTAGAGGCACTATTAATGGGTTCCATATTGTTTTAACCGATGAATCAGTAACCACCCCTTCGTCTTGGTAGCTCTGCTCTAGAGCACTTTTCCATTCATCGTTTTCTAATTTTCGACCCTCAACCTGGCCGACCATACGCTTCGTAACGTCATTATTTTGAAGCACTTTAATTTTATCATTCTCTTCATTGATTTTCTCCTTGTCACCCTCCTTCGGGAACGGACGAGTCTCCTGCCTCGCAGACGATTCCGCAAAACTTTTAATATATTTTATTAGGGTATCTCTATGAATCCATGTTTGATATAGCTGAAATGGGTTCTCCGAGACCTAAAACGAATTAGATTTTTTCAAAATAAACCGAGTTGGGCTGCAAACTTACAAAAACGTATTGCGATGTTGTTATTCGACCGAGTCCGAAATGCTCGTGCCGTTCGTTCGGTGCCACACACTCTCCGCCTGCATTGTGTGTCATACAAGGCTCTCCATCGTCGGAAAACAATCCCATCTTAATATTATATTTACTTTTGCTCGTATTGCTTGCGTCGATAAACTTGCTGAACATCTTTATAGCTTCAGCTCTACCTCCTTTGAACCTCGCGATACCGGCAGGGAGTATTTTAATCCAGAATGGCTTATCGATACCGTCGTCGAAATTAATATTAGAATGTCGCGGGGGATTACCCCCAGGGGTGCTAGTTTTTCTCTTCAAAGACTTCCAGAGACTGCACCAGGGTCTTTCGAACTCTTTCCATTCCCCAATTTTGGCAGGAAATTTGACTTTACTGCTAGTCTTTAAAGTTGCCAAAACCACTAGGCCATCGGGAAGGCGAACAGGAACCCGATAACCAAAGTCTTTACTTTGGTTTTCGGCCGGAAATTTAAATTGAGGCTCATTGCCGGGCGCCAAGCGAATCTTATTAAAATTCAGTATTCTCTCGTCGCTCTCAGAGATGTCTACCTTGGCTAATTGAAGCTCCCCGACCGTCTGTTCCCTATACTTTTTATTAACCCTCATACTATGAAAGGGTAATGGATATTTTGGTTACATACCTTTCGAAGGGTGAGCCTAGGAACTCTTGATTTAATTGCTCCCAAGGAACTCGGCGTCGAGCGATTGCGTTCATGAATCGAACAGATATATAAACTTTCGTCTTGGCGGCTGGCCAGTTACCAAGGAAATCATCCTTTTGGAACGCCCGAAGATCTTGCTTCACCTCAACATAATTATTTTTGTCGGGTTCTGGCGTGAAGAATTTTGTAAGAGGAGGTATATTTTCGGGCTTCCACGTTTTATTTGTTTTGCCGTTGAAAGTCAAGTACTTCCCGGAACCCGCGGTTCCCTTTAGTTTGTAAAAGTATGGTTGGCCACCACTTAGTGGAGGCACCTCAACCCAACACGCTATCGTCGGATTCTGGGCTTTGGAGCGCGTTGCTATGACCTTATTTTCGGCTGGGATATTAAAATGTTTCTCTTTTACTTGTAACGTCGACTCGCCCGTTGAAGTCTTCTGAAGATTTGCACTGTTGAAGATACTACCCGGAACATCACGATCAAGGCTGAGATTTTGTATGGAATATGGGTTGTCGTAGTCTGCAAACTGGATTTCAGGCTCCAGGTTTTGATAGTTCTCTCCCACTTCTTCCATTGGGTGTT
Source organism: Orbilia javanica (assembly GCA_036872735.1). Classification (NCBI taxonomy): domain Eukaryota; kingdom Fungi; phylum Ascomycota; class Orbiliomycetes; order Orbiliales; family Orbiliaceae; genus Orbilia; species Orbilia javanica. The sequence continues at coordinate 361,712 of JAVHNR010000012.1, forward strand.
CATCATTTTCGTTGAAGCCGTAGTCCGTACCCCGGTCATTCTCGTAGTCAAAGGCTTCCTCTTCCTCATTAGGGAAGAAATTACCATAGCGAGAGTTTAAATCCACACCAAAGGAGTTATGCATCGCCTCGCTATAGGGGTCGATGGCCCAGAAGAACCCTTCATTTACATCTTCTGAGCCATCAAATTCCGAGCTCTCGTCACCACGGTATTGGTGGTCGAGGGTCTCCATTTTTTCCTGCGGAGAATTGTTAAAAATTGAATTCGTTGTATGTGAAAAATATCGAAAGAAGTTCGAAACAGAGAGTAAAGTGCCAGTATAAGCTATATAAGGGTAGGCTTTAAAAATAAAGAAAGTTGGCGCCGGACAGAGCGCGCCTAGAAATGGAAATTGTGTACCTGGTTGGGTTGTGACGATTGTTAACTTCTTTCCCTAAAATTGGGAAACTTGAGGGCTTAATATAATAGTCCTATAGAGAAGATAGCTGCCTTGTTAATGTCACAAGGCGGTCTCGTTGACGACAATTTTCATGTTGGACACAATTTCGGCGTCGCCAGCTGAAATTCTTCGACTAAGTTGTCGAGACTCCACATCGAGTGTGCCGCTTGGTGGAGGCTGGCAGCTGGGAATTCGAACAAGAGAACGGATAGCATCCCGACCGCGACCGCCACATGAACTCAGCTTGTCAAGACTCGACTCATGGCTGCAAAAAGAACGTCCTGAGTGGAATAGTCCGAGGCATTTTCAAGCCTCATCGAATTTGCACCACCATCCGAAGCAAACTCTAGACTTATCGAGTAACAACCCGCGAGCAATAATACATCATCTTAAGAGCGCCGCATCGCATAAGCGCTGGGACATGGGTAGCGATAGACAGTGACAGTTGAAAGGGGCGTCAGGAGGGACGGAAATTGCTCCTAAAACAGATGCTAACATCCATATGCATATATGGCTTGAAGAAGATACTCTATATATTGATAGCTATCGCGCACAGGCAGCTTTCCCTTCAGCCCCGAACTGCGATCGCGAAATTAGCTGAATACCCGTTTTCTGCACTACCTTTTAATTTCCGACACCCTCGCCGAATTCACATTTAACCTGAAGAGCGATATCTTCTATCTTCTTGCCCAAGGTCTGAATGTAGAAATGCGCATTCCCGCGTGCTTGATACGAGCTGCGACGCTCGGTTCAGCCCACCGCTTCGTGCGACACAAATCGCTTCGCTGAGTAATCTTGAGCCAGCCTGTGTCGCACCTGTATAGTAGCTCTGATATCGCTATATTCAGTAATATGCTATAGGCCTGTCGAAATCGGAATCGGCTGGTTTTGCGCGTTGCGGTATATATCTCGCGGACAGGAATAGCTGAGCGCGCCATGGCGCCAGTGGACTAGTTCAGCTGTATGTGGCTGGTATATCGGCTTATCTGGAGGTAGAGAGTTACAATGAGCATAGCCTCGAAGCAGTCGACATGCACGTGGGCACCCGGGTTTACAATAATTTTGGTGCATTGTATCAAGGCGTATCCTGAATATTTCAACGCGATGGAGTAACTTGTATATATAGGTTCCAGGCCACCGGTAATATATTATGAGTTTATCTAAGATGGCAAATTTAACATACAGCTATTATTTTGTTTTCGTCTGTAATCTGTTGAAGCTTTCCCTCTGATCAAATTCCTCTTTACATCCCTCATCTTCTCAGTCTCCCTACGAACAATGGCTTCGGAGAAACGAAAAAGAGAAAGTTCTCCTCCCTTTGAACTAGATCCACGCCCTGCCTTTAAACATGAGCGATCGGAGTCACCAGATGATATCTATGGCCCCGATCAAAAAAGGCTCAGACAAGCATTTGGAACGCCCACTTGCCAGAGGGACGCTGCTTTTCTAGATGTCAATAGCAATGACTTGTACAACATTCCCTCTACGGAAAAGCGGAAACCTCCCAAATCGATCATCATCAACGGAACCGAACTTCGAAATGTAACTTTTGTAACTATCAACAGCCACGGCAATATTGTCCCCGTTACCCAGGGTGGCCAAGACGACCTTGGTGCGCCAGACCCAACAGCTTCCTTACCAAACTACCCAAAGAAGACTGAAGGTCAACAGCCTTCAGAAGTACCCGCTCAAAAAACAGACCGTTATGCTCTCGCTGGCGATATCAGCCTTTTCGGTCTGATCCCCGCCAAAATGCACATTTATCAAGGCTCCGCGACGGCAGATTTTCCGTTCTCAGAGGCTGTATACCTCCAGGAAGCAGCCTTTTCTCTGGGTACTCTCCTTCCAGATCTTCAGGGTAGTCCCATAGATGTAATATCTTTGCAAAAGCCATATTTCACATACTCTGAACACATGTTTGGACTGCAGAATCCACCAGGTCTGCGTTTCGAGGTTGACATGGTCTTTCAAGGCGCATTGCAACCGATATCCGACATATTTAGAGACTTCTTCGGCCAAGTGAGACCGGCCCTCCATGTCAGCACCTACCTCGGCCGCTACCGAAGCTGGGTACATCCTATGCTTCCAATGAATCTTACATTTCGAGGCTCTTTGGATCATTGTTCTGTTAAAATTGCCGATATCCTAGAGTTTACTACTATTGGTGTTGAGATCTCTACTTATAAACAGACAATGCAGGATGGGACTTCCAGCTGGAACCTTGGATATGGATTCTTCGGAAAGCTTAACTTGACGGTTCCGGGTTCAATTGTACCCTTAAAAGTAGAGTACCTCCTTCGAGAATATTCTGGCACCTTCATGCTATTCCTCGAGTTGACCGATGATGAATGGGTTGACGTGTTTGGTATCAAGGGCTTAAACGTAAGTGCACCCGTGCCACATCCTCGAATGACAGGTGACAGCGAGTAGGCGCTAATTGATTTTCATAATAGTTAAACTTAGTTCAATTTTCCGCGCAATTTGGTAATTTGAACGCGAAGGCCAACATCGAGTTGATGGTCGAAGCTGCCTTCCAGTTAAAAAATACGTCGGTTGTTCTTACTGGATTTTACTCCAAAGGTATTTCTAGCGCCTCACTGGAACCGAAAGATTATCTATTATTTCGCAAGGCTAACGTATTATAGAGGAATATTATCTCGAGGCCTTTGTTGGCAACCTCACTCTGCAAGAAGTGGGGGAGTTGTTCAACAAAATCACCGGTTGCGATTTAGATGTATTCGATCATGACGTGGTATTTAACGGCCTTACTTTGAGAATATCCAATAAAGGTTTGACCCTCAGCGGTGATGTAACTATCAACCAGCATTCTTCTGCCTATGGTTTAATTCGAATTGCTGGAGACGGCCTTGAAATATCCGGCGGCCTTGGAGACATCACAGTTGGGGAGCTGGCGATTCACAGCGCCCAATTTGATGTATTCATTGGCACAAAAGCTAAAGACGCCACTTCGAGGTCTACCAAATTTGCTATTTGCGGAGACGTTAGCATTGCAGGGATAGATCTCAAGGTCGGGCTCTATACCGAGACGACGAACGGCAAATCTTACTGGACGGTATACGGCGAAGCTCAGGGAGATCTCTCTACATCACGACTTTGCAAAGAGTTGAAGGGAACGTTCCTTGATATCAAATTTAAGAGTTTGGCTCTTATCGCAAGTAATAAGGATGAACCGGACGGATCATACAACGTCTTCAAATATCCGGTCAAAAAAGGTAAAGGATAACATGTATAGTTGAGTCACATAGCGTAACACCCACTGATCTGTAATCCAGGCATACAATTCTGTGCAACAATCGATTCGATCCCGGAGCTAGATCAAGTCCTCAGGGGAAGCGTGTCAGGATTGATGCTTAGAGCGGCGTATAGCAACGGTAAATTCAGCCTTGGAATCATCCTCCCCACGGCGAGAGCAGTAAGCATAAAAATTCTACCGATACTGCGGTCCATAACACTTCCGCTAAAACCACCAATTTTAGATTACTTTTTCAGATACTGTATACTCTGGACCTTTCGAATTAGAGATAGAAACCGGGTCAGATGTCAAACTTCTTTTCAAGTCTGAGTTGTTCGTCGTAGTGGACAGTCAGCCCGATCCATTGAGACTCGCTTTTGGCCTGAAGGCTGGACCCGTGGGGGCTTCCGCCTACGCGTAAGAAGCCTCATCCCAATTGCTAAGATTATGAAACGGGTTGCTAATACAAAATATAGGCAAATGGTTAATGAATGGATAAACCCCTTCGATATTGGGAAAAACGTCAAGATCGGTGGCATCGCCGTCGAATTCGGAATCGTGTATGCCACATTTTTCACCACGGGTACCCCGTCAGAGATTGGGTTCGCGGGGATGCTTGCGATCGGTGACAAGATGGCTAAAGTTGCCATGAAGATTTCCCAGAATCCCAAGGAGCAGCTTTTGGCTGCCAAAGTTCAGAACTTGGGCGTTAAGGATATCGTCAAGTTTGCCTCAACCATATGCGACAAGGAATTCCCTGAGCCCGATAACTTTTTAGTGTTCACGGACGTCGATCTTTACCTTTCGACAGGGACCACAATCGGTATCACAGAATACCCGCGGGGAGCCTCTTTCAAAGGCGCCATGGAGATATTCGGTAAAAAGGCGCTGATTGACTGCAGTATAGGCGAAACAGTCAAAGTGTTCGCAACTATAGAGCACTTCGAACTCGGCCCTCTCAAAGTCACAGGCGCTACCAAGCCAGACCCGGTTCTCGATCTCGAAATTTCGCCGTCGAAACAACACGTGTTTATCGATGGCCAAATCGAACTGTGGGGAGCTACGGGCGCACTGCATTTAGAAATCGATACCTTCCCTAAGACACAGTTCCAATTTTGGTTCGAGATGAAGCTCTCGGACCTGTTTTTGCTCAGATTAAAAGCTGAGCTTGTCGGCGAGGTTAACTTTAAGGACTTCAAAACCTTGAAGGATGCCGATTTTAGTGTTTATGCTTTAATGGAGCAGCATGTTGTTGAATATATCCTAAAGCAGCTAGAGATGCAGATTGATCACGCCAAGCAAACGGTAACAGAAGGCTTCGAAGCACTCAGAAAAGAGTTCGACCAAGCAGAAGCCGAGTTCAAACAAGGGGTCGAAGCAGCGCAGAAAGTACTAGAAGAACACCGAAAAGCGTGGCACGCGAAGAGCGAAGCAGTACACCGCAGTTTTGATGATGCAAAACGACAAGCAACCGAAACAAGGAAGCGCCTGCAAGGAGAAGTTGACGAAGCTCAGAGGAAATGGCGTCAACTGATTGCCGATGCGGTTAGAGAACTAGAACAAGGTAGGAATGATGCCGCCGCGGCGATCAAGAGTGCCGAGAGGGATTTAGAGGTCGCCCAGCGAGATAGCGATGAGAGTATACGATCCGCCATTAACGAAGTCCAACGAGTCAAGGACGAGTTCAACAATTCATTTGGAAGTGTCATCGCCCAGGTTGAGTCAGCAGAGAGAGATGTCCAAAGCGCCCAGCGTATGTTCAAATTGTTCACGATTATTTTCTTTTCACGGCTAACGGATCATAGGCGAGGTCGACTCCTTGGACAATGATATCAGGCATGTGGATAGAGAAATGGATGATTCACCCTGGTGGGACCAGCCGGGTTTAGTAAGGCCAATCAATCAAACAATCTCAACATACTGGCGTGCGCTAACACGCTGGGAAATATAGGCAATTAAGAAAGCCGGTATAGTGGCCGCTCAGCTAGCAGCGACAGGAGGGTTGCAAGTAGCCCGTGGCGCCCTCTTCGCCGCAGAGGGCATATTGCAGTCGGAGCGCTTCCTCATCTCCGAAGGTGCCATTGGGATAGCCGAAGGGGCATTGTATACAACCAGAGAAGTTAAAAGAGCTGCGCTCAATGTGGCGAAGGAAGCTCTTGATGAAGTTAACGACGTGCAAAATGGAATCGTGCGCGGAATGGAGGAAGCCTTGCATGCTGCAGAGCACGCAAGCGACGAGCTTCGAGTCTTTGAACTGGCGAAAGGGGCCCTAGAAGAAGGAGAACGGTTTGCTCAAGGGCTGATCAATACTGCTCAAGAAGGCGTGGACGCCTTGAACAAATGCGTTGAATTTGTTGCATTTGAAGCCTCCAATCAGGCCCTGGAATTCACGAAAAACAACACAAGCCAGTTGAACCTGGCTCGACAGGCCGCTAACCTAGCGGAAGGAGCGGCGGAATGGGGCCTGAATGTCGGCAAATGGCTCGCACAGAACAGCGGGAAGTTGATCGATATTCAGATGGTGGAATTCAGCGGTTCTATAAAAGGTTTGGTGGGTGGTGGGCCACCTTTGAAGGTGGTTATTGGTGGCATCTTGCTGGGAGACCATTTCCAGATCGAGCTTACTTGGCAGTCGGAATTCAACCTCGAAAAGTTCATCAAGGCGCTATTCGAAAAAATTTGGGAGATTCTAAAGCAGGCAGCTTTGTCGCTGGATTTGTAGCTATTACTAACAGATGCCAAGCAGACCGTATTGTTACCCCAATTGCTGCTCTGACACGGCCATGAAAACAGTGTTAGGAGCACTATGTATTATATTCAATATATCCTAATTAAGATTAGTAATTGGTGTTATGGGTGTGATTCGTAGCGAGCTATCGAGCTATTGCTAGCATGTTGGCGATATAGACATACCTCCGAACTACGAGACTACCTCCGAACCAGGAAGCGATTACTCGCATTTAACATTAAAATTCTCCATTCTGAAAGACAATTTGGTTTTTGCCCTACGATTACGATCCGAAAAGCATAAAGTTCACAAGGTTATTCCGAAAGTTTGCTGCAAAAAGGGTTAGTGACCCCCCCTTACAGATACTTCCCGCTACGCGACCCGAAGCAGATCCACAACATACATCATGAGAAACTGCATAATTAGTAACATGGTACATGTTTTATGGAAGGGGGGCGGCAATTCGGAGTCTTGGCATTTTCTTTACATTCGCCATCCGGTATCCCACGTGCATATAAGCATTCATTGGAATCCGGGGATCGGTAGCTTATCTTGATCAAGGGTTAACGTTCTCTGGAGTATCAACTGCCATCTTCCCCAGATATTATTCCTTATCACGACATCTTTGCCAATTGCTCATCCTGTTTGATTAATAATTCACGGAGGTATTCCGAAGGCATTCCTCCAGGTTATTATCGTGAATCCCAACTGCATAATCACAGTCTACCCGCCCTTCCACAACATTGAAGCACAGTGCTCCTCCATGCAAGAGCAGGTTTCACCAGTTGAGGCACCGTAAATTCTCTTAATCCGTTTGATTTTCCCGTCCCGAAGAGTCATAAGATGTTTTATTATATAAGCTTGGATTATATAATCGATTGCCTACTCTGGCCAAATTTGTAGTCGATGGGCGACATCGTGATCCGTTTCGGTTGATATCTCGGAGAAACTCAAGATTGCACGACGGGCTTCCCACGAGGTGCAACCTTGGTGTTTGCCCGACAGCAAAAGAGGGAAACATGGTGCTAATTATTAATTTGCAACACGGCAACACGCCTCTAGTGTCTCAATTAAAAGGCTTTTCTGGGACTGAAAAGTTTATCTTAAGCGGCCGACGATATAAACCGATTGAAGGCGCTCGAGGTTGTCACGATATCGATTCCGGAGTATTGCCCCTACGGTGCAGTAGCCCAGATATTATCAGTATAAACCTATTACCTACAACGCCTTTCTAGCTGTAGTCACTATCTGTGTATATATCCCCCCTCTTTTGCCCTGAAAAGGACATCCGAGGATTGTCGAGCCTCCGGTTTAGAGGCTCGATATAACACTATCGAGAAGCACAGCCCAACGTGACATCTACGGCCTCATACCAAAATCCAACATTTTGCACGCTCTTGTGCTACATTGCCGATCATTGTAACGACACACAACACGTTTTTCCAACATGTCGTCGACCTCGACCTTTACGACGATGTCGAAGGACGGGAACCTCGAGCTGTCTTCATTCATCGCCCCACCGCCACGAGCGGTGGCGGAAGCTAGTTCATCTTCAAGGAGGGCCCATAGGCTCGGAACATATGACGACGAGATTAGAATCTCTACTACCCCTCCACCAGGCAAATCCGGTGTCAGCGTAGACATCGAATCCCAACCACCATCCCCCACCAGGGACTCGGATATCCCACCGGAGGGAGCGGTGACCGCACACAATACAGCTATGGAACGAAATATTCGGTGGAAAACGGCCGCTACATTCTTCTCCTTATGGATGGCTGGGTTCCAAGACGGTAGTACGGGCGCGTTGATTCCATACTTGAAAGTTAGATACGACATCGGTCTAGCATTTGTGGCTTTAGTATATATTTCGACTTTCCTAGGATGGTTTACTGCAGCGATAATAAACGTCCATTTGATCGGAAGACTGGGTATGGGAGGGGTCTTGTTCTTAGGGAGCATACTGCAAGTAACACAATACGCGCTGCAATGTTGGGTAAGTAGGGCTCCATCGGCGAAGCTGCTAGAATTCCAATCTAATATCATCCTGAAATAGCAACCACCATATCCACTTTTTGTTGTTGGATTCTTCATTGGCGGCGTAGGTGTCGCCATCCAAGACGCCCAAACGAATACCTTCAATGCCAATCTTCCCCGTGCTCACCTATTTCTGGGACTCGGCCACGGCTTCTATGGTCTCGGGGCGCTCGTCTCGCCCCTGATCGCAGCAACAATCGCAAACACAACACCGGACTTTAGATACTGGTACTATTTCTACTTTGCTGCCGTCGGCCTCGCGGTGTTCAATTTTATGTTTATCTCTATTACATTCCGTGAAGTTATCTTCCCGCCTCTGTTCCGCAAACTTACAGGGAAGCCCTCAGCCGACGTTCTGGAACGGTCGGACAAGAAAACTACTAAGGAGTCACACAAGGACATGAAGGCCATCATTAGTAGGAAAGAAGTATGGATTTTTGCGGCTTACTTTTTCGCATATGTCGGCGCAGAGGTTACGGCGGGTGGATGGGTTGTGGAGTTTATGATCGAGGTTAGGAATGGCAAACCGAGCCAAGTTGGGTATGTTTCTGACCGCATTAATGGAATACCTCTTGATCCTAGCTAATCTTGGGGGTTAGATATATTGGATCGGCCTTCTGGGGCGGTCTAACCTTGGGCCGTTTTGTTCTTGCCGAACCGACAAATCGTTGGGGCGAACATCGTATGGTACTCATTTACACAGGCCTTGCGATAGCTGTCGAGCTGGTATTTTGGTTTGTCCCGAACATCGTAGTCGGCGGCGTTATGATTGGTCTCTTAGGTTTCCTGATTGGACCATTTTTCCCTGTGGGTATTAGTTTGGCTACCAAGTTACTACCGCGAGAACTTCATGCGGGGTCGATCGGATTCATGACAGTGTTGGGCAGCGCTGGAGGTGCCGTTTTCCCATTTTTGACGGGCGCGGTGGCCAGCGCAAAGGGTGTGCAGGTGTTGCAGCCGATTCTATGTGCGCTGTTCGTGGTGCAGGTCTTGCTGTGGCTATGTGTCCCGCGAGTCAAGCAGCCTTCGAAATAGATGTAGATACCAATATCTGCATAAACCTGTTTTTTTTTTGGGGGGGGGGAGGGATTGGTGTTTGAAAGTTTGTAGCCTGTCAATATCTCCGAATGTGGTTTTTCGAATATGTATACTATGCCGTTTATTATCGATTGGGTTGGTTTTTGGGGAACAAGGCGCCATCACTGGCGAATCTCTGGTGGGTCCAAGGCGGGATGTTCCAATCGTGGAAAGCTGAGCCGTGCAGCGATGCTCGATAGGCCCACATCTTTCAGCTCTTGTCGTGCACACCCGACTTTTTGTATCAAAAGGTTCAATCTATGACTAGATCCTGAGATTGTCACCGTAACCAACTTGTCAACATCATCCTACCAAAATCTGATCACGTTCAAACAAAAGAGTTTTTATTTTTTTTATGGGAAATTAAAGAGTAAAATGGGCGGTCTCAAAGATTCAGCAGATTACTCAAGCTCTGATGAGTATATAGAAGAAGCTCGAGCAGACCTTGTCTGTCTCGATGACGAGGAGGTCTGTAATATAACTCGCTCGTTAAATCCTTAGATAGCACGAACCATTTTGCCAAAGTACTTTGATCTTAGACAAATGACATGAATCGCTGACACCGTTTTTGATTCACCAGAGGCTCGGGTACGCAAACAAAGACGCTTTCCCCGCAGACTACGATGAAATGTCAACAGTCATCGAACTCCTCCTTCGACGAGGGGAAAGCACTGTCCCATGGCAAAGGTGCAAAAAAATACCACACTTTCAACGCAACTATACCAGAAAAACTGACTTGTGTTGCAGCCTCCCGGAGATCTCTTCCAAGAAGAAGGATCTCAATTTCCAGGAAACTCCGCTGTTGTCCCTACCCGTAGATGTCCTTCTTGTAGTATACGACCAACTTTCAACTTACGATGCAATCTGTCTCGCCCTTACCTCAACTACCTTTTACAACCTCGCCACGCGAAGGCTTTCCGGTGTCATGTGTCCTAGACACTTGGGCAGCTGGGCTGGGAAACGGCTAGCTTGGGTCGATGATACCATGAAATACCGATCTACCTTCAAGAAATACCCAACTGTCGGCGAGAGTCTTAAAAAGTCCCAGCGTGCGATGACGGGCTCCGTCCCTCAAAGGGGAGGATACGTCGGTATCCCTAAGAGTTCAATCAACACACCCTTTAAACTAGTTGAGAAGTTCCCAAACCGTCTACCGTGGAATAGTAAGTGGGAATATGACCCAGTTGCTGCGGATGTAAAGGAGACAGCGGGGCTTTCGAAGTTGGATGCGAGGCAGTATAGGACTCGCACTCTCGGGCCAGAACTTAGGAGGATGCAAAGTTTGTGGTATCAATGGCAGTGTGGACAATTGTACCTACCGCCCCCGATTAGACGGTTCATAGAAGGGTTTATTGGGCGTGATATGGGGTTGAGTTTGTTGACAGATGATAGTTATGTTTTGAGGAACTTGGACAAAGGTGTCTTCGTGCAGTTAGATGGTAGAGACGTAAGTAATCCCTTTGCGAGACACTCTGTTTGGGGAAATACTAACATTTGCACCCGATAGTCAAGAAACATGGTTAGAAAAATGATTTTTGGACCAGATGGCTCCAAACGAGGTAAGCTATCACCAGGCTATAACAAATGGTGCGGTGATAGATTCGACATTGTCAAAACGGACACGATGCTGAGGGAAGAAGGACGTCCTCTTGACCACGAAAATCCCGACGGCGAAGATATCGGGATGAGTCGGAGGAGGTACGTGGGATATGTTCCTTCAGCTCAAGATAGAAATGAGACAATTGCCCGTCTTCTCGCTGAAAGTGGGTTTTTGTGATTTATCCGGCCTGCAAGGCGTCCAACTCTCTTCGGTCTTGGCGATAGACGCCTGTGCGGGGCGGATGTGAAAAGCGGCATTTATCTTTGTGTGACAACGAAGATTCGCTCAGCAGATTTGTGTTGTGCCTGCGAAAAATCCAACAAAGGGGATCAATTTGACGAGAAGGACTGGTCTCGTGGCCACTTCGGTCCCCTCGAAATTCTAGAATTCTAGCTAGATTACGATCTAAGATGATGACGAAATGAAATTCAATGACATTCGGTACCAAATCTTTCCTGTACTCCCATACGATGATGCCATTTACCGTTGTTTTCGTGATACCCTCGTGCAAAACCAACCCATATGATCTAGACCCTCGCGTCGACACATTCACCACAGTGTGTTCCAAATCAAAACCACCATGCAAGATGGTAGCTCCTCGAACAACTTATGTCTTGTGTAATTCTCGGACCCATATATCCCAGGAAAAGCGAAAGCATGGGTACCCCCCGTTAGTATGGAACACAAGATGCGCAGACATTTCGAAGCTTTTTCTTTGCGAGCTTCGCAATCATAAGCTCTTTCCCAAACCAGTATCTTGGCCGCCGACATCGTCCTTTCGAATCTGGGCATCCCAGCCGTAGGAAGTCAATACACAAATGTAAACGTATACATGTAATATTACGAGCTCGGAAGAATATTTGTCAAATACCAATCTCCACGTAATTCCTTTGTACCCCGAGGTAGTAGGTGTGGGGTAATATCTACCGGAGTATATCGTTCTTTGGGTATAGATGATAGACATGATGTGATACTTCGGAACCTAGTACAGTTGTCGACATGTCAACTATGGTATTCTATATACCATGCGGCTTTTAATGCCCTTTTTTTTTTTCCGATACCAAGATATTTAGATGTTTCCCGTCTTACATAGATTTTCGTAATCGACACTGCCACGACGCCAACGTGAAGTTTAAATCCAACGGAACCTATAATATGATTTAATCCGATAACTTTACTACCGTTACACAATGAAACCCTAACTTCGAAAGAAGACTAGAACCAGCCAACTTTTAGCCAGGCATCCAATGGATCCGCACATTCCTTGACACCGTGCGCCGTGGCACGTGGAGCTAAGTAGCGACCGACCGACGGAAACAATAAACTTTTTTTTTTCTCGTTAGTTTTAGTCAGGCGGGTTTTTCCTCCACAATAGGCGATAAATGCGAAAACCTGGGTTATCCACGCCAACCGAGCACATTAGAGTTCAATAACCCAACCTGGTCAACTACATGCCCTAACATCTCACCACGAATTATCACGAAAAAAAACAAAGAGCAACAAAACCGTTTTGTCAGTCCACGGAGAGTTCCGAAGGAAGTCCCTGACTTTCTATTCGTGCAAGGTGAAGAATAATCTTCCCCGATTCAGCCCGTTCGTTTTATTCTTTCTTGGCGAATACAGGAGGGAAAAAAGAAAAAGGGTCTCAGAATGCGAGATTTTCCCCACGGGGTCGAACTCCAGGTACCTTTCTGTATCCAATCTAGGATAGTCCGATTCTCCCCGATAACCTGCGATTTTTCTCCATGGAGAAGGCGAGTAGATGGTGATAATTTGGTATAGTAGAAAAAAGGTCACGGCATTTTAGAGAATTGTGCCCATACCCGCCAAAGGGTTCTCGAACAATGTTACATGCCCAGTGTGTATCGAAGCACGAGAGGAGGTGAACCGTGGGACCGAATAAAGTATGGGAAGTGAGGGGCTGGGGTAGCTATAAAGAATGGACATTCTTTCGAGAGGAAAGAAAACTCCTTCGATCTTTTTTTTTGATCAGCGTAGGCCGATGTCGTACGGCGTGGATAGCTAGCTATTTTACCTACGTTATCAAATTTATCAATTACACTCTAGCTTATTCCTCCTTTATTATATCTATCTTCCTGGATTCGTGGTTGACGTCTTAGATACCTTATTCGTATATATAAACTATATACTAAAAGAAAAATGTCAAACGAACTATCACAGGTCGCCCGCGTCAATACCGGGAAAGGCCATTCTTCGGTTTACGAAGACATCGTAAAGCCTACTATTGCGGTTGAAAAGGTCGATTACTCCGGTGCTCATGAGAAAACCGACCCTAAGGAAATCGCACTCGTCAAGAAACTTGATCGATGGATTATGCCAATGCTATGGAGCATGTACTGGCTCAACTATCTTGATAGAAATGCCATTGCGCTCGCAAGATTAAATGACTTGGAGAAGGATTTGAATCTTAATAGCACCCGTACGTATATATAAACCTATACAGATAACCTAATGTTAGTCACTGGATCTAACATCAACCCTATAGAGTACCAAACATGCGTCTCCGTCCTCTTCTGCGGTTACCTCCTCGGCGGCATTCCCTCAAACATGTTTCTTACCCGCACCAAGCCTTCGGCATACATGGCCATCATGATGATGCTCTGGGCTGTCGTCAGCGCCCTCACCGCCATGTCCAAAGACTTCACAGGTCTCCTCCTCACCCGCTTCTTCCTAGGATTAACAGAAGCGCCATTCTACCCCGGCGCAGTATATATCCTCAGTATCTTCTACACCCGAAAGGAAATCGCCACCAGAATTGCGATTTTGTATACAGGCAACATCCTCGCCACTGCTTTCGCAGGTTTAATCGCTGCAGGTATCTTCCACGGGCTAGATGATGTCGCTGGAATTGCTGGTTGGAAATGGTTATTCATTCTTCAAGGCGCTGTTACATTCGTAATTGCGGGTATTGGATATTTCGTTCTTCCCGACTTCCCGTTGACTACAAAGTGGTTGAACGAGGAGGAAAGACAGTTAGCTTTCCATCGTATGGAATTAGACACTGTCGGAAACGAAGGAGAAACAAGCGCCTGGCGCGGATTGAAGCAAGCAGCGAAAGATCCCATGGTTTGGATCTTCGCACTGATGGCGCACATGCATCTCGCCGCCAACGGATTCAAGAACTTCGTAAGTCCATATCCTCCCACCCGAATCAATCCTCTCATGACCAAACTCTTACCGTAAACCTCCCTAACAGTTCCCAACCGTCGTCCAAACCCTCGGCTTCTCCACCACGATAACCCTTGTCCTAACCTGCCCACCATACCTCATCGCCGGCGCCGTCACCATCCTAGTCTCCTGGTCCTCCGGCAAGTTCAACGAACGAACATGGCACATAACCCTCTCCAAAACCGTCGCCACAATCGGTTTCGTAGCCGCAGCCGCAACCCTAGATACCGCAGGCCGATACGCAAGCATGGTAATCTTCACGATAGGTACCTATGGCGTAAACTCTCTAATCCTGGGATGGTGCGGTAGCGTCTGCGGGCAGACGAAGGAGAAGAAGGCTGTGGCGATTAGTATTGTTACGACTATTATGAATGCTTCGTTCGTTTGGACACCCTATTTGTGGCCAAAGAGTGATGAACCCAGATATGCGATTGCGCTGGCAAGTTCTGCTGGGTTTTCGGTTGCGACGGCGTTGTTGGCCTGGCTTGCTAAGGTGATTATGATTAGGAGGAATAAGAAGTTGATGGAGACGGGTGAAGAGACGACAGTGTTCTATGTTTATTAGAGGGGTGTGATAAACGGAATTAAGGGTATATAAGCAAGGGGCAGAACGGAAGGGATGGGAGTTCTAAGGCAAATGTGCATATAAGAACAATTAATGATTTAATGACTTTCACAATGATTCTAAAATATCTCGACCGGAAGCAAAAGTAGCTTGTTTGTGTAGAACCTCTCAAGATCTAATTCTAGTATCTCAAGGGTGTATTTGTATAGACTGTATGAGTTTAAGTTATAAAGAAAAAAGAAGAAGGCCATAGGTAAAGTTACAGTCGCCGCATGAAAATAGAAAAATAAAAAAAATAATAAAGCACAAGCATAGCAGATATCAATATACCCGTTATCCCCTTCGACCCCGGTACCATCTTTGTCCCCTTAATTCTCCGTTAGAAAAGCAAAAAGACACATTATACATGAGAGAAAAGACAAAGATACACACAGAAAAGGAAGCGCATAACAGAATAAAAGGACCAGTTTGTAATGGGGAATATTCATAGTTATTTGCCAGGGTTTACATAAAGTATCAAAAACCACCACCAGAATTCTCAACTCCAATAGGAAAGGACAAGCATAAATGAGGAAAGGGCAGAGGGGGGAATTCAACAAACGCTGGTAAGGTTGGGAAATAAAACACCGGAGTGGCAATAAGAATCACCATACAGATAATGAAAAAGGAAAGGAAAGGCCAGAGCGTTCCTGCCAAAGAAAGCAAAAACGCCACCAAACCAGAGGGCGAGAAAACATAGCGTGACACACAATACAAACATTGCAAATGTCAACCAAATGAAAACACAAAACGTCGCCGACGCCGCTTGCTATGAAGAGGATACGAATTTGGCTTTGTTGTTTAGGGAGGAAAGGAGATACGTGAAAGACAGGTAGGAAATGGATGTGGTCGCTATGGCCCTAGAACGAAAAGAAAGGGAAAGGAAAGGAAAAGAAAACAAAAGAAAAGATGAAGGAAAAACCGCTGAAATCGAGACCATTGAAGAAACAAAATGTTGTTGATATGGATTGCCCCGATGTGTTTGTATGTATTTGATTATTTGCACATGTTTATTCGATTCGGATTGGGCAAGGGGATCGCTGATGCCGTTGATGCCCGAAAGTGTAAAAAAAGTTGGGTGTTAACACATTGAATGAATGAGAGTGAAAAAAAGGTAGTTCGAGGGCTGGGAGAGTTAGCATCAGTGGCGGTCTCGTTTCGAAGCTTTGAAAAGACCTTTGAACGACTTGAAAAGATCCCGTCGCGGAGGAGGTTCCTGATGGAAGGGCCGAAACCGTTGTATTTCAGGATTATGTTCTAGGGGAGGAGGTTGATAGAATGGCCGAAATCTCCGTATCCGGGGACCCGGAGAGGATTCATCAGATGATGGTGGGTTATGTTCTGGAGGAGGAGGAGGCTGGTAGAATGGAGTAAAACGTATATAGCGAGGTTTGTCTGGGGTAGGATTGGAGTTATCTGAGCTGGAAGAGCGATGTGATTTGCGTGATCTATGTCTCCGTTTGCGTTTGCACTTCTTACACCGCTTCTTTCGGCAGCTCTTCGCCTCTGATGTCGAAGGGGATTGTGGGCAAATTGATATTTCCTCATATTCGAAGTCATCGGCCCCAGACCCAGACGCCGTAACTGTTTTGACAGACTTCTAGGCTGCCCAGGTTTGGTGTCTAGCGAAAGTTGGTAGCCCACCAGATCCACCTACGGTAGGTGCGTGGCGAGACTTATGGCCTGATGAACCCATACCCATACCCGCCATACCCTCATTGAGAAAATCAATCGGAATCCCATGCGACGATTGATCACTGTTGGTTCGGGTGTGAACCTGAGAGATTTTGGCGCCATAGTTGACGTCCTTGTGGGTGAATGGGAACGTCTTAGACCCTGTTTGCATGTAGAGGAACGGGTCGTCGTCGAGCTCGACAGTTGGTTGGTGCCGAGGTGCGGCATATCCGGAAAGGGGATCGTCGCGGGAGGACTGTTTAGTCGCACGTTTTGACGATCGGGTCTTGCCGATAGTACTAGCTACGTCGTCTTCATCAGAATCAGTGACGTACACGACCTTAGTTTTGTATTTTTTGCCGTTCATATTGTATCCTGTCGCATCAAGGCTAAATTGCCAAGCAAAAATACGATGTTAGTGCTGCGGTAATACAGAGTGAGGTTCGAATAGATCATACTTCTCAGCGGATAGACGTGGACCAGCGCCAGGATGAACCGTTGTACCAGCCGAGGATGTGGAGTAGCCGGAGTCACGGTTGCCTGGGAGGGAGCTGTTAACATCTTCGGGGATAACTGAAGGAAACGAGTCTCTAGAATAGAGACCAGCCTCGGAATGTTTTCGCGGCCTCTCACCAGGTCGGTCCCGTGTGCGATCACGTCCCTTGTTCGGCCCTTGAAAACTATGTGTTGTATGCATCGTCGGGTTGCTATGCCTCATTCGTGGGGAAGGTGGAGGAGAATACGAGGCGGCAGACCGTGGCACGGAGTATGGCTGTGGGGGGGAACCATAGAGACTAGATGCTGCTGTTCGCATGTAGTCTTCATGCATCGGCTCTGTCGACATGCGCCTTGCATTTGCTTCTGCATGGAATCGGTGCCTGCGGCTGTGCTCAAAGTCACGAGTAGTAAACTCTGACTCCCTGTCTCTTTCACGATGACGGGAGCCATCACGTTGGCGAGAACGGTCCCTTGGTTTTTCTCCGGGAACATGTAAAGTCTGTTCACGAAGTCGCTCTTTCGACGATCTGCCACGGTCTCCACCACCGAAATGTGTGGGATCTGCGTCGAGGATGTCGTCAATGGGAAATTGTTGCTCGACTTTGTGGCCACGTTCATGTCGTCGGTCCCGTGTTCGATCTTTGTGGTTTCTGGCGTATTGCTTTTGATCCTCTTCTCTCTGTAACCTCTCCGTTTCTTTGCGCTCGGCTTCACGTCGATACATTTCTTCTTCTTTCGCCCTCCCTCGCCTCCCCGCCTCTTCCCTTCTTCGTGGACGTTCTCCGTCTTGATTCGTCGCCTTCCTTCTTTCTTGGTCGGCAGCATGTTGTTTCCGGGCGTTTTGTGCCTGCATAGCAGCTTGAAGTAAATCCTCTTCCTGTTTTTTCGCTGCTAGGTAGTCTTTTTCGGCCTGTCTGTCCTCTGCTCTTCTGATCCGTTCTTCTTCCTGGTGGCGGGTCTGGGCCTTGCGGCTTCGGGCGGCTCGTTCCCTCACGTCCTGTTCCCGCCTCCATTCTTCCAGAATTTTACCTTCGAGAGTTAGATCTTCATCATACTCTCGACGTCGGCGAGAATCGCTCAAAACTTCGTAGGCCTCCTGTATCTGAGTGAACCTTTTCGTCATCTCAGGCTTTAGCTTTTCATCGAGAGTCTTGTCTGGATGGTACTGGAACGCAAGCCGTTTATACGCAGTACGTATAGCGGATGCGGACGCCTCCTTGGTCAGTTCCAATACACCATACCAATCTGGCAAGTACTCGAAGTCCGGTGGACCCTGAGGGTGTAGATTTGATCGCGGCATTGTCGTCTCTTTCTCGTCTTCTCTTTTTCGGAATTGGGTGGGGAATTAGTCGCAACTATGACGAAGCGACGAGGTTGGTTTGGTTTTGTGAGAGGTTGTTGGTGTTGTGGTTGGAGATTTTCAAATGTTGACGAGGGGCTTGGCTAGGATGGCTTGTGTATGAGATATATTTCGGAACCAATGCATGAAAGGTCCGAAAAAACTCAACACACATGTAAACGAGCTATCCAGCGTGAGGGGTCGGAAAGAATGTTGGAAATAGGAGATAAGAGAGAAAATGCCTTGAGCGAATGTTGAAGAGTTGGTATGTAGTTGAGAAGTGATGTCGACGATAATTTAGTGAATGGCTTCAGCGTCGAGCTGATTTATTGGCCAAGTTCCATATATGGTGCCTCCAGTCGACAATTACGACGCATCTGTATCAAAACTGGAAGGAGCGATCAGGTTTTATTAGCAGGCCACTCCCAGAGTGTAGTGTATATAGTTATGTCTGGTAATCGGGTTTGATAAAATAACAATCTTAAAATAAAAAAATAAAATAAAAAAGGATATATCTTCAGGCTATCGG
The DNA here is from genome assembly GCA_036872735.1 of Orbilia javanica. NCBI lineage: Eukaryota > Fungi > Ascomycota > Orbiliomycetes > Orbiliales > Orbiliaceae > Orbilia > Orbilia javanica. Next base: position 380,676 of record JAVHNR010000012.1, read on the forward strand.
CCTGAGATCAAAGGTGAGGGAAACCTGCAGTATAAAAAGATGGCGTCAAAAAAAAAAGGTGGAGAAGGCAAGTTTCGCCTGGATTGGTGGTGCTAAGCCCAAAGAATGGAGGAGAAAACTGGGAAGTTTGAACCTCGCATACAAGCACACACCACAATCAGCCCGCTTTCTGTTCCCTAAGCTTCTGAGGCGGCACTCAAGGAAAAAAGGCGGCGATATGGAGCCCCTCCTCAAGTTAGAGCCAAAATAGGTTCCGACTTTGTGAGTCCTCACGAGGAAATGACGCTGGGCGAAGGGGGCCTAGGAAGAGGAGGAGGAGGAAGAGAAAAGAACGGAATACGATAATTTCAACCAGACAGAGAAAGGGAAAAGCGGCAAAGGGATGGGGGGACAACAATCTCTCGAAGAACAACTTTCGCGAGAAAAACGCAAACCCAATAACTTTTTGCATGAACAATGGAGCAGCAGTGACAGCGGTAGCTTCTTCGGTATCGAATGAATATCCGCTGTCCACTACGCTGCTGGCAAAGTTTGGGGCGTTGTTTCAGCTGCTAGGTCCAACAACAGTCACAACGTCCAAACGGAAATCTGGGCTTGTCCTGTCCCGTCCTGTTCTTTCGCTTTTGCTTGCAGAAGAACACCCAAGAAATCGTCGCTGGCGGAACGAGGGACCCTTTCCATTTCCCTTGTGCTTCCCCTTCCCCATCCCATTTTCGTGGGAAATCAGAGAAATGCCCAATACAGAGTTTGTTCTTCTCTGATGCCAGCTGCAGGAATGTTCGGGTTGACCGGACTTTCCCTGGAGAATTCTTCTTCTTTTTTTTTTCTCTCCCTGGCGAATTCCCTTCCGAGGGTGAAGGGGGGGGGTTCTTTTTTGCGGGAGAGTAAGAACTCGAGGTTCTGCTTAGCACTTTTGCAAGGAGTGTAGTGACATATGCTTGCGAACAGCAGCTAGGTATATTCGGATGGAGCTCTTCATGTCTTTTGAACTTCTTTGCAATTTGGTAGGTAGATAGGCAGAAAATTAGGTTAAGCAAGAGGTAAGTAAGTAAGTACCCAGCTAGTAAAACTAGTAGCAAAGAGAAGCTACTGAGAGTCCAGTCCAGAGTCCAGCGAAGGAGTGGAATCGAATCGAAGCAGCAGGTCGGGAAGCTGTCTATTGTAGGCTATCAATTGAAAGTCGAGGCCGGAATTGGCAAGCGAGTACGGATGCTATTAGGTGTATGTATATACGATCGCGATGAAGCTCTTGTTGGTTGGCTGGTTGGTTGGTTTGTTGGATGAAGTTGAGTTGATGGAAGGTTGGCGGGAAGTTGTTGGAGCTGCGGGAGGAGGAAAGACGGAAGCTGTTCTGCCCATACAAATTACCGCTTCAGGGCTTAGTCGCAGGTCCAAAGTTGCCAGAAACTACCACCGCTAGTTACTAGGAAATAGGAACTACCACCACGAGAACTCCGACCCGACTGCTGGATGAAAAACGAAAGAGAATGCCTGGAAAATACACTAAAAGAATATACTAAAAATGGTTCTCGTCGAAATGAATCATAGGAAGAATATAAGGAAGGATACAGACAAGAAGAATAGAAGTACAGGTCAATATGATCGAGTGAGTATAAATCGATTGATCGTTCCGGTCACGGAGCTGCTTCCAAGCAAGCAAAGCAGCGCCCTGCAAGGTCAGCGAGCAGGAAGACAGACCACAGCTCTCGATGGAAGGCGAACACCATTCATATTCATTCTGGTTCGTCGATGACAGGTTCATTCATTTCCCCCATTCGTTCCTTTCCACCTGGCCTTCCCCCCGTCGACGCTAAAACTAAGTAGGTCTCATCTACGCTGGTCCCGTTCGTTCATTTACTCAATTGATTAAGTCAAGTGCCTGTCTGCCAGACATGCTGTGCTTCTGCTTCTGCTGCTGCTGCACCTTCTTTTGTCTTTCAGACACGAGATCCGATGCAAGAGGTGCCACGGCTTACCATTTATTGCTTTGGTCGGTAGCAACATTGGCCTGCATGTTGCATGGAAAGTCTCAGAAAGTCACGATTTTACTTGACGACAAGCATTCCCAAGTACCCCATCCAGCACAAGCCGACCTGAACTGGCGGACGCACATACGAATGCTGGCAGGGGGGTCCGTGGGGATGGCAAGGCATGGCATGGCAATTCCTTTAGGGGACATATGGGTGGTATTCCGTCCAGCTCAAAGCTACAGGTACCTACATGACATTGCATCGATTGCATGCCCAGTCTTCCGAGGCACAGGCAGATGAGCTGGTACCACTGAGCGGTTCAACGGGATGCATCATGTACCTATTGGGGGTGTTCTTTCAAAGAGGACAGGTCAAAGGTACCATTTATACCAATGTCCCGGCGAAACGGTACTTCAGCACACCGAAAGGTTTGCTATTCGCCCCAGGTTTTCCTTATATATTACCCGAAAGACAAATAGGAAGTCCTGCCAGAAGGAAAGTTATGTATCAAGCAACCTAGAGATCATAATAATCCTGTCGCAAACCCTCGTGCTTCCTAAGTCGCATAAGGGGCAATGCTGCGCTACTCGTCACGATTAATCCCAACTGACTTGTCCCCGATTAATCGAATACCAAGTTCCTGGCTTTACCTAGCTCTTTTTCCTTCCCTCTTTTTTCTTTTCCTCTTTGCCTCTCGCTTGGCTAGGTTTGTTTTATTTTATTTCTATTTTTCGTTTTCTTGGGTGAGCTCAATAAGCCGGAAACCAGCTACGCATACGCATTAACTTTCCCAAGATCCGGCGTGGACCGTCGAATTGTCGGCGTCGACGACAAAACGCAGATCACCTGCTCACCTTCAGGTGCTTCCCCTGCCAAAGAGGCTAGTATCTTTCCTCGTCAGCCCCCCATATGGGCTTATGCCAGCTATCATCGGCGCGGGAAAGGAACCCAAAAGCTAAAAAGGCTTCTGACAACGCACCAGGGGGTTCGATGAAAAAGGCTGATTCCATGCGAGTTTGATCTGTCAAAACTTGCTTACTTGAGGCTAGTAGCCTTTCTTCCTGGCTCCTGGAGATACCGTTAACATAAAAGTGCTGATGTCTGCGATAATATTCTAGATTCTAGAGTATATCTGAGCACAAAGCTCTGCCGTTTCCATCCCAAGCTATCGTGACCTTGTAAATGTATCAGCGACCCTTGCGCCCTGGATTCAAACTCCTTTTGTTGTTTTATGCGAAAGGTCAATATCGACAAGGGAAAACTCCTTAGAAGGGAAAGGTTTAGGAAGCCATGCATTAGTTCCGTGCACAAGAGAGCCAATGGCTTTCGTAGACCGCGAATACAAAACGATATTCGGGAATCGACAGGCTGCCTACTTTTTTCTTTTCCTCTTTTTGAGACTTCTCGTCGACATAACTTGCTAGGCAAGTTGAGGAGGTGTGCCGATTTGAGGAAATATGCGATGAGGTGAGCTTACCCTCATCACGAATTCACGAGAATTCCAATTTTTTATTATTTTATTTTTTCCCTGCCCATTCATATGACATTGCATACATGACATATTTCCTGGAGCTCCAAAATCAAGCTTTCATCATCATTCGCAAGGTGGTGGTGGAGCAGCTCCCGCACAAGCCCTCTTTCTCCTCATACACATAAAGCCCCAGGTTTACAATGCGTAACTATGACCCCGTCAAATCTCGTATCTCGAAGAGCCAGGTCTTGCGCAATTTTTTGTCCCGCAAAATTGACAGGAGCGGGAGCAGGCTAATTGATCGCCTTCTGAACCACCCTTCCCTTTCCCTTCCCCCTTCCCTTCCCTGCTTTATTTTTTTTTTTTTTCGCTTTGAGCTTCCACCAAGGAACTTGACAAAGACAAGACATACCAGGAAAAAAATACCAAGGCTCAGAGGGAAAAAAAGGCCCTCCAAACCCGTGATCCCAAGTGCCCACACAAAAAAAACCCACACAAAAAAACCCGCCAACCAACGAGACGCCATCAAGTGGAGCAAAACAGACAGGGTTCCCGCCTGTAAGAATGACATCGTCTGATTTGACAGCTTTCCCTTCCTCTCGTTTCACTCCCCCGTGTGAAAGCCATCTAGCCAATCGACACCATGTTGGTGCTCCTCCATTATTGCCAAGATTTCAAAGAGCTGGCTGGAGCTCCACATCCGAATTGACATTCAAAGGTCACGGCCGAAGAAAGTGGGGTTGATTGGGTTCGGCTTTTGCTTCTTTGCTCAAGATTCTTCAGAGCTTTTTTGGGTAGTTACTAGGGATAATACCTACGCTAATTACATGATACAGCTTACCCTTTGGTTTAACATTATAGGTACTTTAATCAGCATTAAATACACTGAAACTGAAACTGAAGGCTGGGGATCTCGAGGTTTTTGCATAAAAACTTACTACCACAGGACCTTGGAAAAGACACGGAAGCGGAGAGATATCGATAGTATCCAAAGTATCATCCATCCGGCCGTGTCTGTAGGTACCTAACTCCACCAAAAGGTCAAGCCAAAGCAAGGCAAGGCAAGCAAGCAAGCACAAAGCAAGCCACCGAAACGCAACCGGTTTAACCCGCCCTTTAATGGCTATAATTATACCTATGCATAGTTCCCTATACCACCGGCCGTTTAAACGCAGCTGATACATGCTAAAAGTCAAGTTTAAAGCAATAGAACCCTTCGAGAATGAAAAAAATTAGCAAGAATAATAATAATAACAATAGTGCTATAGTGGCACGACTAAAAGGTCAGGCTCCCTATTACCAAGGTCCATTAGCTCCCTGGATCAACACAGAAAAGAAATCGGAACGATACTATCCAGATGGCCAGACATTCCACACGGTGAGAACAGGTCTTAGACAATAGGCTGCGGAAGGGAGATCGGCTCACTCCAATTGCACGTGGGAACGGCCAATTTTACTTTCCGCCGTGGGTACACCATTCCTTGAGGCTGGGAGAACATACCTCAAGACCTCTTCGCTTCGAATACCAGACCCCAAAAGCTGCAACCCTCCCGATTGCCGAAGACCACACGCGATGGTACGGTACATGAATCCATCAACTAACCAGTGTCACCCAAAACCTGAAAAAAAAAACCCAACCCTCAAAAAGCAAATCAAAACCAATCGAGAAAGAAACCAAAAAAATCCATCAAATCAAAAAAAAGTCATATTCCGTGACCAACATCCCAAAGTAGACATAGACAATATATCTAACAAGTTCAATCAAGCGCAACAGGCGTGGGGTGTCAACTCGTTACAAGGAAACAGGTCCCCAAAAGGAAAAACCAACCTCATCGCAAGCTTGTATTTCGTTTCCCCGCACTTATACCCAATCCCGCCTCATCGCATCGCCCCGTCCACCACACGCACGCACACCCCTTTCGCATCATCGCTGCCCTGCTGAGCACCTCCACCCCCTGCAAGGTGGGATGTTATGCAGGTCATTCTTGCGGGACTTTTTCTCCGCCGCCCTCCTTCAACTCCTTCAAGCAAGGGAAGGGAGTCGATGAGATGAGGTCAGCTATACTTACTCCGGAGGGGGGCATCGAAGGGGGGGAGAGGGGGAGAGGGGGTGGAAAAGGCAGCCGACACCTCCCACCACCCCCCGCATTTAATTGTCGATGATCATCGGTAGGGAAGGCTGAGGAAGCGAGGAGTTCTTCATGACTGAAAGATAGATCAGATGACCTTGTGATATCGTAAACCAAGAAAAGAAAAAAAAAAAAAGGGACCCTCTGGATCTTATCGGGTGTGAATCAGGCGCTTTACTACCGCATCCCTCCTTTGTCAGCAGTAAACACTAACTAAACCTTAAAGTTTATTTCATTTTTTTTAAATCAAGTATCCGCCGGTTCCTCAGGGAAATATTAGCATTTCATCTCCTTGTGACATATTCTAGTAAGGAACAAAAGGCTATTTACGGTTATTGATAGTAGAAGAGGGGCCTAATACCGACATCTACCCCATAAGGAGCTCGTATTAGGACGTAATATAATGGTCACGAGCTCCCGGGCTTAGCGATTTATGTTACATGTTGTATAGGCTAAGTTAATCCATCGGACGGTGAATAATGACATCCTCTGCCGCATTCAATCGTAAATGCCGGAGCGCATCATCAGACTTAACTCCGATCAACTTCGATTGCCGGACTAAAGTCTTATCGAAACATTCGTGATTCTAAATCTGTGGTATTAAGGTATCCACCAAAATTACCACTAACGATAAACTATACGACCAAAGCCCCACCATCCACTCCCCAAAGGCTCACAAAAAGCCCACGTCATACTCTAGTAGATGATATCACATGCCTGCTTCAAGCTTCAAACTGATTCCTCTTCCTCTATACATCGATATGCCGAATGATATTTGAAGGTTTCATGAACTCGATAGGTGTATGTGTGTTATATTGTTAACCTTTTCTATATATCAACTTAGTCCCGTAGTATACGACGCTTCAGTAGCAATATCGACTATGATATCTATATATACATCCGATTAGCTGATAAGACTCACCGGCTGGGGTCCTAGTCTCGTAGTATCTGTAATCCTGATATAAACCATAAGTTATGTTAATTGAAATCGATAAACCTTCCGTTAGGTGGAGGCACAATCCCACCCCCCAAAAGCATAACATAAACCATCCAAACACACACCATGGTACCAACGAGGTCAACTTACACACTACAGATAAGAGTATAACACCACTCGACCATTCTTTTTTATACTAACCCTACCTATATGTATAATAACAATCCAGCTGTATACATGTATAGACAAAAACAACATATATACATCAATCTTCACAAGAAAACACGATCAAAATATGTAAACGAAACCACGAACGAAATACTAACCAAATGCTCCAAATCCAACCCCTAGCTCCCATCCAGACGGAAACCTTAAGCAAGCAGAGAACAAATGAATACTACTCAACCAATCAAGTATGCATAAAACTGTAAGCAATGTAAGAAACAAAGGAAATGCCATAACATGCTCCGAAAAACAAACTGATATAAGAAACTATATTACACTACTATCCTAGACATATCCACTCTAAATCTTCTTGGGTTCCTCAATCGCAAACGGAATCTCCCCAATAACCAACCCATCCTCCAACTTACTAACCACAGCCCACTGCGGTAAGAAACTCTTAACCTCTTCGAGCGCCTTGATCGCTCCATTATTAGCATCACTCCATAAACACTCCACGAATCCCACGGGTCCTCCCTCAGCACCTTTAGGTTTCTCGTACTGAACAACAACATCCCAACCCCTCTCCCAATCACGACTCCAAAGTCTGATCTGTTGAACGAATCCCGCAGCATCTTTCTTTTCATTCTTATGCTTCACTGTCTTTCCCTTCCCTGTAGGATCAAAAATATCGACACTTTTGACCCACTTGGCCGTGGCTTGGTCGAAGTTAACTCGACAAGCTCTGGTGTTTTGCGCCCTAACTTCGATCTTCGCACGATTGAGGCCGGCCTTTTCGTCCAAGTAAGTGGCATTGACGGATGCCCACTTCTTCCACTCAGATCCTGGAACCACATTCGGCATCTTACCAGGCCACGAGCATCTCTGCAGGCCGAGCCTCAAAGGATCATCTTGACATTGCAAATCCGCACCGGGGGCCCAAGCACTCGGTATATTCTCCTCAACGATGTTTTTGATATATTTGCTAACTCCAACCAAATGAACCTTGTTCTCTCCTGTTTTTAAGTCCACAGTCTGCGCAAAGTAGACCTTCAGGGGGTTGTTCCAGCTAAACGGGAACGCTAGGAGCAGATACAGAAAAGTTCCTGCAAATACGAAGAATAGGAATATTGGGACGTGTCGTGTCCATCGGTGGAGGAATGGCTGAAGGGGGAGTAGTACCAAGACAGTCAAAATTGAGTAAAGAATATATCCAGTGACTGGATTGTTCCCGTCTGCGCCAGTCTGTGCAATTGATGTTCCCACGATGAACGCGATTTGTGCAGTGATGATGACGGGGACGGGGATAAGTACTATTGCCTGCAGTATCCATGAGTACCTTAGCGCGTACCTGGACCAGTATTGTTCACCAGGATATTGCCGCGAGGCACAAAGTGTCGAAGATGAGCAGGATGGTTCATCGTCCTCATTATTTTCGATCGTAGGAAGACTACTCGCTGCGCCGATACTGAGAGAACCATGGGAGTTAGGGCGGCGGCCGATATGACGGCCACGTCCAAGATTTGACGAATCCCGAAGGAGGGAAGTGTGCTCGTTTGGAGTCTCAGGTTCTTCTTCATCTGGCGATAGAGTGTTAGTCTGGTCGACTGATGGGGCGATGAGGGAGCGGCGGTCGTCATCTTCGAACGGGTCGACGTGGGAGATTGAGTCGTAAATGTGGGAGGTTGGAGGGAGGAAGAAGAGGTCGAAAAGGGAGAAGACTAAGGCGAGCGCAGTCGCCATGTAATAACTAGAAAGCGGGTTAGCTAAGATCTGAGGAGGAGGGGAGTGGGTGTTGGCTTACAAGATCGTAAAGTACATCCCACCAACATCTAGCCTATCCTCTGCTACGGCGTTAAAAACAAGGAGGATCCATGCAATGAACGAGATCCATCCAATGCTCCAAGTGCGCGCCGTTGCCGAGGGACGCCACCAATTCGCGACCTTCAGGCTGAACCAAGATGTGATGATCCATGAGGAGATTAAGCAGACCCAAACAGCCTCCTGGCTACTATACATTATCATCGGGTTGGCTTTGGCAATTAACAAGGCTGTACTGACGACGGCCGAAGTCGAGAAGAGGATGGCAACGAATGGTCTCCAGAAGCCTTTGCATCCAGCCAGTTCCAATTTTGGTGGTAGTGGTCCATTTGATTTTGGCGAGGAGGCTAGAAGATAGAGCTTGTCTGCCTTGGCGAGAAGGTAGAAGAGTCCAAAGATGAAGAAGGGAGTGATAGTCAAGAGACACATAGACCAGATGAATGTATCGGCAATATCGAAGATAGCAAATCCACGGCCGAACACTAAGACTATTAGAAAGGGTTCTCATGCCTTCAGTGGAGAGGTGGTGCTTACTGTCAAACCAAACACCGGTGTGCTTGCGTCCAGAGCCTTCGATGAATGTATAACTGCCGTCTTGGGCCATACCGACAAGAGAACTTAGAGAAGTCTCGAACATGTGCCAAAGGGAGTTTATGCTCGCTGTACATGGTTAGCTTCGCTCTCGTACGTACGTGCTGGGGAAAATAAGAGACCTACTAAAAGCCATCGAGTCCCATTGAGTATGGTACCTGGCTCTCGGATGCCAGAATGCTAGATCCAGGCCTCGCATGCCTAGTTCTCCATCGAAGATAATGTAGTCTGTTTGACTTCGAATGAACCCTTTCTTGAAAGCATCGCCGCTCAGACTGCTGCCGAACGGGTACTTTGCTCTCTTGAAGAATTTAGTGACTTCAGCGTCCGTGCTGCGGAAAAGCGTAGCACGCCCACCGGCACCGGCACCCTCCAAATTTAAGAATATACGGCAGTTTTTAGCAAGAGGATGTTCAGTGAATGCCATAGCACCGTTGAGGTAGTCTTCCTCGCCATTGTTCAGGAGAAAGTACATGTCCCGTCGAGGGGTGTTTTGAGGTTGGGTAAAGTAGTCGATAAGACCGAGTACGGTTACAACAGCGACTCCGTCGTCGGTTGCACCTAGAATCAGGTAATTAGTATATCCACTTTTCATTGAATATGGTAAGAGTGATCATATCATACCAGGTGCCGTGCTAACGCTATCATAATGAGCATTAACCAAAACATCCCCGATTACGCCCTCGAAGCCACCGCTTCCCTGGACCTTAACAATAACATTCAAACTCTCAAAATAAATTTTAACGCTTGCCCTCCCGGTGTAGAGGACGTTGACATAGGTATCCTCGATCACTTCAGTTTTATTATTCCCATTCTTCTCAATGATCTGATTGATCTTGTCCACCAAAAACGACTTAACGTGATCATTCGCCCGAGAATTATATGGATGGTATTTCTTGGTTATGGCAGCCAGCGTACGCCATGAATCTTCCAGATCGACCCCTATCGACTCCTTTAATGAGGCATTAGGCGGTGGAGCAGGCGGGACGTAATGGATGATTAATAACGGTATGAAGAGTGCCAGATATAAAAAGGCCGTGAATATTGTGACTGGGAAAGGCCGGAAGTGAAGGAACGACGCCTTGCAGGGACCACAGGTGGGCATGGTGGCGGTTGATTGAGGACTCGGTGTGACGTAACGAGCGAAGGAGGTTTTGAGGCTGGAGGGTCTGAGGCGCATGGAAGGCTAGGTATTAGGCGTAACGATCCGCCGTCATCGGTAGAGAAGGGCTGTATTTTGGCAGAGCGGTATCTGAGGTATTCGGTGGGATCCTTGAAGTTGGTGATGGTACCGGATCAAGTATTTTCTGTCCCTTCGGCCAAAGGGGAGGAGCGAAGGGGTGGATGATGGATGTTGATGTTGATGTTGATGTCCTGAATCTGATAACACAACACAAAGCCCCGGGCAGGCGAGTCGGATGTGATTGGGTACCCCGCAAGATATGGCTTCGGACGACAGGCTTCGATTGGAGCGAGGTCACTTGAGCCCGTCAAACACTGCATATTTATACTGATATCTACTTCTTTGATCAATTGACTGTTCTGAGGGCTCGAGGGACTTTCCGGGTTTGCAAATCGAAGCGTACCAGGGCTTTACCGTACGCTCGTCGTTCGCGTTCGCGTTCAGCGTGTTTATACGGTGCATTATCATATGCATGTATATCGATATCTTAAGTACATTTTATCTTCAAAAAATTAGTAGTATTTAGATATATACATCTGACTATCTGGTGATATTTAGTCTATACATGGTGCTGCAGATAATCTCAAGCGATCCTTACACTGAAAAAATATCATCACCATTTAGCATAGCTATGGCAGAGTCTATCGATGCCAGGGTATATGACGGGCCTTACGCAACGTTTCGCAGACTTTCTGTCCCTTTGCTGTAATTTCAAACGCCACGCGTTAAACCAATAGGGCTTGCAGCCAACTATGGATATAGGAGGACAAATCGTCTTTATGACTAGTATACATATCCGTTGGAAGTCTTTAGAACGTTTTACTACAAATTCCGTGGCTCGGAAGATCGTGCATTCGCATAAGATAAAATATTATCGGAGTGTTTGTGCGGAGTTAGTCCACCCTCCGGCCCCAAGCAATACATGTAGTACATATGCAGTAAGACCACGCGCGGGAAGGCGGAATTAGCGAACTTTGGACCACAACGGCCCGGTAGGCATGCATATTTAGATACTTATATATAGTAGAAGAACTTCTCTAGCCAATTTAGACTGGTAACTAACGGTCTTATCTCGTCTGACGACCCACGTTTGCGAGAAGCTTCGAAGAGCCACAAGATAGGGCCAGAGGAGCAAATTTTTCTCTAGCCCCTACAGCATCGACCCTTGCTACCGGCCAGTGGTTGTGGTTGCGGGTTTTCGCACTTCCGACGTGCTTTTTATTATATTATTCCTTGAAGCACCGGCTTCTTTTTGGAACTCCCTTAAGCTGCTTCTTCCCCAACCCCCAGCGTTGTTGGTCCTCTCGTTGAAAACTCGGGTTCTTAAGGTCTACTGCATACACATGAAGCTAGGTACTTCAATGGATAATCTCCCGTGTGCTAGCTAAATAATCGTTATATTTTAGCGTAATGTGAAAATGTACTTTATATACACTGGCTTCAGCAATGGTCTGTTGCATTTTGAACCCCCCTGCTTTTGTCTCTACTCTCATAGTCTCGCACCCACGAGCTTTTCGGCCTGCGAGAAAATATTTCAAGCAATATCAATGGTTTACGAGACAACATATATCCTCAATAGCAGCTAAAGGAAGTAACATTACCATGTGATGATATAAATGAATTGGGGATGTTTCGTATGCGCACATATATGGCTATAGGGACATAGTTAACTCGCCAAAAAACAACCTTATCGTTACTTTACTCTTTCTTCGCAACTTCTCTGCCATTTCTCCGCCATTTCTCCGTTTCTTCTTTGTACTTCACTTATGTGCAAAAAAAGTACACAAGTAATAGTACCTAAGTTAACTACTACGTAATTAACTATATATATAGATACCTCGAAGGTCGGGTCTGGTTTATGAGACAAACCTAGATAATAAATCAAGTAATTGCGTCACCTAGGTGCAGGTATATACCTAGGTAGGTAATATATCAGCCAGTAATTGCAATTAAATATATATTATGTCGATACCTTGATTGACCCTAAAGACAGACAAATTTGTGTCCTCAATTAGCGACGAAAGACAGTACGGCTTTAAATACCTACAAACAACAGCATAACTAATGTATATTTAATCTCGTAGTAAAGTATATCAAGGATCCCAAGCATGTAAATAATATAACGTCGAGCATCGAGCTGCCAATACAACAGGCTACAACACATTTTCTGATATCTAGATCCCTTTGGCGAGGATCTAGTAGCATCCTGCAGCTGCGCCCCTCAGCTCCGCTGCAGTGTTAATTACCCCGCAGATTTATATAGTATTCAAAGTGCCAGCCATTAAACCTGCAGAGTATTTCATAACAGTCTCCAATTTGCTCTTCGTCTTTGTGCTTCCTTTCGATCTTACTACCAAAAATCATTTCTCATTTTATACGTTTTTCTTCCAAGTTAATTATATTAGGGCCTCACGAGCCTCCCTGAGAATTGCCAAGCCGGCGGCAATCTATCTCGATATATCATATTTCGCCAATCCAACGAACATAGATAAGATAATATATGATATATAACCCGTGCGCAAAGGTTTTCCATAATGTCCTCTTCTATACCGCGAGATAGCGAAGATTACACAGTAGGATTAGTCTGCGCCCTACCTCTTGAACTCGCAGCCGTGAAGGGTGTCCTAGACATATCCTACGGCAAGCCAAAGAAACAAGACTCAAGCGACAAAAACACATACGAACTCGGACGGATCGGCGACCACAATGTTGTCATCGCTTGCCTTCCAAAAGGCGTATATGGCACAACTTCTGCGGCTACGGTCGCGGCGCGCATGCTGTCCAGTTTCAAATCCATCAGGTTCGGGTTAATGGTTGGAATCGGTGGCGGCGTACCGAGTGATGAACATGATATCCGACTTGGCGATGTGGTGGTTAGCAGTCCTGGAAAGACTGCAGGAGGGGTCGTGCAGTATGATTTTGGGAAAGCAACCGTGGGTGGTAGCTTTGAGCGAATAGGCGTGCTGAATAAGCCTCCTGATGCCCTGTTGACGGCAATCGCTGACTTGGAGGCTGAGCATGAAATGACGGGGACTAATATCCCCCAAATACTTGCGGATATGTTTTCGAAATATCCGAAGATGAGGGATGGGTATTCGCATCAAGGGTCGGAGAACGACACATTGTTCCGGGCGGGCTACGCACATGATAGCAGTGCTAGCATTGGATGTGAGGCCTGTGACCCTAATCAGACCGAGAGGAGGCCTCAGCGCAGTGATGGTGATCCCGTCATTCACTACGGCCTGATTGCATCCGGTAACCAGGTTATGAAGGATGGAGCCAAAAGAGAGCAATTAAGAAGGGAGCTTGATGTGATCTGTTTTGAGATGGAAGCAGCCGGCCTCATGGATAATTTCCCCTGTATTGTCATTAGAGGAATCTGCGATTATGCTGATTCTCATAAAAACAAGGGATGGCAGAGGTATGCGGCAGCCGTAGCGGCGGCTTATGCTAAGGAACTGTTGTCTATTATACCACAGGAAGAAGTGGTTAGTATCAGAACCGCACTCGAGACGACAAACCAGATTGTTAAAGAAGCTTGTTAGTTTATACTTTCTCTAGTAGCTGTGCACCAGATAGGTTGTGTAAGTAGCTAACTAACTAAATTTTACTACTATAGTTGACCGGGTTGATGACACGATTAATCGTATATCCGTCGAGTCGTCCCACAAGGACATTGCAGACTGGCTTCTGTTGAAGGGCTATGATTCAAAATATAAAAATGCGATAGAAAAGCATATTAAGGGCACCGGTAAATGGTTCATCGATGACGTCGAAGGTTGGCTTGGAGATTCGCAAAGTGAATCTGTCTTTTGGTGCCGTGGTATCCGTAAGCCTAAAGTGCCGCTCGTTTGCCGTATACAGAGAGCCCGAATTAATTGACAATATAAATAGCTGGAGCTGGGAAAACAATTTTAACGTAAGTGAAACGATCTTGTTCTCGGACCTTGGTGTCGCAAAAAGGGAGAATGGCCCTTATCGTGGTGTCAATTAGTTAACAGTCAGACACTTTGCATAGATCTGTCACAATCCAACATATCCAAGACCAGCCCGAAAAACATGGCTTCGACGGGGTAGCTTACGTATATTTCGACCAAAAAGACCAAGATATCCAGACGACGAAAATAGCTCTCGCAAGTATTCTCGGCCAACTGGCCTACCAAGTCCCAGGGCTTTGGCCTCCCCTCGAAAAATTATACCGACAATGCAGAAATGGGAAAGAAACGCCACTGCTCGATGGACTGTTGGATATTTTGATTAGCAGTCCGGCGAAAGTGTTCTTAGCGTTCGACGCTGTAGATGAAGCATCTCCTGCCACACAAAAAGAGTTTCTACGATACCTTCATGACCTCTCCTCCGGGCCACGACGTCTGTTCTTTTCCTCACGGCCGAATATAAGTGCTAGCTTCATTCCTCGCGGGGTCTTTAGCAAAAAGATCGAGGCCCAAAGGGCTGACCTGGAAGCGTTTGTCAGAGTTAAACTGAAGGAGTCCAGTTGGATCCAAGATATTTTATCAAACGAATCGGACGACTTCAAGGAGCGTATCATACATCAGCTTGTTTCTCGAGCAAATGGCATGTAAGTACCCTCCTCACCACAGGGGCAAGTTTATAGAGTCCATGGCCAACAAATACAAATTCAAGGTTTTTGGTCGTAGAGTTCTTGGTAACCCTATGCGAAGGCTCAACGTGCCCGGATGATATATCCCACCACGCCGAAACAATGCCCAGCGACCCGAACTGTGTTTACGATAGAACGTGGACCGTTATCTATGCACAATCAAAGGAACGTGTTTCTTTAGCCAGCAAAGTCCTTTCATGGGTGTGCCTAGCAAAGCGAAATCTTTCGGTCCAAGAGCTTCGAGAAGCTGTCGCAATAGAAATCGGTTCTAGGGAACTAAACCGCGGCAGGCTCTCCCCGGACTCATTATTGATCGATGTTTGCAAAGGATTGATCATTCTCGACGAACGTGACCAAATAATACGTCTGGCGCACGCTACGGTTCAAGACTTCCTCATCGAGAAAATCGATCGTAAAGAGCAGTCGCTGAGGATAACTCTTTCCTGTCTTACATACCTCTCCTACGACCTCTTTGCCGGCCGAGAACGCAATAAACAACGTGCGATTAAGGAATCTCTTCGTGATAACGACTTCCTGCGCTACGCTGTCCCGTATTTCCTCGAGCATACTCGGGAGTTCCGAGAAGAAACCTCACTGGTGCGCCCGCTCATGACATTCGCACACCACAACGGACTACGCAGGTTTTTCTTCCAAGGCTGTCAAAAACTCGGCGTCTTCTGGGGTTTAACAAGCTACTCGGACTTTGAAATCGACAACCCTTTAAGTTTCATTACACTAACAAATAATAGGGGCGCAGCGAATGATATCGTTCGTCACATTTCTCTAGATGAACTAAACGAAATGGGAGAGAAGGGTCAATTCCCCCTCTTTTTGGCATCTAAATACGGAAATGAGGACATTGTTAGTCTTTTGTTAGACAAAGGCGCAGATATTGAAGACGAGGGAGATGATGGAAGCACAGCTCTTCACTACGCAACCGGTCACGAAGCGACAATGAAAGTCCTCATCCAAAAGGGTGCCGATCTCGACAAACCTGACCACGCTGGTTTCACCGCCCTATCATACGCTGCCAAACTAGGCGCCGAGGGCATAACAAAACTACTGTTGTCCGCGGGTGCAGATGCGGAATACAAAGATGACGACGGACAAACCCCACTATCCTTAGCAGCAAAAGAAGGCTATGAGATAGTAGCGAGGCATTTACTCGTAAGTGGAGTTGATATAAACTCTAAAGATGCTGTAGGAAGAACGCCGTTATCATGGGCTGCATGTAATGGTCACAAAGCAGTAGCGAAAGTTTTGGTCTTGGAACGCATCGGCGTGGATTTGAACATAAAGGACTGGTACGGCCGTACGCCACTCTCTTTAGCTGCAGAGAATAGCCACGACGAACTGGTAAAATTCCTCCTCGCAAACGGTGCAAACCCGGACCTAGGCGATGTCGCCGGGAGAACCCCACTATGGTATGCGGCGGGGGGCTCTACAACATCAAAACAAGAAACCGATACTAGGTCTAGAGTCCAAGCTCGTCTTCGTATCATAAACTTACTTCTGGAACGAGGAACCGACATAAAAGCGAACAATGGATCGGGATTAGCGGCACTACACCAGGCGGCTAAGAGCGGCCAGGGAGCAGTGGTCAAATTATTGCTTGAAAAGGGCGAACATGTCGACTTTAAGGACGAACGATATGGCCGGACACCGCTAATGTGGGCGGTGTCGAAAGAAAACGGTGGAGCGCTAGTAGAGCTACTGCTCGAGAAGGGCGCGGACGTTAACTTGCTCGATGATAAATTTGGCCGGACGTCGTTGATGTGGGCTGTAGTCGAAATGAATGTGCAAGCGGTGACGCTGTTAGTCGCGGCTAAAGACATCAACCTCTTACCACATGATTTTTGGGGTCAAACGCCACTATCTCTAGCCGAGAACTTTGAAAGCCCTGAGCAAGCTGATGTCTCTGCAAATTCCGAAATAATAGAGGTACTCCTTGTAGCGTATCAACAGAAGGGGATAATCGTTGAACGTAAACACAAAGACTGCGGGACGCATAGCATGAAATCTGATCTCAAAATGAAGTGCGGGGTTTGTCGGTCACCCATTCGGCATCTTGATATTTACCATCATTGCAACATCTGTCAATATGGGAAGTTTGATATCTGTGGCAAATGTATTGGGAAAAATAGCTGTTGCCTCGATCCGTCGCACGGTCTGCGCCGGTTCAAGCGTACAGCTATGGGAAATGAATTGCTAGACTAAAAGAATGGGGAGGGTGTGGATACTCAAATTCCAGAGTAGAAACATGTCATAGTATTTGATTATATATCCTAGAGATGGTAGATAGAGATATAATAAGTGGCTTTCTGCTCGAGGATTCTCGTCTGACCCAGCTTTAACGCTTTAAACCTAGGTCTGATAGTTAGTCGATGCGTTGTGAACTGACGGGGCTAGATTGGGCAAGTTTGAGTGTCCATTTATTCCCGATTTAGAGACATTTTGGGCCCATTAGGAAATCTGTACTGACAAACAACCAGAATGCAACAAACCTGATGACCACATGTATTGTGCGTGCACCTCCTTGACTGTGTAGCTGCTGGGTATCGCTTCCATTAGCCTCGAATCCACGCTTCCACAGTCCAGGAGCTTTCCGTTGAGGCTCTGAGCTTGCTTCTTGGCATCCCATCTTTTAATAGCCTTGTGGGGAAGAATCAATGATCAAGTATGATTTCATCGAATTCCCCCGGTCCCAATACCACGGTGACTCAGTGATTTCGGCAATTCGTGACTCAACGGACTATAAAGACCGCGTTTATAGCGTCTAACGACCCCAAACGAGGTTGATCCCTGCCGGTTCCTGCATATTTCTTCCGAAGCTTAGATATTGGAGACGGGAGGTAATTAAAAGGTGACTCTTTTCCCGGTATTTAATGCGGGTTTTTGTCAGGCGGTATCGTAGGCTGACCCCCAACCGCTGGACTTTTTCCTGCCAGATTTGAGTGGTCGTCGAAGCTTGATTTAGTTATAAAGCTGGAGGGATGTGCGTAGCTTGTTTTAGCCCATTGGAAGACGATACAGCGATATTACAAGATACCCTTTTGCAGCGATTATTCCTCATACGAAATTCGACTTGGTTCGAACATATTTCTTGCCGACTTGCAGAGCAGAGCATCGATATCGAAAGCCAGCTTTTTTTTTTTTTTGGGCAGTTACATAATCACGGCCTTGGCATCGAATATACCACAAACTCAACGCGGAAAACCATCACTACGCCATTCCCCACCCCTCACTTTGCGATATCAATAAAACGCAAGAAGGTTCTCGAGAACTATCTTTCGCAAAAACCTCGACATAATTCGAGGCCTCTTTTAACCCCTTTATTATTATTTAGAAATTTATCTTTGTATGTCCACCGTCAAGTCGCTTTGAGAGGATAATAGTAGCTGATAATCAAAAGATACGATACTCGTCATGGCGCACTTCCAACCCAACTCGTCCCCAAACACGGCTTTGGCCCTCGTCTTGCCCGAGTCCGCAATGGAGGCAATCCAGCCCCTGCGATCCCTCTATGACGCTGCCGCTATAAAATGGCCGCCACATCTTAACCTTTTCTACCCGTTCGTTCAGCCTTCAGATATAGAATCTGCATCCGACTACCTTTCCGACCACCTCCACACAATCTTCAAAGTACCCCTGTCCATTAAGTTCGGTTCGGTTGAGGTTTTCAGCGGCGGAAAGAAGCGCCCGAGCTTCCTTGTCCTCCGTCCCGATAAAGAATCCGAAGAGCTGATCCAAGACTTCTACGAACTCATCTCCCGTGAATTCCCCGAAGTGAGGAATGCGGTGACCCGGAAGGAGTTTAAGCCGCATTTGACCATTGGGCAGGTTTATGGTGGGGATTCGGGGAAAATATTTTATTTTAAAAGGAAGTTTGGAATGTTGTGTAGAGCTATCGGAGAGGTAGAAGCTGGGCTGGCTACTATGAAGCGCATCGACGGCAAAATGACCTACGTGAGGACTTGGGGAGTAAATGGGTATCCTTTCACCTTGTCCCCAGAATGTGTTCCTGGTAGTGTGGTTAAAAGACATGCATGGAAATACAAAACAGCAGTCTACGAAAGCGAGGAGGAGGAAGATGAAGAGTTTGAGAATGAAGAAGACGAACAGCTGGTTGATAAGTGGGAGCCGGTAACCATCACCGAGGGCGCAAGAACCCCTGGCCGCAGCCTCACCCTTTCCACTTACAATGTTTTCGTGGATACTGATAACATCGGAAACCAGGATAGCCGCTGGTGGGCTATCTGCAAAAAGCTCATGGCCTCTAACTCCACAGTTTTGTGTCTGCAAGAGGTTTCAGATGACTGCCTCGAAATGATTGGAAACTCCTGGGAAGTTCGGCGGAAGTACCCTTACATTTCGCATTCCCCAGAGAAACCACTATTGCGGCTTCGAAACTGCGTCATTCTCAGCTCCGTTCCATTCTCTTGGGAAGAAGTCTCAACTGAGATCCAAGGTCGAAGTATCTGCGTAGCCAAATTCGACCAATTCGGCTACTACACCACCCCAGCTCCAATTGAACCCGAAGACGAAGACTCTCCGGGTCCCCCAAAAATATGGCAATCCTTGGTTATCGCAAACGTTCACCTCCCAGCCTATCACACCGATGAGTCCGTCAAAAACCGCACCGAATACACCGCTCGAATCAAATCTTACCTGGATACAACATATCCCTCTAATCCTGTCCTTATCGTTGGTGACACAAATATCCCTAACGATGATACGATATCATACGCTGTTTCTCATAATATCATCACCGAGTCCTCGGGGGCTGCTTATGCCGCTCTTTTCCCATCGGGTTCCTACGCTGATGCTTGGCTTGTCGCCGGTGAGGGTCTTGAAGGGAATACCTTCGATCCTACGACAAATCCGCTTGCCCTCGAAAATGCTACCAACGGGTCTTCGATCCCAATAGCTCCGCAACGCTATGATAGGATCTTCCTCCGCCTTCAAGGCGGAGAAAATCTACTCATTCGTGAAGCCCGTGTGGTTTTAGATGTTGATGTTCCACCATCGAGTGACCACTACATGCTGACCTCCAAACTATCCTTCCTCGACTCATCCAAGCAACCAACCCCAGAATCTCTTCTCCCACTCCCTCAAACTAATTTACAAGATTTTGATCTCATAAGCCTCTTGAAATCGAACTCTTGTTTCCCAACACCCGACGAAACCGCTCTTCGCCATCAAGCAATAGCATCTCTAACGGCATGTCTCAACGGTCTCACAGATCTAACTACCACCCCGACTGCCACGACAGACACCGCATTCTCCCTTCGTCTAGTCCCAGTCGGTTCCTTCGGTCTCGGGACCTACACTTCAAGCTCTGACACCGACATCCTAGCTATCGGTTCAATCTCCACCCCATTATTCTGGCGTATAGCCAAACAACGAGTCAAAAGATTCCGTGGAAAGGCCGCAGATTCCTCCACCCTTACATCATTAGACGCCCTCAGCGTAAAAATCGTCCGCTACGTCGACGCCACCATACCAATGTTAATCCTCCTTATCGGTGACAAAATCCGTATCGACTTGCAGTACACCACTGCCGTATCGGTGCTCACACACTTCGACACCATCCCGTTCCAACCTTTGAACGCACCGATATGGAACTTGACCGTCCCGACTTTGAAGAAACTACAGGCGTGGCGGGATCTTTTATTCTTACTCTCACGTATCCCAAATCTAGCGAAATACCGACTAGCGTACCGATTCATCAAACTATGGGCTGAAAAGAAGGGAGTCTATAGCTCCAAATTCGGATTCTTCGGCGGTGTCCACATCTCCCTTCTACTCGCCAGGGTTTCCATGTTACTCCCACCAACAGCAACAGCATCCCATCTGATCACAGCCTTCTTCGCTCATTACAGCACCACGAACTGGGATGACGCGATAATCGCCATGCCAGGCACAGGAAAAATCCTACGTTATCAACGTGCTACCAGGGATAAAATGGTAATCCTAACGATAAACACTCCCGTCATAAACGTCGCCGCGAATGCAACGATCCATACAGTTCGAACGTTATCATCAGAGCTTGAAAAAGCGGCTGCGAAATTTGAAATCGATGCCTCTTTCTCCGACGTAGTTGCCAACTTTGGAGTTGATGCTTCGAAGGAGATTCCAATCGGTGTTAATGACTTCTTGGAGGGTTATAATAGGTATATTAAGGTTGACGTTCAATTCTGGGGCCTTAACCGTCAGGGTGGCCGTGCGTTAGTAGGATGGGTGGAAAGTCGCTTGGTCGGTTTACTCGTGGAATTGGGCCGCCAGACACCCGGTTTGGACGCTAGAATCTGGCCGGGTAGATTCCACGAAACGAAATCCAGTCAAGCCGAACCAGCAGAAGAAGGAACAGAAGATAAGCAAGCCAAACAAGAAGAAGTGAACGAACTCCGCGGATTCTATCTCGTCGCTCTAAGCCCCTCGCCCACATCCTCACAAATGACCAAAGAAGAAAAGCGAAACGGAGAAGCCGCCTTCGCAGCCGTACTCCGAAACTTCGAAACAGCAGTTACAAAACACAAAGAGAAATACGACCCATCCACAAGTTGGATTTCAGTCTCTTGCGTTAAACCCGAGGAATTCGTTACCGAGAAGGGTAACATAGCCGAACTGGACTTGACAATGGTATGGGACGGCGGCGAGGCCGATGAAAACGGCGACGGCATCCCAGATGACGAAGACAGCGAAGAAGAGGAAGAGGACCCAAACATTGCGGACCTACTCATCGACGGCGAAGAAGTAGAAGAAGAAGATGACTTCTTCGGTTCCCTCCGCAAGGGCTCCAAGAAGAATAAAACCAACCCAACAACAGGAACTCCCAAAAACTCCGGCCCAACAGCAAAGCTCCGTCCTTCGCACGAAGTATTCAACCGTCTGAAATGGGATTCTAAGTATGATGCTTCGGCATACGTAATCGGGTACGAAGACAGGTTCAGGGGTGTTTTGGAAATCGGTGTGGATAAGTGGAAGACGGAGATGAGCGATGAGGAGTTCGTGCCGATGCATCGGGTTGTTTATTTCAAGGAGCGGAAGACCGGGGAGATACTGTGGGATCGGGAGAAGAGGATTGATAAGATCTTTGGGAGTGGGAATAAAGTTGATGAGAAGAAGAAGGGGAAGAGATGAGTTAGTTAGAAGGTCAACTTAATTGCGGCCACCCTAGTAGATATCATCGATTATAGTAGCTAGACAGCTTGAAGGGGGAATAAAGATAGGAACTGGGCTCTCTTTGTTTCCTGCTATTCCGCCCTAGATCTCCAAACAGTTATAGAATAAAATCCTATTTGAGTCGTTATTTTAGGGTGTCGAGAGGCCGGTAGATAATTTCTTTAACAAAGTATACAGTTACATTCCATGTACATGGCGCATAACATGCACCATCGATTCGATTCGACGTATTTTTCAGCTAGCGATCATCGAAGCGGTCAAGTTGGAGCCACTGAGTAATTGCCAATAGCAATTGGGTGTCAACTAGGCAGTCCTACACACGGGGTAGGCGGGATTGGACTCCCTTGATTAATCGGATTCCTAAAGCTGTGACAAAAAACTGTTACATTCTCAACGTTCAGGGAAAGCAATACACATCCACACTCGATTGTCATTGCCGTTGCTCCCGTCGTTAGCCCGCCTTTTTTCCTTGAAGGTTTTGACCCCTATTTTTCGGCTGGCCAGCTGGCCGGGTGACTCCTGATAGTGCCAGGAGCCCTAGGGATTTCACGAGGCCTGCTCTCCGTCGCAGAATGATACGTAGTAGGCACGACTCACCCCCCTTGTGGCGTTTTGGTACGATAGCGCAAACCATAGAGCTTAGAAAGAAGTACATTCGGTTATCAAATTCAGGTTTTAAAAAACATACAGGTTGTCATTTTGCTCCTCCGCACCACGCACTGATATGTGCTTAATCTCTTTTTTTTCGGACATCGAACCCTAGGCTTCGGCCAGCTGCTCCAAACCTGGGTACCGCTCCCTATACTCCCCTTGCGGTCGGGAAAAACGAACGGCGCCGACAGTTGATGTAACTTCATTGGCGATCCCCGAAAGGATCGGATTCTGCCGGTTATTGAACCGGGGCCTGGTAAACATCGTCCTGTCGCCGACTATAATGGTTTTTTCCATGCCCCTCGATATCGCAACGTTTAGCCTCCTAACATCATGGATAAACCCAATATCCCCATTCTTGTTCGATCTAACCAAGTCAACAATAATGTATTTTTTTTCTTGCCCCTGAAAGCTCTCTACTGTATCGATCCGAATATTCCTCATCGGCCCCAGTAAAAATTTCTTAACTGCAGCCCTCAAGAGCGATACCTGTGAGCTGTACATCGGGATGATCGCCACATCATTAACTGAGATCTCCCTCCCTTTTGTTTCGAGCTCATATAAAAGATCTAAGATCGGATATATCGAGCATAGGTTGTAGTAACTTTGAGTGTTTTGGTTTTTCGTATCAGAGTTTTGGTATATTTCTTGCCAGAGAATGGCTGGCCGATAATATGGGCGATTCTTTTGCGGATCGAAGTACCAGTTGAAGAAATCGAGATTTTGGTCTCTAGAACGTTTTGGTCTTCGGAGAGCAAAGAGTTAGTAACTATACTGCATCTACACACATTTATAATTAAACGGCGGCTTGCTTACTGTAACTGCCCTTCATAGAAGAATTTAGAAATTAAATCGACGATTCTTGGTCTAGAACGGTAGTTGTTTTGAAGCAAACCCCATTGTATCTTAAGGGCATCGGGGGGCGTATTTGCGGGTCTTTCAAAACTGTTGTCTGCTTCGGATTCTTCGTGGAAGACGTGCAGGTCTGCGTCCAGCTCTTCGGGGTCTATTTGTTCTCGGCCTCTATTTTTCTGCCCTTCGACCTTCCTCCTCTCCTCGACGTTTTCAGTCCGTTGCAGTGAGCTATGAGGAGCCGATATACCTTTCTTCCCCCCCTCTTCAATCGAACGTTTTCGGAAGCCTGCTAGTTTTTCAAGGAGGCTCATGCCGAGTATTGGAATATGATACTTGCTTAGGGGTGGGAGCTGGACGTGGTCTCCAACAAGGACGAAATGCTCCATGTCCCTAATGCACATAGGGACTGCTGCTAAAGGCTCCGTTGCTTGTCCTGCCTCATCGACGATTACTAGCCCTGCTGGGAAGTATCTCCGTACTTGATAGGTGCCAGCACCCATGGCGGTTGAAAATACAATAGTCGCTTTTTTTAATATCTCAAAATCAATATCGGCGCGAACCTCTGAGAAATGAGACATCTTCTCTTTGGCCGCGACCCCTCCAGCTAGTACTTCAATAAACAAGCTTTCGTATTCATCCCATCGGGGGTGCGCTTTGCGATGGTTCATAATACTGTACTCGCTAGGGAAGTCTCCTTTCACGCTATCTGCAATTTCGAGCATGAGGCTCGAAGCTACATCATCGTCCTCCTCATCGTCGTCGGACCCATCCTCGTATTCCAGCTCAACCTCCTTACGTTCCTTGCTACCCCCATTTGTATTTTTAACCGGGCGATAGAAGCCATCAGGCACCCATCTAACCACGGTGAATTGCTTGAGAAGACCGCTTTTGTCAGCAAGGACTCGCTGCTTCCATTGTTTCGCTAAGTGGTTGACAGCAGAATTTGTTGGTGCCGTCACCAGAATATGTGCGCTGGGATCTGCAGAGTCTGGATTTTGGCGACGAGCAGTTTTGGCCCGTATATAAGCCTCTTGGATGGTAGTAATGGTCGTAGTCTTCCCAGTCCCAGGAGGGCCTTGGACTACGGTAAAGTTATATGATAGTGCCGTCTCGGCTGCATTTTGCTGCGATGCGTCTAATGTCTCCGCAAGGACCTGCTGATAGATTTCTTTGGCCGTGTCGCTTTGCCTAAGGGCCTGAGAGGGCTCTCCAAGAAGCACTGATTTGTATATCGCTGTTGCAGGAGAGTTTTCTGGAGCAGTGTCAATTGCTTTTAATGCCGCTTTAATGCGTTGATAGGTGGTTTTATCGGGCCGACCTGCGACAGTGAAGGTTTGGGCCTTCGGGACCTCGCCTTCGGGAAAGCAAACTACCATAGAGTACAGGATTTCAACTGAGGTATTTGCAATCTCAGCATCTTCTGCTGAAACAGCGCAAACTCTTTCATAGAACTTCCCTGAGGTTCCTGAAGGCCACCTCAGGTAATATTTCTGACCTTGGTGAATTTTGATTTCAACTAACCTCCCGCTCTCGTCTCTTGGTGCCCGAAAAGTCGGTCCTGGGCGTAGTTTTATTCTGTAGATGGGTTTGGAGTTTCTCTGCGTTTGCGGAGTGGTTCTTTGTGCCTCTTCTTTGGATGACCCGGCGATATCCCTAGCCTCCTTCGCTAACCTCTCCGCCGTTTCTTCATTCTTCGGTTGTAATGCCAATTTTTCAAACTCTCCAACGAGCCCATAAACTGTTATTTGGGTTTTCTTACTCTCTTCGTACTCGTGTTTCACGACCGCCTGCAGCACCCTTCTGAACTCTAATCGGCTTTTCCACCATGACTTAGGGACTCCTTGGAGAGGGTTGGCATCCCATAACCTTGTAAGGCAGTCGAGGGCTCTATCGATTTTTTCCCATCCATTCAATAGAATGGAGAGACGAGGGGGTCGCCCAGACCCTTGGTAGCTGACTTCCTCAATCTTTTTGAATATTTCTTCATCTTGTTGATGTAGATCAAAAACATCCCCATGGAAGTTCCGCTCCACCGAGTAATACTGCACAGTGAGCTCGATATTACTGTTAGAGTCTTGTATTTCGTGTTGATCACCGACCTTCCTGTGACCAATGCGAACGCCTCCATCCCCTTCGAAAAATTCAAAAAATTGGTAGCATCCCGAACCGTGGCGGGAGGCTGCCGCAAGCCGGAGACCAGGTCTACCTTCTCTTGTCCGTGCGACCCTGACGCTAAGAGATGATGATTCTCGTTGGGTATTCCACTGGTATTTTTTTTGATCATCCTGGCCTTCGTCTAGACTCACGGAGAAGCACCGGAACCTTTGTTGACTAATGTCGCTTTCAGTTCCCCTATTCGGCTTCTTTTTGCCTTCTCTTCCTTCGATGTTTCTGCTTCTAAATGAGCCATAAATAGGACCGAGGCCTCTTTGCTCATCCATTTTTATTGGAAGAGTGCAGTATGAGACCAAGTGGCGGCTAAGCCGAACACAGAACTGCGGGGCAATAGGCCTATTTTATAATAAGAATAGGGTAGAACTAGAGTACGAATAATTTTAGTTACAATCCAACTGCTTATAGAAGTAGATCAAACGGAAATTAATGTCTCTTAGCAGGGCGGGGTAGGAGGGTCGAAAGCGAAGTTAGAACGGCGGTTATCTTAGGCAGGATTTGAGCCAGAGAGTAGGGATATAACTTACGTGGGTCCGCGGGGGCGGCCCTGGACGGTTAAGGACTGGGAGGATGGCTAAGGTTGTTTTCAGGAAGTGGAGTGCAGGAGGAGAATGTGGAAAGTTCGTAGAGCATCAAACGACTTACGGAAGGATTTGACGTGAAAGGGCACGATTGAGAAGAAGGTGAATGGGGGAAAAGAATGTGCTAGAAGCTAACGAAGACTATTGGCAGGCAACAAAAAGCTCGATTGTAGATGAAATGGTCCACAAAATACATATGCGAAAGATAGATTATGGGGCACGGTTTTTTGGAGTGGACAGAGGAGGGGGGGGGGCTATCTAATATATAGAACCCTGACTCCGAAATCGGGCCACGGATAATTAGTCAACCGGAGATTGAGGAATATGAATACTGTTACACAGAGGTCGTGGTGGCCTCGACCTGACGGTCTCAGCCCGGCGAGTTGGCATCTAGGTGATACAAGGCGAACCTGTCACCCGTTGCAGCTACAGTTTGGTCACGAGATTGCCTGTCATCGATCATCAGGTTTTAAGCGACACAACCAGCGATTTATCGGCGCAAAACAGGGCGTGGATCCCTTCACGTAAGGGAGCGGTATCGGCAATAATCTGATCGTGAGACGCTGATCTAGATCGGATAGCAATTAATTAATCTGGCCAGATCTCAGGCTGCTGATTCTTGTTTCGACATCCATCACACTGCAGAGACACAAGCCTTTTAATCGACGCCTCACCGGGAATAGAACACGCCATCCTATCACTCAAAACACATTTATTTCGTTCGAAACTCTTTTCCTATATACAGACAGCCGTTTAAACGGCGCTGGATCAAAAAAAAGAGACAGAAACAGATATTTATGAGAACAAAAGTGCCGCCTGCAACGAAGCAACCATGACTCTTGTCTACCTAGACTTGTCTAATAAACCAGACCCGAACCTAGACCCAGATGAAGCAAGCACTTCGGCCCAACCCCCAGATCTACCTCTTGAGAAGAAGATCCAAATCAAAGTCGAGGGCATCAGATGCTGGCAGTGCGAACGTTTCTCCCACAAACACAAAGGCAGTGAAACGATCAGTCTCTACATCAACTCTCCTACAAACGGATGGATAAATTCCTTTCAGCTCGACAAAGTCGCCACGAACAGGGCAATAGGACTATACAACCCCAAAACGGGGATTTATTGCGACCTTACCCCTAGGCCTAGTCCCTACAAGATGCTCATTGATGTTAGTCATTACAAGGATATTTCGGAAGAGGACGTTGTTTGGAGAGCAGTTTACCCTAACCGTTTTGACGGCTTTGAGATTTTTTACCCTTTTTATTCATTTTGCTTCTGCGAACTGAGCGATCCTATGGTTCCACTTCTTTTTATTAAGCATATTAAAAAGGGAATCTATCTCCCAACATGGGGAAGTAGAATTAAATATAAATGGAAGTGCTTCGTTAATCTTATAACCCTTCGTTTTTTGTTTGGAAACGGAACTACGGAAGACGGAATTGAACGAACGGTCAGGGGTTCTAACTCTCTCCTTCAAAAACAGAAGCCTGAATAATCACCTGGAATTATATTTATTGAATTTATGTTAAGTTGGTTTCATTTGCTTTCTTTTTGTAATATGGCCTTTTGAGAACCTCGATTTAGAATATGAAGTTTGAATGCCCCATGCCTACATAGCTCGCCAATCGTGCGGCGATTTGGGGAAATGGTTCCTTTGTAGCGTCTGGGTGCGATGCCAGTGAAACTCTACTTCGGTAACCCTGTTTTGCTTTTAATAATAATCTTTACGAGACAAATAATCTTATGTGATGGAAATAGCTATTAAAGTGTAAAGTATGGTATTTTTGAAGTATTATCAGTATTTAAAAGGTCACATGACGAGTTAGTTGATAGGTTTAGACCTCATTGGCTCCCCTCCTGCAAGTCTTCTGCCTGAAGGCTTGTGCTTATTCGTGAAGGCTCGGGGGGGTTGAGTTTGGCGGCCAAGTCAGAAATGCTCTGCAACGTCGCTTCGTTGCCTTTATCGATCGACTCTACCACCGCCGAAAAGGCTGAGGAGATGTCCTTTTCTATCTTCAAGGCTAAATCTCTTTTCATTTCACGCATGAAGTCTTCATGCCTTTGGGAAATGCGTGAGGTTTCTTCACGGATAACCGATAACTGCTCACGATGAGCTGCTTCAGCCTTTAGTTTGGCTTCCGCCCTCTCCTTCCGGTCCGCATCCCGTTCGGCTTTCTTTTGTTTCTTTTCCTGGGCGTCTTGACTGCACTCCATGCTGGCGATTAGTGTTTTTCTTTTTTTTTGCTATATTTTTGAATTTTTGAGAGTAGTAATTAGTAAATGATAAGATAATTTCGATTTGGTTGAAAAGAAAAAGTGGTAACTAGAGTCTTACCTCTTCTGACAGCTGACGACTGTTCTTGCTGATACGATCTGATAGGACCCACGCAGCCACTTTTAAAATAAATGCGATGCCCAGTGCACAAATGATGGCAATCATGAGTCCTGTAGACACTGGTTCTTTGGCCTGTACTGCAGCGTGCTCTCTAGAACGAAATTAGAACATTACCTTGGTGGACGATATAGAAAGCAAAGAGAGTAAATAAGAACCTTTGGTGAGATGGAAGATCCGCAATAACGGTCTCCTCTGCTGGCCTTGATCTGATAACGATATTGAAGGCTGGTGTTTTTTACAGTGGAGGGTTTGATCAGAGAGATCAAACACAGTAAACAGTAGAAACGTGGTAGTACCCTACTTAATGTAAGTTAGAGAGAGCTAGAAGACGAATAACCCGAAGACTTACCAAAAAGCGCACCCGAGAGACCTTGATGAGGTTGTGGATATGTGGGAAACGGTGAAGACGTGAAAGAGGCTGATGATGAGGCGTGGATTCTTTTTTTTTTCAACGAGGGGTTTGACCAGAGAGGCCAAACACTGTTGAGAACGGAAACGTGATTTTCTACTTTACAGTAGGTTAGGGGAAAGCCAACAGCAGAGAAAACAAGCACTTACTAATGGTGATGGTTGATAAGTTGGGGATGGAGGAGGTGATGGTAGTGATGTTGATGATGTGATGAAGGAAGAGGATTGATTGTGGGAGAATGAGTGCTTGGAAGGAGGGGAAAAAAAGGGTTTTGTGGGCCATCTGGCGAGCTACTCACAAATTCGCCGGCGTTGAATGTCTACGGCACCACGTCTAGGGCTTTCCTGGCAGCGGAAACCAAACCCCTCCGTAGGATCCGAGCTTAGCTTAGGGGTCAGAGGTTGGTATTGCAACTCAGTGCGGCTGGCTTGAAGACCATCGATGGCTTCCATGTTCCAGGGACATCCCATAGATTCAGCTACTATCATACAATTTGCTGTTGCTCCTGCTGCCCAGATTGTTATTGTAAGATGTCCTTAAAGCTGCCAGGAGCACAGTGTTGCTGTTTTCTGTAATAGCTACTACTGGATGCCAAAAACACCAGACAGTTGTATGCAGCTCTAGCTAGTTCCAAAGGCCCTAGTTAAAGGAGCCAGCCTCCTATAACAATTCTACAAGCATCAGAGACGTTACAATCCGCTGGAACGAACACTCTGAGGCACCGAGATGAAGGATATTTACGGTGTACTTGAGCATTCCGTAACTTCTAAACACCAGTAGAGTGCTCAATAGTTCTACAAGGATGGGGGTTTATGGAAACCTAATTGATGTCATTCAAGCCAGGAGCCCCGCGTTGACTATAAAAACCAGACTGGGTAGGTATATATATATATCTAATGCTCACAACTCTGTCCATGGTTCATTGCGTGCTTGTTTACTATGTATGGCGAAGCTATATCAGGAGACTAACTAAGCTAGGATGATCTGGAAGAACCTTCGAATCTCTTGTGTTGGGGCTGTGCCCGAGCCTCCAAAATCCAACAAACCCACAGCCCCGGCCCCGGAAGGTCCCCCTGAACACCCCTGACACCGGCAGCCCCGGAGAGCCCTGGCCTGCCCTATATTGCATCAACATCACCTTCGACCCCGATTTCATTGCATTGTCACATTCGCCGATTCCTCCACGCAACCTGACTAGCCCTAATACGCGATATTCTGCTATCGGGCCGGCGTTGAGATCATGGACCAAAAAACCATTCTGGGAACAAGACCAATTTTTCCCAATAGTTATGGGCCGCCACCAACCTGCCGCCATATATCGCTACTAACTACTATCCTTTTACAAAGGTAAGTAAAAACTGAAGCGCGTGGTAACAGAGACACATGGCTGACCCCGAAACGATAAACCTTGTCGTAACGCGCTAATATGCGCGATATAGGTGCGGCTCGGACGGCGATCGGTTGACCTGGCCAGCGTATTTAAGGCTCGCAAGACCACAAGTTCTCGTTTTAGGGATGCTTCGCCAGTAAAGTACCTGAGTAACTTCTCAGCCTATAACTGCAGAGCAACGCCACTCGAATTCGAATTCGGCTTCGACATTCTATTCAACTCCGCTCCTGATTTTATCCAGAAATCCACAATGGCCTAAACGGCACCATTCAAACGAAATCTAAAGATAAAAATAAAAACAAACAGAAACAAAAATATCGAAAAGATTCCGACGCACCCCCACAAAACAACAATCATGGCCCCCATGTGCGGCCCCCCTTTAGAACCAGAAGAGATAACCACAGCTACCCCAGATCCGCCTCCAAGAAGGTTCATACAGATCCGTGTCGCCGGGGTTAGATCCTTCAACGGCCGGTTTATGTCCTACAAAAAAGGAGGCCGCCGGGAGTTTCACCTCTGTATCGGCGGCAGCCCTATGATGTCGCTCATAAATTGGTGCAACTTCATATGGGGCAACAAAGGCGCTATAGGGCTATACAACCCCAACACGGGGGTCTATTCTGACTTCAGCTGCGGTCCGACTAAAACCGATTTCAGCCACTATAAAGATATATCGGAGGAGGACGTAACCTGGAGATTTGTTTACCCTAACAAATACGACTATCCGTGCATCCTTTACCCTATTTTAATGCTAGTTGATTTTGAGATTTTCGATATTCCAATCCCAATTCTTTATATCAAGCATATCGAAAAGGGCATATATCTTCCAACATGGAGAAGTAGGATTGAGTATAAGTGGACACGTTTCCTTGAGATAATAACCCTCGGTTTTGTGCGAAGGAAATTTACTGCGGGGAAGAAAGAGACTAAGGATTCCAAACCTCTCGATGGCAAGCAGAAAGAAGAATAAACACGCTAAATAGCACCCCTTTGTATGTATATTTGGCTGCCAGTTAGTTAGTTTAGAACGAGAGTGGATGCGACTAGGTACCTAAGTTAGGCTAGGTAGTCCTATAGGCTAGCTTCATTAAGCTAGGTTCCTAGCTCAGCGGCATCTCGCGGGCTACGAGCAACCGCTTAAAAATCGTTTCTCACAGCCACACAATGACCCTGCCCTAATTTTTGCCTTTTCCCCCATTTTTATAAAAGTAAGCAACGGCGGTCAAACTCGACCTTATAGAATGCCCAAAATACAAAATTCACATCCCCGACCGAATAGGAGGGTACTCCCTGTGTCCGCAGCACCTACCCACTGCGAATTTAGCGGTCGGGCGAGAATGAAACGAGTTGTTCTTTGGCACGGGTTGGCGCTTCTATCGGTGCTGCAGCTATTTCGTTATAACTAATTAAGCGGATTTGTTTTTTTAAAGTTGAGTAAAAGTTAAAAGGATTACTATAAAGCTAGTCTCGAGACCCTTTATATCGCTCAAAGAAGTTTGTTTAATTTAAGGGGTTAACTTTCTGGAGCCGATCAAAACAGCCGGTTGTACCTTGTCTGTAACTCTGCTCTAGCCGGGTGTAACGGCTGCGCAGCGGTCTCAAGTTGGAGGTTCTGCCTTAGTCTCCGGAACCTTCTTGCGCGAGTTCTGTCTACGGTATATAGGCCAACCCACAACGCCTTTGGGAGCCCTAGGTACGAGACAGGTAGATTCAGTTCATTAGATAAAAAATTTAACGGAACACTGCTATCAACCTTGAGAGCGCGCTGATTAGAGGTTAATCGCCTGATTTTGCATACGAAACAGTGTACTGTGCCGCAAGACTATCCCCGGAGCTCGAGAAACCAAGCGCTTAGTAAGGATACCTGATCATAGGTTGGTATACTATATGGCTGTATAAAGGCCGCTAAATTAAGCCTCTTAGCTCGGGGCTGTCATCGAACGAGCGTAGGACCGCAATTCAGTAAGAAACGAAGAGAATCTAGATATCTGAGCTTCTCTGCAGAGGTTATATTCCACTGCTCTCGTAGCATACGGCCCTTCGGAGTAACGTGCCTAACTAAGCAGGATATTGATTATAATGTTGAATATTCCCACGACGCCTCCACAGTAAAGAGGGCTCGTTAGCCGCTCCGGTGTTAGCGTGTAACTCAATCCTTCGTAGCAGGCGGCTCAATTTAGACTCGGATTTGTCAATTCTAGTCTTCCCGGTTTAGTCGGCAGCAAGGCTTATATAGACCGTCTTATAACGGAGTGTCCTCTAGGCCAAGGTCTCGGGGTTGCCGGAAAAGTTTTGAGTAGCGGACTGGCTACCAGACGATTTCTTCCATCTTATAGATCTACCTTCGATGGAGGCCTAAGCGAGCTGTCGAGTAATGAAGGCTTAACAAGGGACGTGTATACCGAGGCCGCCAGATTAAAGATGAGACCGCATAACAAAGCAGTATATGAAGGAGGGAGGAACAAAGTAAAATGAAGCGGCACGCTGTAATAGCTCGCGACGAGGCGGTTAGAATGGCGTGAGATGGTGAAGTGAAATGAACGAAGGCTATGGTGAGCATGCCCTCTGGTGAGCAGCAATGGCTTTCGGTCACAGAATAATCTATAAGAGGCTTATAGGTCGGCTATTGTATTTACGGGTCGGACGCTGACGCAACGTCATACATTAGTAGATTAAGTTGTTACGAAAAAGAACAATATTTATAGTGACCGGAACGAAATAAAAATATAAGATCTTAAGATTTTGAACTGGCTTTATTGGGAAATAAAATGAAAAAACACACTATTAGTTCTAGTTTCTTCTCGTATTCCTCCACCGCAGTCGGAATCGGCGCGTTATCCAAAAACTTGGTTTTCATGAGTCCATCAAATGTCTCCTGGATTTATAGGCAATAATTATTAGAAACCCATAGAAAACCAAGTAATTTCGGAAAGGTGACAAAGATATGGTAACTACCTAATCAAAGGGAAACATCGTAGATGTAAGGGACTTACGTGGAATGCCTGTTGTTCGACTTATTGTTGAGATTTTAGTTGGCGTTTCTTATTGATGCCAATGTTTAGGGCTACAGCCGCTGTAATAACTACTTAAGTAGTTTGACGACCAATTCTTTGACTGACTGCATCGCTGCTCATTTTCCTCTGAGGCCGTCGAAAACGCATCTCTGACCGCCCCGATAACCGTCCCTTAGCCTCGGTTTACCGTTCTCGTGATTGAACGGTGATTCTCTTCGATTCGCGGGGCTAGGCGCTCGCTCAGATCGAGGACTTTGGTTACTGCCTTCTAAATTGCAGTTAGAGCTTCCCTTGCGTTATCTGATACCAGTTCCGCTTGCTCTTTCTCCTCCTTCTTTTTTTCTTCCTCGTCAATCCTTGCTCTGGCACTCGAGGAGGGTGAGTTCTTCCTCTATGTCCCATTCCTATTTTATTTGATTATTATAGCTAGTTGTTAGCAAATAGTAAGACAATTTGGACATTATCCATGTAGGGATTCAGTATTCTAGTAGGGCCTTTACCGCTGATGCTAAACTCATAACAGCTCTCTGGATTTTTGCCTCCAGGCTCCAGTACTGGTATCTAGTGATTCCCAGAA
Source organism: Orbilia javanica (assembly GCA_036872735.1). Lineage (NCBI taxonomy): Eukaryota > Fungi > Ascomycota > Orbiliomycetes > Orbiliales > Orbiliaceae > Orbilia > Orbilia javanica. Next base: position 414,790 of record JAVHNR010000012.1, read on the forward strand.
GAACTGTTACAATCGAAACAGTCCACAAGAATGGCGTTCGAGTTTTCTCTCTCTGCTTTAAGAGGATTTGTTCTCTGGGATATAGTTAGGATAGTAATTCAATCGACATGAATAAGTAAGTAGGTATGAAATGTAAGTACAAACCTTGTGAGGGAAGTGCCAATGTCGGTAACCATACCTTCGGTTCTGTTATGCTCAAGGCAATATGTGACTATTGCACCATTATGCCTTGTTACTCGTTGGCCAAAGGGGAAAGAGTAAAGAAGAGAAGATGTGTTATGGATTTGAGTTGGGGCCACTGGTTTGGAACATTCCAGGAGGGAGAGTGTAGAAAGAAGGAAGGAAGGAAAGAAAGGGGGAGAGGAAAGAGCGGAAGGGCCCCTTTATATAGCCTGCCACAAGGTGACTCATATTGCTCTTATTTACAAGAGAATTACAGGCACAGTATTTATATTACAGTTTGTTTTCCGGGGTTCAACGAGCAGCGCCTGGCCTGCATGAAGCCATGAGATGCAAACAGATTATCATAAGGCAATCCTATCTTACTAAGGGAATTTTATGTATCGATCGTTGGCCGTTCGATCAACCGATGGGGATCCGGTGTAAATCTTCAAGACAAATTGCTTCTATTTTTCTGGGATTGCTATGACAAGTCTAGTCGATCCTAGGTAGTAGTCTCGAGGCTATTGTCTGGCCTATGAGCTACGCCTCTATTGTGGTGGACCCATATACGCTGCATGCTTGGAACACCATCGATATCGATAAGGCCGTAGCTTACCCCTTGAAAACAATCTTAGATGCCGTATGTCCTGTCTCTAACCGACTATTACCAAGGGGTCTATAAATGTATCTGGCCTGGTAGTAAAATGTACCCCAGTTCCCGATCTAGCCTCGTAGTATACGACGCTTTGGTAGAAATGTAGGCTAGCTTCCGATCATGCAATAGCGGGATATCAATACAGCCACGTAGTATACGAGTACCTATAATGTTATGTGATTGCCCAAAGTTTCAGACTCCGACGGCTGACAGTATACTAAATATCCAAAGCCCATAAATTTTAGTCTCGTAGTATCATGAATCTATGGCTTTGATAGCTACCTACCTACTTAAGTAAGTACTTAGGTACTGAGATATACCCCAATTTATAGTTAGAGTGAAGTTCAGCCTCCGTAGCACGAATCTAGACGCCACGACTTGAATGCTGTCAACGTTAACGTACATCCGTCAGCGTCCGTGCAGCAGCTCAAAAACAGATTTTACCGAGTTCACCGACAAGACTTAACATACAACCTGCACGCTGTGGATATTTCAGCACAGCTAGCGTGCCTAACTACTACAGTCCCGTAGCAGCGTCCCACAGGAGTAGAACAAAAGGCAGACAATAAACGTGCAGTCTTGGCGCCACCAAACGGTCCCTCGATACGAAAAAACAAGCCCACGGCGGTAGACAAATCAAGTAATCCTCGGAATCCCATCCAGCTTAAGCGACCTCAAAATCGCGAATCATACCACCGGGCCCCACGCAGCCTTACCAAAAAGGGGAATAAATGTGGATTCCTCAACACCGGTCCCGTCGTGCGACGGCACGTTGTGCGGAATCTCAGGTATCCCCGAGTGCGATTCCACACTAGCGGCAATATGAATCGCGCCCAAGTGGGTATTTCAGCTCGGTGTTGAACAATCAATGGCCCGAGATATTGGCCAAGAGAATAAGAGGCTCCATTTGGCGTTTGAACTTTTTGTACAAACAGTATAATTTGTGGTCTCGTATTCAACCTTGGCCGTCGTGAACTCTCTGGTCCTATGGGAATAGATCCGCTCATGGGACATACAAAGTGGATACGCTGATAAGGAAGACTTGAGTATATAAAGGCAGGGATTTTCTTCAATTTATTGAAGCTCTTTCTAAATGCCTCCTCACTAGCCTGTAATTATTTTTTAAAAGCTAAAAAAATAAAAAAAAAATAAAGGCCGAAAAGATGCCATCAATGCGTAAATTCATTGGTCTCACTGTTTGCGCCTGGGCAGCCCATGTCGCGGCCACTCCAAACCCATATGCATGCAATGCCGATAATTGCTTGAGAGGTATGCCAATTCCACAAGACGAAATCCCCTCGTAAGAACAGGAGCCTGCTGCTGACATACTATATGGTAAATAATAGCCCTGAGAGGCCTCGCGAGCAAGAGCTATGATCGGGTTTCCACCGACTGCTCAAAATACGTCTGGACCACCGCGACGGGCGCTCCAGCGTAAGTCCCCCCGACCCCAATAAAATAACCAAAGATCCCTATCTTAAAAATAAAACTTCCCACAATCTAGTACCGTAACCGAAACCTCAACTATAATTCAAACCGAAACCGCAGAAACAACCGAAAGTGTGACCATAACCTCCTACGAGACCGTAACATCAACAGCCGGCGCCAGCACAATCCTCATCAAGGAACCAAACCCAGACCCTCACGCCGTCGCAAAGGCTCGCGGTCTTTCCCCACGAGATGCAACATCGCCAGTCCCAACATATGCTTCCGCTTGCACAAGCGGTGCGCGATACGCTAGTGCATGTTCATGCTTCGGAGTCCCCGCAAGCGTTGCTACCGTCGATCCCTCAACGGTCACAGTATTCGAACACACAACCACCGTCATCACCACAACTTCCACAGACCTATCCAGCACCACAGTTGTCGAAACTTCGACCTCCACCGTAGGAGGAGACGCAGTAGAGTACACAGCTTTCGCCATGGCTGTCGTCGCGACCGGGCCGAACTTCCCTACTGAGTGGAACGATGCCGGCGAAACAAAGTTGTACGCAGGAAGCGACGGTCCCTACGCATGGTTTGTTAGGAGCCATCCCCTCCTACCAGTCATACGCCAACCGGATGGCAAAATATACATCCCCCGTTATGGTCAAAGAGCCTATTATTACTGTCGGCAAGCATATGACGACTGGTACGAAGTCAACCTCCCAGGAGCAATGACCTTTTCCGTTAGCTGGTCGGGCGTCTTCGGCACTGAGGGAGTGGAGGCGTATTGCAATTGGGGTGCGGACAAGATTATCCACTGTAGTTGTACAGTCAACGGGGTCCTATACGATAAAATGTCATATCGAGAGGATCGCAGTGGGTATTCGGAAATCACGTTGAGAAGTGGCGCTATTCCTGCAAATCTGGCTGAGGCGGAGATAACAGCGGTCGCAATTACTGCTCAAAACTGTGGGGACAGCACGCCTGGTTGGATGGGCTGCCAGGGTTGGACTAACCCCAATGATACTCCACCTTGGACACAGCAGACGAAGAAGCGGTCCTTGATCTTTAATAAGAGCTGAAAGAAGTTATAGATGCCGGTATATGATTGTAACAACAGACCATACTTTCTTACTATTGAGAAATATAATTTAATTTTTACTTCTTAAGTTCCGTCGAGAAGACAATTTCCCAGTTCAAGCGAATTGGATTTCACCATCGACGCTGCTTCATCCCGAACTCGTTATATGACGCGCAATATATCACGGCAACAATAATGTAAATATCGAGCCAGCCTATAAACCCAATTGACATCCCCAAATCCGAACTCAATCCCTAAATATACAATATTCAACACCCCAATTTAAATCCAATGCAACACCACCACAAACCGACCGCAATTCGGAGCTCTCAGAATCCGGAAGAAAGCGGCGACACGGCCATCGACCTATCCGACGATTGCACACCTCGGAAATAGGCCCCCGGCAGGGCCTTATCTCCCCTTCGATGAATATTAGATCTATGGCCCAGGGTGCTATACCGAGTTCTCCCAAGGTCTTAGATGACTAATAGCCGTTCCGGGATGTTCCTTGGGCTTGGCGGATGTATACGGATGCAATGGCTGGCAAAACTTGCAATGTAATGGAACCGTTAGATCGTGAGAAATCCAAATTTATCTAGTAGAATAAATCTTCTTTCACGTCTGCGCTGAGTGCCTTTTAAAATTTTACATATTTTTTTTTCCCCCTAACAGTGAGTCCTTCCCATATGTCCTCGAACTATACCCAAACCTTGGTTCGTCGCGGTCTCAAAATACAACATAAAAACGTGTTGCACGGCTTGCGGGCGTCACCGACTGGCCAACCGTCCACTGATTGCCCCAAATAAACAAATGCATTGGTTGTAGTATAAATCCACGAGCAGGTATCATGATATACTTCCAAAAATCCTAGCCTTTCATTGAAGTTGAAATTTCCCTAGTTTAGCGCGACTGTGGCTTTCCTGTAGATGAAACGAGTGTATAAATAAAATTCGAATACATCGATTGAGGCCAATTTCGTATAAGTAAATACAGAAAGAATAAAGGCTCTATACTGATACATAACTGGGTCCTATTGGAACTGAAATGCGGATGCTGCAACCCCATTTTTGTAGCCCAAAGACTCCAGTTTTGAATAACTATCGGGGATGGGGTTTAAGATGGCAATAAAACCTTATTTCCGGATGTCCGGCCGTTTCGCGATTCATTAGTCCCGATGTTCACGGGGGCTTAGATTCAAGACTTACAAAGATTTGAAATTCTTCCAGGCGTAATAGCGTATTATATATGCAATTGTAGGCTTTGAATATAAATAGACAGATTATTCGCCCTTTGATCCTCATTTCCGAAGCCATCCCCATCCGAAGGAACCAACAAGAGTCTTCTATGTATAGCAACCTTCGAACTACTATAATCTCTAATCAACCATCATTCCCCCATCTCGCTATAAAGAAATCATGCCCTCCAACTTAAAGATCGTTTTTGGCGGCATGGCTTTGGGCAAAGAAGGGACTGATGTCTCTCGCGTCCACTCCATTGACGCCGCCGCCGCACTCCTCGACATTTTCACCAGCCACGGATACAACGAAATAGATACAGCTCGTCTCTATGGATCCGGAACCAGCGAGGAATACTTCTCCGCCTTGAATTGGAAAGACCGAGGACTAGTCATGGGTACAAAACTCTACCCTACCGCTAGAGTCCCCATGCCACTTCCTGATTCCATGAAGTTCTCACATAGCCCCGAGGATCTTAGACGAGGATTGATGGATAGTTTGAAGGCTCTTGGGACGGACAAAATTGATCTATTCTATTTGCATGGACCCGACAGAACTGTTGAATATGAAATTACCCTCCGAGCTGTAAACGAACTTCACCAAGAAGGATACTTTTCGAAGTTCGGAATTAGCAATTTCGCAGCATGGGAAGTTGCACAGATTTGCGAAATATGTGATAGAAATGGGTGGATCAAGCCTTCCGTCTACCAAGGAGTCTATAACTGTTTCATGCGAGGCATCGAAGCGGAATTAATCCCCTGTTTGAGAAAATACGGAATCTCACTATACACCTTCAACCCCCTCGCCGGCGGCCTCTTAACCGGGAAATACACCCGCGACACCGAAACCGTCGAAGCCGGCTCCCGGTTCGATACAAAAGCCTTCAGCGGGAAAATGGCAAGATCCAGGTATTGGAACGAACACTTCTTCGGGGCGTTAGAGAAACTTACCCCCGTGGCTGAAAAGAACGGGTTGACGGTCACGGAGTGTGCTCTTAGGTGGCTGGTACACCATTCTGTTCTGAAAAAGGAATTCGGTGATGCGGTTATTGTTGGGGCTAGTAGTATCAAGCATTTGGAGGAGAATTTGGTGGATTTGGAGAAGGGAGAGTTGCCGGAGGAGGTTGTGAAGGCTATTGATGAGGGGTGGGGGGTTGTGGCTGGGGTTCCTTTTAAGTACTTTCATTAGGTGGATTGTTCGTCTTTCGGTTATGTTAAATACATTAATGTCTCTAATTTATATCTAAAGTTTTGCTTTCCAGGCTTTTGTAACTTATAAGCTTAGCGGCGAGTTTCCTTTTATACTTGCAGAATTATCGAGTCTAATTTTTGTCCCCAATCGCATTGGACAGATAGATACCGCCGGACTTACGCCCGTAAATGTTTATCTAAACATCCCCGCCTTCTCGATCTTTTCCATATACTTTGCGTATTGATTTACCCACGAGCCCTTCGAACTGGGACTAGCTATACCCAAAGAGTGGTGACCAACCCTTTCCAATACCAGCCAAGGATTATCTCTCATGACAATCGTGGTCAATCGATCGAACGGTCCATTTCCCTCACGGTAATCAACCAGACCCTTCGAAAGCAAAATGAATCCCAGAGATAGCAAGATGAAGTAGACTGCCAACACTATATTCCCCAAATGCGTCCCCATTGACCTTGGAAATACGACTCTCCATGCCACCCATTTGAGAAGTTTGACTGGCGTCTTAAAAAGAGGTTTTGATTGGTCGAAGAGGAAGTTTGCGGCGATGATAACTAGGAGGCCGAACTGGATGACGACTAAAAGGAGTAGGTACGCCAAAACAATGGCAGTTCCTTGGATGGCTTCCCTCACAAATTCCGCACTGCCTAAGGTCATGAACAACCAACCGAAAACTACAATCATCCAAGCGTTGAACAAGACACCGAAAATAGCCTTAATAGGTGCCAATCCAGTGGACCAAATAGCCTTCGAATCATGTAACAAGTCGGCTTTAGCAATTCTAAGGGCCCAGAATGGTCCTTTATTCCCTCCCTGGTAGTTCGCCCTTTGGTATTTGCAGAACTTGCACCAACAATCCTTTCCTAGACGGTTATATTCCGTCAATAGAAGATCTTTCAATTCTCTCTCTCGAGTTAGCGGTTTATACAGCCGACTGCTTAGTTTTCCCTTTGTCGCCCCGGTATTCAGGCTGTGTTCCTTCGTTATTGTCCTCAAACATTTCGTAAGCGCATCGGAGACACCCCGATTGCTCCCTGCGAACCGGGAATTCAACTGATACAGCTGCGCCAAAAACGCGCCATAATCTTCCACCCGTGCCAGAATATTCGACCCACAGATAACCTGACACACGTAAGTTTTCAAGCTTTGGATGCCCCATGAATCAGCACAGTTATAGATGTCGAAACAGCTTCTTAGCGTCTCAACATCGTAATTCTTCATGAAGCCGAGATATCTGGATGAGCAGAATTCGAACGTGAGTTTTGTAGCGTAGGGGGAGAGGTGTGGCCATGCTGAGGTTTCCTCGTGGAATTCGGGAGCGTAGAGGTTGAATACTTGAGTACTAATGGTGAATTTACTGCCGTCTGGTCCTATGAAGAAGGTGTAGTAGTCGCAGGGAGGTGGATCCCGTTTGTCTATACGATCTATGCTCTGGTTGATCTGGTAGTTGGCAAGTTGGATAGAGAAGTCTGCTGTGCTCTCAGACATGTTTGCTAGATGTTTGCTGGACGTGATACTAGACTGGCGGTACTATTGTGCGATTTTATGCCGCCATACGAAACTATTGTCGAAGTTTTCTCGATTTTGGTCCCACAGTATGGAGTAGCCGTGCGCGTGCGCGTAGAGTGAGGTATGTGTATTATATCGATGGCAGTCGAATTGTATCACAGTGATCGTTTTTATTCCTAGCCTCTAGATAATTCTGAATTCCAACTCATGAAGTTGTTTCAGGAACATGCAGATAGTATTTTCCAGATACTGCGTGCAATGTTTGCCAACCGTTCAGAATTTCTGAAACAATTTTTTCTTTGTTTGCATCTTAGTTGTAGATGCCCGCACACCAAACCCCACGACAACCATATGCAGCGTGACAAGCGACCAGCGAAACGTTTCGAGGTTCCCAGGACGAAAAGGTTACTCCTTGGTTCTTTGATGCCTGAAGCCATCTGCCGGCTAACCGTGCATGGTTCTACGGCAGGTTTTCGCGCATAACCTCTCGCTGAAATATTCACAGCAGCTAGGTTAAGATACCTGAGACCTCGAAGTTAGCGCGGTCAGTAGGTGCGTCATGATATAGGTACAACACCTAACTGTTCTAGAGATTCTTTCGGATCCCCTAGTCAATAGCCAAAAAAGAGTCTTTGCCGGGATGGCAGTGGAACTTTTAGACCTCCGAGGACTGCTTTCTTGGACCTAATTGAACGTTCAAACCCGGGTCGCTCAGACGCGGGAATATGCGGCCGTAGACAGCACCAGGCGACTAATGGGAGCCAATGACTCTTATGCAAAAATAGAGTCAGGGACTAGATATCCTATACCAGCGGCCGGGAATCAATCGGGCGTCGACTAATATATAATCGGGGCCATGCGCCGACGATATCGTGTCGATCTGTTGCCACGCGCACGATGCATGTCGCTGTCTGCCCGAAATCACGATATATCGCGGCCGGTCAATCTGTACAACCATCACCGCGAATCCTCAAAGGACATGACACATCTTTCAGATCGCCATAATTTGAAGTGGATCTTGCCCCTTGGGAACTCGTAAGCGCTGGGGCTATCCCATATCCCAAACTCTGCCATTTTATATCAACTTGTAACGTTATAACCCAAAGAGTTATAAAGTTATATCCGGCTTATTATAATTTTATCCATACCTCTTCTTGTCTAGTATTTTCCAAAATGAAGATAGCATGTGGTAAGCATAAGCCTTTTTCGCAACATACCCCCCTAACGTCATATACCTCGACTTATTATAGAAGCTAACCTCCTAGGCAATTCAGAAGAGTGCCGCATCCGCTACAGGACAATGAGGATGCTTGCTGGATCATATTCCTGCCGTAAGCCCCCGATACCCGTCATAGACGCCCCTCCTGCGAACAGAATAAAAGTAATCCAGGATAAGAAGTAAGTTGAATCCTGCATGTGAACAGTCAGCTTTGCCGCCCAAATTATGTACATGTCGCTGAAATCCGTGCCTTTGAACCTAGTACAAAACCAATCAGCGTTATTATTGAGGATAAAGGGAGCACCAAAAACTCAACCCGGGTATATACCCTGAATAGAGCTACCTGTATCGCTCAATCCGAGTATTTCAAATGCGCCCTCAGATCTAGAGACGACCCGAGTTGCACCTGGGTTGAAAACAGATCCAATACCTTCCGTTTTTCCGAGCTGCCGCAACTCGATCTTGTCATGAAGGTATTAGAGACGGGCAGAATCGTTGTCAGCCCCACCACCTTTTCAGAATTCTACGAAACAGCCGATTACTTCCAAATGCTCGAAGTAATGGCGATAATCTGCAGAAGGATCGCATTGCGCAGCTTTATCGACCAAGTATACGATGTCGATAAGTTTATTGCCCAGTTGGTGGAGTGGACAGAAAAATGGCAGCACCGGGTCGAAGTACAGGCTGCATTCTTTCGAGTCATATTCCAAATAGAGATTTATGCCGCCCTAAAGAATAGCAAGTCTTTGAAGGGGTGTGCTCTTCGGGGTAGTTGGGAATTTGCTTTCCGCCGGTGGGGGCTTGATCCACTGGGAATTCGGTTTTGCTGGGATCGGATGCCGACTAAACCCCCTTTAGGCGCTATTCCAGAGCGTTATCATAGGCTGAGGGCCCTGAGAGAGTTAGTTATGAACATAGTAACTAATTATTCACACTGGCCAGCTATTTTTTGGCACCCGCCATGCACTCCGAATTGCATTAATTATAAAGGATAGAGTACCCTTGTTATTACTACTAGGGCCTCGATCTCTCTAGAATGTTACTTTCAGCTGGTCCCAGGTCATCGTCTCGTAAACTAAACCCAACCTTCTCTAAAGTGATAAGAGCTATATAATGGTGTAATTTCTCTTTACGATCGTCTAACGACGACGAAAAATGTTTCCCGAATAAAAATCACATTACAGCTACCAGCTTCGTTGTCTATGATATCCGCCACACGTTTCTACCACCGTCCACCGTGAGGCTAATACTCTTGAGCTCTAGACGTCGGGACGGTCGACGATGATGGCCACCGTGCACTGGGCGATCGGCTAACAAGAACTCGCAGTCTATACGCCTCGTATTGCAATAAATTAGCATGCTAGTATACTACATGCACATCTCGCGATATTCCAACGCCTTGTACCACCCATACTATTCTATATGATGATTCTTCACCAAAATGGTCTAATCTGGTCTCGTTCCCAAACGTAACAAATGGAGGCCTTCTTCTGGGATCTTCGAGGCTACCTTTGTTTTGACCTAATTGTATCTGCACGAAGAGTATCAGAATTCGAAATTTGGTGAAGTTTCAGAAACCTTTCACGTTGGCCGTAGATGTTTTGATTCACAGCTGGGAACGAGACCAATTCACAGTAAATTTTTTTCAAATTCCATTTCTACTCTAATAAATTCGGCTACCCCGAAGATATCTAAAAAGTTTTGGCGATGAGTATATATAAACCCAAATTTTGATGCCAAATCTACTCGCCAACATAAACAAAAAATTCAAACGCTACAAAGCATACTACACTCCCCTAGATTCCAAATATCCCTACAGTTAGTACCAACTAAATAATTCATTTAGTCGGAAACGTGAACGGCGAATATCAATACGCGACCTGGATGATCTGGCTCGTCTGGGAGCAATCCGGCTTCCTCGAAAGTTTTCTTGGTGTCCAAAGTCGCTCCAAATCTGTCTCTAAACTCCCAGTGCCTACCTAAAGGAAGCCTTTCGATGACCTCACTGCTGTTTTTGAAGAGATCGGTTACTGAGTATATATAGTGTCCATTGGTCACGACTTTCCTGACTCGGACGCCCTCTAGATTAAGTAACGATAGAAGAGGAGATTAGTATATAACTGCATCAAGGATCCCCTTTTTTTTGATTTAGGGTATTGTTAATCTGAACTTACGTGGTGGTGGTGGATGGGTGTGGTAGAAATATGAGACATGTGCTAGGAAGGAGTTTTCACCGCTGGCAGATGCACTGACTGCCACGGGTCCGTCTGATCTTCTGGAAGACATTTTTGCTGTCTGAGAGATGAGAGTTGATTGAGTATAGAGTAATTTAGTATAGTTGATTGGGAAATTGGTTTTGATTGTGTAATCGATTGTATTAATTGTGATTGATGATGTTAGAAAGGAAGGAAACACTGCCAAATGACGGTGCTTAAATAGAGAATCCGCGGCGGTGGAGACTCAGAATTATGGTCCTCGAGTTCGCCCCCGTGAAGTTCCATCTCGTAGATAATCGATCCGTTCACTGCAAGCTCATATTGTCTGACGCGGATTTCACGATACGGATTTCGGATATGGTGAACTCGGGTTTTCTTCCATACGCAGGCATGAGGCTTCATAGTTTCCTCCATTCGTGCGTTCGTATTCCGTTCCACTCTATTCGTTTCGATAGTACGAAGTTAGTTGTAACTGAATATACAAACATGTTACATATTGCCTCTTCCATTCAAAGATGCGTGGTGTCTGTTTAAAACTCGGAAAAATGGTTTAGAGAGCGAGATGGTTCGTGCAAGCTTCGAACTAGAAAAGTTGTGTCAGACGATCTATGCGAACATAAGGCTATTCGACAGCGACCTGACATCGCTTTTTCCAAACAGCTATGAGACTTACCACAGGTGGTGAGGCTTGTGCCGCGAGACAGGAAACTTGCCTTTTCCGACGATATTTCTGAAACACACGCATAAAAGCAATGTCCCGCTGTTCCAGACATGCGCTGGAACTGAGAGGTAAGCGTCTACGGGAAATAGTTGTGGAAATACCCGCAATAGTCGTCGTAATATCCTAGCGTGCCTTGGAGTATCTAGGCTTTGTTGATGGTGACTTCGTGCCTCCTTATAAAACCCCACGAGACTATCTATAGGTCGGCCAAGCCACACCACTTTCGACAGTAGTTGTTTAAAAATTTGGGTTCCGTGCCGACTTCCACCAATCGCCATGTAGCGTTCTCGAGTATAGAACAAAGATACATCCAGATTACATTATCAGTAACATGTACACCAATACCTCCCCATGGCCCAACCCCCAAATCTACACAACCCCCCCACCCCCACCCTTCCACCTCTCCAACCCAGGCCTAGCAATAATATCCACATACCTCCCCCACTCCTCACCCGGCAACATCCCATTCTTTCTAAACGTATACCTCGTCTTCAACTCTTTATGATCAGACCCACGGTAGTACCTCCATGCATACCCCTCCGGTAGCAGCTCGGACGAAGCTTTGTAACTTTCAAAATTCCGAGTGATCTTGGAGAGGAAGTCGTCGGCGGCTATGCCGAAGTAGGTTAGGTTTGGGTCTGTGAGGGTTGGTTTAGTGGTGTTTGATTTGGGGGGGTTAATTGGGGAGGTCTTGGGGAGCGTTTGGGGGTTGTGGGTAATACTTACGCGTGTCGTGACCTGGGAATTCTGGGGTTAAGTTTACGGTGAAAGTCTTCTCATCCTTACTAGTACTAGAGCTGGTACGAGTACTCATTTTTTACTCCTTTCCCCTTGAATTCTTTTGGCTTGCAGGTTCTTGGATAGATATCTAGGATATAAAGGCAACTTTATAGGCAGGTTGCGATATGATCGGTAAGGTCAAAATATATCAAATATCTTCTTTCGTGCACGACTTGTAGAGATCTTTTGAAGACGTGCCATAACTTGCAAGCAAGGCATTCCCCCAAACGATATAATTTGCGTCGAAATTGACAGTTTGTTCCTGGATAGCTTTTTAGATTCCATATATTATTGTCTAATGAAACTTAAGTCTAGAACTAGGGATTATAAGTATATACATAACACGAATAATATATTCTTGTTCGACCAGTAGAGATGATGTGGTTGCAGCCACCAAGCCATATTATCAGACACCGAGCATATACGGAACCTTAAAGGGAGACATTGGCAGCGGAGATTCTTATGCCGGCGTCGGCCTTTGCGGTTTAATGCCTGTCTTAAACTGGGGCTCCGGATAAGCGTTGAGCCGTAAAATCAGCCCATTATTCCGGTCACCATAATCCCAAAAGACGTTCGGCTCCGAGAAAACATCCATTGGTATCTACAAAGGCACAGTTACGTATAAGAATATGACCACCTCCACAAATTTAGCAGAGAAATCAGAGTGACTTAAATTACTTACTTCGTTGAACCCTAAGTACTTATCCAGAGCCAATTCTTCATGGAAATAGTACTTATAGTTCCACTTTTTTGGCGCCTTTGAAAGTCTTTGGGATAGAGCATGTTCCGCCCGCCGTATTACATCGCCGAGCTTGATGCGGCTTGCACCATCGACTTGTTGCGGAACGTCTATTTATGGCCACATCAGTGTGCATTCTAACTAAAGAGTAATATATTAGTGTAGATACTTACGAACAAACTCCTCGAAATCGAATGAAGGATCCTGACCAATTTCATAACGCACTTGGACTTCACACATCCAAGGGTCCAAGGTCGTCGTGGGGGTTTTTGGTACCGGTGTCGGTCCATCACTCCTTCGAGCTCTCTTGTAGCTGTCCATTGTATTGAAGTATCCGTTCGATGGTCTATAATATAAGATAGTCGAAACGGAGAAGGGCTGGTATTGGTAAGGAGATATTCAGCGTAGAGTGAATATCGAGTGAGGAGTTATTATGCAGGAAGCCAGTGGCAAGGATTCTAGATTGGTGTAATGGAATTGTTTTGGGGAGGGTGTAGGTGGCCAGAGGCATTGTTTATATAGGTATACGGTACAGATCTTAGCGAGCGTATATCTGGCGGATTATACCTGGCGGATCTTTCGTCGAGGCTGCCGATCAAAATAAATGCATTATACACTCCCCCAAATTAGTCTCGGCCACCCAAAACATAGCCTACATGGGTTTCACACAGCGGGTGGATCTAATCGGGGGGTCTGGGTGCGAGACAAGGTATATATCTATATATTTATAATTTTAGATATGTTGGTCTGTATATGCATAAACGTTAAACACGGGATGATCTCCCAAATTTCGAGATGCTCGTGGCCACAGTCGTGTATAAGCATCCGGATCCGCAAATGAAGAACCAGCCTAGCGTTTTGGGATCTGCCAGAAAGAGACACTACGATCGACCGGAGCATGGCATGATGGCTCTGTCGATAAACAAAAGATGTACTCCATACCGATCTGTCTGGCTAGGGACATGGGCATCGATGATTGCTTCTGCTTCTATGCCCTCATTCCCTGAGGGAACCAATCGTTAAGGCGGTGGAAAAGCGGCTGCATGTATGCAAACCACCTAATAGGAGGAATGATTCTAGTCTTGGCCCCAGACCATTCTAGAAAACCTGCAGGTAGCCGAGCCGAGTACGCATAAGTACCAGTCATCAACCGAATGTCCTGCAGCTTTGTAGATTGCATTCTCTAGAGCTAAAAAGATGTTTCTACATACATTCAACAGTGCATGAAAGAAAAAAACCCATCTCGTTAACCAGAACGAACCTTGACACCATTACCAATGCATCGCTAACACAGCATTACCCGCATCCGGCACAAAACAAAAGAATATCCACACATTGGCACAATCTTTTCGAAAGGTTCAACGACATCTAGGGATTAAGGAGATAAGGCTCCCAGCCCTCATCTTTCCCTAGGGCCGTATCAGGCTCTACAGAATCCGGTTCAGCTAACGAAACCCCCAACAGTGTTAGCAAACACTCCCACACCTTCGAGAAAGCATCAGAAACGACTCGCAGACCTACCAATACCACAATTGGCAGCAGGCGGGCTTGAGTAAGCGTATACCCTGACAGTCGATTCGGTTGAAGCATCCAACTGCTGGAGAATCGTTCCATTCTATAAAACCATCATCAATCAATCAAAATCAATCAGCAACCAAAATACCAACCACTACCAGCCAAAAAGCTGTACGACAGAACAAACTTACATCTCCAAGGGGCTCGTCCAGATCCACATACTCCTGCCCAATGTGCCTGGCAATGTAACAAAGCTCCCCCGGCTTGGCAGAAACCCGCTTTTCGTAATGGTTGCTGATGGATCTGAAGCTCATCCCCAGCTTCACCCGATAGCCTACCTCCTGGACCAGGGAGGGCGGCAGGGTAACCGTTGAGGGGACGTAGTCGGCTTTTTATGGGATGGAACTCGTTAGTATCTCTTCACTCGCCTGATTATAGACGCTGGGAGGAGAGAGAACGTTGCTTACCCATGTTCACACCCGGTCGGACGACAATGACGAGGATCTCCCTGTTATAGCCTGCCATTGCGGGGGGATTGTCGGTAGCCTGGTGATCTGGGGTCTGGGGGATTGGATTGATGGTCCTTTGGGATGGGTACGCGGTTCGAGGGTCGTTGAGATGGCGGTGGTGGTGGTTGCTAGTGGTTACTGGTGGCGGATGGCATAACTACGGCTTCACCGGTCTCATACCCAGACGCCATAAAGGAACGGCTTCTCTACGCAACGCCAGACGGCAAGACGCACGCGGACGGTCACTGGCACGCCTGGCTTATTAACACCATAGTGGCTAGGAGTTCAACCCAATGATTGGGGCAGAGAGGTAGCGGGTTCACCACCTTCAGGATCAAGTTCGATCCAGAGCATAGCAAGTTCACCTTTATCCTCCCACCATAACCCTCAATTCTTATATCCTTCGAACCACCGTCAAAGCTATCGCCTCCAAAACAGGAAACATTTGGAGCAAGCTGGCAAGCCCGTCTCGTGTTGATACTTCATTTGTAGGCATCTCACAAGGCAAAAAGTACAACATCAAACCGTGTTGTTCCAAAATCGGCTTAAAAATTACCCCAGCATTTTACTAACCCCAATCCAGTCACAAAAGTGAACCCTGCTGCAGGTCGACCTGCTTTCCCGATGCATGCAATGTCCTTGGCCTTGGAGTTCTCCACATCCCTAGTTTTCGGCGACATATGTATCGATGAGATGAGAAAAGAGTAAGCTCGGAGCACATACATGTATACAATGACATCGATCAGTAACCATCCCGTTTCCACCGATTCCACGGCGTCCGAAACTCCCATGATCTATCATTATCGTATGGATGTATCACGCCCGACCCGAGCCCAACAATTCTCTTAAAACGAACAAGAAATACCCTAGTCGGCGCGGGGCTTCCCATGTTCCGCATGATCATCAGACCCCAAAGGTGTCGATACTTAGCAGATGTCTAGGAAACCCTCTCGGAACAGCCAGGAATTTAAAATTACCCTTACATTACTAGATTTGGTCTCACGCAAAATGTGGGAAATGAAAGCTAGAACGGATGGGAACTTTCCGAGGCTGAAATATTAAAAGGCCATAGGTACTTAAACGGTGAAACCTACTCGATGGAGGGGGTATTCCAGGCGAAAGTGGCCAGGTTGCCTTGCAAGGAAACACTTGGAGTACACTAACCTCCTAGTTTTTTTATTATAACAGTTACCATCCCCCGCCTTCTTCTCCCGATTTAAGCTTGCCCCTCCTGCAGGTCGCTCACATCTTTTTCCTTTTAAATTCCTTCTCGTCAAAGTTTCTGTAGACTCGTAGACGCGCCGGCTTTTAAGCTTATTGTTTGTACCGTTCCCAACGACGTCATCTCCTCCTCGAAAGTTCCAACGTTTCACAACGCGGTTTTTTCATTATACTTCCGTAGCTACCCAGGTATCTCGAAAACTATCAAAGATGTCGACGGGGACTCTCGGACTCAGAGTTGGAACTCGTACGTTCTCCCGAATAAACCCAATCAGTAGTTTCGTTTTTGTTCGTAGTATTGTAGCATACATCATGTATATTCGCGGCGCCATCAAAAAACCGCCAACATTTACCACCACACTAAATCAAAATCACCACCACCGCGCACCTCATATAACCAAATAATACTAACACCTAATCCACAATAACCAGCAATCACAGCCCTCGCCCTCCCAATCTTCACATCGTACTACAGCCTCCTCGCCTACCGCGTAATCTCCACCCGCGTGGGTTCCGGAATCTTCGTGGGAGATAAATCGAAGGACGGGAAGAACTCACAGGATACTCCTGATCCGTTGACCATCGCCGCGAGATCTCATGCGAATTTTGCTGAGAATGTGCCTTTGGCAGTTAGTATACCCGCCGCACATACCTTTTTGTGGTTGGGGGGTAATGGAGGGGTTTGTATGATACTGACTTGGGGATGCTTTGGTTGTTTAGTTAACGATTACGGCACTGGCGGAGATTAATGGCGCGGATAGGAACATTCTGGTTGGAGCTTTGGGGACTTTGTTTTTGTTAAGGGTTGGGCATGTGTATGTTCTCCCTTTCTTTGACTCCTGTGGCTTATAGATAGCCAGGTTACCGATTCATTGTTAGTGAATGAATTGGTGTGAACAATTTGCTGACGTGAAAAAATTATATAAAAAATAGTGAATTCGGGCTTCGACGAGCAGCAGCGCTAGGACCAGGACGGATTATCGGCTTCCTTGGGACTTTGGGATATTTAGTGGGCATGAGTGGATATGTGGCCTGGTTGACGAAAGGGTATTGGGGGTACTAATCAAGATCATATCGTATCTCCGACGGATACGAACAGAAAGATGAGATATTTGGAATTCAAAGATTAATCGGCTAGGATACAGTTGTACGAATACATGCACGTCAATGATAGTTATGAAGATTACATTACATTACAAGGGTTTCGTTATAACGTTACCTCCAACACATAAAACATCTCAATCACGAGATTTCGAACACTTCCCGGCCGTATGGTCAAAACCACCAGCGAATCAAGTCGTTCCACCCGCGAAGTCACGCTTTCGGGATATCTACATTCCCAGCGGTGTTTAAAGTTCTCCACTCGTATAGGACCACGCCCGATGTACTTTGACGAATTGAGGTAGCGGGAACAAGCTTCGTCAGCAAATTGTCATCATAAGGCCTTAAGGGTATTAGTCATAAATAAGGTAGTATACCGAATCGGCATATGGAATGGTCCGGCGGGCTGAAACAATTTCCGCTAATGAAGCTTAAATACTTGCATCTTGCATACTAGTACGTGTAGTTTGTTATGTTGAATGAAGTAGGTAGTATATATACCCTCCCTTCAAGCTCCTTCAATTGTAATGTTACCATCCAAAACAATCTCTCGGTTATCGATCTCGATCCGACAACAACGCCTCCCAAACCCTCGCCAAGTAATCTCAAATCTCCACTCTCGGAAAATCACACACTTCAAGTACACCACGTATAATACTCCCTACAAAATGACAAAGTACGAACTTCTTTACTGGCCGGGCATGCCCGGTCGTGGGGAGTATGTTCGTTTAGCGTTGGAAGCGTATGTTTTACTATGACCCCGCGCTATGACGTCATGTAAAATAGAGTACTCCAAACTTACATGTTTATGATAGTGCCGGAGTGCCGTATCGGGATATTTCCAATGAGTCAAAGGGAGGGGTCTCTAAGCTTGTCGAGGTGATTAGCAGGGGCACTGTTCTCGGTAAGATAAGACGCAATTGTCTCCTCAGTTAAGGGCACTTAGTTTAGTACTTCTGTATTAACATTGATACAGCAGCGGACGAAAGCCCCGCCCTGTGCCCTCCAATCCTTCGAGTTACAGGCTCTCCAATCCTCCTTTCGCAAACCCCGAACATCCTTCTCTACCTTGGAGATCACGAAGGTCTAGCCCCAACCGATGACAGCAAATATCTAGTCCACCAATACGCCCTCACGGCGCTGGACCTATGCAACGAAGCCCACAACGTCCATCACCCGGTGGGCGTAGGTCTCTACTACGAGGACCAAAAACCAGAAGCCCTCCGTTTCGCAAAGGAATTCCGAGGCACCAGGATTTCCAAATTCTTCGGATTTTTCGACAAAGCCATCAAATATAACAAATCAAACCACTCCGGGTCTAAATTCTTAGTCGGTGATAAGTTGACGTACGCGGATACGACGGTTTGGCAGGTTGTTGATGGGGTTAGTCATGCTTTCCCCACGAAGGTGAAGGAGTTGAGGGACGGGTCTGGTTTTGAACAGTTGTTTGCGTGGTATGATGCTTTGAAGGAGGAGGAGTGGTTGAAGAAGTATTTGGAGAGTGAGAGGCGTTTACCGTATGCTTTGGGTATATTTAGGCATTATCCGGAGTTGGATGTCGAGCAGTAAGTCGCCTGTTTGGAAGTATCGACGACTCGGTTTAGGCATGAAATTGAGGGATACGGGATTCGATTCAATGGCGCGATTTGATCGGGGAGCGGCAATATAAAAGTTTGGCTGAGCGCATTGTGTCGATATTATCTAGCTAACGTTAACTTGGTCACGATAATGATATCCATGGACTGGCACCAGTATTCGATGCAATATTCTTCTGGTTTTAACTAGTACTGTATGCGTAGCTATAGAACATACGACACCTAAACCTCGAAGTCCCGGATTTAAAGCTTGTGATCTGTAACAAATAACCTCCCGAATGACCCCTAAAATAGTATCTACTTCGAGTGGCCTTGGAGGCCTTTTTTTTAGCCAATCTTGGATTTTGGCGTGGGTAGTGCAGGCCACGAGGCCAGCCGATCTCTTTTTCATATATTATTATTATATGAATTCGAACAATGCAATGTGTGCCAGGAACCAATCAAGCAACACAACATATTGCGTTTTTGAAGCTCAAAGCTGTCACCTGACTCGGACTTAATAATACATGTCGGTTTTAATGGTATCTCGGGTCTAATGAGGAAAGAAGTCGGGGTTATGTTCAGGGCGAAATGGAATACCACGGGATCAACGCAGTTATTTTGGTTTCTCACACCGACTCCACGAGCCCGATAAATGTGGACACGGATATTATCAAATCCAACAGAAGTATATATATTCCTTAGTTAAATTTCCACAATAGTAATTCCTCCCCCCCAAAAATTTCTGATCCGTCAAACTAAACAAACTCCAATAAAAAAATACAAATTAATATCCACCCAGTGGTTTTATCCAAACCCCTCCCCGAAATAAATATAGCAAAGAAGGAAAAAAAAAAGGGCAACATAGGCCTTTAGGTACAAGTACTTCTGCGTAATTCATGGTTCCACCATTTGTTTCTGTTTGTTTTCCCAGCCAGCGAGGTGTTTGAAGAGAATTAAAGTGCGGAAAAGGAGGATATAAAGTAAAAGAGTGGCTGTAGTTGGATGGGGAATAACGAATGGAAGGGGGGTAGGGAGGGGGGTAAAAAGTCAGAACTTGGGAATTAGACCATTACAATCCTTGCCAAACAAACGCCTTTGTATGAGCTCACCTAGTAATCCCAAAAATGATATAAGATATGGAAACATGAAAGGAAAGCAAAATAGAAGGATAAAAGAGCGTAAGAAGATAGTCCACCACCTAATCTCACCTAATATAGCCAATAACCTCACCTGCTATATGTCTATACCAATGTTACTACCGTCTAAACAGGGCTTCCAATCCTCGAAGTCGAAGAATAATGCACCGACTTCTCAACATCACTCCACCCGCTCCCCGTCCTCGAAATACCACTCCTCAAAGACGCCAAATCCGATGGCCTAATCTGATCATGATGAACAATGATCTTTCCGTGCACGCTTCTGGTATTCTTACGCATGCGATCATTATGGCTGTTGCCACTTCCGCTGTTATTGCTGTTGTTATTACTATTATCAGAGCTGTTTCCGCCGTAGCTCAGAAGCTTTGGAACGTGTTTGATGCAAAGGGCACGGAGAGCTGGGGCTGAGGCGCAGATTATGGCGAGGTTGAGTTCAACGATTGTCCAAGTGTTTATGATTGGGGTCTTGCCAGTGCCAGCAGAGGTGAGGAAGTACTTGTGAACTGCCTTGAGACGGAAGATGGAAGCGATACAGGCACTGTTGATGCCCTCATTAGCCTCCCAACCCACAAATAAAAGAAGTGAATAATTAAAAAACTTACAAAATCCCCAAACTGAAAGTAAAAACCGCCGCGATCCTCTCACGTCTATAAAGTTGCAACTTCATGACCATCGGCAAAGGCAACACCCAGATGATCACATCGCTCAAAATCATCAATGATCCGGTGACAAGGTATGGGATCGTTTGGTGGGCATCGCAGGTGCTGGTGTACCACTCTGACCAGTAGTTCACCGGATGACATTTGAAGATACTGTAGAGTACTACTGTAATTGCGGTGGCAAGTGTGAAACCAAAGGTCGCCCAGACGGACCATCTGAGGTAGCGGGCTGGGGAGAGGGTGTAGTAGAACAAAAGGAGGGAGGATTTTATGATTAGTGCTGTGAGGGGGTAGAGGATGTCTAGGGCGATGTAGAGCTGTTTTATGATGTTAGTATATATAACCCTGCACATATGGCGATGGCGAAAGAGAACTTTACCTTCTGCTGAAGAGCGATTTCATTCCAACTGTAGTCCCAGAATTGAGAAGCAGTGTTGATATTCACAGCATGATACAAGGCGCTAGAACCGTAGACAAGAGTCATGAACTACCCCTTATTAGCACCCACCCGATCACTGATAAAGGGTATATGAAAACATACATAACCAAAGACCATAATCCAATCATAACCCCTAATACCCCCAGCAATAGTCTGCCGACTCCAAAGCCTCAACGCGATAATAATCGTCGTAAGCACCGTGAACACCGCAAAAACCGGCACAAGGATTTTCCCAGACCCCGGCGTACGGGGTAAATACTCCGAAATAGCATCGAGCCAAAAGATGCTATCGCGCAATAAATCCCTACTATCCAACATTTTCAACAAAATGGCAAGATCAATCGGACGCGCACCGCTGAAATCAAGGATTTCGGCGTCGGTGGCGTTTGGAGTGGTGTTGTAGAATCCGGCGAACGCGGAGACTACATCGATGGTTTTGGAGTCGTAGAAGTTACGTGCGAGGAAGCCGAGGTTTATGGTGATTGAGGCGGCGA
Source organism: Orbilia javanica (assembly GCA_036872735.1). Classification (NCBI taxonomy): domain Eukaryota; kingdom Fungi; phylum Ascomycota; class Orbiliomycetes; order Orbiliales; family Orbiliaceae; genus Orbilia; species Orbilia javanica. The sequence continues at coordinate 436,413 of JAVHNR010000012.1, forward strand.
GGTTTAGGTCGCCTTCGGTGAGGTTTAGTCCCATTGCGGAGAAATGAGTGTGTATGGGTTATACTATCTTGCTGTAGAGACGAAAGGGGGATGAAGCAAAGCTGTTTTTAAAAGATCGTGGTAAGGGAAATATTTTATATTAGGTAATTAACTAAATTCAGCTTGATGAAAGAATGAAGCTTTGACCGATGATGTTTCAGACCAAGTAGGAGGATTTGGGGGTCTTCTTATACACATTCGATCTCGCAGAAACCATGAAGATTAAGTAATAAGGTTCAAAAACATCTAGTCTTTTCTGTCTCTAGCACCAATTGCGATACCCATAGTCGGCGCAGTATGAGTTTTTTTGGTAGGGAGTGGAGTACGTGTATGATCACGTTAACAAAATCATATACCCACCTAGTGTTTCTAGGCTCTCGTTTCAAGATTCTGATGCAAGATGCAAGAATGCAAGATATCTAAATTGTACAGTGGCAAGGGCAAGCTATGGCGTTAATTCACTTCTTTTTCTTCTACTTCTGTTTTTTTCCTTTCCAAAAAACGGAATGATCCGTGCAGAATTTACTCATCACGAGCCCACATGCATAGCGAAGTAAGGTACACTTACACTTCGCTAAATGTGAGATGATACATTGCCGCGCGAGATACCCACCCGCATGTCCCATGCCCCCGTCTCTCCTAATTAACGTCAACGTGGGTTAAGGGGTATGCGGCTGTCTAACTTTATACCATTGTAGTGGAGAAATATTGTTTTTTTGGTGGTTGTGTAATCATTTCATGTGGGTATCCCTGGTTATATTATAGTACCTGCATGTCATGATAGGGGGTTTGGGATGGTCGTGTGTGCAGGAGGACCCGGGGTTTTGGGACGGACGTTCGTTGGTTTGGCGAATTGTGGCTCGAGCGCTGGAGAAGATATCATGGGAAGTCAACGATTTATTTTTTTTGGCCGGTTTGTTCGACTGGCGCTCGATCGCATGTTCCAAAGTCTGTCCAGTATTTTCCTTTCTACAATGGGTTCTTCTGAACGAAAACCCATATGCTTCGGGATTACACTCGATGTTGGTCACGAAGTCGAGATATGTGTTGAGCGTGGTCAAAAACTAGTCGACTTATATTTAGCCCACGCCGCAAGCCCGCATGGCCCAGAAAACCCGGCCCCACCAGCTCTCACCGAACTGGACCCTTCCAACCTTCTACCTGACTCGGTACTTGCAAAGATCTCTTATCCTGTGTTCCACCGCCTCAATCCAAACCCTAAAAACTACTAATCAAGATGGTATCTTAGATGTACAATCACCCCCACTTCTCTTCCCCTGGCTTCCCCCCGTGGACAGTTCTCACCTCAGTATTCTCGCTTGGGGAACAGGAATATTATTGAATCTTACATGCTGCGGTGTTCCTAGGTGTTATATTAACTAGAGTTTAAGTTTAGACTAGGGTGGTGGCCTGGGGGGTGTTATTCGTATGTGTCTAGGGTGAAGTTCAGTTTTTAGATCTTTGCGAGGCTATAGCAAAGTAACCCACATGGATTGGACGATATCTGGGGCTTCTGGATAGTTACCCGACCTATCGACATCGCCTCACATACGGTCCCATCCACCCGTCTATCGGCGTTTCATCAATCGAAGCCGTTTTTCCCAGCCGAAGAAAAAGTATTAGATGTGTGAACTCTTTTTTTTTTAATCTTTCCTAGCTCCGCTGCGGTCATGAAACAGCAGACAGAGGAAGGGAATCCTAGCTACCTAAACCCAGGCTTGATAATGTTCATGTCAGCAATGCAGCTGCATGTAGCCCGTTCGGCCACCGATCTTCCATGCCTCTGCACAAAACCACCAATAACTTTGCGTTGAGAATCGCTTGGATGCAGATTCCATGTGCATATCTGTATGTATGTATGTATGTAAGTATGGAACTGGACTGTGGGGTGCGAAGAGGACAGAATTAGAGATATATATGTAAGGGGTTTAGGCCGGCTGGAAAAAACAAGTTATTTTCGGGTGATCGGAAAGCCTAGGAGGATTTACGATCGGAGCTCTTTTTTGGGGGACTTCTTTTGCTTCTGTCGCTGGTGCTGCTGCTGCTTTTGCTGCTTCTTTTTGTGGGACTTCGATGCGAGGGTCGAGGCTAGAGCTTGGAGCTTGGAGCTATAGCTAGGACATCATGAGCTTCGAGGTTGCCGAACGCGAACGGAGATATACACTAACAAGTAGTAACTAGCAAAATCTTCATCACAGATCGTGTCGCACATTCATGGAAATGGCATAAAACATACGAGCAGAAACATTCAATCAGCAGAACCCATGCTTTCAGGCATGCGCAGCTACCAGCCCGTTCGCGAAAGCTCGTCACCGGCACAGTTCGCATACAATCCCAATCCCAGTCCGCCCAACCAACCAACCAAATGCCACAAAAACCAACATAAAAAAAATCCTCGCCGACGTCTGTAATACCTCTCAAACCCGCCGTCTATAGATAATAACAAATTATACATATCGATATCAAAAGAAATCTCACCGTTCTACAACATGAAAATGCCTTGTAACCCGTGCCCACCCCTTGTCATATCTAGATATCATTGATACTCCCCTATAGATCTAGGTTCTAGCTATCTCTACCTCTGCCCTGCCGCTTATTCACATACCTTTTCATCCAGCGGCATAAAACTCCTTTTTAACTAGGATCGGGATTCGATAGGCAGGCTTTTATTACGTATACCGCATTATGCCTTGGCCCAGAAGGCGACGAATGAGAAGCGGACAAGGGGTCTGTTGTTGCCAGCCATCTATGTAGATATGGGATCTTTAATTAAACTTGACGCGAGTGTATACGTGTGGTAGATGGTCTATAATTTTCGTAGGAGGGCCGGAGGACGGAATGGCGAGTTTGAGATATCGATACGGGTAACTCGAGGTTACAATTATATTAGCGTTTCGAAACTTTTGGAGAAAATACATTCACCTCTGCTAGATCAGTTTGTTTCAATACCGCGCATTTTTTATCAACTGTGCGCGCTCGTCGGTTGGTATATAGATGCCATTACAAATATGCGCGGTGGTGTCAGATACTCGTTTGTTCCATGCGTCTACAGGTCACAGGTACAGACATGTAACCCAACTAGCATGCCGCACTGAAACCCACAAATCCATGAACACATACCCGTTTCCGACCGTATAAAATCAAAAAATTTCAAATCACAAATGTATTAAGACCGTGAAGATATAGGCTACACAAGAGGACCGAGCAGCTGCAGTTATCTAATCCTTCAATAAGCAGCCTTATCGGTGTTGCGTGATAAGTTCAAGCAAGTTGGCCCAGGGGGCAGGCATAAACACCCCTTTACGGCCGCCGCTCTGAGCCAACGACGAATACATATCATATCAAGATTACTAGTATGCTAATTGAACGCTTTTAAGGTACTGTGGGAAAGTGGTTTTTCGTTTGACAACATCGTTATCATTCTTCTTTATTTGTATTGTATCATATTAAGGAGTGTAAGTCGGTCAGCTAAAAAACTATAATAGCTGGCCCACAGGTATATCGCGGAATCTGACCCAGGTCCTCCGCATTCCCTTAGAGCTAGGTGAACGGGAGGACGCAAACAAAAACAGTTCGAAAGGGTATATAAGAGGTATATAATACCTCTCCCAAAGGAAAGTAACAGAATATAAGGAAAAGGAAATACCCGAAACAGAAAAAAGATGACGCCAAATGCCAGAAACATGAACCCACGGGAGAGATAATAGGTAGGTAGGTAGGGCGAGAAGAGTGTGAGGCGAGGGGTAGAAGATGAGGTGAAGGAAAGCTATACAGGGCGGGATATATAAGGATAAGAAGGTGAAAAATGAAAAGGAAAAAATCGCTAAAGGAGCATGAAGAAAAAAGAGACCAATTCAACCCATTAATACCCTTCCACGACCGTCAAAAGGAGACTCGTAAAAACCAATAAATCAAAAATCAACATCAATCTACAAGAGTCCACTTAGTAGGAAACCCATTGAGACCACCAGAGATGCTAATAGTGTTGTGGCACCGATGGAGACGTGTGAACCAGCGGCCATTTTGAGGTTTAACTCTTGAAGAGCGAGTTCTGTGTAGTTGATTTGACGTTCGGCGTTGGCGAGGTGGTTTGCGCCCATGTTTGAAGAGTTGAAGCAGACGGAATTCCAGACTGAAGGGTTGCCGAAGCGTTGAGCTTCTGTGTCTGAGAAGGTAATGTCGGCGCACTGTTTTTATATTGTTAGCTCCGGATACTAAGATATATATTAGGACGTGGAATATAAATGCATACGTTGTATAGAGCGCTTCCACTAGCAACAAGCTGAACAATCTGGATGGTCGCATTGACACCAGCCTTGACGAGTGGCTTTAGAGATGGTGGGATCTTGGTAAGTGGTAGGCAGAAGGTTCCGTTTCCTCCGGTCTGGTTGAACGTCGGGACTATGATATGGTTCCATCTGTTGACATCGGTGGTTTCTTGAATATTGTCTCCAATGGCGATGTTGATTGTTGTGAAGGCAAAGTCATGGAGAGGGACGAAGGCCATAGCGCCACCGTTTGTCGGCCAGAACGAACGGTTGCCGTTAGGTGCGAGACCACCGCCTGCAATTGCCATCATATTAGCTTCGTTCAAGAAGTTTCATATTCATAGAGATTGGGTTCGTACATGGGAATTGGAACTGGGTGTTGTAAGAATTGCCTCTGTCCGGTGGGTATGTAATGACAAAGTGAGCTGAGGCAGTAGCCGCAAGGACGACAGCGGCGACGAGTGAGCGAAACATCTTGTCGGGTTATTTCTTTTGTACGAAATATAAAATTATCGCAAGGTGTCGTGTATTAATTAGAGCCTGAAGAAGGGCCGCCCGTCGAAATAATATGTATTTCTTAGTCGGTCGTTTATGGGGTCGTCGAAGAGCTCAAAGGTCAACTTCGAGCTGGTCGGATAAATTTGATATAGGCAAAATATGGTCCTCTTCAATCCAGCAGGCGGGTGAGCATTTACAACTGAACTCTTGTCGAGGGAAGAGTATCTTTTTTTTCAAAAAAAAAATTCTTTCGTGAGGGTCGGAGTAAGGACTAAAAAGTCTTGAGGTCCCGAGATCACGTTTATTCGTTCGTTCGTTCTTTCGAAAGGATACAAAAGGTACAGTCGAAAACCACCAAAGAAATCGAAAAGAGAAAAAAGAAGGGAAAGGAAAAAAAGCAGGGCCGGAGACCATGTGGGCGGCCGCTGCATTTTGAGTCCTGTCCGTCTTCCCCATCGTTCATCTATTCCTCATGCACAGCTGCTAACTCTTCCAGATGGTGGACTTCTGCTGCTGCTGTTGGTTGGTTTCCAGCCTGCACGGAACATAATCCCACCGCCCGTCCAATGAACAAACCGGCTGCCTGTGAGCTATTTCTCAGCGGTTATAGGTCGTTCACAAGGAAAATAAGAAAATTGGTGTGGAAAAGGCGGTCCAGAGCGCTTCCTCCCGTCAGTCGATTGGCTCTAGTCGGACTTGGCTGCCACCCCGGTCTGCAGGTTCGTCCAATCAGAGGCCTTACCAGCCTCGTCTGCAAATTATCCTGGTCCAGTTTGTTCAAGCAAGACAGACAGGCATGTTGGACGGCAAGATTCGATGGTCGGGGCCTTGGAATTTGTCAAAGCGATTCAAGACAGCGGTCACGGTCGCGATCGCTGTCATAGCTTTTTTTTTTCTCCCGTTCTGGAGCTCGAGGTCTCGGGAATTTTATATGGGTTCTAGATCACATCTCGAGATGAATGAACACATGTCTTGTCTCTCAGACTCGGGCTACCAGGCAGACTCACCAACTGCAAAACAAACCTAACATCGAGTGGATCAGCTACCAACGATCAATCGCCTGGAGCTTTGCCGCATATCGATAAAACAACAGGTTGGCTTATTCAAACAGGAACCCCCGCCGATCTCTTCGAAGGGACGAACGGTAGGTTTGCATCTTGCATGAATGCCATTATTCCGGAGTCTCCCGTCCCTCTCAACGATTCTTTTCCAGGTCATACCCTTGCCCCTCACTATTTTTGGCGCTATACATGGGTCCGTGAGGGTGTACGAACAATACTTCTGAAGGTTTCGCAGTTTCCGATCAAAGCTTGTTTTTTCTTGTCTTCATTTAAAAAGCCATTCCTGTTGCCTTTCTGATCTCGATCGACCGAATTTCTTTTCGAAGCGCGCGGTATTTACGTATTCATAATGTATGTAATTTATTACATATGCGTATAAATCCCGTTTCCTTCGCCCTGCAAGGGCCCGGTCGCTGCCGAGTCTGCCGAGTCTAAGCTGATACCAAATGCCTTTCTGGGGGGTTGGATCTTACAGAGTCATGCCATGATCAGAACCAGATCAGATGTCTACTCACTTACTCTTGTGGTACACAACCATCGAGCTAAAGGCTGAAGAAACGGCTCGCTTTTTAGCCAGGCGAGCAAACCTATAAATCTCGAATTTATACCCCCTTCCACTCGTTGGACCCGAATCGAGCGACAAGAGATAAGATATAAGCTTGGCCCACTTCCAAGCTCACATGCAAGCGCGAAATGGCGTGCTTCTCCAAATTTCACTGTCATTGGCTGGTGAACAACACCATAAAATTGACTGTATGTGAGAAAGAGAATACGGGGGTAATAGCATAGAATGACTACTACATTACCATCGACTCTACAATTCCAATTTTTATAAAAATAGGGAGAGGTATTTGATCAGAATCATACGATGCTCTCCTTCCGTTCTCCAGTCGCCCACCGTGAGCAAGCTACGCGCGAACATGAATCTACGGGCCAATTGCGTATTAATCTTCCCGAGAAATGGAGGGATTTTGTAGTTGCCAATTGGCACTTGGGGTTTACAGCGTTTGGAGGACCACCGGTGCATTTTCAGATTGTATAGCTTCCCTAGTCACCGATATCATTTTAAGGGATGGTGGCTAATACAAGGGGTGACGTTGGAGTAGTTCCATACGAAATTCGTGGACAAGCTGAAATGGATCGATGAGCAGATGGTATGCCTGTCATATTGTTCTATTTCTGCCATGTACTCCGCGTGCCGCTGGTGGAATTAATAATATATCTAACATTTATATTAAAAAAACAGTACCAAGAACTCTTCGCCCTATGCCAGGGCCTCCCGGGCCCCGCGAGTACCAAAATGCTGTTCTGCATAAACTCTATCCATGGCGGGTTTCTTAGCGGGTTTCTTGCATTCTGCATTTGGAGGTTAGTTCTATACAATTCCGTCCCGCTTTCCGTATTTTTTAGATTTTAGGGGTGGTTTTATGTTAAAATTTGATGTCAGTCTACCCGGCGCCATCGGGATGTATTGTCTCTCCCTAGGTGTCTCCAAAATAGGAGAGACGATGCCGTCACCAGTGTATGCTCTACTCTCGGGTCTCAATGCTGCTACGGTCGGGATAATTGCCCTGGCGGCGGTACAGTTGTCTGAAAAGGCAATAACGGACCAGATGTCCAGAATACTCGTGTTTCTGGGAGGAGCAGTTGGGATGTTATATTCCGCGCTGTGGTTCTTCCCAGTACTGATGTTTGCAGGAGGGGTTAGTACTATAGTGTGGGATTACCGATGGGTTCATAACTTCCTCAAGAGGTTTAAGAAGCGAAAGATTGAGAATCAAGAGAGCCAGGAGGTAATAAACGAGGGACCAGTAGTTCAAGACGATACAGCATCAATACCCTCCAGCACCACTCGTCAGAGAAGAAGAGATATCGATCAAACCGATATCCTCCCGGTCTCTAACCCCTCGACGCCACAACTTACCACCACACCTCCAGAATTCACAGAAGAAAATCAATTATTAAGCTGGCGAACCGGTGTCCTCGTGATATGCACATTCTTCGCCACTTTCATAGCCGTCATGGTCGCGCGTGGTACCCTAAAGGCCCCACCGCTCCCCTACTCCGTCTTTGCAAACCTCTATCTAGCGGGTACCATAATCTTCGGCGGTGGGCCTGTGGTCATCCCATTACTCCGTGATTACATAGTAGGAGAAGGTTGGGTATCCAGTCGTGACTTCTTATTGGGACTTGCAATAATCCAAGCCTTCCCGGGACCGAACTTTAATATAGCAGTCTACCTCGGTTCCCTGGCCGTTCGTAACGGCAATAACAATATCCCAAGGGAGGTAGGTGCAATAATCGGTTTCTTCGGAATGTTCTCACCAGGTATCATCCTCGCCGCCGGAGTAATGGGTTTATGGTCCACAATCAGGAAGCGAAGATGGACGATATCGTTTCTAAGAGGCGTCAACGCTTTAGCCACGGGATTGGTGTATACTGCCGTTTATAGGCTTTTCCAGACTGCAGTGTTAGATGAGGAGTATAGCGGCGGGAGGGAGTTAGGGATCGATCCCTTTTGGGTCGCTGTCACGGCTACGAGTTTTGTGGGAGGGAGGTGGTTTGGAATGCCCCCGTTTGCTGCGATATTGTTGGGTGGAGCGTTGGGGATTGTTTGGTGGGGGATTGTTAAGGCTTGATTTGGGAATATCTACTTATGCGCCTTATAGAGGGGATCTATATCTAGGTAGTTAGATTTTGTAAGTTTTCCCACGTGGTGGTGGGTATACAGCCTCATGGGGTTGGTATCGAAACCGCAAAATCACGCATTTACGATATGTCAAATACAATGCGCTTTTCCACGTTATGGAGGCCCTTAAACGTTTTATATCCGGGGGTGTAGTTTGACCTCACTTGTATTGTGTGGGAAGGTCTATCTGGCGTGGTGAAAACGCTCAAAGCCCTGCATGTAGTAATTCACTCTAGAGTCGTATATACTAGTCTCGCGACATCAAAAAATCTTTCTCCTCAATGCGCGTAAGTGAAAGAGGGGGTATTGGAGTATATTTAAACTCCAAACACTCCCCTCTGTTGAATATTCTGAAGATTTTTCTTTTGATTATCGCCTAGAATCACAGGACCGAGTTTTTTTTTAAAAAAAAATGAAAGTCACCATCACGATCCTCGCAGCTTTCGCCCTCGCAGGCATAAGCCCGGCAATCGCCTCCCCAACCCTTGCGAAAGAAAAACGTGCAACCTGCGATTGCACTAACGAGAAGAAAAGGGACTTAAGCGCTGTTGCTGCTGGTATGCACGGTCGATACCCCCACGGTATAAGTTTTATAAACTAATCCATCCTTTTCCTTTCAGACCCAGTGGTTGTTCCCGCCCTTCCAGTAATCGATACGGCGAATACACCGGACCCGTCAAGAGATAATTGCCTAAAACAGCTGGAACAGTATGGAGTTTATGCTGATATTCGGTGCGCGGGGTATGGTGCGCCGCTGGATTTGATCAATAGTTATAGGGGGGATAAAGCTGCTGCTGTTAAGAAGGCAGCACCGGCGGTGAATTAGCAATGGGGCGCCTCTAATTTAGGGACTCTTGCTTTTATTTATTTGCTTTAAGGGTTCGTTTTGGGGATCCACCTGGTCTCGATCCATTCACCCCAGGAAACGTATAGCGAAAAAGAGAAATAAAAAAAGGATAGAATCTTGATATTTAAGTTGCGATGCGAATTTATTTTAGATCTACCAGAAGTTGTTGGGATCTTGAAATAATAGTGCTTCTCATCGAGACTACCACGATCGTGAGGTTTTGTTAGCTATATAGTCGTTCTTATATAATATTCATAAAACTCCTTTTATATCCCGTACACCACTCCCAAATCCTCCAAAAATGCATAAACCAAATCCAAATCCACGGAAACCATATTAACCATACTAATACCAAAAGCTAGAGAGCTCCAACCGATCCCGATTACTCGGCCAATGCATATTCTTATACATTCTCGGTAAATATAACCTCAAAGACAACACAGTCTCATCTTCCACGCTCTTCCACTCTTCGTCTACTTCCTGAATTTCACAAACGTCGAAGCGGTCACCGGCCCAGACTCCATGCACGCATGTTACGTTTTTCCTGACTGTTTCGTCTTCTAGTCCTTCCATACTCGCAGACCAGGAGATTAGGAAGAGGAAGATTATGGTGACTGCTTGGTCTACTGGGATCAGCTGAGATCTGAAGAATACGGATTCAATCTCAGACTTCAGGGTTTTGCCGGCGGAGAATGGGATATATTCTTTCTTTGAAAGGTTGCGGATAACATAATTCCCAGTTGGGGAGTAGAGTCTCAGAAGACCCTTTTCCAGGTCGATTGCACGCTTGATGAATAGGCGAACCCAACTGGGAAGTTCCGATGTGGTGGAAAAAAGAGAATCCAGTTCAGATTTTGGTTCACCCCGCCGCCAGGTACCGGATATAGGAAGGGTTCTGCCAATCTTTGTGTATCGATCTTCGGGTGATTCCAGTTTATCGTAGTTTTTGAGAAGGGTATGGGTTATTTCGAAACGGTAGTAAGTGAGGCGACGAGCACCGGGGCGGTATGTTAGACGGTGAGCGCTGGAGATAGGGTTAGACGGTATTTCGAAACTTTCCTCGATCGGTTGAATATGTGGTGGCAGGTCTGCGCGGACGCTAGTTAAGGACCCTAGGCAGATAAGGGGTGTGTCTATCCACGCCCCCTTCATGTGGTCGTGTAATGATACCCGAAGCTTCTTTAAGCTAACTGATAAAAGTTGATTGCAGGTTAAACCGAAGGAAAGAATATCTGAGAGGGAATGGATATGGTCGGTTATTGCATAGAGGAGTTCAGCAGGGAGGTCGAGAAGAGGACAATCCGGTTGGGGCACCTCACGGATTGTAGGGATATCTAGTCTATAAAATTTATACACTAATCAGCGTCACAGTCGTAAAGATAATTGACAATTGACGTCGGCAAGTTTGTGAGAACTGGTGCCTATGATTTAGACGTAAATTTATGTGGAGATATATATACGTACCCTTCAAAGGGATCAAGGCCAGGGGCTGGCGCCCGTATTTCATTGAGCAAGTGGCAGCTGAGACCGCCTGAGGCAAGGCCCTCCCAGGAAGAGCACCATGGCATTGCCTACAATGGCTTGTTAGAATCACCGTTATCGTTGTGGGGCCATTGGTGGAGTTTTCTATGTTGAACACACCTCCTTTGTTGCGGGGCTGAACACTCTCCACAATTGTACGTCATCCGGATCCATCACGGCGCGGCGTCAACAGTTCCTTTCTAATCGCACAGTTTGTTATATGGGAATTATTGATGTATATTCGAAGTAGTTTTGAAGAAGATCTATATTATGATGTAGTATATAGTAATTATAATGTGGTCTAAATACGATGTAATAGCGATGGCAGGGCAAATATGCCAATGGGAGTTTGAGCTGAAAATCTGAATCGAAGCCTGCGTAACACGAAATCGAAAGGATCCACAAAGAAATGTGGTTGATCCTCCCTCGTTTTGTGTTGAGCGAGATCCCGTTGGACGTATAAATTACTAAGTTAGGCAGGTTTCTACTTCCGGACCGTCGATCTTCCGCTAGTGTAGAAAAGGCAATTTACAATTTCCAACCATCCCAGCCAACAGTTAATGGGATTGTTTGCAGTTTTGGCTAGCCTGAAATTGCGTTCACATGACCACGGGACCTGGAGAGTCATAGGCGTTCGCGCGCAAAGGTTGTCGCGTACCTTCTCTTCAATTGATAAGGAGACGGTTCACCTCATCGATGCATCGAAAGATCAATTAACCCAATCGACTGTCGAAACCTTGACAAACCGGATTTTAGCAACGAGATGCTCCTCCAGAAAGACGGTAACGGCCTCTTCGCCGCCCTGCCCACGGAAATATGTCACTTCGTCTTGGAATATATGGACAAGGAGTCAAGGGATGCATTCGCGAAGTGTTCTCGCCACTGCTATTCCATAGCCTTCCCCGCTAGATTCTCTGGGATCAAGCTTTCTGAGAGCAATTACAAACATTGGTTGGGAGTTTTCACTCGCGGGTGGTTAGCACCGCTGAGGCGATCGGTTCAGTATGCCACCTCTTTTGAAGCGTACCTAAGTTCGTGACCGAGCGAGCGAGTTCGTCCCGGCTAACATGGCGCCATTCTAGCATGGTGGTATTAGACACGACGAAAGTAAAATACATAGCAGTTATTCTCTTGAAGCTATTGGCTTTCCCAAACCTCCGTGCTCTATCCTTCAATATCCACGCCCCCAAATCTTTCGAAGGGAACATATTTAATTTTCTACTATGCACCCTCTCCACCCTCCCGTTCTACGATAATATCACTCATATGGAGTTTAAATCGTATGGGTACCAAATGCAACCCCAGAACCCCGAAGTGCTGTTCCTCGGCGAACGGGATGAACCCGCCCAACTGAAGCGGGAACTCAAAAGGGAAACCGAAATGCGGTATCACTATGAGCGTGATATCAAACTGTTCCCCAAAGCAGGGAATATTCTCGGGCCACACATTTCAACAGTCCAAGTTGTCGAGAAGTCACTAAATAGTGATATTTATTTCCCGAAAAACCTGCGATCGCTTGGGGTAGGCATGGGTTCCCAGACGCCATACTATTTCGTGCCCATATTGGGTTGTCCAACACTCACAACTGTGATATTTGAGTTCTTCCCCTCGAGGCTCAAGGACAGTAAGGGCCTTAGTAATTCTCTTCAATTTCCGTTGGTTAAAAATTTGGTTATTCAGCACGTTGGCTATTATGCGGAGATGGATTTAATCGGCAAACACTTCCCAAATGTTGAAGCTGTGTCCGTAACGAAGCGCTGCACTCGTCACTGGGGTGATTTTGTTAGAGATCTTCCACAAGTGAAAAAGTTCACTGTCCCATGGCACATAGATCGCTGGCGATACGTAACGACAGATTATCTTCAATCGGGGATTGCTGGGCTTCTCAACACTGGCTATATTCAACATCACCCGACGATTACTTTTTGTGGGCAATACGAGGTTGAAGGAGGGAGTCATCTGAAATATATTTCGGCAACGTGTGTGATTGTTACTAACTTAGATGGAAGTTATGATTTTCAGTGGGAAGGGGATATAAACCACAAACCAGATGATATCATATTGCCAGGTTTTCAAGAGGAAATGTTGAAGGAGGCCGAGAGTAGGGGAGATGATTACATGTACAGCTCTAGTGAGGAGATGGATACTGGGAGCGTACATTCGGAATACGTAGATACCGAAGGTAATACTAGGTATCAACGCTCAGACGAGGAAGAAGAGGACGCTAGCTTATATGGCAGTGATTCAGAATATTGGGGGAGCGAGGGCGAGGTGGTTAGTGAGTCTGGCGAGGATAGCGAGATGGATTTGGATGGTACTAGCTAGCATCTTTCGCACTTGTGTGCATGAAACTGCTCCGATATTGACAGTAGGCAAGTTTGTCCCTCAGACATAGCCTATTTTGGCGAGTTGACTTGGCTATTATTCCTTTCGGGGGTGGGGTCGTAAGATATAGGAGAAAGAAAGGCGGCCGGCGGCGAGGGGTAGCTACATCGTAGATCTAGAACTTAACCGATTAGATATTCTTCAATACTATCGATCAAGATGTCAGACATGACAGCAAATCCGGCCACAAGCGCCAAATCGAGGCTTACGCTCCTAGGGCTTCCCACAGAAATAATACTCTCAGTTCTGTCCGCTTTAGACGCTAAAGGGCAAGCGAAGTTTGCGCACTGCTCACGAGCATGCTATTTCATCGCCTTTAGGGTTCGATTTTCTGGAATAAAGTTGGCCGCGTACACTCGGTTGTATCGCTCCCTCGAGCCGTTTTCGGATGGACAGTGGCTATCGCCTTTCCGTAAATACATTCGGTGTGCAACCCACGCTTGATTCCTGCTACATGCGACTGTTGTAACCAGCATAGGGAAATTTTGGCTTACAAAAAAACCAGGGCTGTGAGAATTGGTGTCGATGATATCGGGGAACTACTCGTCCTCATACCCTTAGTCGCACAATTTTCGAACATTTCGAGGATGACGATCCGCGTTTCCAAGTCCTTCCCATTCGAGTTCAACTTTTACCTCGGCCTTTTCCCACTCCTCAGTACTTTACCTTTTTACGAGGACATAGAATACTTTAGTCTTGACTTTGGCGGCAGGCCAAGGGTAAATTATTGTAAAGGGTCCATAGACTCCGCCCACATCGAATCCGCGGGATATGTACTTGGCGACGACTCGAATACGGAGGAGAGTTCCACGATCATAGATCTGCCTAGTCCACCTTCAGAGGTTACAACAGACCCAGAACAGTATTTTGCATTCCAGTTGGCGCTCTATACAAAAGCTCAGCGGGATTTTCTTGGACCCTATATTTCACAACAAGAATTTCTCCGGAGGTCTAAAGATAAAACTTTTTTCCCAAAGAGGTTGAAGTCGTTGAGATTGAACATGGAGCGTCCCGAGCTTTATTTAACCCCCTTGCTCAATTGTGCGTCAGTAGATACACTTTGGGTTAAAGGCGCGGTGGTATTGATTAAAGACCCAGATAAGCCAACCGAAATCCTCCAGTTCCCGAATGTCAAAAATTTTACGTACCGGATGCGGTTTGCGGGCCGGTACAAATATATCGAAAAAACCCAATCGCAGTTCCCAAACGTTGAATCCTTTACATTATCCGCCGGGGGACACCAGGCCTGGGCAGCACGAGACTTACCTAACTTACCAAAACTAGTGTATCTAGAGTCCATTTGGGAAATGGACCAAGATAGAGTTGAAGACGAGACTAAGAATATCGAGACGTATCTGAGAATGAGACTTGGGAAGGGGGATTGGGAGGAGTTGAAGGAGGCCACATTTTATGGGATTAGCGAATATGAAGGAGAGTTTCATGATACTCGGTTGACCTGCAGCATTCGGAGGGAAGCCTGTAATTATTTGTTTGAGTGGAAATGTCGTAAAACAAAACGTTAGTATCCATGGCTTCATGAAGGCTGAGTCAGACGATTATCGATTAGGAATATAGTATAGCTGGCCAGGGTAATATTCGTAATCATGATAACGAAGATCGATGTAATTGGCGGAGGTTGTTGTTGTATTTGGGTTATCCAAAGTGTTGCAGCCTTGTCCTGTATGTACAAAATGTGCACTTTATATCATATCGATGAAAAATGACTCTACATCTAGCTAGTGAGCCATCCAGGACTTATAGCATGAACACCTCGAGCTCGAGTTCAATTGATCACACTGAGTCGTTCTCGATATTAGGCTTATGCGCAGGCGCACTCCATTACTCCTAGCTGTGTTGTCTATCCTAGTTTGCTAGTGTGACGAAGTCCCCGGCCGATTTTGTGGTATGCATGGAGCTAACTTAAGCCACCCCGAAAACACGGGTCGTTGTTTTGGCACCCGTGCCGAAGCCGTATAAAGCTGCGGAATCACTCATGAAAGCAATTGAGAATCATCCTCCGAACATTAGATTACAAACTCAAACTGGCCGATTGTTGAGAATATACTAGACCCGAAACATTCGAAATGTCGTACTACAATAGGGAGTTTGCACCGTTTGGGATCCCGGTCGCGATGAAGCCGGGGTACTACTCCCCGCTCCAGGAACTACCCCTCGAATTGTGCTACTCGATTATCGGATTTTTGGATTCGGATGGATTAAAGACGCTCTCGCACTGCTCAAAATTTTGGTATCATTTTCTTTTCCCCATGCGGATTCGTGGTTTACGGCTCGCCGGTCGGCGTACACGGCAATTGGATCATTTGGAACGTTTTGGTGATGGGAGGTGTTTTGCGCCTCTGCGGCGCCATATTCGGTTAGTTGTGCACCTTTGGGTCCGTCGTATATCTAGACCTAATCCACAAAAATTTAACTCAATAGATCCTTGAGGCTTGGGACCGGTGGTCTTATCAATTTACCACTTTCGGTGGGCTTGCTATCTAACTTTACGGATATTACGAGTATTACTATCGATGTCAGAGAATGGTCTTATGCTTTAAGAAATCTATACGCCGCAGTCCTCTCCCACCTATCGACTCTCCTGTTCTATGATGACGTCGAGCATATAGAATTCCGATGTCATAGTAAAGAGGAGTGGTGGCCGGGTCATTATGGCGATGAACTAGATGACACTCAATCAATTTCAAGCCTATTCGGTCCGGAATCCCCCTCGCCAATCGATGGACCTTCTCCGAGAGGGTCGGAGTATAATACGTCAGGTTCCGATATATATCGCTTTGGCAGTTGTGAGTCCGACACATCAGACTTAGAGTACACCTACCCACAACTTGAATACCTAGAAGATGATCGCCGTCGCGAATTCTTGTCACACCTGCGTGAGAGGCCTTGGAAGGGAAGCGACTTTCTAGGTCGCTATGTTTCAAAGACCGCGTTGGGTAAGCTGGTGGCGACTCAGAGACTACGCTTCCCTCGGGGTCTTAAGTATCTTAAACTGGACATGGAAACATACGAAGAGTACACTTGTCTACCCTTGGTATCTTGCCGAGAAATCACAGCTCTTCATATCGGGCAGAGGGAATTCCAAATTACGATCGATCCCAGGCGGCCAGATGAAATCGTCAAGTTGTCTGGTATCAACGCTCTTGAGGTCTCCGTCCATTACAGGACTTCTGACGCAACTCTCACAGGACTTTATACACAATTTCCGAATTTAAAAATACTTGTTTTAATATCCCCTATATTCAGCACTTCCTGGATTAATCGCCTTCCGAATTTCCCACAGCTGGAATATCTCCAAGTGCCCTTCTCCTCCAGTGACGGGGAACAAGGCGAAATAAGCATCGGAACAATGCAACAGCAGATCATGGAGCGGCTAGTACGCGGGGACTTCCCGGCTCTGAAGAAGCTGAAAGTTTATGGCGATAGGATCGTGGCTGATAATTTTGCATGTTACGGGGAGGCAACTTGTATGATTTCAAGTTTTATTGACTCACAGGGTGAAAATAAACGCTGGAAATTTGAGTGGATTGAGGATCTTCGTGAGATTGAAAAGCCAGATCCCGAAAAGACAGAATTGGATAGGCTGTGGAGTTCCGGAAGGCTTTTCGAGGATATAGGAGAGGTTGATGGGGACATGGGAGGGGCTGATCATGTTGAACTAGACATCCTACAGCTGGATTCAGACGAATCGATTTATGATAGCGAAGAAGAAAGGATTGACATTGCCAGGAGACAGAAGATACAAGACGCGAAGAGGGAGAGGGCGAGAAGAAGGAGGGAGTGGATACTCGAGGAGAGGCGTAGATGGGACAAGCTAGACGATCAGGACCGTAACTCCGAAACGAGTGGGAGTTATGAGAGTGAAAGAGAGCCTCCATCGGAGGAAGAAGAAGAGGGGGGAAGAGAGTATCAACCGGAACGGGAAGAAGAGGGGAAAGAAGAAGTAATTCCGCAGGAATATGGCTACGTGAATTTCGAGAATGTAGCAAACGGTATCGATGTGGCTAGCGACACTTCAAGCATAGCGGGTGCTGCAAATCCTGGCGAGGAGGAGGAAGACGAAATCGGTCATACGGCTTCTCAATACCTGTCTTTGTCTCTTTTAGATGACACTATCAACCCTGAAGACTCGGATGAATACGAGGACATGGAAAATGCCACTCAAGAAACACTTGACGGCTCTCAAGACCCACCCCTTGACGTTTTCCCCAACAATTCCCGGTACCAGCAGGAGGAGCTGCAGGACAATACGCAGTACGGATCGCAGGATTCGCAATTTGACACCCAGGAATACCTGGCGAATGCAGCCAGAATGGCGCAAGAACCATACCCGAAACCAGAAAACGCTGCAAGTCTGACCTTGGACCCGAAGGAGGTGGAGAAAATACGACATAAGAATCTTTATCGGCGGTGACGGGATTGGGAAAAGGGAATTCAAGTGTCAGATCAGGTGGTAGTTATTAATGGAGAGGGATTATAACCGCCATCACAAACTGTATCTGGCCAGCTCATATCTGTAATGTACGCCATATACGCATGCTTTAATATGTTATATGGCTGGTGTGGGGAGGACGCCAATGGCAGCCAATAGCAGCCAAGGGTACAAACTTTCGCTAGGACTTTGTGTACGCTAAAACGTACCTAAAATAGTGTATACCAGAAAAAAAATAAAACAGACCCACAAAAAAAGTTCTGTTGGAAGAATTGCATCGGTAGGTCGCCGCGGTACGGGGATCCAATGCACACCTAAGACATACTACTGATAAGTAAGACTTTTTTTGCCTTTGCCATAAGACTGCACCGGAAACGTGGTCGGCTGCCTTTCGAGCTACATAGGATATCTCGCTTCGTTGTGCAGAGATGCATCTGGCGTGCGGGATAAGAAGGGGTGAAAATGCATTAGATGCAGCCGTTTGCAATGCAATCCATGTCCATACCGTAGAATAGAAAGGGGTGAGAGGGTAAATACGAAGCGAAAGGTCAGAAGAGAAGAAGGACGAGAAGAAGGAACGAAGGAGGAGAAGAGCTCCGAGGTGTAAATCTGACGACATGAGAGTCCGCAGTATGTATTCCGGGTCAGATATATGGGGAACATGGCCTGGAATGCAACATACTCTGGACGGTGGTGGACCCATGCATGGCGGCTCCCTCCTGAGAGAGAAATAAGTACCAAAAAGTAGAATCTGGAAATGAAACTTGCCTCAGGTAGACGAAGCCCTCAATCTTACTAGCCTGTGCAATGACGAAAATACGCTATTTACCTCGAGATACCATAGGGAAAAAGAGGGAAAGGGGGGGAGCAGCGTTCTGGCCGGAACGGATGTCGACTTTTTGTACAAGAAGTTCCATTGACAACACATTCGAGGTTCCCGCCCTTTTCTGGCGCGTGTGTGGATGCTTGATTTGGGCTAGAGATTGCCGGTTTCGGAATAGCACTGTCCAGGGATGGCGGTCTTGCCAGAGCTCGACCTCTCAGACATCTTTTGTGGAGGATGGTCGAGGTCCTGTTGAGGGAATGCGGATGTGTATATATGGGCTTGGGGATACTTCAACAACTGGGCGGTCGTCGGACTAAAGTGTTCTCGATTAACTTTCCATCTTTTTCCCTTATTTTATGACATTTAACTCAGATCTAAGCGGGAAACCTTATTCAGCTGTTGTAGCGCTTCGGAATAGCTGATTACTTAATTTCGGATCCAAGTGATTGGAGGAAAGTGGTTCCGACTTCGACTGCGTACAGCGACTGCGACGACACGACTGGATGCAAGCGAATTTCCCCAGATTCAGTATTAACTCCGGGAGTTCAGCGAAATACTTCTCCTGATTCTCGATCTACGTTTTTCAATCTTTTTTTTGGGGCTGGAGTATATTTATCTCCGGTCTCTTGACTATATGGACGCCTCTCCTCATTCCTCATACCGCACGGCCCCCTACACCGCAAAGGATTCTACTTTTCGTACAGCAGCAACCATGGCTTGTACATGCACTTTCAACCACCGGATCATGCACCCCCCATATCCCATGATCAGGCCACGGAGCCTGCGGGTTTTGGCTCCGGCCCAAACGTCAATGGGTTTAGAATTTTCATTCAATGATTTTATTGTATGTTGCTCTAGTATCTACCGAGCCTATGAATCTTCTGTACTAATGTCTAAGAAGGAAGAGGCGAAACAGTCCTGGAGACTGGGGTGTTTCGATAGCAAGGAAGTTATGGTCTTGGTATGATCCACTTGAGTCGATCGTTATATTGAATGTCTACTAACTATGGGACCCTAATGTAGGAACAATCGCGGACTCCGTTTCCCTTCCTACACAAAAAGGCGATTGGTGAATTCGCCCACCTCCTTCGGCGTGCGGACCTAAATACCGTCCCTTCGTAAGTAATATCCTTACTATCGCTGCGGAATCCATAATACTAACTATCCCCCCGATTGTAGCCTTCAACCCTTTGCCGTCACTAGCTCCACCTGTAGATCCCCGATTTACTCCCTGCCTCTTGAAATTAGCAACATGGTCCTCTCATACCTTTGCGACTTCGACGCCCTCAATCTAGCGCTCGCTAGTCGTCAAATGTTCAATACGTGTGGGTTCCGTCTTCAAAAGATGGTTACCCACCGGACCTCTGGCGGTTGGATCGGTAAGCGCTTTGCCGCCGTTGGCGAAAAGGCATATACCGCCGGGTTTATCAGTTACGAACCCATGATCCAAGGGTGCAGTACTGGTATGGTTGTACCATCTCGGGGTTCTGCAGCAAGTAATATACTCGGGTCCCTGTTTCGAGAGTTCAGCATGAGGAAGTTTGCTATAGGGAAACAAATCCTCGAGACTGAGGAGGACGAAGACTTAGGAATACAACCTGAAATCAGATATGAGCGAAGGCGGAGACTAGCGGGCATTGTGGCTTCCGGGCGATACCCCGAATCTATCAATGAAATCATAAGATTCCTACTGTCCGGGAGTACCAAGACTTCAGGTGATGCGACCCCAATTGGCAGAAGATCGCACTTCATTCGCAACCTAAGCCGGAGACATTATATCCACACAGTCAAAGGGGAGTCCTTCAAAAGGTATCTAAGAAAAGCTGCAACTCAAAAGCGAACGCTCGAGGGAACCGATGTCGGAAGGTTCACAGCAGAAGAGGCGGCGCTTTGTGCTTTTAGTATGGAGATCATGTGGGGGGGAAGTCGGAGGGAAGGAGAATGGGCTGCTACGGACTGCTTCGACATCGTGGAGGAAGGGAAATGGGATTTGGCACAAGCGATAGAAGAGGGTTGGGAGGATGTTAGCGATGATGTGGTTGAGGGCGCTATTGGTGCGGTTCAGGGGGTCTATTAACAGTTACGCATGAGGAGATACTAGCTATATTAACGACATTATGACCTATTATTATCTTAAATTGTAACTTATAAGCACTAGTATTTATTTTAATTTGATGAGATTTTACCGATTATCTATTTCCTCTTGGTATGGTGGTTCAGCGTTTGTGTTTGTTAATTCGAACGAAGAGTAGGGTCTAGTATGCTAATATGCGTATAGTGGGGATAGCAGTAATTAGTACTAGTCGACTCGGAACCTGGGAGATAGAGGGCAAGGACAATTGTACAAGTATCCTATGGGACATCTTGGGCTCATTGGTCGTCTATCTATGATAGGATAGGACATCACATTTCGACCTAGGTTAACGGCGCAACATGCCTACAAAACACCAATCCACCCCCTTTGCTAGCTTGTCTCGCATCCAGACCCCATTTTTGCGTAATTTGGGTATTGTAGTCCCACGATACCAGTATTCTATCAAAAATTTTGAAGTTCAGAGATAAGAACGGCCTTAGCGCAGCGGCGCAGTTTTGTGAAAATAAACGGTACAAACTGCGTGCCGATAAACTGGCTTCGGCCTAAAAATACAAAGAGCCGTATGGGCTAGGTATATGGTGAATCAAATCTGTATGTGCTTCTAAGAATTAATCTAGTTAATTAGGGGCTTGGGCCCGGGAGACTATCTAGGAGTATTAGTCTCTCGATCTCGGGAAACTAAAATACAGGCACTAAAATGAGTACAGGAACCAAAGCATCCTAAAGAGCTGTGAGGATGCGCTTTGCATTATGTTGCCCCGGAAACGCTATATAAAGGCAAGTTTCGGTCTTGTACTACAGCTGCAGATCCTCTGTGCAGTCTGCGACCTCGCAGGGATCTTTAAGGCAGTTCCTTCCATGGTTGGATATTGGGACATAGCGATGCATGAAAGCAATAACAAAACTGTAGCTGTGCAACAACTACAGTTTGGTTCTGAGACTGGGATGGAAGCGGTCACCCCCAGACGTCTGGGTCTCGCTTGGATCAGACTGGTGCCACGAGACCGAAGTTGTCTAAATTCCCGAGATAACCCTTGAGGGTCCGTGAACTTCATTTTATTAGCCCACCTGAGCTCGATGTCGTTGGTGTCGCGGTAAACCTGGTCTAAAAGGCTGTATGAATTTCTAAGTTCTTTAGAAAATCTCAATAGGGTGGGATGGCGCTTTAGTTTTAGAGAGAACCGTTTCCTAGCAATCTCTGCCACAATTTTCAATGGTGTGAATACATTACATGTGACAAGCTATCAGGAAGAAATTTTAGACCTTGGGTTTTTGAAGCGTTTGGCTTTAGAGGCTGGATACGTCAATACTTACATGCTTCCAGTAGAGACTAGCTGGTGATGCTATACTATGTACGCATGCTCCTACGCCCACCTCCATTGTTTTATCCGCCGCGCTAAGAAGAGTTCCAATCACAGAAGCCATATGCACAAGGTGCATTATCTCTTCAAAGGGAAGTTGGTCGCGCCAAAATCTTTTCAGCAATAAGTTTAAAGTCCCAGGGCGTATTGCGAGAAGTAGGGTGAGATACACGGGTTGCGAGTAGATATATGGATATTGATTTTTGTGCTGGTTGAGGAGGAGATCTGTGTCTAGTTTATGAAACATGCGTTTATTGGGGCTCGCGGAAGTACGGAATTTGTGCCGAGAACCGCAAAAAATCGTCGGTATAT
Source organism: Orbilia javanica (assembly GCA_036872735.1). Lineage (NCBI taxonomy): Eukaryota > Fungi > Ascomycota > Orbiliomycetes > Orbiliales > Orbiliaceae > Orbilia > Orbilia javanica. Next base: position 458,765 of record JAVHNR010000012.1, read on the forward strand.
CTACCAGCAACAGATAGGCTTGCGCCCAGGGGCGGGTTGGATTATCGGAGGCAATAGGCTCGCGCATTTGACCTACAAAATCGAAAGCTGTATAGGTGCCTATCGACTTGATAATTTCTTCCATCATCCCTATCAACTCGGCTCGTGAGTTTTGTAATACTGTCGGTAACTGCCCTAAACCACGTGTTAGATATCGGACTGAATGTAAAGACTAGTTATACATACCTGAAAATTCAAAAAGATTTTCGTTTAAATAAATACGAACGCATGGGAGCCGTAAACTCGACAAAGATGAGCTCATTTCTCTTTGGCGACACCTTACACAAAATGCAGTTGGGTTTTCTGGGTCGTAGCTGCACTAGATTTACGCAGAGGTTTAAACCGTTAGCCCTGTTTCGGCGACACCAGGAGCCTTCCAATCCTCTTACAGCTTTGGGAAATAACAGCTACTCGTACCTTTGTTTTTGACTGAAAACATGGAATGCACGGCCCAAACTTCGATATGAGACGCCTATTGGCGCTCTCATCCGTTGTGCGCTGACGTTTCTTCTGTTTCTCAAGTCGAAATATGTTGGTGCATGGACCGTTATTCCACGCTTCAGCTTGGCTTTGCAGAGCCTTAGAGCTCTTTCTATGCTTCCGTTGGACAAGTTTTAATGATTTTGCTAGTTCGGTAGCCCGAGTTTGTAAGCTTTGGGGCAGCGTAGGAGGTGAGACCCAATGTAATACTGGTCCGGCCTCTTCAAGGCTGCTCGCCTGTGATGGGATAACATAGCCTGGATCACAGCTCGGGGTTGTGTAGGTCATAAGGCCATGGTACCCGGTATTGGAACCGTGTTCTTCTTCTCTAGGGACCAGCCCCAAAAAATCGTATGATTCATGAAGAAATGCATCAAGATCGAGGTCCATGTCGTCCTGGCCGATCAGGGGGGTTGAAGTGGAAGGAGAACAGTCCTGTGTATTGCTTAGGGACCAGACTTGGTCCTTAGATATGCAGTCTGCTTCTTGGGGTGGAGGGCCTGATTCGATAGCTACACAAGGCTGAGAGATTCCATAACTGAAATCCGCAAGCTCGTGAGCCCATTCTTGGTTGATGTCCATTGCTAACGCGAGGATCTAAGGAAACCCGGCAAGAACAGTATTTGGCAAGGAATAATCTTTGGGTTATAGCTGGTGGGAAAGTTTGGTAGTTATGCTAGTGCTCGCATGGATTGTATTCGAGGAAGAAAATATTCGGGTCTGACCAGCTGGAAGCTGGGGATTAAATGTTGGATTCATTGGGGGAATAACGCTATCCCTCTTTAGGACTTTCGGTAGGCCAGCAAACGTCCAGGTTTGGAAAAGCGGTAGAACTTCTCGTTACACGAAGGGGATGACTAATCGAGTGTGTTGGAAAATGTGATCTCAACACAGTTTCATAATCGGGTCGCAACTGAACTTGGGTGCCGCGTAAACCTATGCGAGACCAGGTGCGGTTGGTGCCAACGAGACTAGTCGCAACATGTAAATGAGGCCTCGAAGAGTTCTACGAGGCTAGTCCCATCGCCTCGACATTGGAACATTCGCAGAGTGAGGTAGTTCAAACACTCTTGAACATTTTCAGGGTGGATTTAGGGGCCAGTTGTCTAAGCCTATCGATATTAATATATTGTCAAGTAGCAGTAGATAAGTTTGGTTATTTTTACGTAATTAATTACGGTGCCTAAACCTCTGCTTCGTCAGGCCGTAATAATACTATATAATCACAACTATATGGTGCCTTTGACTCCTTAGGGCGATATTTCAGCTTTTTTTACGGTCAAGGGCCCTAAGATCGGGGGCTACAAGACGAAATTTCGAAAATGATAGCATTTATAAACCACTCGCTTTGATTATTGATTGGTAGCAAAGAAGAAAGGGTCATATTTAGATATAGGAGTATATTCGAATACACGCATATGCGTATGTGTATAATCTTGAGTTATTAGCTGCTAAAGGTCTCTTTTGTTATCGTGGCCGACTAATTTACAGATATTCTTAGTGATTATCATAAATAACAGGCAGCAGGCTGGTTTAAGAGACAAAGTCAATATACGGTCTGAATATTTCACTAGGTCGTCAACTGAAAACTCAAAATCCTTCGTTTGGGGTCATGAATTTATCTCACAGATGATATCTTAAGGCCCGACCTTCGCTGTCATGTATACTCATGTTAGATCGGATGAGAAATCTGAAGACAAATAAAATGCGACCAAAGTACCAGAATGCGACCTTGGAGTAATTCCCAGCCACCTCAAAGAAGTGGACCTCACATGCGACCGAAGTCTACACAATAACTACTTTCGCTGTTATCTTCATGGGCACTCGGTAAGGGCTATCACGGTTACAAAAACTGCTCTATCCTTATGCGTACATACCTAGCTATCTGGGAATTTAATATATGTGATAGCTGATAGCATGCATTTATTCGCATGCTTAATGCTTTATCGCCTACGGTAAAAATTACCAAGTCATTCACAACCATGTATATTGAAAGGCTGGGCCCCGGTGGTCGAATCAACGATATTATTGGTCTCGTAAAGCTTACCCATAGAAATGTGATCTACAAAGCTAATGTTGGGGCAGAAGTACTCGAGATCATTGCTGCCAGTAATGATAGTCGTGGTTTATGGTAGGAGAGGATTGTTTTTACCGCATAATACCGTCGCGTACGGCGTTTGCAAGAGGGCCCGAGTCGATTAGGTCTGTTATCGAGCATCTACCAAGTGGATTAAGGATTCGATTTAACACAGCTCACGATCCGGAGGGGGAATCTTTTTGCTTACAAAACACAATTCTTCTGGTTATCATGCTAACTAGCCTTACTCCGCGCCACGGTGGAGGAGAGGCAGTACTAGCCCTCAAATTAATGTCCGTAGCAGGGGTGAACTGCGCTGGGGGCGGTGTCAATAACTGATGGTTGGGCTGGTGGAGGCGTACCAGTGCAGTTAGCTAATTCAGTGAAGCCGATCCGTTGTGATAGTGAGATTGAGATCATGATCTTTATTTCGAGTAATGGCCCTCAAAGTTATCGATCCTCAACCAGGAAATTTGAGTCGAATGGTTAGGTCCAACCCAGCGAACTAGCTTTATACACCTCAAAAGTAGGTAATTTTGTTAGTTTACGCCGGTTTGACGGCTGGCTTAACTGTTCGAAGTATACCTGTTCTTTCCGTCATCATATGAGGACGGCTTTCTAATCCCTCTAATCCACAAGTCCTCAGCCGTCTCCTACCGTCCCAAAGTTGAGCGGCCGAAACCAAATCGTCAAGAGAACTTAATTATAAGATAAGGATGAATATTCGCAAGGAGAGAAATCGATTTCTTGGGTCCTAAGTTATTCTGGAGTTGTAGCGTATTAGGAGTCTGTACCTCTTGTTGGGGATATTCGTAGCTGTTAACCTTCGGATGGAAAGGCTGCAGTGCATGGCGTGGATTTTTGTGTAGCTCCTCCTACGCATTATAAAATTATTCAGTGAAGAATTGAGAATTGGCGAACAGTGATACGGGCGACATTCCATAGACCCAGAGACCAACTGCTGCTTGGGTGATCATTGGCTGCGCCACACTTTTGCGCCACACTACACACTTTTTATACGCCGACGGCTCACTAAATACAAACAGTTCCTCTGCCTAGAAGATGATCCACATCGTAAATTGGAAATACCGACATAATTTCTTGAAGAACCATAGGTATCATTTCAAGCGGGGTCACGATAAGAGCCGTCTCGTATCCAGAAGTCGTAACGAGTGGGCCTTTGTTGATAAGAAGTATTTAAGTTCAATAGCGAAAATTGTACACGTGGTTTCTGCAATAGTAACATCACATATCCGTTGCATCGTTTAAGTTTGTATCATCCAATGTCTACCGATTGTCGACAATCCCTAGATCTCGGAATCCGGTAAAGCACCCAAAAAAGCCCTATCCAGCCTAATAATGGTGGAGTTTTCATAATTTCTTATACGAAGTGGGGAAGGGCCAACGACTCCATTGTGATGGACCCATATATGCATCTGAGAGACGAATATTAATAGCTCATCTAAAGGTAAATTGCGAAACTGGGTGGATGCATGCATGCACCACCACTATCTGGCGTTGTTAAAGGCTTAGGAGTTACAGAAGCTTCAATTGGCTATCTATCGGGTCTAGGCAGACGACTTGGTATTTGTAAATCCGGATTTAAATACGAGGGATCACTGGGAACCCTGGCGCTTGCATGAACTTAGAACGGTGGCGAGGGGTCATCTGGGACAACAAGTCGCGTGTATTACTGGCAGGGATTGGGATGGGGGTGGCGAGCCGGCGGGTTCGAGAATCTATAGAGGCGGAAGATCTTTGGACTTGTGGCGTGGCGTGGTTTGACCGAGGACACTCTTTGTGTGTTACGATTGTATTACCATTGATTGATGGGGTAGTAGGATATCATGGCGCAATAATGTAGAGTGATTGCGATACGTGTCCAGTGGATGAAAAGTATATGTTACATCAACAACTAATTCAAACGGGCTTTCAAAGAATCGCTTGCCCTTACAAAGAATCTCTGCTCAAGGAAAGAGGAGTCGCGGCCGGCCTAGCTAATCGATAGAGCAGCATCGGATTGGGGCGATTTTGTAACAACGATATGGCACAGCTACCGGGTAGCAGAGGTAGTTTTGGAACCCATCAGTAATCATACGGAAGGTGTTCAAGTATCTTTGGAACGATAGCACCATCTGGCCCGATATTATCAGCTGCGAGATCCCGACACCAGGGTAAATTGACATGAGAGCATCTCGCAATCATGGATCTGGATTCTGCGAGACTGGTCGGATAATGAGGGCTATTCGCTAACGTCCCCCACCCATGTTACTCTACCTAGGATGGTGTCTTTGAGCTTATCTCAAGACAACCGCGGCCATACTTTAGGCAGCCGTCGGAGTAGGTATCGATCTAAGAGATTGAGATAGTCGTAGGTCAGATGAATTGGCCTCTCTGGCCCCTCGCCTTCACAGGTCTGTGAATTTGAATTGACGGAAAGAACCTAGCTTAGGCTCTAGCAAGGGGCCCCAAATGAGTGCGGGGCAAACACGAGGTATTTGGTTTTGGTGCCAGGTCAATCACTAGCGATTAGTGATACCCCTAACTAATCGGTCAGGGTAGCAGCAGCGGCTTTGGTGAAACCGATATACGAAAATGCGTTGTTGCGAAAATACCACAAAAAGTTTCCGCTACTTCCACTTTTTTTGTTGTGATGTCGAAGCCATTGGAGGATTAAAGGGGCGAATGTTGCAATGTTGACAGCCTCGGTATTCCAACATTTGAGTCGCGTGCGCATAATATTGTTAATGCCAATCAATTATTGTTTCTCCGCTATCTCGCGATAGTAATATACTCCGCACAATGTTTTATCTGGCCGCTGAGACCTTGGTGCCCAAGACATCTTGGAGTGGCAGCCTGGCGGTCAAGAAGTAGGTAAGCCTGTCAGCCAAGGAAGCAAAGTCCTCGATCAACCTGTTCGTGCTGGTTAGGCGCTGAAAGTTCCGAAGCTTCTGCAGTTCGCTCACACTGTCCACACCAACCTCGGACGCCCTCGGCAGACCCCGTTCCTGCTTCTGTATGGATCATGTTTCTAGCGGGCTGCCCGTTCATAACCGTTAGGGCGTGCAAAGGACATTTCGCCATCAGTGTTCCTTCTGGAAGAACATTCTTCCTTCCAATTCAGGATGGTTGACATCTGCGGTACCACCTTGGCCTCCTTCCAACCTGGGTACGAGAGCAGGCGACCCCTCGTTCGTATTTCAACACTTTGCCGGTTTCCTATAAGCCAATAGAAACACGCTAAACCTTATCTTGACGTAGAACCTTCCCGTTCAGGCATAAACACTCCGTCCTGGGAGGTGCGAAGTGGATTGACCAGGCACAGCATCTCCGTTCTTGGCACCGACTTCACACATTCTTCTTTTGAGAACTGTGTTGTGATTATCGTGTCGTTTATTCCCTGGTTTATCGTGATCATGCTCTATCATGGTTGGGATCAGGGTAGACGAGAGGAAGGGCAATGGGAGGAATGTGCCAGCTTCTCGAAAAGCATGTCCAGTTCGCCGCCAAGTTGCACTAGCTGTGCAGCCTCTCGAATTTAGCTGGGCGGGGGGAGATAACCATTGAGGATCGTGATTGTTCGAGATACATAAAGACCAGAAAGCCCGGTGCGATTCTGATACTTTTCTCCTCTGTCCGTCCGTCGCAAATCGCACCGCCCCCAACAGTCTCTTTCAAAGGAATTGTCGGATTTATCATTCGCCATGTCGAAGAACGCTCAGGACAACGTCGAAATCGCCGGGTCGCGGCAGTCGCTGCAGATCGACGAGAAGAAGAATGTCCAGGATTACACTGTCGACCTTGGGTCCGAGAAGGATTCCGCAGACGAGATCGAAGTCCTCGACCCTTACAAGCCCTTCCCAATTGATCCCAATCAGCCAGAGGAAGAGCACATTCTTACCGTCCGTGCGCTTTTCCTTGGTTGCGCTCTCGGAGCCCTCGTCAATGCTTCCAACTTGTACCTTGGTAGGTCACTCTTTTATTGGGGTCGCTGTAATAAGTCTTGAATACTGATATATTTGTCGATAGGTCTCAAAACCGGTTGGTTGTTCGGCGCTAACCTTTTCGGTGCATTGCTTGGTTTCGCCATCTTGAAGGGTATGAGCAGGTCGCCGCTCAAAATCCCAGGTCTTACTGACCACTTCGGTCCCATGGAAAACAACATTGTGCAGACCAGTGCTGCCGCTGCCGGTAAGCATACCTTCACACTTCGATTCCTCTGTACGAATCGGTTTCTAATTGTATTTTAGGTGGTATGGGTTTGATCTTCGTTTCCGGTATCCCGGCTCTCTACCATCTTGGATTGATGCACGAGAATCCAAAGGATGACTTTGGTAGACTCATTGCTATTACCTTCTGCGCTTCCCTTTTCGGTATCTCGTTCAGTGTCCCACTCCGAAAGTTCTTCATCATCAATGTCGCTAAGGAGCTGTCCTTGATTTTCCCAACTGCTACTGCCACCGCTGTCTCCATCCGTGCTATGCACGCTACCGGCGAGGGTGGATACGGCCAGGCCAAGAAGAAGATTAAGGCCCTTGGTATCTCCTTCGGTGGTGCATTCTTGCTCCGTGTGATCTCGCAATACTGTGTTGGTGTCCTCTGGGATTGGCATATCTTCTGGTGGATCTACTCCATCGCTCAGACTAGCGGAGTCGCTGCTCCTGGTGTCATCGGCGCTGTCAGCTGGGGTTGGTTCATTGAGTTCACCCCTGCCTTCATTGGATCAGGTCTCCTCGTTGGTTTGAACTCTGCCTTCTCTCTCTTCTTCGGTGGTGTCTTCTCCTGGGCTATCGTCGGTCCCCTTCTTGTCAAGTACGAAGCTGCCTTTGGCCGAGAAGTTAACCCAGAAATCCCCGGATTGATGAGCTACATGAGCATGAGCGTCAAGAACTTGGATCACGTTTCCCCCAGATACTGGCTCCTCTGGCCTGGTGTCTTCGCCATGATTCTCGTGTCGATGGCCGAATTGGCATTCAACTACAAGGTCATCAGCGCTGGCTTCGTCGCCGGTTACAAGAGCATCGTTGGTGCCTTCGGAAAGTTCAAGGGTCGCAATGCACCAGAATCTGAAGATGACTCCAGCGAGGGATCTGAGAAGGACATTTTCAGCCCCTCCGAGCAGGTTCCATTCTGGATGTGGGGATCCCTTACCGTTGCCACCATGGTCTGCATCTGTGTCGTTCTCGGAAAGATGTACCACTTCCCAATTGGTGTCTCTATCCTTTCCATCCTTTTCGCCTTCATCTTCTCTTTCTTGGCTATTCAGTGCACTGGTGCCTCCGATACTACTCCTGTCTCCACTGTCGCTAAGGCATCTCAGTTGGCTACTGGTGGTGTTACCAAGGGTATGAACATCAGCGTTGCTGATGCTCAGAGAATCAACTTGATGGCCGGTTGTGTCGCTGGTGCCGCCGCCTCTCAATCTACTGATTTGATCAACGACTTCAAGGTCGGGTACCTCCTCCGTACTCCTCCAAGAAAGCAATGGGTAAGCCTTTTTCCACTCTCTTAAATCATATTATTTCAATTTCGCTGACATTAAAATAGTACGCCCAAATCGTCGGTTCCGTCGTCGCCATCTTCATGGCTCCCAGTTTGTTCATCCTCTTCGCCACTGCCTACCCATGTATCCTCAACCCAGATGCTAAGGTCTGCGCTTTCGGTGCTCCATCCATCGCCGCTTGGCGTGCCGTTACTGAGGCCGTCACCTCCCCAGAGTTCCCAGTTCCACGTGGCTCTGCCATCTTCTCTCTCGTCTACGGAATCATCTGTGTCCTCATCTCTCTTGCCCGTCACATTCTCAACCTCAAGGGCAAGGAGAAGATTGCCAACTGGCTCCCAAATACCATGGTTTTCTCCCTCGCCCTTACTCTCCCATACACCCAATACGGTACCGCTATGATCATCGGTGCCGGTGTTGCTGCTATCTGGCAGGCAAAGGCTCCAAACAGCTGGAACATGTACGGTACCTCCGTTGCCTCTGGTTTGATTGCCGGTGAGGGTATTGGTGGTGTCATCAACGCTTTGTTCGAGGTTGTTAAGATCTCCGGAAGCTTCCACGGCAGCGGGTTCGGATGTCCCGACGGTGCTTGCTAAACGTGGTTGTCTCTCTACACGTGTCTATATGAGTGCACGCTAGATTCGCTAGCACTTAATAATTGTTTTTGTATATATTAATATTGTGCCGCTTTTGTCATTGGACGCTATATACCCCAATCGAATTGAGTTTATACTTTACCACAGTTTCCAAATCTCGCGTAGACCTTCCGTAGCTTTGTGCCATGCGACAGATGGTAAATTTTTGAGAGCTCTGCAGAGACAGCATCATGATCTACAGACTAGTTGAAGATTTATGAACGTATAGTTACAATCATGCTTTCAGATGTTTCTTAGTGCTTTCTACAATTCTAAGGCCACGCGCTGTGCCTTTATGATCTTTCATATTCTGCGATTAACGCTGTAAAAGTGGGCACGACTAACTGCCATGACATTCTGCCATATATTAGGTATTCATGTCGTAGTATACTCTGAGATTCCGACCCCGTAGGTACTTGACCAAACGCTAAGCACTAACCATTACAACTTGTCTCATAAACCAGACAGTTACCTCGTGGCAGCATGGGAAGGCCTCTCATCCGCCACTAATTTTACACTTTACTTTTGTAATATCATCTCAAAACTCATATTGCGAAAATCGAATCCCATGACCGATATATTCCTAGTAAGGGGTCTTGGCCCTTGTTCCCTCCCGCACACGCGAGAATGAAAAGATAGTTACAACCCGGGAGCGAACCTTGTCTACAACCCTATATCCTGTAATAACACCATCAATATGTCACACGTTATTTTTCTTGGAGACCCTTCTAGTCCCGGGAATTTATCTTCATGGCACCTGGGCTTTGCATCTGCACCCGAACCCTTTCAGGTGCATTTTCCTTCTTTCTCAAGAGGAGCTCGCTTCGGAGCAGCTTCTCTTCTTGCAAGCTTGCCGTGGTTCCGAATCCCGGGGGGTTTATTTAAACACTTGGCAGAAAGTATCGGCCTTTCACCCCGAAGACAATGGCGGAATGCGAAATCCGTGTTTCGACGACGAGGTGAGTTCTCTGCAACGTCTAGAAATGAAATGCGGCATATCCCGTCGCGAAGACCTGGTGCTTGGGAGTATGTGGATCATGCCAAGCAATGTTGTATTCAGTAGTCCATTTTGGGTTAACGTCGCTTGGCACCAAACTTTCAGTGGATCAACGTTGCATTGTGTTGCTTGGAAGGTCGCGAGACCATAAGGTCTGGAAGAAGCTGTCTCTTGGACCATACTAATGGTCCCGAAGGTCCTCAGAGTGGGTTTTTGTGTCGCTGGGGAGATCCAGCAATCACAAATCCGCAACGGTTTCATGGTGTAGTTGGTTATCACGCGACCTTAACAATCTCAAATCTTGAGATTTGATCGGTCGAGGTCTTGAGTTCGATCCTCAATGAAATCAGCGAGTTTATCCTTTTGCCTTCCGCTAGCAGGGGTTCTGTGCTAGCACAAAAACTTTTTTTTTTTCTAAAACGTTTCTGTATTTCCTTTCACTAGTGGCTACTACCGGGGTAATAGCGACGATGGGTATATTATAACTCGAGAGGAGATATATTTTTTTGTCGATTTATTGGATCCATAAGTGTAGGATTTCAAGAAGGTAGCATTCGAGTGGTGGCTCGAGGGAGAAATATATTAATAGGTGCTCACCCATAAAATTTAAACCGACCACACGCTCAACCCGGGTCGCGCAGGTGACATGTTTTGTAGTCATGTTCTTTCTATATACTCGTGTAAAAAACCATAAAAATATGTCCAATTTTAAGGCAATAAAACATAAATTCTCGACGGCCGACAAATATATTCAACCATACATGAAAAATCCAAAGGTTTCGAGCAAGAATCTAGCCGCTCGACCATTGGCGCAATAAAATAGTCAGGCCCCTATGACTTTATGGTTATCACAATCCATAGTGTGGTGTGTGGATGTGATAGTATATAGGCGGAGGAACTTGGTGTTGTATAATCATCTGGTATTCTTCCGCCATTTCCACCCTAGCTAAGTGGTACTTGCATATTTAAATTTGGGACCACCCCTCTGACGGACCAAATCTTATGTATATATGGGGGTTTATTCCGGTATTCCTCTTTGACTATTTTAGTAAGTCTCTCGGTCGGTCGATCCTCTTTACATCGTTCATACCGAAAAGCCAGCATCTTCCATGTTTTGGAGTCTGGAAATGCTATGAGGCAAGGTATCTAACCTTCTAGTTACAGTCAACGTTCTTATACCATTGGTTGATAGGTTAATTTATATATATATTATACCGTGATAATGCCAAACATGTAGTTTACAGACCATTTAAACGAGGTACCGGCTGCGAGCTTGTAAACCCACTATATATCTAGTCATGTACATACGTATATACCTGTTTCGACTCTCGTGATTTCTGTATGCGAGCTGCACTAAATTTTTATATTTTGAAGGCTGTTTTCGGAATTTAAATATGTGGGATTGAGCTGTCAAAGTAAATTTACCTAAGTAGGGTCTTCATATATATCGTTCGCACATGTGCGTGCCTCGTTGTGGTTGTCGACGCGCCCTCTGCCGCCTAACTTCCATCCGATTCCGACATCCACACGGTTAGTATGGTACAGGTCGAGGGGGGAAAAGGTAGAGGCAAGAAAGAAAAAGGTTGATACGTGCTCTGGCCTTCCGAAAAAAAAAGGGGGGTATGTCGAAAGCTAGTTGGGAGAAGGGCATCTCTTAAAATCTTAGACGAGGTAGGTGAATTAACTCCCGTAGGGTGTTATGGGAGGGGGGGCTGTTTCTATCTTATAAATATACTGGATCTATGGAATATGCGACGGTCTTCTCGGGCTTATCCAGGAACTTCTAGGCAATTCGGCTGGATGGGGGCATTTCACCATAAATGCATATTATGGTGTCGAAATACCTCTTAACAAGGTCATTTTATGGCCTGGAAAGCTGGAACACTAGACCCTACTAACCCAACCTACGCATTATTATAGTTACAGTATTATTTTTGTAATATATTTCATTGCTCATGTTAATAGTTCCCTACAGCTAGGTGAGGTAGTAGGGAAAGAAGTAATAGCTCGCCACATTTCAGCTCAGTACATTAATAGACAGGAAAACATGTTTTTTTTAAAAAAAAAAAGAAAAAGAAAGAAAAAAGGAGGGGCCATCCTAAACGTAAAAAAACTATTAATACATGTGGTCTTGTTATTATCCTCCTCGTCATTACTTGCATGCATCTTCCTTCTCATCACCCCCTTTATCGCAATTTGCTTCCTCGTTACCTCCCTCTCCATTCTCTCCATCCCCATCCTTTTCTCCAAGTACGTACGTAACATAATCAACGATCACCCTCAAAACCTTATCTCCCGGCATCTCTGCCATCTTTTTCCCGGTTATGCGTTCGCAATTCCAGAATACTAGTGCGATCAGTTCATCTCGATCGTGATATTCGGCATCAGGCCTAGATATTCTAGAAAAGAATGCCTCCAACATTTGCCATGCAGGTGGGCATATCGTCGTGATTATAGCTTTGTACTTCCTAATAATAGAAAGTGGGAGGTGTCCGCTTATGCCTCTCGGGTTGCGCGGGCGGGGTGGTAGTGGAGGGCTGGGCTTGGGCGCCGGGCTGGATGAAGACGTTTTAGAAGCATCCGTTGTTTTATCCGAAGGTTTTTGAGTTTGGAGATCCTTTAGTAATAGTGAAGAGTCTTGTAGTTCGGGTGGTTTAGGTGGTGTGGGCGGCTGGGGCGGTTCGGATTTTTTTGGCGTTTCGGGAAGAGGTTGAATTCCGGTAGAGGTTTCTTTTTCGGGGCTTGCAGTAGCTTCGGTAACCCCAGATTCTCCGTGTTCTTGAACAGTAGTTTCAATAAGGCGAGGTTTTTTAAGGCAGGACTTTAAGGGTCTGTCGAGGCGATGTTTTGGCTCAGCTATTGTTACAGATTTGCCAACTCGGAATTGTTGCTTTTGTCTTGGTGCGGGACTTGGGCTGGTGTTTATCAGGTCGCTCCAGTCTTCATTATCTTCGATAGTTTGTTCAATTTCGGCATTTGACATACCGCGGCGTATGCGGCGGGGTGTTGAAGGATCGGTAGGAATCTTATGTAGTACTGAAGGGTCAAGAGAGGGTTTAGACTGGGGTTTGTGTTCTGGGGGTGTTGGCAGCCGACGAGGCATAGGTTTCTGTCGGGCTCTCTTTGCTGCCTCTTCTTTCTTTTCAGCGTCTCTCAGCATTTTGTCAAACTGAATACGGCGAGGGGTTTCATATTCCTTAATATTTTGAGCTACAGCATCTCTGACGATTGCTAGTTTAGCGTCCGTCTCTTGTTGCATAGCCGCCATCTGTTTCGCACGGTATATCTCTGCAGGGCTTTGGAGGAGTTGCTCTGGTGTAAGGGGCACAACGGTAACGATGCTGTCCATTGAAGATTGTGAAATAGTTCTGATATTAGATGGAGATGGAGATTGCTGGGCTACTGAAAGTGAGCGGCCGTGGGTTGGTTTTCTTTTTTTTGCATTTTTGATTTTTTCAGGTGTCCAAATTTTCCCTGGTGGTCGGACGTACTCAGCTTTGGCTTTGTCGCTCTAAAACTTCGCCTTCTCAGCTTCCCTCCGGGCGCGTTCTTCCGCTGGGGCGAAGGGGTCGTCTTCTTCCTCATCAACTGCCGGACCAGAGAGATGGGCTTCATTGGGCAAAATGGACATACTAGCTAAGCCTGCTAATTTTGCCGTTGGTGAGTTCAACTCGGGGCCGTTTTGGTTGATAGTGCAGGGTCCTAGGTCTGCTGTATTGGCCTCTTCATCAATCTCCATTTTCTCTAAAGAGGTATCTTGGGCCTCAACCTCAGAGCCATCAACATCTGAGATTCCAGCTCTCGAAGCCATTGCTTCAGCGACCATTTTCTGTTGTTTTTCAATTGCAAATTGCCTTTCGACTTCCACAAAGGCTTCATGGATGGCGCGGGCGAGGATAATGTCGTCCTGAAGGATTACTGGCCTGGGTGGATAACGCGGAGAGGGGGGTCTTATTTCGAAGGGCGTGTGAGGGGGGTACTCGAAGAATCTGCAATCAGAACCCAACCAATTATCACGATCAACAGCTTTTCCTTTGATTGCACGCCTCCTTTCCTTCTCCTCCTCCGTTTCTTCCTCGGATTCCTCGGATTCTTCGGGTTCTTCGGGTTTGGATTCATTCGTATCCGTTGGAGGTATATCCTTTCCTGGGAGATCCTGTTCAACAAATCCAGGTAACTCGGATAGCTTAGCCACTGCATTCTGATACTGTTGCTCGTCCGTAAGGGTAGGAATTTCTGAATTAGGGCCCTCCTGGGGAGCTGGGGATGCCTTGTATACGCCGCCAGGAACCGTAATTCCCGATACACTGGTAAATGGGGTATCGGGGAAGGGAATTTTAGCATATAGTCCGCTTCTTCTTTTACCACGACCCCTGGAGACCTTGGGTCGCTCGCCTAGTTCGCTTTTCCGTCCTGCAGGCTCGATGGCGATGGGCTTTTCATCAGTAAGCTTTTCGAACTGAGATGTCTTTTTCAAAATGCTTTTAAGTGGTGTTTTCGGAAGAACCTTCAGGCGTAAAGGGCCTTCGGGCGCTGTAGGCTTCCGGATTTTGGTATTGACGCCCAGGTCACTCTTCACTGTAAAATCCGACACCGGGATTGCGAAAGTCTCCGGTAAAGTGCTCACAGCAGCGACAGGAGTATCTACGTCGGGAGTTGGTTCGATTTCCTCTGGCGTACTAAGCCCGGATACGCTTGAATCGTTGTCACATATCTCGATTATGGTCCCTTTGACTCCATCAACACGTCTCCTGCCTTGAGGGCATGAAGTCTCGAAGCTTTCCTGCAACTCAGGTGTCCACTCTTTCTTGATTGCTGCATGTTTGATCTTTTGCTTCTTCCCGCTTTTTCTTGTGACCGATTTGCTAAGCCCATCGTAGTTGTTCTCGAGTGTTTCGGGGGGCGTTATCGCGATAGCGGGGCCTGCAATAGGCCCTGGATGTGGAAGAGCGGTAGGAATGTCATGTGTAGAAATATCTGCACTGATACCTGCCTCAAAATCAACGGCACGTTCTAGAGCTGGGCTATCCAGGAGGTTGACAGGCTCCTCGATCGTCACAGGCTGTTCGGTTTCCTCAGTGGCATTTGGCGGTGGGATAGGCTCTTGCTTTGGATGAGAGACGTTTATATCTTCGAGTCTCTCATTAGGATCAGACTCACTCCCTCTTGCCGAGTCACCCGAGGTTGAGGATGAGTTGATAGAATCTAACCACTCTTGCCTTTGTTGTTGCGTAGGCTGTTGGCAACCTTCGGAGGGCATATGCAAGGGAGTAAAGGTAATTTGGTTATGGCTTTCGAGTTCCGGAGACTTGGGTTCGAAGCTTGGCGCATTCTCCGCCCCAAGGTCGATAAGGTCGTCGAGAGTCTGCGACAAAGAGAATTCTTGCCCTGGCTCTGTTATCCTGTATTTTGATGGTTGGATATTGCGCTCCTCTATTAATCGATCTATTTCGCGGTCTTGCTCTCTTGCTCTCTCTTGGACTTCTAACAACCGGTTAATCTCAGCAGACACTCTTTCTTGGTCTCTTCTTAAAACATCAAGGGTCGCTTCGATATCGAGATTCCCGGTTTTGTTGCCTCCCGATTTGAGTGTTTCCATCGCCGCGGCGATCTCATTGTTAATTCCCTCATGTGTCAGTGGGGCACTGGCCTGATCTAACAGAATATTGTTTTCTCTTGTATCCTCGGTTTCGTGATTGCTCATAGGACGCAGAGGGCCTGGAGCAAGTGTCCCCGTGTTCTCAAATACGTCGCCAGGTTCGATTGGTTTGATGGAACCAGCCATCGGCATCGGTCTTGTGTTTTCGTTTGTTGTCGGGGTAAATATATCGGGCCGATGGTTGGTGCTAGCTTTCTCATCTTCAGTGGAATAAAGGATGAAAACGTTGGTTCGAGGCCTTTCCCGAGGCGGCTGAACAGAGTAGATATTCCGATACTTCTCCCGTTCATTATCAACACGATTGCAGTAAAACGCGTTGGAGACATCGTTTACGTTATCGGCTGAGAGGAAATGATTTGAGTTTGACGATAGCTGCTCGCCTCTTTGTGTAATAGTAAGCTCATCTCCTTGCCTCTGTGCCCACGCAGATTGGGGGTTGCGCAAGGAAATGTCTCCTTCATTTGGGGCGTCATAGATAGTTATGGACTCGATCGGTGTGAGAATTCTAGTTATCTCAATGGCATTATTGTCCTCTTTCCCCTCGTTCTTCCTTTGTTTCTTGTTCTTCTTTTTCTTGGATTTCTACATTCATCATTAGTTCGTAGGTCCTAAGTCGTCCAAAACTGCTAATCCCTACCTTAGGTTGTGGCATCATCTGGATAGATGAGCCTTGCTTGCTAGAACGGCTACGGGGTTGGATGAGAGAAACTGGCTTGGGGATGAGAGTCAAGGCCCGGGACTTGTCATCCTTCTACATAATCGTTAGCCAACCGATTTACCCAACTTTAGGGGAGAGTTTATCTTACCTTGTCTGCATTCTTAGAATCTTTAAGATTGGCTTCTTCGCTTGTCTTGATTGTAAGTTCTCCGTCTGAGCTGAGGCGTCTCCGCTTCTCGCCATCTCGGTCTTCATGGTTGCCGGAAATGCTTTTGATCCCTCGGAGTAGTCTGATGCTCCCAAGGTCGTCCTCCCTATCATTATCAGGCCATAGGTTGTCCTCTTCCGCTGGCGGTATCGAACTGTCTGTGCCCCTCATACGAGCCTCCAGTAGTTTTATACGAGCGGATTGAGAGTCAGTTATTGTCTGCCCAACCTCGGGCCTTTTGATTTGACGTAGGTCGAGCTCCAGTCCTTGGATTTGTCGTTCGCCATTCTCTCCCGTATCGCAGCGAATTCGGAAGAGTTCAACACATTGACCATGAACAATCTTCGACATTTGATCACCAAGGGTTTCGCAGCTATTGCAGGATTCCGTGACATCCTTGAGTCTCTGTTCAGCATCGATGGCGATGTGAAGGACGCCATCTTCATTGGCATCGTCGAAAGTGTAGGTTCGAGAAGTAGGTTGTGTACAAATCTGTTGTTGATGGAATGAAGTCGCGTATTTTTGACTCATGAGAGTCGTGCTGAGGATTTGATGAATCCTTTCGATATCCGACTTCGGATCGTCTGAGGTATTTCGACCCATTTCGACGCGGTTTTGAGAGTTCTGTTTTTGGTTGGAAGAGGTTTTACGTGACTGAGATGATTTCGATGAGGTTGGAGGTTTGTCTTTAGGATGCGAGTTGAAAGGACAAGATGATGAAGGTTTGGGGAGGTTAGGATTGATCTGTTCGATATTCCATTGTGGGATTCCGGAGAAAGGCAGCAACGGTGTTGGCGAGATGGCGTTGGGAGTAGGGCTAGGGCCAGGAGGTTGCGGTGACGGAGGGGTAGGGAGGGCCGTAGTGGAGCTGGAGGACGTATCCCAGGAGTCGGGCGCTTTGCAAACCATCGTTAAGATGGCAATGCTGGCAGTACCCTTCTCCGGGGGCTTCCGTGATGTTTTATGAAGAGAAAGTGATGGTCTTGATACTGGTGGGGATGGTAGTGATGGTGATGATTTTGGTGATGGTGATGGTGGTGATGGTGGAGAGGTAGAGAAGAAGCTCAGGAAAGTTGACAACAAACTCTCTTCAGTATGGGGAGCACAGAAGCTAGAAGTGGGCCAGTTCCATATAAGATTTCTGACTAGCAGCCATTGTGCATTGCCGTAGTAGGCCTGCTGCTCACTATAATAAGTTCTCTCTCAAGACTTCAAGACACCTCTGTATCAAATAAAGTCAATTTATGCATATTCTTAAATTCGATCTATCTCTGTGATACGCTATATATGTATATATATATGCTCTTGCTAGTCCTAGTCCTGATCTTCCACTTTTCATTCTGGACCTGGTATCTTAAGTATCATGTACACATGTTCTCTTCGGCCGGATCCATGACCTTGACATCGCTCTATTCCCCCATCATCTACTCTTCAATAGAATTTGTATATCTTATATCTCAGCTGTAATTTCGTACCCCGTGAAAACCCACCATCCCAAGCCGATATAGTACCAGAGTTCAGATAATACGCCGGTTTGGTATGACCAGAGAAATAGCAACGCTACATAAGCTGCTTTTCTTGCCGAGGTTGTTTTCGCTTTCTGCTTTGCTTCCACCTGTCTCCTATCAGACTCCGGATAGTCCAGGTAGGATAATACTGAACAGCCGTCGTTAGGTTTCTATTAGTTTTCTGTCTTAAATTATTTCTTTCATCGGTGTCTCGCGACTCTTATTCTATGGAACTTACCTTTCCTCGTCTTATCTTTGTTGAATATGTCTTGGATCATCTGATGCCTTCGTTGCCCCCGTTGAAGTGGTGTTAGGCCAAGAAGTTCATCTTGAAGGTCCTCATATGGCATAATCCCCCAAGCCTCCCCCGCCCAATTCGATTTCGCGAAGAAGCTAGCATCTCCCATAAAATACATCCCGCGCCGGAAAACCGAACTCGGCAAGCTATCCCGGTCCATCGTGGAAGATCCACTGATATCCGCCCATTCCGGCAGATCAAACACTGTGATATCCGGCGATTGCAACGCCAAGCTATCTTTCTTATAAAACCAGTACCTTTTGTGCCTGCTGAAAGATAACCAGAACTCATCGCCGTATTGTATTTCCTGGATAAATTCGCCGATTGCGGCTAGCTTGGATGGATATTTCGTTGCATGCTCCATAATCTTGACGAGAATCTTTCCTGCTTGACGAGCTTTCTTGTAGTCCAGAGTGAAGCAGATACCTCGAGGTGGCTCGATTACTTTATATCCTTTGGTCCAGATCTGGTAATTCATGTGGTTCTCGATGTATTCCGATGTCGGATTCTCGATTGTTCTGTGGAGATTGTCGTCCAAGACCAAGTCTGCCATATTCCAGTTATTAAAAAGTCTAGATATTTGATGCGAAGAGGGACTGTTTTACTTACGCACGTATTGCACATGACTCCCTGCCCACGACCCA
Source organism: Orbilia javanica (assembly GCA_036872735.1). Taxonomy (NCBI): domain Eukaryota; kingdom Fungi; phylum Ascomycota; class Orbiliomycetes; order Orbiliales; family Orbiliaceae; genus Orbilia; species Orbilia javanica. The sequence continues at coordinate 477,468 of JAVHNR010000012.1, forward strand.
ATATGTCGCGGCATTATGATTTCTCTGACGTAGGGGGCGGTCAATTTCAACAACCGGACACTAGTCACCGCCAAGGCCAAAAGACTGAACGCATCTACCCGGTCGAAGATACGAGAGAGGACGGTGCTCGGTAGCCATGATAGCGGCTCTGTTTTTTTGGAACTCTCCTTTATAGATTGCGTGACTTTGCAGTGGAACATTGACAACTTGTGCCGGTCGCTACCGGGGCGCAGGTGTAAGTTAGAATTTGGGGCCTACTTGTATCCAAGCTAGTGCCGTAGCTTCGGGTTTTCGCACCTGTATTCTCGATCAAGCATCATTTCCGCAAAGGCCTTTCTGATTGCCCATTGTTCTTTTCGAAGAGTGGGTATATCCGGAAATCGTTCGTTGATATCGAGAGGATATATCAAAGTCTGCTTAACTGGTCAGTTTCTACAGTCCCTATAGGCGCTGGATTCGAAGAGGGGCGCATATACCTCGTTTGTATCAGTATTCACAAACATCCCCGTCTCGATATTTCCTTTTCTCTCCGACCATGGGACCAAATCCAGTCTTGAATTCGAATTCTTCCCCTTTTTGCTCCGAGGTGTTTTCGACATTATGAGGTTCGTATTCGATTTCCGCTAAGCTAAGTTGAAAAATGGGTCCCAAAGCTTGGTGGTTTTCTCTGGTGCTGGCTCTATCTCGATCTCAATGGTAGTTGTAGGGTTATTGCTAGAGTGGTCCGTCAACTTTCATCCCGGGATGATTAGGGAGTTGTAATGAACCTTTCGAGGGATCCGGGATCTTGCTCTCGTCTTCATAGCTGATTGCGGTGGCCGACACCATCGTGTGCGCCGGCTGCCCCGCGTTTCTTTGACAACATTGTCACACAAAGAACTTAAGAGGAAAACGCGAAAGTGTTGTTGCTTCATGTTGCATTTTCTGCGTTGCCTCTAAGAGCTCTCCTGAAGCCGAAGCGGACTCGAGGCTAAAGCCGAAGCTCGAAGACGCTAGAAAAGCTGTCTTCTGCCGCAAAGTCCCGAATGAAAGAACTTTTTCCTCGACTAGTCAAATTGTGCGGCGAAGCAAGTCTCAAGGCCAGAATTCCGTCATTCACAGGAGAGTCACAAAGAAAACGCCCTCCAACTCTCGCGCGACAGGTTCGTGGTTGTGAAACCCCATAGCCACCTTGCACATGAAACTGCGCTGTGGTGTTGGCGGATCAGCTTACCAGATCGAGACACTTTCCCTAATCGGGAGGGACCAATCATATTCCTCGCTGTCGGTGTCACCACACCCGATCTGGCTTTCCAGGCGTTTATTTTCAATGCGCCCGAGCTCCCGGAAAATGGAAGCTGGAATGTTTTTGAACAGTTCGTAATTGCATGAACCAACCTAGGTCCTTTAGGGCTTTAGTGTCGACGTAGGTGGCCAAGTACGCCGCCATAAGAGAACCTAAAGGCTTTTGGCTTGGGGAAGCTGAATCCGTTCAGCCGAGGTATGTGACGAGCTCGAGAATGCTCCGTCGCATCGCTAGCTGCTTCTCGATGGTATCTTGGATGTTCGGAGGGGTCTTCCTATTCAGTGGTATCGATATCATATCACTCATTTAACATTATGATTGTATATGCCTCCAAAATGTCCGGTATCAATGCCATTTACTCGCCGTTATGATGTTAATTAGCCAAATCTTATGCTTCGCCGTGATTAGTAGCCGAATAATGCCAAGGTGCCGTCCAACAATTGGAAATATTCCTCCCAAACACCAATGTTGAGATTGCATGGTCATGCCGCCAACCTACCTGATTTGAAAAACCCCAATCCAACGGATCACGATGGCTTCCACCACGGTCTAAATGAGATCTTTGTATGCTCGAATGTTCTATAGCAATTACGCCGTAGAAGTTGGGCAAAAGCTCCCAGAGGAATAGGCAGCAATGCTTCAAACTGACACAACATTGCGCATGAAGTGTCTCACTGCATGATAGCTCTCTACAGGTCCCCACTTCCATACAGCACGCAGCCAGCACAGCACGCTCCTCACCACCACCACAACCACCACCACACTCGACATACTGTCCAATGGCAATATGCCTCTCAGGTAATCTGTGCACTCGATCACGTGATGATTTTGGGCTTCAAAAGTGCCGACCGGGCACAACACAATTCTAGAAAAAGTAGGTATTTTCACATTATCTTATCTCAGTCAAGATCCCATATATCTTTAATCTGATAGTTCGACATGAAAGCCAGGATGCTAAATAAGTTGGGAAAAATAAATCTGACGATGTTTTGTTGATTGCATGTGGTGGTACATTAGCTCGAAGTCAGTGCACTTCAATTGTCCCGGGCTCGAGATGTCGCGTTTCTCCATACAAAATCCCGACCGACCGGCCCCACGGCCCCACAACTGCACAACTTCGCACACGTCGCATAATTTATCGACCCGCAGTATAGGTCTATATTAATCGCCTAGCTGAAACTTCATACACATGGCTTGAAGATCCCGAGGGACGTTTACTGTTCTGGTGGCTGGTACCCACATCCCGATATGGTCATTCCGGCGAGATATACCACGATCACGAGAACGACTCCTGCGCGGTAGCAGTTACACGTCTGGATACCCCGCAGCGGGCGATATCGTGGCATACATTGCATGGACTTCAATAGGCAGTAACGGGCAAATAATATCCATATCTTATGTGGAGTAATGCGCAGAGGATGCACGAGGTATGTACGGTGGTCCTGTTTCGACGGAGCATTTCGCTAACTACAATTTGACCTGCTCTGTAGGCCAAGATCCTTAAGATATCGCGATATCAACATCCAAAATACCAAAATAGCTACACGCCACGCTAATACTCGCAAGAATCTATCGTGATTTGGATGAGCGATACGTAAGATATGCCGGCAATGTGGTGGAATATCCGACTTCAACTGTTGCCTTGTGTCCTACACCTGTCGCCCGTTTCAAACCCCCTCCTCCTCCCCGGTGCTCCTCGAAAACGACAAATCGCCAAAGGGAAAAAACAAAGAAACCATGCATCCTGGCTTGAAACCCGTCCGGCATCGTGATAAGCTCCTAAGCCTCTCGCTCGGGCTCGCTTGCACTTGTGCTCTCGCGAAGCTGCAGGCTACAAGGATCCGACCGATCCGAAGTATCAGAGAAGCTTGCCCATTGGCCACAATGCTCCTATCATATCGTGTCGGTGAGTCGACATCCTAGATTACGCATTCACTATCACTAATTGTCTATCTATCTAGTATCGCGCGGTCCCAAAATAGCGGTTGTGAAACACCGGGCTCCCCTATCGTCCTGAATCCTCGACATCGTATACTATTTTCGAGTTTATACGCAGATGACCCCTTCGACACATGTGGGTCTAGACATTTCAAGTTCGCCGTCCAGCGAATGCAGAGTGCTCCAAGTCGAAAAGGGTAGCTGCTAGTTTTCTCATAGCTTTGTGACCACGGAAGCACTGACGGGTGTTACGTAAATGACGAAATGTCGCGTGGGTACGGCTGAGCTAGAAAATTTGCAAGACCCGGATGCAATTGTTGCCGTCGGTCGGACGAGACTAGGTAGCCTACAGACCGATCGTAGACGTCGGTTGTCGAGAAATGCAGGAACGGAAACAAGCAAAGCCATAAGAGCGGGAAACAAAAAAGGAAAAAGGGGACTTGAAACCAGCTGCGCGACCGGGAACAAAGCGACCGTACGAGCATGACATGACATGCGTCTAGCTGCCGCTGCAATATTCCCCAGGAAATCCGAAAGGTCTTTTTTAATTTCGACCAAAGCCAAGCTGTCAAGTTTCAATTACCCATAACCTTGTGGCCTCGCCTCTCTCAATGCCCTGACGGTGCCGTCAGCAAAAACTCCTGCGACAGCAGAAAAAAGTCCTTTGTGAGCACTGCCACATGCCGTACCTTGCATTAGTGCGGCAGTCTTCCAGCTCCCTAATTGGCTGCCCTGCAGTCATGCCTCACAACTTCGACCCTTCAAGGAATAGGCCTAATCTAAAACGAGATTAGCTGACCCCATTTCAAAACAATTTCCGGCCATTCAATGGGCCACCTGAAGCACCATGGCCACCATGGCCACCATCCGGGGACAAAAAATTGGGGGGATGCAAGCTGGGTGGTCCAAGGCTGACGTTATTGGCCTGCCGTCAGCATGCGGGTGCCCCGGCCCTATTCTACTAATGCTCAAGTGAAAAAAAAAGATCGATTAGTAGCTATTCACCATGAGACATCAACCATGTCTGCCAGCACCATGACAAGCGCAAGCGAACGGGGAACCTCTCTCAGAACTCGAAACATGAAAATCTCAATTTTTACTAATTTTAGTCCCCTTTTTCCACTCATCTCAGAAATTATATGCAAAACGATGGTGAAGAAGATATATAAGATCCTGCCCACGGCTTCGTCTACCCAGTTTTTTTCCTTCTTCCTCACCAGGTTCCACTTGTGAGCTCAAGTCTCCACTGAAGAATCCACACCTTCCTTTCCCCTTACCACTTTAAGAATTACCACACTCCTCAACACATTAACATTTTGACAATGTTCTACCACGCCCCAAGACAGAAGTCCCCAGTGAGGAATATATTCCAGGAGAATGTAGTACATTCCAAGATTGTCTGCTTAGAAAACGACCAAGCTCTTCTATGGCCGCAGTACTCGGTCCAGACCAGCACAACTACCCCACAGCGCAGGGTGATCGAAGAGCTAGTCCAATATCTTCTTAAGCCCGCCGACAGTGCCGTTATCGTCAAGCCTGTTCCCGTCCGAAAGAACCAACCAACCGAGACTAAGCCATCCTTGACAACCCTCCCATCCTCGGTCCATGAAATGATCACAGAGTACCTTTCCGACTATGAGTCCCTCTGCCTCGCCATATCGAGCCGTGGTCTCTTCAACAAGTCGATAGAGCGAATGCAAAACCTCGTCTGCCCACTCCAAAACATTGGATGCTGGTCCGGCAAGGCCCTTGTCCGCGCCGACCCAAGCAACCCAACACCCACTGCTACCGCAGTTGAGGCCCAATACCTTGAGAAGACTACCGATGCAACAATAATCACCCCAGCTCTACGATCAAACGAAACTCTCTACCTCGCTTCCTTTCCCGACAAGCGTCTAATCCTTCACGGTATCGCACATGATATGCATATCCCCCAGATCATCCGCCGATTCGTATCCGCCACTCTCAGAGATAAGGAATACGAAAATCTATTCATTGCCGGTGAGGAATACGTTCTTCGCAACATCGACAGGAGGGAGTACATCCGCTTCTATACCGATAAGGTTAAGAGCACTGTCGTCGACGTTGGCGAATTCAAGGAAGGCGAAGAAACACCCATGGTTGAGATCCTACATGAAGCTGAGGTGTTGTTGGACGCCATCAGCTGTGCCCCAGAAGACACCTTCTCCAAGGATCGCTTCGAGAAAGGTAGCTGGGCAGGATGCCGAGTCGACATCGTTTCCAAGAAGCGCGTTGACCAAGAAGAAGGCTGGAAGTTGGCCGAGAAGAGCGATGTTACAAGGCCCTATAGCCGTCCTGAAGAGTGCCGCGGAAGGTACTTCAGAGACGGAAACGGCACCCTCAGAGACCGATCCCGATCCGGATCGGTCAGGAGGGACAAGAGCGTCGGAAAGAGGAATAGGATGTACTCTTTCCTTGGAAAAGAGAAGTTCATGCTTCCTTGCCAACCAAGAGTTTTGGTTGATGGCAGGATCATGTGGGCATAAAGGCGAACCGGTCAATTTTTTTCTTTGTTTTTTTTTTTCCTTACATTAACATTCATAGCGATTGGAGTTTCTTGTTTTCACTTTCATTCCCTTTTTACATTCGCTCAGCTTCATTCGTTTATTTTCCTTTGTTCGGAGTCGACTGGTACATAGCATCTACATCGGCGTTTTGATTTTTCTAATTCGGTTGGATATTTGATATTACTACATACATCTGCATTTGTACATAATACGGCGTTCCTGAGGAACATTTTCCTTTTCGAGGATTTTCTTTTTACATATTTTCTTTTATTACCATTGAGAACCCGGTGTCTCGAAAATCAATTTACATTCTCTTTATAATTAATTCCTTTTTTTTATTTTTAAATTTACCATTCCCCGAAATTAGATGACGTATAAAATAAAAGACTATATTACTTCTTTCAGACGTTCTAGGGTAGATCCCGTGGTTTTTAGGAGGAAGCAGGGATGACTAGCGTGAGAAGAAAAAGAAGGATTCTAGAGAACACTTCGAAAGATGGAAATTAATTCAGTACCACTGTCACTACCGCGAACCAGAGGAGTAATTCCACCGGTAGCGCAGTATACGTCCGGTTTTCCTCCGAACTTCCTAAAAGTGCGACATAACTACCCTACCAACAAACCGGGGTGTTGGGGACGTGTGTTATTTTATCAACCTTTGCCGAAAAGTTGGGACTAGGTAGACGGGATGTGGAAAAATTGATTCAATCTTGCTAGAATTCATTAGATATTCACTGATATACTAATCGAGAACAAGACGAGCCGTCAGAAATTAATATGGCCCTATTATATACAGATGGTTGTGCAGAAAATCTACTTAATCTGCCAAATGAAGCTTTCCCTCAGCATCATAGACCAACTCTCGAACCTTCACACATCTCAAGTGGTTCTTCCCCGACAAGCTCGAGTCATGATGGAACAAGTACCACTTCCCGTGAACCTCAGCGATAGAATGATGTGTTGTCCAGCCCTCGACGGGTTCCAGGATCCTTCCAGCGTATGTGAAAGGACCTAGGGGGCTATCACCGATAGCATAGCAGAGGTAGTGGGTATCTCCGGTCGAGTACGAAAAGTAGTACTTTCCATTGTACTTGTGTACCCAAGCGGCCTCGAAGAATCTTCTGTCGTGATCATCGGCAATGATCAATTTCCCTTCATCATCGACAATAGCGGCTTCTTGGATCCCGCCAACGAAGCTACGCATATCGTCGCTGAGTTTTGCAACTCGTGGTCGGATGGCAGGGACGGTACCCTTCGGCTCCATATCGTCGTATGCCTCCGCCTTATACTCCCCAGTCTGCCAGCACTGAAGCTGACCACCCCATAAGCCACCAAAGTAGAGGTATGCCTGTCCGTCGTCATCGACGAGACAAGCTGGGTCAATGCTGTAACTTTCCGGGATCGGTTCTGGGTCTGGGGTAAATGGACCCTCGGGCTTATCTCCAACCGCAACACCGAGACGGAAAACACCCTCCTTATCACGAGCGGGGAAGTAGAGGTAGTATTTTCCGTTATTGTAGGCGGCATCGGGTGCCCATAGCTGCTTGGAAACCCACGGGATGTCTTCTTGCTTGAGAACGACACCGTGATCGATTACTTCGCTTCCAATGGTGTCCATGGAGAAGACGTGGTAGTCGACCATGTCGTATTGGTCGCCATTGTCATTGTCCTCGATATCTGTCTCGCGGTCGTGGGATGGGTAGATATACACGCGGTTGTTGAAGACGTGAGCCGACGGGTCGGCGGTGTAGATGTGTGTGACGAGGGGCTTAAGATGGGAGGATGCGCCGGACATTTTGGAGGACTCTTGTTATGATCCGAAATTCTAATGACCCGATGGTATGTATAACTGCCGAATTGTGAATACGATGGTATATAATATTTTTTTCTAATAATCTTCACGGGGGCGACAGCGTCATCTTATATAGCCCCGCGAGTGTCCCCGTTCGCCATAATGCCGAGGAAGTTAAGAGGCTCTAGCGCCATAGCTCATCCCACCACCCCGCAAAGTCGGGACTTCGGATAATTCCAACTTGCTGGTCGCATGGGTAGCTAAAGCTGCGTGACGTCTCCCGTTTAGCCCAACCATTTAACCGGCGCTGTGCAGGGATGCACCCTTGCAGGCCCTAACGGATAAATTCAACAGAGCTACTGTTTTCGGGAACGAAAAGTTTTAGCGCTAGAGCTTTGATGCTCATCGGATGTTGTAGGATGGTTTGGAAGTTACCTGTGTGATGGATCTGGTGGGTTTTTTTTGGGAACTTTTGTCTTCCGTAGTTATTCCGAACTGGTAGATTTGATATTAGCCAGATTACGGGCTTGTTAAGCTTCGAAAACCGGAGCCGTGGCTAGGCAAATTCGATTTTACGGCCGTCGAAGGGTTAGTTTAAATGCAACAGCGGCAACGCAATACGGAACGGGCGGGATGTTTTCTTTGTATGGTTGCGGATAATGTAGATTCTTATTCTATCTTTGAATTCATTTTATTTTCACTACTAAAGGCATATTTGTATAACTCTCTTGTGCGGTCGAGAATGTAAACGCCCTTTATAACTATCTACGTAATTAGATTTAACTGCTAGCCTATATCTACGGACCTCAGCTGAATCTAGCACTCCGAGTACATCATAACCTTACAGCTGTAAATTTGCCCAAGCACCCGAAATTCCATTTCATATTGGAATCTTCCTTAAATGAATGGTACATCAGCGCTCGTGAGCGACGACGTAGCAGGCCCCCACCAATGGCTCAGGCACATCTTGATAGGCGAAAATACAGCAGACGCCGCCGCCATCAACCCAGAGTCCTGATGGGTCACAAACCAAAGGAACTTACGGGTCTCGCGCCTAAGTCGATAGAGCATGCAGTAGTTCGAAAGTAACTCTTGACCTTGGGTCCTCTCAGAGAGGTACCATCCGTAATTGTGGATGTTGGGGAACCAGTAGCGGGTTAGGTTCTCCATCACTATCCTTGGGCCTTTACTGCATGGTCCATAGGGTTGTGGGTTTATTGTAGTCACAAGGTTGGAGGGCTCGCCCCATCCGATTCGTATTTTGGATTGACCTGGGTAGGAAAATGATACTAACTTGTTCAGGGGCACTCGGAGACGCTTATCGTCGATCTATTGTCATATCATGTTAGTGACGGGTAGATTAAGTTGTAAAGTTAGCAATCTTTGAAGGTAGGATTAGGAACTCACTTTAGACTTCCAGGTAGCCCTGGTCACGAAATCCAAGTCCTTGAGATTGGGAAACAATTCACATACTTCTTGGATCTCGATCTCTCTATCTGCGCTGTTAGCCGCCTGTTTGTGTGTTTCGCTATAGAACCTGAGGACCTCCAAAGCATCGCTCTTAAAGGCAAACATGTAAGCTTTCTGAAACCCCTGAAGGGTTTTAAGGGAAGCTTCGTCATTTTGGTTCTGAGGATTAGCCTCTTCTTCCGCACACCTTAGAATGTAGTGCTTAGAAGCGTCGTCGACGGTCGGCACACGTGATGGATATCGCTCCTCCAAAGCCTTTATCTCGAGCACCTTGATTTGTTTTTTGTGACCCGTGAATACATTGAATACGAGCGAGTCACATCGAGTTATGACGCAGGCCAAGGGTCCGAAGTTGAATGATAATTCCTCAAGTTTAGGCTGGTGGTGCATTTCCAAGTCATCCCAGTCCGGCATTTGTTGTCCGATCGTTCGGCGCAGGTTCGGGGCAGTGGCGCCATGTCCGCAACTTATTTCAATTCTGCGAAGCGAGGGGAGGGGAGTTATATGCGTGAGCATGTAGGACAGGGTCCAAGCGTGTCTCAGTGAGTTGATGGAATGGAATGATATTGTTCGGAGATTTGTAAGCGTGCTTATGAAGTTGATTACCATTGGGCTCATGATAGCTACGATGCGACAGTCAATTTTTAGCTCCCTAGGTGTATCCCATGGGGTTTATTGTTAGCATCTAGATATCTGCGCATAAATTTACGTATGTTTCAATTGCAGGGAGTGGAATGCATGGGTGACCTCGAAACATACCGTACTCTCAAGGCCTGATGGGGATTCGCCCTCAGCTGGAAAACAGCCCTTAGTGTTAGATTTACCTCCCTATAAAACATTTCATCCGCATGAACTTGGCACCAGCTAGCCGCAAGGGAAAAAGAACCAATACCCCCTTGATCTACTCTCCCTAGAATATTCTGAATGATCTCAGGCGGCATTTGGCCGAGTGGTGAACCGTGTGATGGAGGACGATTTGCGTATGCCAAGCTAAATACAAGAGGTATAGCCGGTGGTGGGGCTGGTAAACCTTGCATTGTGTCGTCGAGTCTCTCATTTTCTAAGGCTTTTCGCTCCTCATCTTCACTCGAGCTTGAGGATGAGCTTGAGGATACGTCCTCGTGGGGTGAGTTTGAGCTTGCGGTAGACATATCTCGATTCTCTTGCCTGTGGGTCGCTACTGGAAATTTGTTATTGGAAATTTAGATGCTTGGTCCAGGTTTACTATGCGGGAGTCGTATATATTATATTGGATATCCACAGAAATTGGGCTTGAGGTATGAGTGCGACCGGACTGATGGAATAGGATTTTGGAATACTCATCAGTATTATTAGCTTCGAGTTGGGCATTATGTTATCTACCTGGTGGGCGTTGAGCGTCCCGAAATTCACGTCAGGATCGCAAGTTGTTGGAATTGTCACATAATATGTTGAAGGTCCTTATTTTTAATGAATTAGCGTAACAGTGTTCATAAACAGGAATGTTTGATTTTAGCTCCGAAACTAGAACTACATTTGAAACGTTTATTTCACTGAAATCACTGAATAAGATAATCACCGTTTGCGGCCAGGCGTACAGCTAATAGGTCTATTCTATTCCTGATCTAGAGTTTCTAATACAGCGCCGTAGTCGCTCCTTAACGGCCAAAATATGTACTCCGCTTCGCATTCTAGGTCGCTGTCGTCCTCCACGTTTTCATCCGCATTTCCTTGTAGATTTTCTCCGAAGTCTTCCTCCTTTCCCACCCCAAACATCATACTAATCTCATGAAGGAGCCAGTTTCCTGACCCCTTCAACGAATATAGCGCCTTTATAGCATCAATAACCGTCTCCAATACAAATCTTGTAGTGATCCCATCATTGTTATTAAGTATTAATCTATTACTTCTCCACCTTATGTTCCTGTTCGAGTTGAAGCTCACTTTGTAGGCCTTCCATTCATCTTGTAGGGAATTTTGGGTGAACACCAAACCAAAGTACATGGATACTGAGGTTACCGCTGGTTGGGTAAGGTACATCCACGGTAAGCCGCCAACAGAGTTTGAACACGCCTTTTCTGCGAATCTTTCGAAGCTCTTGCGATTTTGAGTCGAATTCAGCCCCTCGCCCGTCATAGAATTCACCCGCATGTTTTCCATTAACCAGCATTGAAACGAACGGTTGATCTGCCACTTTCTAGCGCTACCCGCAGCGATATCGGTGTGGGGCTCGGTGGCGCAAAGTCGTGGGTGGCGGAAGGTGAGGGTCTGGAGGGTCGGTGAGTTGTTGATTATTGATTGCCAGACTATTGATACGCTACGGAGACGTAGTAGGTGGAGGGAGGGTTTGGCGACTAGTGAAGTCGCGTGGAAGGTGTAGCTATAGACGAGGATCTGTTCGAGGAGCTCGGGGAGGAGCAGGACGCGGGTGGCCGCGGATCTTGGTTGGGCCATGGCATCCATGCAGTGCTTAATTAGGTAGTACTCTCGTAGTTTACCACAATCTGCGTCTAAACCACGAGAGTACGGTACGTAGACGGGTGTAGATTTAGATCCTTCGGGAGTCAATCCCGGTTCTGGAGAGTAAGCTTATAAGCGGGGATATGCCGCCTCAAAATGCAACGTCTTGATGTGTTGGCCTGCTGTCGAGTCTTGGCAAATATTGGCAGCCGGTGTTACCACGGCTCCGGGCCACCCGCATGTTCCCGATGGGTTGAAAGCGATGTCATTTTCCTGGTTCCTTTCGAACTAGCGTTTCTCGAACTCTCTAGGATCGAGTTTGAAATATGGAGAGCTTATTGGATAGTTTTGGCCCACTGCTGGGTTAGAGGTTTCTAGCTCTAGGGCCTAGACACGTATATCTGGTATCCGTACCCAGAACATTGGGGTTTCTATACGCTATACAGATCCTTTGGTGCTCTCCTAGTACGCTTAGTCTCGAGGCTAATCAAAGCCTCGGATTCTCCTAAAGCAAATTTTCCTTATTCCAGCTCAAAACGATATTAATACTACGTGAAAAGCGCAGGCAAACCTGTCCAGAACAAAAAATCGTAAGTGCAGTGGTTTCCAACGATAGTTTTATAACCCAACTGCATGCTGCACCCACGCCGCCAATTTCGTTTCAGTCCGGGGCTGCCATTAACTCCCCTGCCCAGCAATATTGCCGCTGCCATGGCCCAGTTGGCGTGTGCATACGTATCAACCAATCCCCGTTGCTCAAAAATATACCTTTTCTGGCATGTAGGGAGGAATCTAACATTTAATCCAACATCATGCTGTCACCGACAACTCCGACGACCCTACGCCTCTCTTTCAAATTAGACCCCCCTTGCTAATATTTCGCGGTGGAAAACGAAGGATCGAAGGTTTGATGTCGGTGTATTAGTACCTTGATTCTGCTGAGCCTCATCGGCGCATATTTCTGTAAATTAGTGGTTTGTGGGGAGAGCGCCGCCGATTTGGAGTTTTTGCCTAGGGACACCTTTCGCCACGCCAACATCGATGGTAGTTGAAACGTAAAGCAGCGTTGTTAATGTTGGGAGGTTTATTTTTGCCTTGCGGCTTGGTCTGAATGGACAGAGCTCTAGGAGGAGGAAGCGAACTTGGCAATATATACTTGTCCTCGTCGCCCGCGGAATATTTGGGAGGTTCAAGAATTTTCTAATCCTTCTTTTATTCTCTCCTCCACCTAGGAATATTTTGTCCGTGCACTCCTTTTCTCTTCTTTGTTTCTAGACCACTCGTGGATATTAAAATATCGGCTTTGATAGTCGAAAAAAAATAGATAGTCATAGATAACTTCCCTTTGGCTATAGATCTAACCTAAAAGAAGGCCACATTCTTTCCTAACCCTTTTCGCCCCAAATGCTTTCTTCGAAGCTCCTCCCAATTTTCCTTCTTGCGATAACCGCTCTGGCAGCGGATCTCCCTGCGCTAGCCCACCCACCGCAAAAACGGGGACTCAAGACATTCACGCTTGCTAAGCGACAGGGTTCTGGAAATAGCGTTGGGATCGGAAGTTCTTGTGCCTCCATTACGGGAAATCCGGAGGATATTATTTGCGAGATTTCTGGGGAGAATGTTTCTTGCGCACCGGTTTGTTGTCAGAGGAATGGGGCATTCGGTATGTTCTTTTCTGAAGGTCTTCTAGTCGTTGGCCATTGGGCATGCAACGGTTATACTGATTGATATGCGGTGATTTAGTTGATGGATGTCCTGCTGGTGACCAATGCGTCTTTGAGGGCGATAAGTTGAAGTGCTGTCCTATGTAAGTGCTCTAGCAGGTTGGAATCTTATAATCAGCTCGACTAAAGCTAACCCACCGTTAGTGGTAAAACCTGTGGCCCGCGGCCAACTGAATGCGCGAACTACGGTGTCGCCTCCACCAGAAATGGATTGGCTATTTGGTATCTCCACCCACACCAGACCACCCGTACCCCATATCTACCTATCGGTCGCAATCATAACTAACGTGTGAAATCAAATAAAGCCCCTCCGCCACCCCCACCTGCACCACCCGTGACGGCGGTGCAATTGCATGCACTGGTGAAGGTCCCGCTGTCGTTGCCACCGCCACACCAACTGCATCCGGCCGTCTCGCCCGCCCAAACGTTCCAGAAATCACTGGTACCGAAGAAGCATCCTCTCCAGCCGTCACCTCCAGCGCGGCCAGCAGTGATGAGGAGGAAGGCAGCACAATGATGGAAACTGAACCTGCCACTTCAATGCCCTCTGCTTCCCGTGGCGATACGCCTTCTGGGACTATGAACTTGCCGGAGTCGGCTACGCCTACTGATGAGGGTAGAGCTGCTGGAGGGAGTGACGTTGGTAGTTCTGCTAGTTCTGTTGTTTGTGATAATGTATTCGGAATTATTGTTGCCACGGTTATTGCGCTTGGGTTGTTCCTTTGAATGGCTGGCTTGTGATTTAGAAGTTTATATGATAGGTTTTTTTTCAAGCTGGGCCGGCCTACGGGAATTATATCTTAGAAGGGTTAATTTGGGCGGCCGGGTGATATTGTTTTTATTGGTATGCATGGGTTGGTCTTCTTCTTCTTCTTCTCTTGTTACTAGTTGGTACTGTGCGTGTTATTTCAATTTCGAATTATCTTATACGATGTAGTACTTCATTCACATTTTTACAAAGTTGATAACTGTTGCTATCGTATCGACTATGCATTGCGTCGGAGTATCGCTTATTCACGCTAGACATCGGTTTGACTACTAATAGAGGGACCTTAAGATTTTTGCCCAAGTTCTTATGGGTTAATTTTATTGTTTTTTCTAGTGTAATTATGGGGGTTAATTGCATAGGGCATTCGTAACGCGTTTTTGTATTGGTTTTCCATAATATCCCATTGCCACCGTGAAATAGACCAGTTCAGTATCTTTTGGTTTGGCCGTGGTGATCAGAGTGTCTTCGGGGTTCATTTTCCCTTTCCACGAGTTTTCTTCCCTTCCCCGCGTGATCGCCCCCCCTTTGGACGGACTGGTGGCTTCTTTTCTTTTTCATGGCGAACGGCACCCGTTTTTTTGTTTCGATCCTTGCTCCCGTTGATTGAGAGCTTAGCGGGTTTCTCTTTAGGTCCGTTCGTGGGCTTCGTTTTCTTTGGGCCATGTAACGTGTCTAACTCCGTTGGGGTTTGACACGTAACTCTGTCCTTATTGGTCATGTCGAGTCTATGATCAGCGAGAAATATTTTAGCAGATCTATCGGAGTTTTCAAACAACGAGAGCTTAAGCCTTTCGATGATATCCTCAAGCCTCGAAAGCTTCTCCTTTCTGCCAGTCGGGAACCCAACTTCGACATTCCAAAGCATGTATGTGTGTTTGACGCTGTAGTAGCCGGCGAGGATGCCGAGAATGAAATCCGTTATATCGGAGACCGTTACGCCATATGGATTATGGAGGACGAAGGCGTCCTCCACCATTACGTTGTTCGGGGACTCTGAGACTGGATGGCTAAACTCCCAAAAATGTATCCGTTTCCCGATGGGACAGCAGACGGCCTTTCTCTTTTTCGGATCGGGATTTCGTTGGTAGTATTTCGTGAAAATTGGGTGGCGTCCTGTTTGGAATCTTATCCAAATATCTGAAACTGGCGGGCTGCTGATGAAATCAGTTGGCGAGAATCCATCCCGAGGGACCTTAGCTTCCTTGACAAGGTCGGAAATCTTGGCGAATTTCGTTTTGGGGGTTAGGGATAGGTGCGCTTCTTGCTTCATTTTGGATCCAAGCCAGGTGAGAAAAGGAATGTGCAGACGATGGCTTCTGCCTCCGTTCTTTGCTACCCCGGCCTCTACCCCACCTCTAGGATGTGCGAATGGGATAATGTTCAATGATTTTATGAAGTAATACCAGTCACGGCATACCCATTGAAGAGCAAATAGTTGCTTGATTGAGTTTGTCTCCGAGTTCCCTTCATATGGTATTAAGTGCGATGCCTTTCCATAATCTGTTGGGGCGTCATAGACGTTTTCGAGAATTTGCTTTAGAAGATTCGGATTGAAGAGAACCGTTGAGACTGCCTCTGGGGTTTTCACCGGCTGAGTTACTAGTGGAGGCAGTACGTCTTGAATTGAATGGTTCGGGCTGAGTGGAGGGGTGCTAACGGGGCTGATGCAATCAGGTCGCATAGGGGTCGTGGGAGCTGTCTCATAACCTTGCATTTTGTGGTATCATCGTCAGTACAATCAACGTGTATTAAAGTTAAAATTAGAGGGAACCAAATGGATTTACCGGATGAGGGCGCCATTGTGGGCTACAATGCTCGCGATATCTTGAGAGGTTATGGATATACATCTTAATACAGATGAGGTCCGGCCTTTTTATAGTTTCATGAGGTGCGAGTTCACGTATTTCGCTGAGGTCGTATCTTCAAGGCGGTGTTTTGCGTATCTTTGACGGTACAATTATATACATGGTCTGCAGAGGCGAACAGGCTAGCGTTAGGGTTTAAGAGATTTTTCAGCTTAGGTAGCGGATTGTGCATAGTGGAGACGGATTTTTTATAAGCTATATGATCTACCATATGTTTATATCTCATATGTCCATTACATCTATGAGACTAGCCTATTATCTAGTCTAGTAGCATACCCCTTACCTACCCTAACTAAGCGCCTACTTGGTTAGGTACTTGGGCACTAGCACGCGCATAGAACTTCTCTAGTGTAGTGGTTGCTAGATGTCCAAATTGGGAGCCTTGTGTAACTATAAACCGAGTCTATGCTGAGTTCCCCATTGCTGGGCTATAAACATGTGTGTATATCAACGTCGATATTCCCCACAACAGTGTCACAATGGTACAATATAAAACTACGGTGATACATATTTCCTGAAATAACATCGTTTCTCGAAGCCATTTGGCGGTCACCTCGTGGCTGTCTCGTGATGCCTCCGAATATCTCGTGATATCGAAAGACCGACCAAACCACAGTCTCGCAAAATCCCTCGCCCAAAATGTCGATCCTCGGGTAAGATACCTCTAAGCACCATTTAAATTACTCCTCTCGATCGTTCTTGCATCCACAGATAGCTTTGCGACGTCAATCGTACCGTCGTACCGTCATACCCTCGCTGACATAGCATTTTTTGAAAAGAGGTCTTGCCCTCCCTCCTATCCCTGCAGACATTATGCGGGCGTTCCATGGCCCCAGGAGTCTCACCGGCATTTACAACGATCCTTCATGGCCAGAGGCGCTTTGCCAAGTCTTTAAGCACGTCTGTCCCGCTAAGTCTCTCGACCAATCTTCTAAAGACCAAGATTTTATCGATCTGTGGCGTACATGCCGCTCAGTCTGCAAAACCTGGAGGAACATTATTGAGAATCCACTTTTTGCGAATCCACATGTGAATGCAACACCGGATAAACAAAAGCTTCTGGATGCTACCTTCAAAGGCAGTAATTTCGCCAGGGTTCATGAGGAAGTTCAATATTGTGCTCTTGCAACAAATTGGGTGCAACAGAAGGTTCTCTACGAAGTCCACCAACAAAAATTAACGCCACCGGATCCAAAGCGGAGATTTGGATTACGATGTCATACCGAATTCAGATTACTCTGGAGGACTAGCACGGTTTTGCAGATGTACGCTAGCGCCCCCGTAGTCAAGAATGTACGTATTCGCTCGTTCATTCGTGAAGCGGAGACTATACAACGAAATGCTCTCCTCCGAGATAAAGGATTCAAAATCCCCGGCGCCAGTGTTCTAAGAGAGTGGGATGGATGGCATCTAAACGCTCCGGGGGGTGTTATGATAGATATGGTGGTTGGATTCGTGGCTTTGGCTGTTGAAATAGATGTTTTGATGCAGAATGCCGGGAGCAAGGAGTTAATAGGTACTCCTAGGCCTAGGCATCTGGATCTGGAGTTCTTGCATATCGACGCCCAAACATGTAAGTGTTTGGGGAAAGTAAGGTTTGAAATTCCGATGGTGGAGGGACAGAAACTGTCAACAGGAAACGAGGTGAGTGATGTGTGGGCGGATTTGTTGAATACAGTTTCTGGTGGTCAGGGCAGGTCAAGTGGTTAGGATCTCTCGACTAGCCTGGATCATTTGAACTTAGCTGGAGGTGGAAGGGGCAGAGGAACAGCTGGCCATAGGGATTTTGAGGCTGTCTTTAATAAATTAAACTTGCGTGATGAGGAGACTGAGGGACCGGAATTGGTTGATAAGTATCGTGGGCGCAGGCGAAGGTCTAGTCCCGAAGACCAGGATTGATTTGAATGCACCTCAAACGGGGCTGAAGGTCCAGTTCTCTGCCAGCATACAATTGAAATAGGCTCTCTGAGAAAAAAAAAGTATGAATCATACACAACCCTTGTTGCTGGAACCGAGACCATTAATCATACGTATATAATAGTTACCCGAAAAGCCTAGCCCCAGAAAATTCAATTCTCCTACAAAATTTATATCTGCATAATACGTAAAAACAAAATACCCCAAAAACATTATCTCAGAGCAAACACGTGGGGCCTTACAGCCTTGTCCCGCTCTAGCTAGCCCTACCTTAGAGGGCATAGAGACTATTAGTGTTTATCACTCTAGGTACCTTGTTTCTCATTTCGGTAACTCTCAGGTATACGATATATGTACAGCCGACGAATAAATTTTTCTCCAGGGGTCCTTATTCTCTAACAGCCTCTTGATACCTCCAGGAACGCAAGGCCTTATCCATATCGCCTTGAATATCGCGAACCCTCTCGTTCGCCCAGCTCTTCTTTGGACCCTTGTCGAGCTTAAGAGTGTCGTAGCAATAAACAACTGCTTGCAATAGCCATCTCTGAGCCTTGTCGGCGAGACTTTTCCTCTTGAAGTATAGAGCAATATTATAGAATCCCTCGATAAATTCGACGGTATCTTTCTGCATTATCATTGGCTGACGGTCGAACATGTGCGCGAAATCAGGTGCTAGCTTTCGATCCATGAGTTCTAAATGGTGTATAATCAGTAGCTCCTGAGAATGGGCGAATCGATTAATCGGCGTGTGTTGTGTCACATCAAATTTTCGAAGAGCTCTCCCGAGGATAGAAATAGCGGTTCGCATAGCGGCCTTCAGTCCGACATCATCCAAACGGTCTCGTATCCATGAACTCGCCAGAGGGTGGATAGAGAACAGGCCAGGGCTTGTTCTTTGGATAAGCGAGTACGAGTCAAGCCGCTGAAAGGGTAGGTCAGCTGCGTAGTATCTCGATTAGTAGATGGTCTGAAGAGCATATAAATAACCATAAACCTACCTGTCGACTTTCCGCTGGTATATCCGTCTCCAAAATCAAAAAAATCCTCCAAGATATTATTAGGGTCAAGATATGAGCATGTTAACAATATACTAGCTTCTGGGGAGCTCGAGCCGACCGTAGAGAGAGATATCTCCAAGGCTATAAGAACCGGATGTAGACCTCGATATAGATGAGGCTCCGGATTATGACTTGCCATCTTCAACTCCATTTCTGTGCGACCCCATCCCCTGAAGTATGATAGGTATTGTCTTATGGTGGTTTTGGTCTCGCGCATAAAGCAAATGGCCTGATCAATTGCGAAAGGGATTAAACCTAGCTCGCGTGAAAGAATATCCGCATCGTCTACCGTATACCATGTTTAGCGTATAAATAATCAGCATCGTACGAGTATATGAAACTCATTTACCCATACCTTCGTCAGAAACGTCCCTCGCGGCAATATTGTCTCGGGTTAATATTGATCTGGCGGCGCTGTTAGAGTCAAGTAGACCCAAAGGTATTCGTTTCTCAAAGAGTAGCTCTGTAAAGGGAGAGCGATGAGCGGTTAATATGGAGCCACTGCCGCCCCCACAGTGGCTACGAAGGTAGTGTATCCTATCAGAAGTGTCCCAGTCATCGGTATCATCGAAAATTATCAACCATTTGTTGTTTCCAGGCAGTCCGAGCCAGTTGGATACAGCTTCGTGGCTACGTCTAGGCTCTTTTGAATCATTATCAATCTCAATGTCATCATCCCCATCTCTCAGGTGGGAAACGCCGAGTTCTTGATAGATAAGATCGGGGTCAGCCTTGTGAAGCTTTCCCCATGGCCCAAAAATTATTTGCTGCATGATATTGATGAATGATGTATTGGTGGCGTTAGTGCTTATAGCTGAAACCCAAAATATTGCAGTATAGTCATTCCGGTGCCGGTAAGCGTACTCGATGAGAAGCTGAGATTTCCCAATACCCAAACTGCCACTAACTGTTGTTATTACTGATTCATTGGGTAGAGTTTCTGTAAAGTAGCTATGAATCCGACTGAGTTCGTATTCTCTGCCGATGAAGTTAGGGTTCCGGGGGAACGGGATGTCAAATGGAATAGAAAAGTCAGACTTCTCGGCACTAGTTGGCTCTTCGATAACTGTTGGCTCTCTGATATCAAATTTCTCCTCGGCGGCAGATTGCTGTTTGACAATAGGTCGTTGTTCGATAGCAGGTTGCTCTTCGATACTAGTTTGGTCTGCCACAGGCGGTAAGTTAGGTGTGCAAAAGCTCTACGCGCTACAGTGATAATTATGAAGCGTGGAGGTTTCATACCGGTACCAGCAGCTCCAACATCATCGTCGCTATCTATAAGTATAAATTTTTAGTATCATACTTTTATATTTTCGCCAAATAGATCTTGTACCTTTCGGCAACCGTAGGATTAACTCTTTCGCGTAAGCAGCGGCGGTTAGTGCGGCATCAGGGATCCAACCATCGATTTTGTGGCCGTCCGCATAGTCAGATATTCCTTGTATCATTAAAAACGGGACGCTGTATTCTCGAGGAATGGTCTCTACTTTAAGGCAAAGAGCCCCGGTTCGGATGCTAATATAGTCCCTCATGAGGCCCTCGTTTACAGCCCAGGGTCCACGAGCTATAGTTCCGTAGTGAATACATAGTCCGTTTTTCCGTTTTAACCGAGGAATAGTATAAAAAGTATCGCACTCCGTACAACTTAGAGCAGTTGACCGAAATTGTTCAATATGGCGATATGTAGCCTCGAATAACATATCGTAGCGTTCGTGCGGGCCAGCGAAAAGGTTTACTATATCTAGATCTCGGATCCTTGAGACGGTTCTTAATATTTTGGTGACTATTTCAACCCCGCCGATGGATCTGATCTCCAAAACGGCTGCCGCGAGAGCGGGGGATTCCGGCTCCGAGACTGCAGACGCAGGCACGGTTAAACTAGGAGTTCTGGGTTGGTGGTACCTAGCGTGCCCAGTTGACGAGCCCGCCGGTTGACTAATAACAATATCGCCGAGACGGATATCATTATTCTGATTCGGGGCACCGCTTCCGGTCCCCACCCGCAAGATAAATTTTATTCCAGTAAATTTAGAAGAAAAACTATTGGCAGATTCCGCCGTCATCGATTCTAACAAGATAACCACCACATTATGCTCGCCTACTTCGCCAAGGGCGTATTCATCACCGGTTTGATATCGATGAATCCGATCTAGGGCATGCAACACGGCCCAAAACTCTATCTGGAGATCGCATTCTAGGCCAATAGTGTAGTCAGTGTTATTATGTTCCATTTTACCAAGTTGGCTACCCCCCGAAAGTCCGATACAGCTACCCTCTGAGGGTTCTAGGGTGATGTCTTTCTTGGACGTGAATAGGTGCAAATTGTCGCTAGTAAATATTGTCCCGCCCTGAATATCCGGGATATGCAATTCGATATCTTCTTGCCGTGGGTGTGGGCTTGAAGAAATGATGTCGTCTGGTTCATCGTAACTATTGATATCGCTCTGCCCCGATAGTTTTGAAGACCAGGTTTCTGGTAAATTGATGGTCAAGCGGTCTGTTTTTATATTACTGTGGCTGTTGTCATCGCCTTCATTCGAATCGCCTTCTTCACCACAGTCCATTAGTCGGCTAGTCAGAAAGGTAATCACTTGCAGGTGTGAAGCGACATGCCGGGCCATTATCGTCTCCGGAAGCTCGGTTATTGATTCGTCGCCTTCATTATCCCTAGACTCCTGAGATGAAAGAACACTCTGGGTTGTGGAGACAGCTGTGGCTTCGTCGGACCCATCGCCAAGTAATTTCAATCGCTTGCTAGTAATAGATGGGACCTCCTTTCGTCGTTTTTCGGAAACCAAATCACGACAACAGAGTGGACAAATTCGGCGGTCACGGGGATATTGCGCGTAACTATAGTTAACTATTGCCTGGAGTTCCGCTTCCGTGAAACCGTCGAGATGAAACTCTTTCGCGTGGTGGGAGAGAGCCTCCGCGGTCCCAAAAAACTCAGTTTTATGGCCTATACTGCAGACCCATTTCGTAGGTTTATGTATTTCTTGGGCCCACCTCATTGAATGAACGCCATTCATATGAGCAAGCCATTCTTTGAACGTTTTATAACGTGGTAGGCGTTCCTTATTTGCACATCTTTCCGAGATACAGACATAAGGTTCGAAATCCTTGTCCATGTGTACACTGTAACAATAAAATTTAGCTCCCCAGTCTGCAAAAAGAGGCCGATAACCTAGAGTAAAGCCCTACCTCCACTTTCTTGCGTCATTGAACAAAGTGGCCGGGTGAAACTCGGAGCACCACCTGCAAAGTAGAAAGTCGCGATTGTCCTTTCCCTGTGGATTTGGAGCAGGATATGTTACGCTTCCGAGTTGGATAGAAGAAGCTGCGCATCTCGACTCTGTCATATGGGCGTTTCTTAACTTCCTCTGGATCACGCTTTGGCGAAGAGAACTATTAAGTGTCGAGGGCCTAGACTCCGGTCTTTCGTAACGACGGTCCCCTTTTCCTGCGGTTGGGATTTCCACCGACGTGTTAGGTAAAATATGAGACGAAAGCCCTGCGGTGTCCGATATTTTTATATTTGGCTGATGAGGCGTGTAGGTATTGAAGTCTTCGTGGATAGTTGGCATAGAAGGCGCCGGGGCGGCTCTTGTCACGTTTAGTTTCTGTTGGTGGGACCTTTTGTAGAGAATGCTTGCGTGGATCTCAACCATGGAACGGATAAGCTGCTCTCTCAAATTGCCATGACAGTCTTGATAAAGGGTGTTTATCGCGCTTTTGGCACAATTTTCGAAGACTGTAAGATTAGACTCATTTTCGAACTCTTTAATCCGTCCCTCACGGCTTGCTTGAGACGACTGCCGAATCATAGTTCCCAGACGCGAGAGCCTAACTAACGAAGTTTCAACGATATCTAGCATTTCTCGCTCGTGTTTTGATATACCATCGCTAACCTCAGTATCAATAGATTCTGGGATCTTAATGTTATCGAGGTGCATTTGTGAACTGTCATCCGAAGAGGATTCATCCCCAATGATAACTAACATAAAGGGACACTCAGATCAACATCAATCGCAAACGAATGAACCCCAAAAGAATGTAAAGCACCTACGTCGTTCTAAACTATTCGCTAAGACGTCCAGAAGACCGATGACAAGGTCAGAGATGTCGGCCCGATCTCGCAACCGACAATCGAGACTTATGGACTGGTCAGCAAAGACACCCATATACGCGGACCAGGCCAGGAACCGCTCTTCATAGTCCCGAAGTAGTACGTCGATATTTCTGAGCGGGGTATTAGGTTCATATTTAGAAAAAAGCTCTTTGCATTGATTTGCAAGCACGTAAATTGGCTCGCTTTCCGTCGCCATCGTGAATCCTGACTCGCAATCTAAATATGAATAAGTCTCTATAGGGTGGGACGGAATGTATTTAATTTAATGCGCGATATGGGTGTGGGGTAGGTCGTGTTAAGGGAGGGCTGGGCGTCGTTGGACTTGGTGGTTTTCGACGCTAGATCGAGAATTCCATTAATATATACATATTAGTTAAAAAATACAGAAGCGGCCATGTTGAATCCTATTTATTGTCGAGATCGATCGCGAGGGTGGGAACGTTACAGAATTATAAACTAGCTGAAATTACTATGCTCATGGGTGCATGTTGCAATGTGAGACCCGCGCTAAATGAGGGGTATGGCGAATCACGTGATCATTGGGCTGCGTTTTTAATCTAGCCAGCCTGCTGAAGCTGAGTATAATTGCGACATCCAGTACAGTCACATCGCGCCGCACTAGAAGCTAATCACTATCACCCACCGACGTAACAAATACCACTCTGTGGGTCTGGGTTCACTTGTACCCCACCGCCAATAGCCGTTATGTCACTTAGCGACTCCCTTGAATGGCAAATATTCCGGGAACTTGGATCCTTACTGCATGGACGCGGACGATTGGCGAAGCAATGTTCCTCAAGTCGGGATGGGCGCAGAAGTAGCAAATTCGAAATGAGGTGTACTCTTTTCGAGGTTTCGCTGCGAGAAACTTTAGCAATGAATTTCGACGCCGTTTTGCCAGGAGACCACGTGGTGCACCGGGATTCATGTTTGAAACCCACAGTCGAGCTCTTAGACTTGCTAGTAAATGAAAACTTCATTAGTTCTACCACCCGGTCTCTATCGAGTCTGCAACAATTTATACTCCCGAAAAGCAATTACTCCAAGCTCCACAGTTTAATCCAATTCCTTAAGGTAAATGACGATGAGGATTTGGATTGTGGGGGCCAGTTGTTCGATTTGCTTCGCAGTACGCAGGATAACCCTGCTATTTTTCACATACCGAGCTCAAGCGTGGCGAAGTATGCCGAAAAGCAAATAGCTAAGTTCCATGATTCTCTACTTCAAATCATAGCTCGGCCCGAAACGGCCAATCGGAGTCGGAAGCGATCGCGGAGCCCTAGCAGAGAGGCCGACACCGAAGCCGGTTTCACCGACACAAGGAATGACTTGCAGTTCAGAAAACATGTTAGCGTTTTCTTTGACTTACTACATCACAATATATCCTGCGGGTCTCACGAAATAGTGCTTCGGCCGCAAAAACAGTTATGTGGTGAACTGGACCTTTTCTTATCGGGCTGCCAGAATTCGGAACTGTGGCAAGAAGTTGGATGTCTGCACCATAAGTAAGCTTCTGCTTCAAGGATTACTACTAGTGAAGTTTCTAACACAGTCCCAGGCGGGGTGACCCAATCTACCAAATCGATAATATTTGTGAAAGTCTATCGAAATTTGCAGACCAGAGGACCCAGCTGGTTATTGATTCCGATGCGGGTGCCGGGAAAATTTATTGTTCTACTGTCTCAAGGCCGCGGTCACACTTGGGAGCCAAATTTTCGAGTTCACTCGACAAGCTCATCCAAGCAGGGTACTTGCAGGAAATCAGCCTTAGGAATGATCTTTCTGTCCCTGTGAATATATTCAGTCGCAAGGATAAGTACGCTCTAGCTTATAACCTCGGGATTTGCTTTTTGAACTTTTTTGATGCAGGGTTTATGAAACAAAGCTGGAATTCGTCTAGTATTTTGTTTCTTGTTCCAAAGGATCAAAAAACGCAGAATGGGTTTCTCTATATTCGGTGCTCTCCGAGGGAGACTTACCAAGAAGACCTATACTTGCCCGGACATCCCGTTTTGACGTCTTTCGCAAAACTACTATTGGAAATCTACTGTGGTGAACCGTTTGCTTCTGAGAATGAAAATTTGAACCATCTTGAGATCTGGGGTAGACTCTGCCATAGGGTTGCGATTTTCGAAAACCTCAACGAAACCTCATATCTGAAAGCAGTATCTGGGTGCCTCCGCCTTTACCAGCAGTTGATTGCACTGAAGGACTGTCAAGATGCGGATGTAAAAGCTAGAGAACTAGTTTACGAAGAAATTATCAGGCATCTCGAGAGTGAGCTCGGGGGTCCGCCAAAGAAGCGGCAGTTCGCAAAACAAATCTCACTTCGCATGCATGGCAAGCCTGATAATAATCCCCTAGAAGATAGGTTCGGGGCCCTTTACGGTTCACGTCGTTATATATGTCCGCGTCAGATAAACATATTAACATTTCTTTAGTAGGTATCAAAACCAATACAAAGCCACGCCACGCGCCGAAACTATATCCCGGGAGAGTTTTAACGTCGCAATCGTTTGTGCTCTCCCACTGGAGGCCGACGCCGCGAAAGCAGTCTTCGATGAGACTTATGAAGGTGGCAACCAAGCTTATGGGAAGCTGCAAGGGGATGAGAACGTATATACGACTGGAAGGATAGGCAATTATAACATTATTTTATGTCATCTTCCCGCAGTCGGTCCAGCAAATGCAGCGAGCGTCACAGCAGGTTTGCATATTAGCTACCCTTGCATACAATTGACGTTAGTCGTTGGAATCTGTGGAGGCGTTCCATTCCCCCCTGGCGATGATGATTCTGAGATCCTCCTCGGTGATGTCATCATTAGCGACAGTCTGGTTAAATACGACTCTGGCAAGCAACTACCGGACAAATTCCAACGGAAAACCAATGATGATACACTATCAATCCCCAGTCGTAGGATTCAAGGACTTCTAAAGAAGCTAAGGACTACGGACGCAAAGAATCTCTTCGAAACTCAGACCTACCAGCACGTTCGGCAGCTTCAAAGCCTCCAAAGTGCGCACAATAAGCCACCGCAATATCAACATCCAGGAATCGAACACGATAAATTACTTCCAGCATATTATAAACATAGGCCTCGTAGGCGAGAGTCTCTAGCATCTTGTACTTGCCACTGTTGCAAGACAGGAGGTGACCCAGGATGTGACGAAATAAGAAAAGTGGACTGCGATGCCCTGGGATGTATAGGGCCTCCACTTGCACGAAATCGGCACAGTAGCGGAAACACTCAACCAATTATCCACATTGGAAAGATCGCCTGTGCTGATACGGTAATGAAATCTGGAAAACACCGCGACAAGATCGCTAAACAAGAAAAGGCTATTGGTTTTGAGATGGAAGGAGCGGGGGTTTGGAGCCATGGTCAATGCCTTATTATTAAGGGCGTAAGCGACTATTCGGATAGCCATAAGAATAATAAATGGCAACATTATGCTGCGGCTACCGCCGCAGCTGGCGCTAAGGCATTCTTGAGCTTTTGGGCAGCTAACCCTTGACAAACTGCCAACTCCCTTCCGGTGTAACTTTCAGGGCGCCATAACATCATAGCAATGTTGGAGTTTATTACACACATGTATTTAGCGTCATTCTATTAATCTTTTGTGGATCTTAAATTTGAGCATATACTTGAGGAATATCTGAATGCTCTCAGAATTCTCATTCGAGACCAAGGCTACTATCCAAATCACAGTCAAGAGCTTTTAACAACATTCATTTTTGAAAGATCTATAATATAACTATGTAGAATAAAACGCTAAAACTTGTAGTCGGTAAGCCAATCTAGCCTCGTTCCCAGACGTCACAATTGGAAGTTAACAGCCAATCCAGTTTCCAGATTCGTTGATAAGACAATCAATTCATTAAAGAAGGAAAGAATCGATTTTAACAAAGCAGAATCCGCCAATATGTTCCCGAGAATAGAAATGATTGATTGGGAGCCACTCGGTCATCATGAGATATACTTAATATCCTAACATTACCATTTTCCCCCGGGGAAGCTCGTTCAGCGTTCTGATGTGTGAGGTGATAGTTCTTGTACCTCGGCGCCACAAAAGAACTTTTTTGGATGGCCGTTCAACTTTCCTATGATTGGGCCACCAAAGTATCGATTACATTTTATTTCCACATTCCAACCCTCACTTTGAATCACAATCCTGACTATAAACTTCTACACAAGCTGCCCAATCTCCATTACATCTCTCCATTCCATCGATTCCACGACCCAATCCAATCAGCTCTTACTAAGAGGACCTGAGTCGTTGCCATAAACCAGCTTGCCATCAAAACCAACCGAAGAAAGATATTCCTCCGGAGCCCAGAACTAGCTTCTGCGGCTTGAGATTTCGCGCTTTCTAGGGGCCTACGCGCCTATTTCCCACTAGCTGAACCGACCCCCCTCCAAAGCCCCCATAGCAAAGGGGCGAAACCGCTACTTTCAGTACCATTTCCCCAGTCCAGCAGCAAAAATAGTATATAGGATACTCGCTCTAGATCTAAGAGGAAAGGCCATGACTGCTAACATATCTACAATAGCCTTCGGCCTTGGCCTTTGATCCAATGAACAACAGAGCTGCTAAGAAAGTGATGGAGACCCAGAGCTCCTCGCTGAGATTCTTTACAACGTTGGTCTCCCGACCACCTTAACAGTACACGGCAAATTGGACGGGTTTATTTCACTCTCCAAGTGCCTCCGCGTTTGCAAAAAGTGGAAATGCATGATTTACGGCTTCCCAAAAGTCCGCCAACAACTTTTCCTTGACAACAACCAGACCATGGTCCTAGGTCAGGGGGTCACCGTATGTGAGCCCTTCGTCCAGGAGCTAATGCGCTGGGCGGGGCTTCCCAAACCCGAAAAACAAGGCCCTGCCGATTCACTACGAGCATTCAGATTTCCTAAGCAGGTTTATTTCACCCAACCTTCCGTCAGAGAGATTTCTTTTATACTCTCTACTCTTCATGACGTTCAAGTCCCGTGGCCACCCGGAGCGGCAAATGCCACGACGACCGACTATGCCCACTGGGACCAGAACTCGAAAACACTCCGATACCACAGCGACGATGGGATCAAATGCATGAGAGTGGCTGATATTATCCAAGAGGCTTTACGTATACTTGAAGGAAGCGATATTATCGGAATCACGATTATTGTCCCTGGGTGCAAAGAGTCGAGTGATGGTTTGCCAGTTTGGATCGATTGCGATAGTTTGGAGGAAGAAGACGAGCTCTCAGACCAGGAAGGCGGCGCCTAAAATTATTGTATGGTTTTATATGACCGAGAGAGACTTGTTATGCAATGAGGACGCGATAGAACTTTAGTTTTATAGCCTTCTCTCCCCTTTAGTGTTACTACTATATTGAATCATCATATGCCA
The DNA here is from genome assembly GCA_036872735.1 of Orbilia javanica. Classification (NCBI taxonomy): domain Eukaryota; kingdom Fungi; phylum Ascomycota; class Orbiliomycetes; order Orbiliales; family Orbiliaceae; genus Orbilia; species Orbilia javanica. The sequence goes on from JAVHNR010000012.1 coordinate 505,773, forward strand.
TGCATAGTACACGAGGCTCGCACGGCCTCGGAATTAATGAATTGAAGGACTCTATATTTTAATAAAAACGCTTGGTAACTTTGTATCGCATTTTACTATATAGCCTGCGTGGGTATGCGCTTTTACTAGCGCGCGGTGTAGGAAACTTTCTAGTGGTCGATCTCCATTCGAGTAACTTCCCGCCTCATGCTCAACGAAAATATTTGTAGATTGCGCTTTGGACATCTTTAAGCTTAAGCCTATGGGCTATATTATGTTCCTTGGTTGATAGTTATAATCCCCATAATATAAGGGCTTGACGACTTGCGCGTATAGTTTTGTGAGGATATATAAATTATATTCTTAGTTCTAAGAGCTAGTTATCGTTTGCTGTGCACCAACATATTTGATATTTTAGTCGGATACCTTGATTAGGTACCCTCAATCTCTGCGTATACTCAAAGTTTCGGCATTATATATTTTACTAATCTCGGTCCCGGATGCTGGCTGGCTGGCCATCATTATATATAAGCGTAAGAACGCCGACTAATATTCCTAATCGGATGTTAAGTAGTATCTCTGCGACATAAGAGGTAGATGGATCTACGCCCAAAATATAGTAGAATGTTAGGCCCCTTATCACTCTCAAATAGCACAGGTTGCGTGATCTTCTCTGATTCTGAGCATATCGGTGCTGCATAATTAAAGGAACTAGGGGCGTTCGTTCGTCGTTGGGATTTTACATAAATTCGAAGTTGTGAAGATTCCTGTTAGTTGGAAGAAGTAGTAAAGATCCCGCCCTTGTATATTGCATCTTGGGTCCAATTTGTCTCGCATGTTTGATTAAGAGTATGCAGTCGCCTATGTAGGCCCCATATGTCCATGTGTAGTTTTTGGAATACTCTGGTTTACGAGACAAGAGTACTCTGTCGCTGATTTGCAGTTTATATAATATGATATATCGTATATGCGTTTTATTTTGTCAAGCGTGGAGGATACTATAAGTCACGACCGCCTTCTATAGGTCTCTAGTTTATGGTTTAGCGCAAGAGGGTTCTCCAGGACTACCATGGCCCATAATATTGCAGCCTCTAACAATCTACAACATTCTACAATGTCCAGTATCGGCTCTGAAGAAGATTCCATAAGACTCTATAGAGGATTTAGTATGCCTGTATATAGACAACCACTCTTTGTACTTATCTAATTTTAATTCCCCAACTTTTACACTTCTAGAATAGATTATGCCTATTCCCGAGACCTCATCTTTTTAATTACATCTTACTCTTTGGTTGCAGGTAAATTTTGAGGGTAGTCTCCTCCGCATGCTACCTACTATCCCCGAGCTTTCACGCACGCTCCATAAATGATATACCTAGCCACCATAAATTTCACGTACGGTATCTAAAGGATTGATATAGGGGGGATCACAGTGCACGGGATAAATTTATAAAGGTTAACCTCCGATAATCTAGAGGCACCCTAGCATTATTACGTCAAATACTTAAACATTAGAATACTTATCACGCCAGCTCCCTCCAACACCGGCCCTCGTCTGATTCATCAATAGTAAAGTCATATTTATACACAGCGCGCTTGCGTCTACTCATAGCGCACGGAGCATGGCTATCCATAAGCCAAAGACACTTAAAGTTATTCGTGGAAGATCATTATATCATATTAACACATTTCTGGCTAGCTTTTCAATATGGTCTTTCAAAATTCCGCCGTATTTATTTAGAAGCCCGCCCTAAATACAAGATTCCGGGGTTCCATACTGGAGGTTTCCTAACTAACAGTGAGCGTAGCGAGGGTATCGGAAACTTCCAAGCGACCGCGCAAACCAACCGCCTATAGATGGAGTCTAACCACGAACTTTTGCTGATGCGAAATGTTTCATACCAGTATATATATAAATATGAATATCTACATCAAAATTATATTGAACAGAAGCGCTTGTGCTAATTCTGGGGTCCCATGCACTGATCAGACCTAAGGACTTAATTAATACTGCGACAATATTGACGTCTTATAGGCATGAGTAAGTTTTGCGGTAAGAAGACCAAGAGAACACGCAAGTCTTATGTTCCTACTGTTAGTGAAACGATAAGCAAAATATGAGAGTAATGCTACCGGCTTCTAGAACACTATATAATCCTCGAATCTGCGGTTCTACGAAGTCGATCTACATAATGACATTTATACGCAATTGACTAGCATATATGGGCTAGATTGATACAGCTGGACTATGTATAAGTTTAACGCGAGGCACATATGGTAGATTGGATTAGGAGTACAAGGCATGAAGGTCTTATGGTGGTATCTATCTAGCCTAGTCGAACCGGAGCCATTGCAAATGAAAATTACTCTCTCGCTATATTCAACGATATGTGTACATTTTTATTGCAAAAATGAATGCAGCCGGTAAGATGCCGACTTTCTAGGCTGACGTATCACAATTCATCCATATAAGTTTGAATAGTTACCGATCTTAATGATACCGACCGTATATCTCAAGAAAGGGTGGTTAGCTGAATGTATCCAAATCCGAGTACATACATATTCAACAATATATAGCGGCGCGAATCACGAGCTTAAACTCTAAGTCGCATATAAGCGATTTCCGGCCCCCTCCATGGGCTCCGGGCTACCCGGAACGCCATATATATCGAACTCGTCTATCAGGAGCTTGGAGAGCTAGAGGGCGCTTGATCTATTAAAAAAGTTGAGCAAGTACTATTAATCTACACACTATGAATTTACTCAAATGCAGGACATCGCTTAGCCATTGCGACGTCGTAGCGGGAATCACATTCACCCAGTAGCGGTCCGATAAGGCCAGCCCGCCCCAGCCATATATATAATTCCAATATTCAGGGAGAAGTTCGGGACTGGCCAAATGGATTTCGAAACATGCACTACGCCCGGTGCTATTATTTTCAACGCCTTACTATAGCTATCTCCAACTAATATGACTGCATGAAATTACCAACATCCATCTCTTGCTCTCTGTGATGTTGATTGGACTTCGATTACATATTCACAGGCCTAGCTAGGGCGGACTGGCCTCGAGGCGCGCTGTTTAATCGGCCAGTCGAAAACTCTCTGACCGTAGATCCCGCGACCTCCTATACGCACTAGGTACATATAAACCGATATGTAGTAATATTAATAACCCTTTCCCCCATGGTGCACCAGTGTATCGTCCCAATATTTCCCCCTACACCATCCACATTCAACCATGTCTAATAATTAAACTTGAACACAGGTTCCTAAATTGTCTTGTATAGAAAATATGGTCTCTAGATCTCGTTTGCAGGCATCACAAAGGGAGGGCCTTCGTTTGGGGCAAATGTTAAACATCGGTCACTCATAGCCCTGTAAACGGCCTCACCCGAGGCACTGCCACCAGCCAAACTGAACTTAAGATTCAACACCTATAACGGATATCTTAAGTCTTGCAATTTAATCCGGCTCACCGCAAACCTTATAACACAGTCTGGTTGATCAGTATGACCATTTTACAGGGCATGGTACATATTGATATAGATTAAACTGCTGCAACTTCACGAAACATGCGGCAAAACTAATATGTACTTCGATCGCGCCGTAGTAGATCTCGAGGGTGGAGGGATCATGTAATACCGATGTTTTACTCTTCAAGATAACTTAGAAAATTTTAATTTTGACTTAGTAGTGCCGCTCAAGGAAGCAAAGATGTCAAAATTCTAGAACACTATCATAACGTCTTCACTGGAGAAATAACAATGGCTCAAGGCTATGAAAGGCGGGGTGGGTTCATCTGTTAGTAATAGTATTTTCACTATAGTCAAGGGACCCCCATCCGATCGTGGGAGAACCCACGGAGTTCATGTATGGTAATGGCCTCAGTTTTTTTCCGCGGTGAGGGGTTGGTCTGCGAGACAAGGTACGTGGGTAGAACACAAAATTTGTCCATGATGAACTCACAACTTGTAAGACCCATTTGCGATCGAGAGAATTTAACAAATTTTAAACTGCTCTCGGACCAGAACACGACAGAGGGGTTTCGTTTTGGCCCAAACTAAATTTAAGTCCGTTCATAGAGTCTCAACGCTGGTCAGTTAGAGTTAGACCGGGTCTTGATCAGAAGCCCATCCTTGGTTATAGTTCGGCATAGGTATCTAGGTGAAATATCGCTAGCTTACTTATGTTGACAACGGTACAAATAAAGCGAAATTAAAGCCGAAAGGTCCTAGATTTGCGCGGGGTCGGTAGGGGGGGCTAGTAGGAAGAAAGGAACGGTCGGTCATTGCAATAGGCCCCCGCCACATGCACATCTGTGGCTTTCGGTGGCGGTCACAATGCCATTTCAACAAATACACCCAACCCGCAACACAAAACCGAACGATATGAGGAGTCAAGTTCGAGTTCATGAGCAGCCACGGACTCCAAAGTAAAATAGGACATTGATCAGTGGTCTCTATGGGTGGTGTATCGAACTAGTAGATCTGGGGAGGACGTACGAGACAAGGCGACAGTGTTAGAAAGTCGCACATTTGTGAAGATTGTAAATATCTCCGACTGCGCACCTGCTAGTTAATCATAACTTTGACTTCACGCACGCGCGTGGTCAGTGCGAATACCAGAGGGCCGGTGCGGCGCGGCTGGAGGGTGATAGAATATCGCACAGCTTTTCGAACTAAAAGCATATAGACTGGTTCGGCGAGACATCCCATGAATGGTTATCTCCACGACGGTTTCGTTGACAGTGTCGCGGTATAAGGGAACTCTAAATGCAAATGGCGCGCTTTGATATGAGCTTTTGCGGTAGGTCAATTGATAGACTCAACTTTACATGGGATATTCCGGATTATTTTAAGCCATGAATCATCGTAAGGATTATTCAGTGATCGCCTAGCTCTACGTTGTTGGAGAATAGACAGGACCTACTTTAATGAAGACTGTTTCCTGTCCTTGAAATTTGCAACAGCGATTCGGGAATTATTTGACCTGTTGGGTGGGGGCGGTGCCGCATTGATACATATAGAGGCCGATGTGACTACCTAGGAGAGAATTATTTGACGAAAAGCTGGCCCGCAATCGAACAGCCTCGTCTATCGCAGTGTCCGTGCTTTCGGGATTTTGTGACAGGTGTTTTTCGGGCCATAACGTTAGTTTCTGAAGCAATTCGTGAACAGCGAGAAAGGGATGCGCAAGGAGATGCCCCATGGGCACATTTGAATTGTCTTCGCCTTATGTTTCCGGTTAGCTCAGCATCATGATATTGTAATACTTTGGGGCTTTCCTTTTAGTTTTTAGAATTGTGATATTGTTCTGTGGAAACTCCTGCCTCAAGTCCCATTTCCGCCAAAAGGATTGCATGGGAGATAAGATTATCTGGGGCTGAATTCCGATACAAAACCGACAGCAACGCAGGGTTTTTTTCGGCGCCCTCGCTGCATTTTCGGGTAATTCTTTCCCTGTGGTTACTCACTCCACAGGGTTCACGATAAGCACTTCGTAAATTTAAAAATAGCCGTATATATTATTCAGGGTTTCTTATACATCTGGAGCTCGAGATAACAGCAATAAATCCAAAGATTCGTAGGGGAAAGGAAATCGATCTTTCGCCCTGCTGAAAGCCTGAATGCATAGAGGCCGGGTTCTAGCTCTCTATTACCGATTATCCCGCACACCTGGGCGCGAGGAGTTCAGAGCTCATGTCCTGGGTGCGACGCGCACGTTCAATCGGACTCGCAAACCAAAGGATTATCAGCCCGCTTCCATGCATCCCAACAGTCAACGAGACCCCTGTCCACGTGTTCTGCGGTCTACCTATGCTGACCTGATTTTCATTGTTGGCAAGGTTTACCATTCAGCTGGCGCCACGGCCGTTCTTAGAAAGGCCACCAGCAATGGACTTGGTTCATAACGGGACCGAGTCTGGAAAGCCGGGAGGTTAGACGGCGAACGACGTAGAGGCACCACGAGCCTATCAAAGATGTTACACTGTTTGTTTGCTGACCGAAACAACGAACAAACCCGGCGCGTGAGAAAAAAAAAAAAAAAAAATGCAACAAGGTCTGAGTTCTGCACCACAATTGCAACCCTTCACAGCATGCCAATCTGCTCTGGCAATCGCCTGCAGCATGCAGTGTTCCCTGATATTACGATCGTGACGTAAGGGAAAACTGAGCGACCAGCCCAGCCCTTGCTGGAAGCCTTTTCCCCGCATTTTCGATATTTCGGCAGGTTTCCAGTACCAGGCCCTTCTCTAGGCCGAAGTGTTGGAGGCTCTGCATTTGGTTGGAAAGAGGTGTGCGCTGGTGTTGGGCACGGCAACCTCCGCTGCGGCTGTACCTGTGTAACAAGGGATTGGAGTTCAACGCGACGTCGCTTTGCAGTTTTCCCCGCATACCTGCACAGTCATTACCGGCCGGTTTTGCCCAATGACTACTCAGGAACCAGGAACATGCAGACGGCCAAGTCCATAGGAGGCCGACGGCCAGGGGGGTTGCTTGCTAGGGGATATTCTTGGAAATTAGACCTCGACTGTTCTTATGCTTGGATCCTTTCTGGGATTAGAGTGCAGTCGCAACGTTGGAGGGATCGCCGGAAGTGTGTCTCCAGTTGGCCTGCGACAGACATCCAGCCCTCTAGGGCGGATGGATGGGATCTTGAGACGTAGAGAACTAGTTCATACATGGCCATACTGAGGCCACTATGACCTCACCAAATTTGCAAAGTTGGGGCTTCAACTGAATACCTAGCTCAGCTTGGGAGATGGGGGACTGGCTCTGGTTAATATATCAATATCCCCAAAAGATTTTTTGTGGTATGCGTCGGTATATGCGTGTGGTGGTACTGTTACGGCTGAGAGACAAGGGAAGGTGCTGATTATAGGAACGTTGTTTTGTTATCTCAAGTCACTACGTAATGGCAAAGACCCGATATCGACACAGAAGCTAGCCCAGTAAACCTCCAACAGTGAGCAAGCTTCCCCAGCCTTTCCACTACCAAATTGGTAACACCCTGCGTCGAATATGCACAATTTGACGCACTAGGTACCCCACACTGCTTAAAAACTCGGTTTGTAACATTTCTCAAGCCGTGGTATTTCCTGTTCGGTTTTGATCGAGCTCTGTCGGAACAGCTTCGAATCTACAGGGAATTTGTTGTTATCCAATATTTTAGCCGTATTCTTCCTTCAATAAGGTTTGGTTGTCCACTAACTGATGATGGTTAGTGCTTGAGGCCAATATAGCACTTCAGCCCCAATGCAGTGTAATTTTCGAATAGCCTATCCCCGACGCCGGTAGCCAAGGGAGCGAAGGAGAAGCGAAATTGCATCCGGTCAAACAATCAACGATGTAGTATTCGTGGCGGTCCGCGAACCGTCTGCGGGAACGGTTTGCGGCTGGACAAGTTGGTGACTTGGCCAGCGCCGTCCCGGGCTCTAAAATATTCGTGGCGGCAGTTCCTCACGTTGCGAACGAATATCTATATAAAGGGCTAGTCTTACGGACATTTTATTGACTTCATTCTTCAGCTCCAAACAGCAGTCTTCTCAGGAACTATACAATTCACTAGCAATCTAATCTAATTGAGAACAATCTCTTCCACTATTTCACAATGAAGTTCACAGTTGCTCTTGTCTTGTCCAGCGTTCTCTATGGCGCTTCCGCAACCAGAGTCTCTAATGGTTGTAATCAAAACAACTGCTACAGAGGTACTAGCCATAGGACCCCCGTTGCACGGAAAGGCGATAAATTACTAGATGTATATGCATGCTAACGAACTATTTTCAATGTAGCTGTCAAGGCCGACGCTTTCCCAACCCGCCCAGGTACTGCGGATTGCTCCTCATACTTCAGTACCACAATTGAACAGAAGACAAGGTACATGAAACTGCTAGTCCACACTGCATTTTAAGATTTTCATACTAATACGGTCGTAGCACCGAATATAATGGTGGTGTCAAGACCATAGTCACGTACTATGAGACGACTATTCCCACCCACATCCCAGCCTATGCTTCGGCCTGCGACGGCGCGGTCAAGTATTCCAGTGCTTGCTCTTGCATCGGTGTCACCCCAGTCACCACTGTCATCATCCCCACCTGTGGGCCAGGCACTCTCAGCTGCTACGGTGGCCCTTGCCAGGATATCTTGAGCGATCCAAACAACTGCGGCGCTTGTGGCAACACTGTAAGTTGACATAGAACCCTTCCCAAATATCATATCGTATGATCGTATCCTAACAGACATATAGTGCGAGTCTGGAAGCTGTGTCAATGGTCAATGCTCTGTTTCTGCCTGCGACGGATCCGAATGCGGCAGCCTTAACGGCTGCGGCGCTGACTGTTTCTGCTTCAAAGAGGCTTCCGGCCTAGGATTCTGTGGCCCTAATGTTGCATGTGCACCATTGAAGGACTGCACCTCCAACAGCGAGTGCGAAGTCGGTGAGGTTTGCGCTACTAGCACTTGCTGCAGCAGGAACGTTTGCTTGAGCTCCTGCGCGCTTAGCCGTAGGTCTTTGAACGCTCACTTCGTTGGCTCTCGCGATGTCAACGCTGGCTGGACTGGTGGTGCTCCACCACCAGCTATGTTCTAAATATAGTTGGGTTGTTGCTGTAATGGTAAAATGAATGGCTTCTGATGATATCTTGGACCTGTGATAGCATTCCTAAAGGCTATCTTTAATATTCGCACAAAAACAAAAGGGCTAAAAGGCGTGGGGTTTGGTATTTTTTTGGAGTTTTCGGGACACTCTTTTGGAAATTTTATAGTCTTTACAATCCACATGACGGACAGGACTCAAAAACTTTGTTAAAAAGTACTTAGTTAATTAATCAATGCAATTGATTAGCTCTAAAACTCCGCAGACCCAGCTTAATTTCACCGTGGCACTAAAATTTAAAAGTCATTACCGGACCCCGGTATCTAGCAATTAGAATTTTATGTAATCCCGTACCAATAGTATCAATTATTACCTAACTGAATTACAGCCAAAAATACTCCATCCCGGACCTAGGCATCCCTGCAAAACCTGTAGTCACCATGTTATACTGCTGGTGGCCTTTCTTCACGCTCCAAACAACGACCTCTTCCACTACCCCATTCCAGCATCTCTCATCATCGATATCCCAATACCTAACGAATCTTCCTCTCTGGTTTAATTTCCTATCTAGCACCCTCTCGAACTCCCAATTCATGGTGCTCCATTTCTTGACGTACTCAAGTCCGTGCCATCCAAATGTCCAGAGCGACCCCGCACTGTCTTTCCAATCTTGCCCTGCCCAATTTAATAACTCGTCCCAGATATCTGGTGGGTTTTCCGTTGGCCCTTCTTCGTCGTAAACGAGCTCTATTTCTTTGATTGATCCATTATCCAGCCATCGGAAAGCCTCCAAAAGAAACCAATAAACATAGTCGTCCAGCAGCGTACTATCTCCTCTCATCGTAACCGCTACCTTTCCTAGGACACGAAAATATTGATAAAGATTCGCTAGTCCGATCCATGAAAATGGTTCATTTGGAGAGCCGTAAATCTGACCGGGAACTGGACCCCAATAAAATTCCTCGGTGTATTTTCCAAGAAAATTGCTTTTAGTCATGAAGATAGACTGTACTCCCTCCGGCAATAAGGTCTCTCGCAAAGTATTCGATGTATTCGGCATTATACCACCAAATATCACGCGCCCGCAGAGCAGGTGATCATTGAACTCATTAGTACATTTTGACCGGGTTGTATAGGACAAGAAATCTGCACATATCATAGGCTGCAAGCATTTTTCTAGCCGTAGAAGTAACATAGAACTGCGATCTGTTGCTGCTTGTAACATTTCATTCGTAAAGCGGCGTGATATCAAACAGTATTTGATGGGAATGACGTCTTTCGGCTCCGGGATTGATAGTAACGCTGCGCACGGGAGCTCTCTATTCTAGATACCGACGGGATTTTGCGTTAGACACCCTGCTAGAGAAAGATATCCTGGAGTTTTGAGTGCCGGCAGTATACACACCCATTCTTCTGACATCTCAGCAGAAGCGCCTAAGCGCTCCATCTCCTCTCTCCATTCAATCGTGTGTATCGGCGAATAGTATGTCACCGTTAAGGGTATCTCCGATATGAGCTTGCTAAATATTTCATATCGAAGTTCGGCGGGTAGTTGAAATAATCTATATTGGTTTTAGCACCGGTATTTCGTCTCCTTGGTAAGGGTATATCTCACCGTGAGAGTGCACTTTCGTCCATTATCGAGTCCTCAAGTGGGTGTCGTGCTTGCGAGCGAGGAAGGCCTGTACGAATGTCTAAAAGATTACCATCGCGGGCTCGGTAAATGAATTTGCGTTCAAGTCGCGGGCCTAGGCTACTTAGCTCAATTTACATATATATACGTCCCGATATCAGGCCTCGGGGGCGAGCTGATCTGTAGATGACGCGCATTACCAGCCCTTTCAGACAACACGAAACCGCACAACAACATGCAAAAATCCAACAGAGCCTGCGTGCATGTGGCGTCCGGGATCGAAGCCAGTCGGAATTAACCCAGGATAACACCTTGATGCAACGGGATGGCGTGCTAGGCTTAATTTCCTTTCTTGAAGATGTCTAGGCACCTACCCGAAGCATGTTGTATGCCGGAGGTTTATAAGGTTAAATTACGTTAACATCCAGGGCCTGATAGCACGACATACATATACCATGTCATGACGTCAAACCTCGGCCGCCTCCAGACCAATCTAGCCAGCAAAACAGTCGCCACCACTCCGCCTTTTGGATAGAGAGGCCTGATGACTAAGGGGATAGTTGCATAGACCTATATTACTCCCGTGTGAAACCAACCGGGCGGTCGCATACGTAGTAGCCAATGATGTGGCCCCCCATATAGGCCTACTCGATGTTTTAGAAAATCACCAACGGGACACGGTCGGATTCCCCGCACCGGCGTCGCCGATATTGAAGTTGCCACCAGCAAAAGCGATGTCTAGGGCCAACTTCCTAAAATATTGAGCCACAGAGACTCATCTTTGACAACATTGATGGGAAAGATTGAGACTAGATATGCACATACGACGAGATCGCGAGACAAATAGCTACCGTAAACTTAGGGATTAGTCTCGGACCCTCGAGTAGGTGGATTGATTATGAAGCCCTTGCCACGTCTTTCTGCTCAGAAGGACTTCCTGAAACCACAAATTCCATATTTCCTGATGCCAACAATACTTAAGGACTTGTAAATTTAGAACTTGGTCAGTTGGGAATGTCCCGGGCCCATGAAAATCCTCGCCGTGCCAAGGGTTCTGCACTCTTCTACCTGGGTCTGCCAAGACGCTGGATATAGGGTGGAGTCTCGAGATCTTGTTTCAATTGGGGAGCAAAAGACGGTTCTAACTGAAAGCTTAACCATCCAATCGGGTTTCATAACCCTACTTATGTTATCCGGCACTAAATTGGAGCTAATGGCGCTTGACAGACATATTTCTGGGGCTGCCAGAAGCCATCCAATGCCGTGAATAAATACTCTGTGGAAATTTGTAGATTTCGGAGCCAAGCCTAAAATCAGCTGGCTCAATCGATTTAGTGAAAGCATCAAAAATCATTCTCAGGATATTGAGACGACGCGGCATCGTGCAGCACCGGTGCTATTGTATCCACACAAGGGTAGGTAACTGAGTGAGCCCGGTTAGGTTGGAGCCTATAGGCTTATTGACCGAGCCCAATTGCAACGCGGCATCACGCATTAGGGCCTATCCTGACGTGGATATGCCCTGCAGACAGGGTCTTTTGCATTATGTTTTCTCTACGCAAGGGTCCAAATTTCTTTTGCAGTTCATAGCTCCGGTTTGCAATAGCAGCCGACGGCGTCGGAGGCCCAGGCACGAGACAAAATGGCAATGCTGTCGAGTGGGTCTCTGAGACTAGGGTCTGGACATTCGTCCGGGACAAATTGGCGAAACCAAACAGGACAACACATCTGCTCCATAAAAGGGTTGTGGTATATTCTCCTCACGTTGTTAACGGGGTGTAGTATACTATGAGACTAATATTATAATATCTACTGTTATAAGAGACCTTCGATGGCGTATTGCTGGTCTTGGGAGCATTGGATGTTTTGCATACATATAGCATCCGTCATTGTTGTCCACTAACAAGATGGGTAAGCTCCTCAACAATTACGAGAGTAATTTGAGCGCTTTTAAAGATTACTAGCTGTTACTGCTGTGCTAATTTCGGAGAACTTTCTTGCTAAACTCTCTTGTGTTATATATAAAAGATGATGTGGGTAACAACCAGCATAAGGCTGGGGGTACCCTTAGCAGCGATTATACGGAATCGAGATGTAAATTTATAAACTGCGCCTATGCGACGAATTTACAGTTACAAAGACCTAAGTACTTGATCCCTGGGAATATCCTATTCTGTGCCGACTTCCTCGATCGTAGCCGCTAGCTGACGTTCCTATTTTCGTATTGCGTCACTGCACATATGTCTCGCCTTACTTTTCATCCATTTAAGTCCTAACGACAGGGATTTACGTATGGGAAGCATGGTCCACCTGGGGCACCTGGAGCACCTGGAGCACCTGGAGCTCCTCGAACTCCATCATGCCCTCTTTTTCCGCTTTTCCCTTTTTGCCCTCTTTTCCCTCTTTTCCCCGTTTTCCCACGTAGACCTTGAAGGCCCCTACGACCAGTTTTTCCTCGTTTCCCCCTGTCCCCTTTATCCCCCTTGTCACCTTTTTCGCCTTTGCTACCATCCTCTCCCTTCTTACCCTGATCTCCAGGGTCCCCCTTTTCTCCACGTTCACCACGGTCACCACGGTCGCCACGCTCGCCACGATCGCCACGCTCTCCTTTCTCTCCACAGTCTCTCTGGGTCCCGCAGGAGACGCAAATATTAACAAACCCAAAACAGCAGGTGGTGTTTTCACAAGTGCACGTGGCACATCGTCTTGGAGGGCATGTGCAACCGGGGCATGGCGGCGGGCATGGCGGCGGGCCCGGGATTATTTCGGGAAACGGGTCTCGGTTAGAGCGGTAGTTTTGGCCATCCCTTTGGTGGCCCTGCCTCCTTTGGTCGCACATAGATCCAGAAATTGGACACTGTTCCCTAGAACTTTCAGCCCTCAAAGCTTAGTAGGGCGTAAATTATGAAGTTAGTTATTTTCAGATTTTTCTCGAAGCCTAACATCAACCGGAAGCTGCGCATGAAACAGCAGACTAAAACATTTGGCTCGCATTTGTGAACATTACTCACGATACTTCGGACGCCAATAATATTTATATCTCAATGCCCACCGTTTGTCCCGTAAGCCCGCCGTGTAAATTGTTAAGTAGTATCGTACGAACGGTTGAACCGGAAATGGACAAAAACACTGAATGTAAGTCTTCGGCCCCAAGAATAAGGGCAACTATTCAATGCGACCCTCAGCGAAAGTTGAATAATTTAGGAATGTCGGTAAGATAATTTTACTTGCCTTAAATAACCCCGCCTTCGTTTGTCGAAAGTATTTCGCTATGCCCTGAAACCTTGTAAATTGCTGACATTATGCGTCTGCATCAGATCCTCCTCTTCAAGGCGCTGGGCAGATTTCTCCTCATTGATGATGGTGGCAAACCTTGCTTCATCAATACCAGCGGGAAGATGCTAACGTGGTGACCTCCGACTGGCCATGAATCCTACCCTCTGCATAGGAGGTGGCAATCATTCTCTGCGCTTTGGAGGATATATTCATAATTACCTGTTGAGTCCCCTGTCGCTCCCACTTTATCGGACGCATTGGGTATCGGGAACGCTTGTTATTTACGGGCTGCAGGCATGAATCATCCTCCTCGCCGTATCTAGCCCCTTGGCCACCATTATCATGCTTTCCGCTGTAGGGATTAGCCTACTCTCTGGGGCCCTATATCAGCCAAAGTGGAATGTCCTTCGACAAAGCAATTACGAAGTGCTAGAGAAATGGGAGTGGCGAAGGTTGTTTTCCGTATGGCAAGTGTATCCAAGAGCGCAAAGAATTACAACTGTTTACCCAAAGGGCTCGTTAGTGTCTACCTGCAGATTCTATTACATGCATGCTCCGCCGTGATGCATCGATGGCGTATTTCGTTGTGTAGATACAACTCCGGTCCCTAGTGGCCTTGACAACTAGAACCAATGAAACCCGAATGCAGAACTAATCCTGCACATTCTGTTAAGAAATTTTCATAAGAATGCATTATGCATCAGCACACGTCTTTCGAGTCATTGCATTGTCTCTGGATTAGCTGTAGCTGGAACCGACAAAGCAGCACGAAGGATCTAGAGTTCTGGCGTGCGTTTAGACATTGTCATTGTCCTACAGGGATGAAAAACACAACACGCACGGCTGCGTTGCCGAAGCAGGGATCAAGTATGCTCTTGTGACACTACGAGACTACCACCTCTTGTGGTGCCTAGATGACCTTGGTTTATAGTGTAGGATACCTAGGCATTATGTTCGGGAGCCCAAAACGGCCCCCCAAACCCAAACCGTTCTTACGTCTTATACGCCGCCAGAAAACGTTTCTTTCATCTTGATAATAATTGTAAGTTTGCTTATATATATAACAATTTCTTCTATATATGCGCTCTGTCTGTACCGACAACCTGCCAATTAGCCTCCCTTCGATTACCAGAGCACCATCTTGTTTTTCATAATTTCTTCCAAAGTTTATATTGATCAGTCTTAAAAAGTTCTGATCATTTCTCGTACTCTACCTCTATCGAAACCCTCCGTAGCATAACACCTTGGCCTAGTAACCCTATACACCATGACGGATCCCGCTGGACATCAAGCTGAAGCCAACACGGGGTATCCCGGTTCGCACTGGTACAACCACGGATATCCTGGGGTAACCCCTCAAGTGCCTCCTGCAAATACTTGGGGTGCTTATGGTACTCCTCTACCATTTCACCCTCCGAGTTACGGATATTGGTATCCGAACTATTTTAACGGTGGCCAGTTTCCCAATGGAATGATCGCTTCCGGTACGTTGGCTGTTACTTTATTAACAATGTATTAATATCGTTCTCCCATTTTTCCGAGGGCTTGTAAGCCTCATCATTAGTTAAACATCCTGCCCTGTCCATATGTTACGTCTTGGCGGTTGATTTTGGTTGCTGATATTATTCCCTTTCTAGTCGAAAAGTATACCCTGATTACAAACCAAATTAAAGTTTTGGAAGACCAGGTCAAGAAGCTTGAAGAAGGGTTGGCTAAGGAAACGACAGAGCGCAAAAATGACATTACTAATGTGGATGAAAAGCTGAAAACCGAAATTCAAGATCGATCGCGTCGCGACGATACCTTGACTGAGCAGCTCCAGCAAGAAGTAACCGATCGAAGCGATGGCGACGATAAAGTCAAAAATACTCTTGAAACTCTGCTCAAGAAAGAAACGGAGAACCGGGTCTCCAGTGACGAAGACCTTCGAGTTGAATTTCATGGCGAGTTGAAAAAAGAGCAAATCGACCGCAGCGATGGAGATACTCAAACTTACAATAATGCCGTCAAAGCCATAAGAGCGAGCGAGAGTACTGTGCGCAAAGATCTCACCGAAGGTATAGAACAAGAGCAAAAAGCCCGAATTCAGGGGAACAAAACCCTTTTCAAAAATCTAGATGCTGCTATCAAACAAGAAGAAACGAGCCGAATCGCGGACGATGAAGCGCTTAAAACGAATCTAGCAGCTGCGATAGATCAAGAAAAAGCCAATCGAAAGAAGGGTGACGACTCGATATTCAAAGAGCTAAATGCTCAGTATGAATCGCTGGGAGCAGCCATCAACAAAGAAAAGGGTGCTCTAGTAGAAAAATGCGCTTCTATCGAAGAGAGTGTTATAGCGGCAATCAAACATGAGGTGGAAAGTCGAAAGAGTGATACAAGGGGGTTAGAGTCCGCGATACAAGACGAACAGCGCAGGCGAGAGGAAGAAGACCGCAGAATCTGCGACAAATTAACGGAGTCTATGTTGCAAGAACACAAGGATCGAAATGCAGATTTGAAGAAAGAACGGGAGGCTCGAAAAGCAGATTTGAAGAAAGAACGAGACGAGCGTATAAGTGGTTTCGAGCGTATGGAGGACGATCTTGGGATGCGAGGTGGAGATGATGATCTTGGCATGCAGGCGGAAGAGTAGCACAGGGTTGATTCATTGGAGTAGTTACCCGATTTACTCTTAAATTAAACTATTTGTCAAGTTTATAGCAATAGAAAAGGGGCCTTTAAAAGCCTAAGGGCCTAGACCAGGATCCCAAATTAGTTATACTCCATTACATATAATCTTCCTAGGAAACTAATACAACCGCCCTAAAGTTAAAGTATTTGAACTAGAGCTAGCCAAAAGCTATTCGGGCCACATACAATAGAAGGGACCTAAGCTAAGATGAGTATGTGCATGTGGCATCTCATGATGCAATCGTATTAAGATAATGATTCCGCTAGTAAGAAATTAGCCGAAGCGTTACGGGTCGACACACTCTATGAGTCGATCCTACTAAAAGATTAGCATAAAGATTTAACTAAAATATTTACAGAACTACTGTAATAATATTTCTTTAGAATAGAAGGTATATGATTAGTCTGTTCATAAGATTTAATAGCCAGATGTCTATTGATATATAACGAACTTGAATAATGACTATAGCCTACATTACGGACATATATAGGAATTCTGTTAATTCGTGACTGTAAATGTTGGTCCCCGGGCCGACTTAAGTTGCTGATAAGTTCTACTAAACAGTATATCTTGTTGCTGTATACGGTACGCACATGTATATAATCTAGTCTCATTTAAGATATCTGCTGAGAATATTAACAAGACAGTATAAACCCAACCGATTCCTATCAACTAATCTGTCTGTGAAGAACTAAAGTATCTAAGTGCTGTCAAGATATCTTATGGCGGCTTTCTAGATTTAGCGCTTCCGTCATCCGCACGAAAACGACCATTTATAAGCCCTTTCCCAAGCTCAAACTGGACGACACCACCCAACCTTCCTAACAACCGTGTGCCCGAGCCAAGGATGGACTACCGCTGCCGGGGCGCCCTCGCCGATGCCCACCATCAATTGATCAGGCTTAATATAACAGTAGAATATGCGAATAGAATATAATTGTACAACTAGCAAGTTATCATCTTCCGAGTGTACATGTGTGCCGTACGTACGCGTACAATCCTAAATATAAATGCAGGCAGGCAATATATCGATGATGATATTTCGCTTTGCTATCCATCCAGTGTATAAGTAGGTACCTAGGCATTTCCATTACTACGATATTGTGGCAGTCTAGATCTATATATAGAATGTATTTCGTCCAGCATGGCTTTGGCCGCCGCGGCCTCGAGAGGGATAGTGCATACCAAAGCAATCGTGCAACTCTCATGTATGAGCTTTCAATTTGGACTTGCCATGATTCAAATTGTCTTTTAGATTCGCTTTTCTTTCTTCTTTCTTTCGCGCTAAACTGAAGTTGTGAAGGGAAATAACAACAATAGTTGGGGAAACGGCACTCCAATAGCAGCCTCATCACCAATCTAATAAGTCTGAGAACAGATCCAACGAACGCCGACGCATGAAACCCCATAAAGAAAATACAATTAATGATGCTCCTCCTTCAAGTGTTCCGTCATTTCACATCTCTCTGATTTTGTTTTCCCACCGACCCAAGATGAATGCTTGCGATTCTGATGCGTTCGGAGATTATCCCAAGCTTTTGGCCCAGTCCCGGCCCGTAACACAGTTTGGCAACCAGGGTAGAGGCAGTGAGCACAAAACTCTCCCTTTGACCAATGAGTGTTTTGGCGATGGCGATAAACTGTACCCGCAGTGGCGTACTCAGCTGGGCACCCATCGATATTGCATTTAATACGCGTTCGCACTGCTCCTAGTTTGATGCGCTGTCTATTTTCTTTATAAGTACGATGGCTCAACCGAGGTCTAGGCCGCTTATTCGTAGTGTCCGGCCTGCTGGTGGGCCGGTCCGAAGATTGGCGCGCAGGACCTGTGGTTGGCACCACCCCTACGACTATGGTGGAGTGCTGGGTAGCTGGTGTTACCGATTGTTCTTGAGTCGATGGTGTTTCTGGGACGTCTAATTCCAAGAACCCATCAAGGAGGGGTAATTCTGTGATGGCTCCTGGCATGAATGAAGCTATGGGCAGAAACCCGTTCCAGTGGACAGGGTAAATCTCGCCATTCGTTTTGGATGGGTGGGAGTCGATCACGTCGTCGGGATCACGCGTACGCCCGCTATACGGGAGTTGTGTATCGGGTGCGCCAAATGGGATTCTCCCCTCGGGTTCAACACCAGAATCAAGGGCGTGTCCTTGAGCGATTGGCGGACGTCGTGAGCAGTCTGTGTATAACACCCGGCTCTGGAAAGCAAAGTAAAGTTAGCCAGCCCATTCACTTTAAACCAGAAATATGCAGAGGGATGATCTATCGACGTACGTCATCTTGTGGTGTCAAATCGAATTGACTATCGTTAACCGGACTAAAAGAGGCTACCAGGGTGTCGAATATGAGGTCACTACTCCTGAAATCGAAATAGCCGTCTGCATTCCAATGTCCGGCCGGAGATATAGGGGTTGTTGTTTCCGAACCGTGGGAGTATAATAAAGTCGGTTCTGGGTCATGCATATACCTCCCAGTTCCGGACTCCATCATTACAGTGAGCAGTAGCCTTGGGTCTATTGCTAGAATTCCACCCGACTCATCATCTCTTGGAGATGGGTGCTGGTTGTTGGGGTGGTCTAGTCTTGTGCTTCCATTTACGGCCGTATCCGGACCATCCGAAAGCCTCTGATAGTCTTCGTCTCCGTGATATGTCAACCCCATTTTTATACATCTATTTAATTCGTTCGCTCTTTAGTTGACCTCGATATGTGAACTGGATAGTGTAACGCGATCCTATAGTCAATAGGTGTTAGTATACAAAATATATTAGGGTGGGAAGTAGTGCAATGGCTCGAAATCGAAAACGGTACCTCTATAGAAGTTACTTGATGTTGATTTGTTGGGGGGTTGTCTTCAATATGGGGGGTAGTCGCAATAGAGCGCGCCATAGCTCTATATATCATAATTTTTATAGGACGCAGTTTGCAACTTTATCTTTAAATCCGTACCGTTAGATAGTTTTGATCGGTGCAAGTGGCTACATTTGCTTTAGTGGCCCGAATAGCTTCGGAGAACCAGTCCCAAAAAATAATACGACCTAGTGATGCCTGGCCCACGGGTGCCAACCCTTGGAAAGGCAGCTGTCCTATCGATGACATGGCAAAACGTCGACAAAACAAGCCACTTCGGGACAGACAGGGACAATCCGCAAATTCGAAGCTTAGCGAGTCCGGCCTGATGTAAGGGAGAGACATACATGTGGACTAAGATGTGGTGAGGTTGCTTTTGATTGCCGATGCATCGATAGGGTTGGGTACGTTTGATCACTTAAGCCGTGACCAGTGCATTGAGGTCGCCTTGCCGGAGGCAAATTACCACACCTAAACCAGCCGTTGTGCATTTAGCCTCAACCCTAGCAAGAAATTTTTTTAACAGCGGCGTACAAAAAGTCCAAAAAATATGCATAAAAAAATGATAAATTTGCCAAGTTTTGAGAATAACATATTGAGCCTACACACCATAGTTCAAAGTCAGATACACCATACTTATCACGGTGCGTCGGTTTCGAGGGCGTTGGATGCGGACCTAGCCCTCTCCAACCTGGACCCACCTTTGTTAACGCAAAAAGGTCACTGGCTTTCGTATAGAATTATTTATAGCAAGAGCTAAACGGGACCTAGTTGCAGGACGTCGCGGAATTCTGTTTCCAAATTGGTTCGCTGCACCGAAGCTTTAGAGATAGTTGGTGGGCTGACGCCGCCGCACCGTTCCGGCAAGCTGAACTGGCTGCAGCCACGGCCGGCGAAAGGGTTGGGATGGGAAACCGAGCCGTTGGGTCATCTGTTTGTAAAATTCGATCTGGTTCTCCTGAGACCTCCCCATTAAAGCGTACCATTACAGTTCAACAATCAGAGCACCTAACGGTTTAGGGAGTTGCGGGGGCATAATACCCTGCGCGAGATATTCAGGGTCGGAGCGACTTCGACGTCGATGTGTTTCTATGTAGGTGCGAATGGAATGGTTTGGGCTGATTGATTGGACCAGTGGTAATATCCGGCGCTTGTTTTGCCCATCGGGAAGGTGCTATACGTGGGCGCATAAGCTCGAATGCAAAGGATTCAAGATCCTTTGAAACTTAGTCTCGTACCCAATTAATTTGGAGCTGCACTTTACAAATTCTGAGCCGAGTAGGGTACGGCAGCACAGCAATCGTGGTAGTTTTCGCGGTCGCGAAACTGAGATGTGTTTTGAGCTGCATGGCTCGTAGAACACGCGGTGCGACCGATTTTTGAACCGGCTAGTCCCTAAACTGCGCTGTGCAGTCTGAGCCCTGTTCAAGCTTTCATGGAAGCCCTAGCCCCTGCAAATAGGATTGTTTGCTATGTTCCACACACCAACCAGATGTCTAAGGCTCTATCACGGGTAGCGATAGGCGGGTGCGTTTTCCATCTAGTGTACCTTTTGCAAATTTGCGAAAACTGATGGCGCTCCTTTAAACTCGTATTTTGAAAACCTTGGAATCCAGCAGGTGCCCAGGCTGGTTCACGAGACAAGAATAACGGGGTGGAATATTCCGGTCAGAAACCCAAGGATTTTAAAATTCCATGCAAACCTTTGTTTCTCGCTTGCGAACATCTCGGAGAGTCTCTCAACGGCAGGGAAGAGTGGTTGCGTGTACTTCGGCTATCAAGCAAGTCGGAGGCAAAAATTTTTTTTCTCTCGCTTTGGTGACATGAACGCTCGAGCGGCATCGTGCATACAACATGCATCGACTTCTTTGCACTCAGCTGAGATTTTCCGAGACTGCGCTCAGCTGAGGGCGAAATCAGCTGAAGAGTCGACACAACGTCATGCATGTGCAACCTGACAGGGATCTTCGATTATCCAGACTAAACGCAATAGGGATAGCGCTAGCCCATATTTGGTGATATCCTGTTCAGGATATGTCAATCCGAAAATGGAAAAGTTAGGAAATCCAACGCAACACAGAAATCGAATTGTTGTCGGTAAGCCCACCGTTTCAACAAAAGAAGATTCTCCGAGGCTACCTGGTCTCGTGGTGCCAGCCGCACTCAAGTTCACTTGGATGAAGGCTACCAACGGTTTACGACCACACAACCACAGTTGGTGACGAAACTGGTTCACGGCGTTGCAACTGCAGTTTGGTGGTGAAGCTGGGTTTATGAGACCAAGTCCATCCGGATTTCGGCTATAAACCACCTAAGTGGGCTTTGGTGGCGGCTGCTACCACGAGACCGACTATACGTAAAAGTTGGTGATAAGGACGAAAAAGAAAGAAAAAACGGTGGAACAAAGTGAAGGTCGGGTCTAGTTTATGAGACAACGATGGAACAAAAATAAAATAAAATAAGATAGGCGAGTCGGAGCCTCACCGGCCATTCCGCAACTAATGCCATCGTGTGGCTGTAAAAGGAGCAGCCAGGGCACGAAACAAATCGCGATATCGGGAGGCGGACAATAGAATATTATTGGTTCGCCAACAACTGTCGAACAATGCGATGTCTCAGGAGTGTTCACGCTAACGCTATACATAGTGGGAACTTGGGTATGCCTCCCATTGAAAGACCTATACCGGAATATTTTATGTTCCGGTCCCTTTCTCGTAGCCTCGGAGACTACCCTTTTCGAACCAAGTCAGCTGCTGTCTCTAATTGTGTTGTCAAATTAGGATCGAGACTAGTTAAATTGCAACGCCGTCAGTGGGTCTGGGTACGGGACAAGTGTTGAGACTGAACTGTCAGCATCTCCATATTCGACTTGAAAAGCCTCGTGACCAAACTGTAGCCGAGCTGAACCCCCGCATCGATTAAAGTCATATCTGGGTGCTCGCCAGCCAACAGGACCACAAATCCCATATGGTAGCCCTCATCTTTCGTTTTTCTTTTCCTTTCCTTCGCCTCACCCTTTCACCTTTCGCCTTTTGCCTTTTTGCCTTTTGCCACACAGCCAAGTCGCCGTCTACCCCAACGCTTCGCAGCTATCCATGAGAGTATAGTTATGGTTACACAAGCCCAATAATCTCTAGGCCAGCTCGACCAGCTCGATCATTAAATCCCTCATAACGCCCTCGTATTGCCGATTTAAACCTTTTCTTCTTAAAAAAAAAAATTCCATGTAATAAGTTGAACTTTTTGAAGTTCATAAACCCACCCTCCGCAGTCGCGGTCAAGCACTATCATATGATCCTCCCCACAAGGTATTTTCCTTCCCATTATCTTACTTACTTTTCAGCACAAGTATGGAATTAACTGGGACTCCAATTCACCTAGGCAACAGATAAAATATTCTCGCAGAGCTATCCGTGGGGCACAGGGGGGCATGACGGAGATGCTTCAGATACAGAAATGAAGAGTGCAAATACTCTTTATCCGCTTGCAATTTTGCCCTAGGCCTAAGGACTTGTGTCAACCGTCAGCATGCACACAAGAGAAGCTCTCACCAATTTGGTCGATTTCTTCTCCGGGCGCTGGGCCCCCTAGCTAACCTAGCCCCGCACCCAGCAAAGGTACCACTATAAGATCATCTAGCAACGGCCCGACCCTACGAAGCAGCACCGACCCCAACACATATTGCAAAGTCGATCGGCCATAGCCACGATGGAGGGGGTTGTTAAAAAAAATGCTTGAGATATGTATCTTTTGGGTCTTCCACTATCGCCAACAAAAATGGTGGTTTTTGGCCTAATCGCAGATCGATTTTACGTGATGGTAGATTTAGGGCTGAGACATCCATCGACGCAATGAGGGCAAATACAATCGGGATTTTAATTTCTACATACTCAGCGGGGTCAGTAAAGGTAGTGCGTGAATTAGCTGGGCTTGGGTGCGCCTGGTGCCGCGGCGCCAGTGGTACGTAACCTGATGCTTTTCATTCCCAAATCTTTAGATTGGATCGGCTTTCCTCAAGCACCCTCCGAGATGTAGCACCGAGCTCGCTAGGGCTAAGCCAGGGCAGTAATTATAGTTGTGCAAGGCAGTCTCGTAGTTATACCTTCCACAGCCTCGGTCTCGGAGCTAGACAACCGTAGTCTTAATGCTAGACACCCTCTATATATATATATTATGACATAAACCTACATTACAGCTCTTCGCATGCTACTTGTAGAAAAAATGATATTTTATTTCAAAGAAACAAAGAAAACCAATATTTCAAAAAAACAAAACTAATTTTCGGACGTCAGAACGTTAATTCAGCGCTAAGGGACGAATCAATAGAAAATCTACGCAACGCCTGTATTTCTTCTATGAAGCTGTTTGGATGATATCCTAACGGATGCTTGAAGGTCCGGAATGACATGATATCATCAAGCAGGGGGTGCCTTGGACGTCTCGGTAAAGTGATACCGTTCTTTTCTAGGCAAGTGAACATATTCGGGGTGTTTTTTCCGCTGATGGATGAGGATGTTGTGGTGGACACGGCTCGGTTGCTCGGCAGAACGTTTGCTTTTGCAGTCTCCGATAGTACACCGAGCGCGGAAGACATGCTGAGAAAGATGTTTGCTTCGAATATGTCTTGCGAGGCTTGCTCGGCTCTTGAAAACCGACCCGCAATCGGGATAATCGCAAGTCGAAAAACCCGCAGGGATCTGCTGGCCGTCTCTTTGCCCTCGATTTTTGGCATAACGCCTGGGCCCTCTAATAGCGGTGCACTCCTCTTGAAACGCTTCTTCGTCATCGAAGTCCAAGTCTCGAGCCCGGTTGGGGAGTGCCGACGCATCGATGTTTCTAGGCCTATGATTGAGGTCAATTAGCGTTGTGTCGTGGGGCCTGGGGTGCAAGCTATTTAATCAGCACCGCGGCTACATACTCTTTTTGATCTATTAGATCGAAATTCTGATTGCTATCTGGTGGGCTCCCCCCTTGGTCAGCGCCGAGACTGGTCGTAGGGGTTGTATTCCGACTCCCAGGTTCAAATTGCTGGGGCATAAGTTGCCACAGCTTGTCTGGTTTCGAGACTGAGGGCATAGTTAGAAGAGTTGGATCTATGTTAACGGATTCTTAGTCAGCTGCAAGTTTTAAGGCACACCCAATATTATAATAGACTATATCCAACTGATACTCGCATGCATACCCGAGCATGTAAGGCGGTCATACTCGACCTTCTCGTTGCCGAGCCCCGGTTGCCCAAGGAAGTCTGGGCAGGCTGTATATCGGTGTAGCGTCATGTTTTGTTGGTTGATGGTTGGATAATACGCAGAATCGACCGGTCTTGCATTGTCGAAAACATTAACGTAGTTTTCACTCTGCAAGGCTGTATAAGGTTGGTCCTCCCCAAACCTCTGCTGCTAATTAGTTCTAAACGCTCAAATGTTTTTTTAAATAGAAATGGGGCGAAGCTAGGGAATTGTGAGGAGTCTCGATAGTGACGTACTACTAAATGGTCGCTAGCAGCTTTATATATATATCCTCCATGACTATGATGCGTAATATCATCAAAGTCTTCACCCTCAAACGGATAAACTTGGTAATCCAGGTTTTCTGACATTGCGAGAAAAAATGGAGCAGCTTCCGCTGTTGCGATCTCTCTATTTAATCGTGACATATGACGCGTTTCCTGTACCATCAGTATTGAGTACCTACGTACAAGAGGCTTGCGGCGTACGTAGCGGATATGTATAGAGATATATCAATAGGACTCTTGGATAATTAAAGGCCACCTAGCTTGAAAATATAAACTATGACAACTAAGAATTTTTATGGGTCCAGGTGAGGTTAGGTTAAGAGCTACACAATTAATTACCTATATATAATACCCGTCAATGAGGTTGGTGTCATTGACGGTCTAATATCCGAGACTAGGTCTAATATTCCGTCTAACGTTTAATTGGTCATCGTGATGCGAGCCAATTGTGTTGCGCGTACTTAAGACAAGTCGAGAACCAACTCATGAGCTCGCTGAACTCGACGACAACCTAAAAAAACTGGACCAATTGTTTTCGGCGATACTTACCGTGAGACCGGGCGATAACTACTGGTCGTGTAAACCTTCCTGGGGCTCTGAAAATTAGGTCAACGTCTCGGCTCTACGATCAGGGGATTTAGGGACACATTTACGAAAATTTGAAAAATCAAACACTCTCAACAGAGCTTTCTTGGATTTAGAAATTTATTTTCAGTTCGCGACGTTCGCTAGTCCAACAAACCTACTATGAAGTTATTATATTAGGCTGCCTGCAAGCAAGCGGCAGAGCAGCTAATGAACAAACCAGTTCGCAGACAGGCTGGTACTCAGTTCACAGGCTAAGCTAGCAGACAGGCAGTGTGAGCAGCCAGCTGGGTTAGCCGGTAAGCAGGTTCGAGACTGTGCCCAAACTACAACAACCCAACATCGTCGTCTTACAACGCTGCCATGATTCGACAATATCTAAAACTTTTTTTTTTTTTTTTTTTTTTTTTTTTAGCTAGCTAATATCTAAGATATAGGATCCAAATTACATTATTATTAAATTAATAATCTAAAAAATAATGGTTTTATAATCAATTTAAGAGTTTATCTCTAGGCTCGTTTGCCATGAAAGCTGTGTTGAGAGTGTTTGATTTTGCAAACGATCGAATTTTTCGAGTTTTGATAAATGACGCGAGGGGTGTCCCTGAATCCCCTCGTAAGGCCCGTTCATAGTAAGCCACCGGAAGCTGGTTCTCGCCCCTGTTGTTTAACCCTACAGCTGCACTCTAACCCCCCCACCTCCGATTATGTTTTGTGGTCTAGGCCTTAGGCCTGACCCCCATCACTCGATGAATCACTCAACGCCGCGCCGTTTCATGCAAACAAATATTCGTCTGAATATTTCCTCATCGGGACGTACTGCCCGTCAGATATCTCGATCGCTCTGCGATGCGACTGCAGGCGCCTGGGCTCGGCTTGTTACGGATTAGGTGTAGTTAACCAATAGCTTTGTCGCGTACTTAGGCCCTGACAGGGTTACACATTATCCGCGTCACGCCATTCGGTGAGCTAGTGAAAGTCATCTTGTTACGTGACGCAGTAATGGTAGCTTCGAATCTAGGCGCTCGGGGCAGACCAGCAATCATCGAAACAGCTGTAAAATTGTAATCCTATTAACCACGGTAATTGATTATGCTCAACAGGAAAGTACTCGTAAAACTACTTTATAGATGTTGCTGACTCGAATAGTTGGATTGATGTAGAGTGTTGAGTTAACCCAGCTTGGAACGGATCGATATGGCAACGTACGCTGTCCATGAATGTAGTGCCTAAAAGTTTAGCCTAATCGTACTTTAAAATCAATTCCATAAGGTAAAGATATAAATATTTCTCTCAAGTATGGTCAACCGTTGCCCTGGGTCAAGATTGCTGAGCCACCGTTCAGCACGCAGCCCATTGACGAGAAAATTTAGAAGAAAACGCTGGTGCTTGTCCACCTCGTCAACCTATAAGCGGATTTTTATTGCGGTTTCGTATGAATATTAAGGAGTGTAAGGTCGGAGGATATGGTTACATGGTGGCTACTAAATTTCACTGTCTTATAACCCACCGTAATTCCAGAAAGGTATACGGATAGGATAAAGATGTTCAGATGTATGGCCTTCCAGACATCTTCTTTGCTTAATTTTATAGTTCTTGGATATATATTCGAATACGAATATGTTCTAGGGGAGCTGGTCAAAGCTAGGAGCACGACCTCCTACAAAAGCTAAAGCGAAAAATCGAAAATGCCACATTAAAAGGGCAGGGAGCTGCGGACCTTCTGGCCATAAGGCTTGTGGTAGCGATTATTAATATACTTTATAAAATTTAGCTTTGGAAAATGTCTTCGGAGTTTCGCTCACGTCTAGTTAAACGCTTGCCGACTCCCCGGTACCGCGGCCGGTATTGTCTCGTCCCCGGTACCCGAATAAGGCTGCCTCAGGGCAGGTATTGCGTTTTGCGGCAGAAGACTAAACCGGAAATGACGTTGCCTGATGAGATGAGAACGCAGTTTTGGGTTCCGAGAGCAGGGTTTCAGAGCCTCTATTGTTATAGAAGTTTCCCGAAGAAAGCTCCAGTATGCCTTCATATCTTCGGTTACACAGCTACTCTGCAACTGCTGCGCAGGAGCTAGTCTTATTATGTGATATGTTAGCCGAAGAAATTAGGGTAAAAATTAGGTTCATGCATGCGTATTGTCTCGTACCCAGACCCCCGACGGCGTTGACGCGTAGTTAACTTTGAAATTGAGGGAAGACCCACCAGCAGCTGCAGGTAGCACCTAATATATGTTTAGGTTGTCGGCGTCGTTCGGGTGGCCTAATTTCACTATTTAGGTTTTCGATACCGATGGTCATGTGGCATTTTGTAGCTATTCATAAACCTGAGGATCCAAAGGATGCCCAAAAGTCCGATCATTCGAACGACGCAACCTGCAATCTTCAACGCAATGTTTCCGCTCGACAAAAACGCAAACGGCGAGCTCCGCGGGGGAAACCCCCAGCTGCGGGATGAGCTTTTCATTCATTAATTAAGCCTCTAGCTCTATCTCTATCATATTTTTTGATGCAAAAAGAAGCGTCCCCTCCATTATATTAATGCTTGCGATTAGCTATGCTATTCACTACCAAACCCCAAGCGCCAATGACAATCCAGAGTGTACCGACTACACATCGCGCTGAACAACATTTCCACACCGTAATTAATTACGAAAAAATGGTATCTAGATACCGGTCACGTTTTACTACAACAATACAGTTGCGATTGCAACAAAAATTCACGAGATTAAGATATACCATTGATTTAAATAAACGAACATTCCAAAATGGCATGTAACCTAAGTCACTGCTGTCGCATTTTAGATTTTCTCTAATGGTGCAATTTTTTTAAAGGTATATATCTTGTCTCATAGACTGTTGAAATACACTTGAACGTATGTTCCTAACTGATTGTCTATTCCGCCGAAGAGCTACCTTCGTTCCCCCTTTTATATTAATGATAGAGTAGAGATATCGGTTTTCTATATTCATTGCGCAGAGATTCTTCTTCAGCGGGGCTCATCGTTCCTGTGAAGCCCTTCGGTCCCGTTTGTGGCGTTTGAGCTTAACTTCTGACATAAGCCGGACTCGGCTTTTCTGGAAGATCCCCGTTGACATGTAATAGTGGCCGGGTTATGGTGCAGTAGGCAAGAGGTCCGCTGGAACCGTCCGCGCGATCACACCATCCGCTCCCCCCACTAAAGCGGACTCCAAGTCCAGACCAGCGTTCGAGCGAAGCCGAATGATATCCAAAAGCTCCTTGATATCGCTCGGCTCGTGAAATCCCTCGTTGAAGAAGATGGTATATCGTAGACGCCCCTTCACTGTATACACGTACACGACAACAAGTGACACGGAGAGACCCAAATTAAACCAAAAATTTTCAACGGGCTCAGTCACATGCTTGTCTATAATACCTAGGCCTACCAAGCTTACGGTCGTTGGAACTTCAGTACGATCTATAGCGGCTTCTGTGAGGGCAGTTTTCAAAAGTTTCGGCAGGGCTACGGTACAGCCCACGCTATCCGTCTTGTATCGCCAGTCGTCGCATAATTTCCGATGATGTTTCGCTAGCTTGAGGAACTGGCTAGATTTTGTGACAGGCATCACGGGCCAGAAGCCTGATAGGAGATTTCCTACGCAACCCTCTTGACCGTTGTATGGTGGCGGGAGCGAGTCTCGGAGATTGACAGGGCAGAAGCCACAGTAATTCCCAGACTCCTCTCCCGAAACTTCCAGGACTGCTTTAACTACTGCAGCTGTAGTTGCATTGGTTATCGTGATTCCTCGTTCTTTGCAGGCCTTGAGAATAACGGAGGTCTCAGTCTCGCCGAATATACATTCGAGCTTTCGAGATGGGCCTGGGGCGCTAGTGTCTGCAGGTTTTGTTTTTAGGCTTAATGATCGCTTTTTTGTGTAGGCCTCCTTCATTTGAAATGCCCGCTGGATAAGGCTTTTGGAAGGTTTCTCTTTTTTCATTATTTGATCGATCGATCGGGTAAGGCGGGCCGGCTCGTCGCCAAATTTAGCGACCTTCGTTCCCTGGCGAACGGCTTTTAGTAACTGGTTCAAAAGCATCATAGAACCGACGCCGTCAATTGCCTCATGGCGCATCAGAATACATA
Organism: Orbilia javanica; assembly: GCA_036872735.1. Classification (NCBI taxonomy): domain Eukaryota; kingdom Fungi; phylum Ascomycota; class Orbiliomycetes; order Orbiliales; family Orbiliaceae; genus Orbilia; species Orbilia javanica. The sequence goes on from JAVHNR010000012.1 coordinate 534,988, forward strand.
TTTCGGACGTATCAGGCATAAAATATAGCTCCCCGGCTGCAGAGTTTGATGGGACAGCTGATATGAGGAGTTCTTCGCCAGTTCTTCCGGAATAGTCGACATAGACCGTTTCTTCTACCCATTGCCGAACCTCGTCTTCGGTGGGCACCTGGTATTCGTAACCCGTGCTAGTGATTTTGCACGCGATCATGGGGTGGGAATGTCGTAAGGCTACCCATGCATTTTTGATGTCTTCGACTGTTTTTTTCTCTGGCATGGTACCTCCCATTGAGATGCACAGCTGCGGTTGATCAGGAACTAAATAGGTCGCAAAGTTCATACAATCCTCCACAGGAGCGAAATCTCGAACCCATTTTCCTGGGGAGACCTCTCTCCAGCGAATATTCGGTGAGGTCATCTTGCGGTTTGCTTTGGCTTTGTTGTGCTTTCGGTGCTGGTATATTTTACGCCGTATATATATATTGCGCGAGTGTATCCGCTGCCAGGTATTTATAAAACCTTTAGAACAATGAACTCTGCTTGGGGCTCTGCTTAGGTATGAAGGTGGGAAAAATCAAGTGCCGGTCTAGGATTAATAGTTATTCTGTTTAAGTATAGTACTATTGTCCTGTTCGGATAGAGCTAGAGGGATGTGCTTTAGTATGATAGAACGGAGTTTTGAGGTGCTTCCCCAGCATTTATATAGATGAATTGCCCCCTGCTGTAGTCTCCTCGCCAGCTTTGACCCTCTGACTTGCAGATACTAACTACCATGAATACGAACTAGGCGGGCTTTGGAAGACGTGGTCTAGTTCCCCGAGTGGGGGCGATTACACCTACGGTCGAGTTTAGGGTTCCCACAGCCGGGCGGCCAGCGGGTCACGATCGACCCAACAGGATTACTTTTGCCCGATATCACAATTTCAAAACAGAACCTCGGCCGCACATGCTGGAGCTCGTTCACAACTGGTTTTTAGAAGCCTAGATAAGCGTAAGGCAGCGTTTTTAGTGGATATAGCCCGTTAAACTTTTTCTCGCAAGTCATCGATGCATCCCAAGAATTCAACATAAAATCTCAACGCATGTTAGGTAATTTGTCGCTTATGTGAGCAGCACGGGAGCCGGACTGTCGAGAATACTTATGATCTACTAGCTCCTAGTATTAATCCAGGACGAGGCATGTAAGCCAAATACTTAATGCAACACTAGACTAGAAAAACAGAGGGAATGTACAAGAAGTACGGCAAGGGCAAGGCCCTGGCGCGTGCGTACAGGTTAAAAATCTGGCTACTTGGCAAATTCTTAATGTTGTGACACTGTTCTGTCGTGACTAACCGCTTCGTGACGTCTTGGATTATTTATGATCTTCGGCGTCGACAATGTGCAATGACATTATATTAACGCGCAACAACAGAATCTAGGTACTGCGAGCTCCGGATCTCAGCAGTTAGGTTTCGAAAAAGAGCAGGGCCAGCCGCACCCAAGTTCAGGCACAGCTGGTTGTTATTTAATCGACGTTTGTATATCATAAGTTTGTATTTTTATAAATTTAGGGTTGAATGGATTCCATAAGATTATGCATCTACAAAACCTCTTCGGTGACCTTTAGTCGACTTACTAACTCATGAAACCGGAGGCACACTGCGCAGTACAAAGACTGAAGTGGATGCCTCGGCGTCGGGCTTCGGCCTTGTGGTGTCTGATCGACAACGCAAAACTTTAAACTTGCCCCCTTTGTGAATGCGACCAGCTAGGCTCGAACTTGTGAAGATGCCCGGTATATTATCAAGTGGTCTCGGTAGTAAATTAAATCAACCCGTTAGGCGATTGTGCAATACAAAGGGGCTCGGCAGTAGCACCTTATTAGTGTGTAACAAAGTCGCTTTGTGACGTGTGGGGAGACTAGCGTGCTTGATCTTGTGATACGATTTTACAAGGCAGGGATCCCCATACCGATATACCGCGGTACCGATAGCCTACTATCGGGAGATTCTCGCCTGCTACGTTCATGGATACCCTGTCTTTACTGACGTCATGAAGTCATGACTAACTAACTAGCCAAATAGCTGATCGTTGATTAGCTATGGATCGATTGATCTCTAGGCTGCTCCTCTTTAAAGCTTTGTTTTGATCGAATAACCATGAAATCAGAATTATCTGGCGAAGACGTTAACAATCATATTAATTGAAGATAAAAATGTAGATCAATCGACGATGTCAAACAAAAGAAGCCAGAGGATTTGTGCTACCAAAATCGCTGGGAACGATCCGATACCGGCGAGTTGCTGAACATGTGCACCGAAACTTCGGTGGTATCATGACACAACCCACCACGTATCGCTGGAAGCCTTGGCTTTCAGTGCTATTGTATGCAGCGCATGATTATATAATATGAATCAAAGGTATGGGCAACGGGCTCGAGGCTAATGGGCAACGCTATCCGGTATGCGGGAAATGTTTCAAGGTTAGGTACGCGGGTAGACGCCCAAGCTCGGTACGCGGTCTCTCTGTATCCACGCGGCTAGCATGGTTTAAAATAACTTCGAATCTACAAGGAAGTTAATATAAAGTTAAGTTTATTCCGGTCATTTTCATATTCCGGTAGCCATGTAGGTCTAGAGGGGACATTTAGTGTGTGATAGCGATTTTAGGCAATACTGTATATACCCCTTGTCTCATAAACCAGGCCAATCCTTCACTTTGGGATTGGTATGTACAACATTCCAAAAAAGTAAAATTAAAAAATTAATTCTGCTGTGTAGAAACAAGTTTTTTTAAAAGTCCAGGCAAAATTTGCAGAACATTTCGGCACGGTCAAACATCTCGCCGTAGCCAATGATATCAAAATTCCTCCCAGTAACTGTATAAGCATTTTTGCCACAATGCATGTGACGATTCCCTCTTTCTTTCCTCCCCCCCGCGAGCCCAGAAATGCTTGGAAATACGGCTCTATTAAACAAAACAATAACGCTTTTGAAGTATGTGGCCAAACGAAATACTTTTTTTTTATCAGTCGAAAACTTCGTCCATAGAACCAGCTATGGATAAAGGTAAATCCCGTTATGTCGGAACTATTTAGAGTTTGATGAGCTCAATCAAACTAGCTTCTGCGATTTAGTTATCAAAAATGTTCGATCTTCGAGCTCCTTAGCGCCATATCCATGCTTTCTCCTTTGATGGATTCTTAAATTGCTCTTGGCAGTCGCTTCGGTACCGGCTGTATATTTGCTCTTACAACCATCAAAAAGGCATTTTGCGGAGTAAATGTACTGGGAGTGATGTTTGTCTTGCTTATGTTTGCGAAGGGTATCTGTGGTGCTGAAAAGTGCAGGGCAGCCTTCCACGTCGCAATTTATCTTCTGTTCCCCTCTATTGTCGTTTCGGGGTTTGCGTACAGCGGGGTACCTCCGTTGCTCACCGTTTGAGAGGTTCGAGCCGATAGTGTTTTCAATCTGATTCGGTTGGCTGTCAGGCCTGAGAGCTTTATTTACCAGTCGGGTGTTAGTGTTTGCGCCGTTCCATTTGGGATATGAGTTCAACTTATCGAAGACATACAGTCTGGAGGCGAGTCAACGCCTCTGCCTTTCGAAGGAGACCCATGCGCTGGGTTATCCGGCAAGTTTTTGCTCCTTAGATCCTCGATCCCCCCTTGGAATAGCTCGTTCCCGTCGAAATATGAGTAAAACGTCGAGGGCCCCATTTGACTCTGAGCTGGAGGGCCCATCTGAGGCGACGGCGCAACGTCGCTGTTTTGGAAAGGTTGTTCGTAGACCCCGTCACTAATCCTATAATAATCCAATGCATTTGGCCCGGATCGTGCGAGGCCAGGCGACAGTTGGTAGTCATCGTACGGTTGCCTGTAGCCGACCTCTGCAAGCTGTCTTTCGCCAATGCGTGCGTTGTTCACGTCCCCGGCACATCTGAACTCGTTTTGTAGGTCCTGTTTTTTGTAGCAGGGTTAGACAATATGGAGTGCACAATAGCCATGGCGTAATCTTACCTGTGCATGCGCATTGGCATCGAGTGAAGTTAAGTTTATCCCACCCTGAGGGATGAGATATTGCGATTGGGATTCTGCGGAGGCGTGAGGCAAATTACCCAGAACACGAGAAGCATAATTAGGATTTCTTGGTGGCACTGGTCTTCGCCTTTGCCGTTTAGTTATGGTTGTCGCATCGACAGAGTCTTCTGAGGCGGGTCTTCGAACCCCCCTAGAAAGTTCTGGGGGCCGATTTTCCGTAGTTCGGGTAGGCGTAAGGTGCATCAGTGCAAGACGTTCAGGCAAAATCTTTTGACATATCCATTCCATGCAGCATCGCCTCTCTGGCAAAGGGGTCTGACAATACGGGCAGGCTGTATTCATCATTGTTTGGTCCATTTTTATTTTGTAAAGCTGATTTTGTGTCGTTGGAGGGGAAAGTAGACCTGTCTTGACCAATGAAAGATTATTAGTCGTCCATGTTATTAGATACCTGCGGCTGCCCTTGTATCGTCCCCAGGTCACGGCTGCCCCCGAAACTTGAAGTTCTCGATAGGGTATATAGCGAGGAGTCGTCTCTTAATCGAGGAGGCTCAATAAGCTATCGCGAGGACCGAAGGGAACACCCGAGAAAAATTAAATTCAATATATCCTAGATACATACGTATACAAAGGGGTCTGAGAAAAATATGCGTCTGGTCTTCTTCAAATTTCGGGAAGTGAAGGGGTAATCCTAGCCTCGAGATTCGAGGCCCGGGGCAACACAGAGGAGAAAATGTTTGTCAAGAACACCAGGGTTGAAAATGCCGAGAGGGCCTCTGTCAGGGCTTAATGCCAGTGTTTAACTTTCATTGATACACCGCTTTTGGCAGACCTGAGGGTACAAAGCAGTGAATTGCAGCAGGGAAGGCCAAAAAGATGTCAATTCCTGAGTCTTGAAGCCAGCTTCAATTGCAATCGCTTGTATGACGAACTTGGTCGGCCCGTACGTACGGCTCGGTCTCGGGGGATATCTTGCGATTTCGGTCGGGCGAAGTTTTCTATTCGCAAAAGCAAAAGTTAGAACCCAAGACATAGCGATTTCTGACTTCAAGATTCGGTTATAATGTTAGTGGCATAGGATGCAATTATACCGGTTTGGTGACGGGCCCTAGAACCCTGTAGATGAAGCTTATCTGGTGTGTTCCCGAACGGCTGGTTCGGAGTCTACGTAGGATGGCCCCGGTATACCCGCGGATTGGTATATGGGTGCTGGGATTTCGTTCGCTCCCGCAAGGCTGGGTGTAATCGATTGACGAATTAGTTGTTAGATTTCGTCAAATTGGTAGCTTCAAAAGTTGCTATCGAGGGGCACCAGCCGTATTATTATAAAAAAAGTTTTCTTTCCTTCATCTCATCGATCATCTCATCCCATCGACGTCGATAAAATTTACACACAGTTAGTCTCAAATCCAGGGAATACACGGACACGTTGATGAGCTGTCGACCGATCGAAGCACACGTCAGACATTGGCTAGACTACCGCTGGAGCTGCGTGGTGAGCTGGCCATCTAGCTCTTCAGCTGGAGCGTTCTGCGACCTTGTTTCCTTAGTTAGTCCCCCCGCCGCCAAGTCTAAGCCAAATACGTCTACCGATTGGATGTAGAAGCCTGGCTTTTAGGGTTAGCGTGCTCTTCAGCAAGGCCATCCGTCAGCCAACGAATATGAATGATTCTTCCGGGAATTCACGTCAGCTAAAGGTGCAGCAAACCTTCCTTGGACCTTCCCAAATGGGCCATAACCTGGGCTCGAAATGCTCCCGTCTGTGGGAATCCTACTTTGCGTTCCCGGAAGAAAACGCGAGAGGAGCCTCAGCTCAACTAGCACTCAACCGGGCGGGTAAGCATAACATTACTCAACAGATTTGGTCAACGGTGACACCAAAAGGTCCCCATTCCGTAGGGTGGGTACGCATCCTAGCGCTACAAGCAAATATTTCGGTTCACAAAATACCGATGTTTGACGGAGAACACGTCAGAAGCCATCTCCAGGCCCACATCACCAGGCATTCTACGATCTTCTATGCCCCCGACATGTATACCACACGGCTGCACTGTGTTGTGCATGCAGCAAAGTGCAATCCCGTCGATGCCGGCATGTTTAGGGGATTCCATCGGGCGCTTCGCTGTACGATTTGTTCAATTAATTGAGGCCTGCAAAAAAAAATTCGCTCACGCGCACCTAGCTCAGAAAAATGTCCTAATTAGCTAGGAATTGCATTTCCGTGTTATAGCCGTTCCGTTATTTTTATATCGACGAATTCTGACGATTCCCAGCCCACACATAGTTACGGCTATCTAAGACAAATCTAGACCTTTTCGGTACACCAACGGGATCGGTTTCCGTGCACTGGGTCACTGGTTTTTCCAGGTCTTCGGAAGCGATGCATATGAAACAAATTAAAAGTCATCCGCGCCCGCCCGTTGCCTCCCAACCCGTCACATGGCGGAGTTAATTTTGGAAATTTGAAACACTTTCGGCGAATCTCAGGCCTCGCCGTTTAAACGTTTTCCGACATCTAACCGACTCGCGAACCCGGTCCCGACCTGGCGGGTGCTTTCGCGGACTCGGGACCAATACGAAAATTTTACGGGTCTATTGTCGGTCGATTTTCGAGATCCGGCTGTACTTCGCGGCGACGGAGCGGTCCTAATATCACTCCCCAGTGCATGCAAAGCGACAACTAGCAAAGTCTAAATCGACTCCGTTGGTTGCACCGTCAGTAGCTATCGCTCTGCATGGCCATCTGGAGAGCCTAGAAGGGTGGGTTATGATGCCATAGAAAGAGCGCAATAGATTTGTTTCTTGTAGGCAGCAGCGCTACCACATTGCCTTTGCTTGCACGGCTTTTCCAGGCCTGTCGATCTCGAACTAGCACAAAGTTAGTAGGGAACACTGATGAGGTTTAGCGATACGACGGAAGCTATCCCGAAACGAGATGGATCAACTAGTCTCGTCCCGTAAACGGTCAGCCTTGTTCCTCGTGTAACATATCGCAACACAAAAAAAAACGCGCAACGCAGGAGAACAAAACAATTGTGGTATTTTGGTCGTCCGGGCAACGTGCTGGCTGGCCGGCTGGGACGAGTTCAGTAGCATGCCAGTGCCCATAGCAGCGAGAGCGGAGGCCATCTGTGTCGCCTGGTGTACGATAGGGATTTAGGAATAGTCTCGCCCTCTCAGAGTTCCACTGGGGATTAACGAAGCGTCGTATACTACGAAACTAGACTAAGTAGGGATATGGTACTGGGACGACAATTGAATGAATATTCGAATTCGAAGCTAACATGTTCCTATCACTAACAAGTTCTATTCGAACGCGGAGCTAACCAGAACATCAAAGACATGAAAAATAGAATACATGACGTCGATCATTGTAAGCCGACTAGGGACCATGAATCAATTCGGAGACAAGAATTCATGGTACAGGCAAACGATTAGAAACAAGAATCAATGGTGTAGGAGAGTAAACAGGGAATCCGCCTGCGTTCAAAAAATGTGTTTTCGTAGTAGCAAAAGCCAGGTAGCTGTAGCGGTGATAAAGGGTACAGAATTAATCGGAATCGGCAGCCGGCTCATAGGAGGAGGTGAACCTCTCTTCTGGTTCAGTCACAGCCCACCAGGATTCGTGCTTTTCTGTTTGGTGCATAGCCAGGATATCTTTAGCAATAGACTTGACCGGGTTCTTATAAGTTCTGTCGCATCCAGGGAAAGTACAGGAGAATGTAAAGTTGTCTTGCGAGAGATGCTTTTTTAGCGTGTGTTTGCGAAGGCCACCTTTGGTTGTATAGACCTTGTCACAGTCGGCGGCCGGACAAACGAAGGTTTTGCTCTCGATATCATTCTTAGTAGCTCCAGGCTTGATACGTTGGACCTTCTTATCTTCCCCTTTTTTGTTGAACCAGGGAGGGTGCGAACTCATTTGGTGGCGTTGCATACTGGCTCGTGCGCTGACCTCTAGTGGTTTTACGACGAACACGTTGCACTTGGCGAAAGTGCACCGGAGGTAAACGGAGTCGGGTGAAACATGGACTGTTCGTTCGTGCCTGATCAGAACCCTCTTGGATGAATAGATAGTGTCACAATCGGGAAAGGGGCACGAAAATGTGTCCTCTGGCCTCTCAGTTCGGCCTGCTCTCCCAGGCTTGTCGGAGATCAGTTGTCTTCTGTTAACGCCACTTAACTTCTTGAACCATAGGGGATGCTCATCTCTTTCGTGGATCTGAATGAGACCTTGGGCCTGTGACTGCGTCTGCGCGTCGTAGGTGTGGTTGCAGCCTGGGAAATGGCAGGAAGCAAGAGTATTTCCGCCAGACGGGTCGTTTTTGGCAGGGGGAGCGTCAACAAAATGACGGTATCTGACCTTGTGCCGATCAAGGAGGTCTTTGCGTCCACATTCCCGCCCGCATCCTGGAAAATTGCATTTGGCGGAATTTTCATCACTCGAGACCAAGAGGGCGTCGGCGACGTGGTTTGATTCGAGTTTGTGTTCCAGGAGGGCGCGTTCGCCTCCGTAAATGAGCCCGCAGTTTTTGAAAGTGCAGACATAGTCGAAGCTGTAGGGGCGATGCTTCTTAGGATCGAAGTGATTGGATTTGTCGATGTGTTCTTGAAGGTTGTATTTACGTTTGAAAACGCGTGTGCAACCTTGAAAGCCGCACTTGAAAGGAGGAAGCTCCTTGGGTTCATTCTCCCGCTTTCGCTTTTTGGTGGTCTTGAGAGGGCTATCATTTTTAACAGGAGAATAAGTTGGCCCGGAGTCTTCAATGCTGGAGGGTTGATATTCATCAGATGATCCATCCTCGAGGTCATCCATAGGGGTGTCTAAGCCCTCGAGGTCATCCATAGGGGTGTCTAAGTCCTCGAGGCGATCCGGAGGGACCTCGGAGCTCTCGAGGGCACCCAGGAGGGGTTCACCGTCCCAAAACTCCCCAGCGCGATAGAAATCAGGGTCCTCGGGGCTTATCGTGCCGTCTTGGTCGCCTTCCGCGCCCTCGGTTTCTTCCTCAAAGCCAGTTGGTAGGCGAGGGAGCTTCGAAGTGCGGTTTCGGAGTGGACGCCGTTTGCCTTTAAAGCCCCTTGGCAGTTGAGCAATTTTAGAAGCGAAGTCTGGAGATAAATTCGGCATCTGTTGAAAGGGAGTTAAAATCCAGGCTACTAAACAGTCGCGTCATTAAAGCAAGAGAGGATGATAGACGTATACTCACTGCGACCTGAAGGGCGGCTCTAATACTCATGGTTAGAGCTTCTTCGTAGTCCATGAGGACCTCAGGATCCTCATTCGAAGGGGATTTGTCATTAGGCTCCATTTTTCTTTTTCAAGGCTTGGTATCGGTATTGCGAGGATATGAAGTGCGTTAGAGTAGTGTTCGTGATGGGGATGGTTCTTAAGGGTCTGAGGTTTTACGTTGAACCTTACTGTCGCGTCGTCGTCGTCGTCGTCGTGCCGCCGCTGCGATGATGTAGTTGCAGAGGTGGGTGTGATGATGGATGGTTTCGTTGCGGAGTTTTTATTGTGGAAGGGATAGTGAGCTGGGGGTGAGGAGGCCAGGACAGGACGGAGTGGGCTCCCTGTCTTCAAAATGTGTTGGTGTTGTTGTAAAATTCTTAATCAAATGTGTTGATGCGTTGCAATTTGAACGAGGACGTTCATTCTGGTTCGTGGAACTATGACGTCAGGGCATGCTCGAGATAACAAGCATACAAGAAGCTTCATTGATTCATTGAAGGGAAACTTTGCTCTCCTTTTCCCTTTCTTTGGAGAAATTGAAATTGAAAAAAAAAAAAAAAAATAAGTCTGTCTAGTCTCATACGCGCCGCCCCCAATGTGAAGGTCGGGTCTGGTTTATGAGACAATCTCAGTTCCAAAACCGGTTTCAATGTTTAGACGCTGAAGGGGCCGCATGCAGAGCCTCCACATATCAACGTTAACGTACTGTCAAAAAGAAGTTCTATAACTGCGGAATCTACGTTAACTTAACTGATCGTAAAGCGCTCTGCAGGATCTAAGAGCCCTAAGGGCCGTTATCTATGAGCGGTTTGCTCATCCTGCCTCGGGTAATGAGCCTAGATTCTAGCGGAGTGTCTTTTGCATTTGGATTTGTGTTCCTCAGTGGCAGCGAATGATAAAGATTTGCTACGTTGATACTCTTTGTGATATATGTATATACAAGAGATTGAAATTCTACAAACGATATCCATGCACCGACGAGCTCTATATACAGGTATATTTGTATAGAAGAGGCCTTCCCTTGACAAAGAGCCTACCAAACATAACTTACGTTCGGAGCCTATGTTTACAAATAATTATTACTTGTTCCGTAACAACTAACTAGTCGTGGCATTTTGATTTTCCGAAGCTCTGGGGCTAGAATATTGGAACAATATTACTCTCTCAGGTCTCAATATAATCAGACTTTAAGTGGTTTATCCATTCTACTAGGCGCCATATACTTTTTGAACACCCCCTTGGTTTGTGGGCCTATCGCAATACCACGGCTCCGCTTCTTAGGGTTTTAGGTTTAGCGATGTTTAGCCTCATAGTATACTATATCTACGTTTTCAAGAAGAGTAGTACTCAACATTGGAGTTGTAGACAAACCAGTCCCTAAAAGCCGGGGTGCATGTATTGGACTGCATAGACACAAGTCAGGGAACTTGATCAATCCAGCGGGGAGCCCGGGCACAAGACGCCTTATTTAATACACTGGCACTGCCGTCGGGCGTTTTAAGGGTTTATAAACGCAACCACGCTGCGTTACACCTATAAAACATAAATGACAGGTGCGGTCGATTTTTTGTCTGAAAAATCGTGCCTTCTAATCCGACACCGTCTTGTATTAGGTCACGTTTCTATCCCAGAGACGTTCGTAGGTCTCGTACCTACAGATCTGATCAGCTGAAAAATAGCAGTGTTCTAGTTTGATCCGCGGTCTAAGCTAAGCCGAGCCAAAAATCAAGGTCACTCAATCGGTTTACGAGGCGACCCAGTCGGGCTCAAACAGAGGGATTTGTGAAGTCGGAAATCCGATGGGGTAGCAACAAAGAATTGTTAATATTAATTCTTGCGGAAAGACGACCACAGCTTCAAAAGAAAGGGATACATTAAGATTCAAAACGGAAAAAGAAAACAAGAGGGCCGCCAGTCACACATCAGACCTATAGGATCAAAAAAGGTGGTGTATTCTTCGAGTCCTTTTGCGACGTCCGCGAACGAGGCTAGCTGTCTAGGAGCTCTAGGTTTGTTCGGGCCTGTAAGGCGGGGTGGGCGTATGGGCACTTCGATCAATGATGTCAAATCGTCGCGCTGGAAGTCAGGAATCAAATCGCCAACGGCACAATCGGACTCTAGCACTCAATGCGCAACCATCAGGCGTCACACGCATCCTACCCATCTGGGACCAAGCTTTGTGCCTTTTATTAGGCAAGACCGCTTGGGCTTGAGGATATGCACCTAGTACTACCACAACCGTGTGATAAGAAGGGCTGGTAATAAAACGACTAGGGCTTCAATTCAGTGCGATCACATTATCAGAATTTTCATCTCACTCCTACTACTCCGTACCAGCCGACCTCCTGCAGGGTCTTTTATTTTCGAGGATTGAAACAGCACCCAAGAGGACTAAGGACTAGCAGTATCCGACTTATACCTAGTCCTGGTCTTTCCGAGCGTAATAAGTGGATTCGAGGCGACCGTACACCATACGTGGCAGCCTAGCAGTCAATTAGTAGTACGCAGATACTTACGAAACTGTATACGCATAATAGACGAATTTATTAGGAACCATTCATCTGTACAGTTGCGTGAGGGTTGCTAGCGATGGAACCTATTATGGGGGAGGGTGAGCCTTAATTTAAGTTTAGGAGACGGGAATGTAATTCACTTTGAAGAGTTTAAGTTTGAGAGCTCTCTGATCGAGAAATCCTCTCTTTTTCCCTAATTTAGTTGCAGATATAGTCCCCAACCTCGGATAGAATTTGACATGCACCCTGAAGAAAAACAGAAAAACAATCAACATATTATTTAGGAGGACCTAATAGTTCATCAAGGTAGGGCACGAGAACCTATTTGATGCATAAAGCCTTTGGAGTCAGAGCCAAAATCCATAGCCGGGTCAGTACCTCGTAAGGTGAAAACAAGAGGTGTTACCCTAAAGAGGGGCCATTCAGGCTGGGCTGTTTGACCAAGAGTTGAAAAGTTGGGCAAAGAAGGCTAGTGACCCATGCATGTCGTGCATGGGTCAAAACTGCATCGACGGTCTTAGGATTGATTTTGGAGTTCAACCCCCGATCGATACATTTGTGCGTATAGAATTGATTTCAAAATAGTTTAACATTTCTGCAGATCCATATTGACGTACATTCTCGGTAGTGTGCAATTCGAAAGATTCAAACATGAATACGAATGGGCATACAAAGATATCGGTCTGGGAAAAATCTCGGCTGGGTAAAAGATGATATTAATCCGACACTGCATCCACGTACGGTATAAATGAAAATTTGAACTATCAGAGGGGGACACGATATTATATTATAGGCAGATGGAGCTATGCGAAATCGAGGCACGCGACATAAGTGGCGAGGCGGGTACCGCGAGATAAGGGAAGCCCTAAAACTAGCAAGAAGGGTGTCAAGCTCCCGGCGAATAAAAATTAATGTCAAGAAATAAGGATCCGATAGGAGCGAATGAAAGGCAACGGGTCCGAAACCTCAGCGAATAAAAGAAAACACTTCTAGGGGAACACGATTGCGAGTTATCAAAAACCACGATTTAACCACTTTGATAATAAGCCTGCACAATACTCCAGGGATGTGGCCCAGACAATTGACGACGGTTTCTTGGGAGTACAGTATTCGCCCACCCGTCGTCATTGTGTAGCCGCTTCTGGTGGGTCTGATAAAGATTGTCTTGGGCTTTTTGGGGGGTAGCGCTCCAGGAAATATAGTTGCACCCAGGGTACAAACAGCGCGCAAAATAAACATTCGGGTCGCTGTTAGATGGGGAGTTCGTGTCGTGAAATTTATTTCTCCTACGAGGTGGTCTGGTATTTGAAGGATGTGGCCATCTCTCCAAGAGCTGGGATCGGAGATGCGCTAAAAGCTGGGCAGGAGTCTGATTCTGGTCTAAACTAGTCGGGCTGGCCAGCATTCGCGATTGTTCTGGCACTTCGGAGTGGGGGTGTGGTGGCGCTATCCCAATCATGGCTTGGCTCTGCAACTCTGCGGATTCGAAATCTGTTTGAAAAGGTACGTTTTGGAGATCTTGAAGAAGATACTGATGAGAGGTTTGGCCTAGCAATTCAGTGTTCTGATTGCAGAATTCAGGGTGGACTATCGGACTACAAAACACTCCGTGAGTGGCCTCAGGCTCGCTTTCTCCACCATGGTAGCCCAATCGCTCTAGGTTGGGTATACCGGTAGTGTTGTCTTCGTAATCTGGGTACTGATGTACGATAGCTATATCGCCTCTGTGGTTTAAATACTCTACGTGGTTCCCATCCGCCTGCTCAGGGCCTGCGCCTGGGTGAATTGCATTTTGGCTGTAGTAACGACCTTCCTCGTTGGGGTGGCAATAGTCTTCGCACCTAAAGTTGTCATTATAGTTATCCATTAGTTTCAAGCTAGGCCAGTCGGTCAATCTAAGACCAGATAGGTATAGGTATATTCTTGTCTTGTCGTATACTATCCCTGAATTGGCGGTATACTAGTAACGTTCAGCGTCGTTTATATATATATGTGTGTGTGTGTATGGGTGGTAGGTTGCAATTAATTAGCGGCGGGGGGTTTATGTGTGAGGCATTTGAACGAATTTATAAGAAATCAGAGGGTATATATATACCTACGTACCTTTCACTGATACAAATTTATATATACTGGTCTTTTAGGGCGTAGATGGCCAATAGGCTATATTTCGGCCGCTTGAGCTTGAGCTGAGGGAAGCATGGCCTAGCCATACATCATACTTGTTCGTCCAATTAAAGCCGCATGTACATGCGCGTCCTGAATTCATCTTTGATTCCAGTGCACATGCCGTAATTATTGCGGGCAGCAGTTGCCCAAGCAATCATGTTTAGAGTATCAGCATTGATCTTGGTAGGCCTCAGACTCGACTCGGATAATATTACCACAAATTCAACGCGACACACTTCTCGCAAGTTTCCTCACGCGCCACCACCTCTTCGAACGCATGCGCAAGACGGCCAGCAGCTGTTACCCGAGCTTTCAAACCACCCTCAGTCCAGTCCAATCATACCAATTGACTCAAACAAAGGGCCAACAAAATCAAAATCTCCAGTCCTATACAATGCATTGATGTGTTATCATATATAGCTGACTCCACCCATACCATAAATCTAAAACGCAAGCTTAAGTGTAAATTCTGATGAACATCATAAACTATCAGGTGGTCCGAAACAAATCCCGACTTTTTCGAAAAGCTGACTTGACAGCTGTACACCTGCTCCACAATTGAGCGTCGCCTTAATTAGCATGTGATATTGCGCTGTAATTCTCTCAAGTCTTTTTGAGAATATCTCTACCGTTTGATTTGTTTGATCAATCGAGGACATCTGTGCCATTTGATTTGTGTACCATGTGGGGATATAGACTGCAGAAATTATCATACTTAACTATTCTCCTCTATTATACTACTTAACTACCAATAAATATAATTGCGAGTTTGTTTAAGTTATAGCCCTGTCGCTGTCTTGGTTGAACATGGTACCGAGCGAGGGTGTGACAGGTACAGCGAGACTACTCTAGAAGTTTCTGTCGATACCTCGGTTCTAGTCTCGCTTACAATACAAACACTCAAATAAGTATACGGGAATTTGAAAGCCTGTGGAACGCAAGGTTCTCTGAGACCACCGGGACCCCTTTTTGATGTACCTCTAGATGGACCACATCGCACCGCAGCCTTGCGCGGACACCAGGCTTAAGAAATCTAACAGGCCAATCCTTCGCTTCAACAACTCTTCAATGCTTCAAACGTGCAGCAATAGATTAGATCCTTGTTGTACACGTCTCATAACCAAGATCTTCTGCATGCGGATGCGCCGTGGTAGCCTGTCGGGTAGATCCGTAAAAAAGCCACTTTTTTTCGCGGGGCTTTTGAGAGTTCTTCAAAGAAGTTACTGTATCGCATCGATTCTGTTAGGAAGATATGCATAGCTAACTTGTATTGAGGTGCTTAACCATGAAATAGGGTAGTTCAAGCTAGCCATTCTGGTAAGCTAGCAGATTCAGGTGCAATGAGTGTGCTTTTGTCAAGGTTAATTGGTTGTAGTCACCCGCCTTTTAATTTCTTGCGTCGGCTTTTCGTAAGCGGGTACGTCAACAAGCGGGCGAGTCCAATACTTAGGACCTACCATACTGTCGCAAGCTGCAATGCGTGTTATCAACCGCTTCTAGGGTTTAAGGGCACCGATTGGCATCGATAAACTCATCGGCATAAGTTGCATGATTTGTATACTGGCCTGATCCCGTCATATGATGCAAGTGCAGCCGAAAAACGCCGAGTGGTCCGCGCATTGGCGAATCCTTCGCCGTCATGTGTGTGGCTCCTAATTAAAGCAGCGCGAAAATTATCATAAAAGTGATCTCTGACTGAATTGAGAATCCTACCGAAACCAAGGGGTTTGTGTAAGTGTTGCTAGCCTACCCCGGGGGTAGGACTTCTGCGGGCCAATCGCTCGATATCCTTAGCGAGACTGGCCCGCCTCAAGAATAGTGAACGCAAAAGGATTCGTAGAGGTAAATGCGCTTGATGATAGCACCTTAGTCTCAGAAACCTCTCCCAAAACCAATGGGAAGGTAGTGGACATTGTACGAGTGAGGCGTCTGTTTTTTTTGGGGCCTGCGGGTTATGTAGTTTGACTTTTATCTTTTTCTTTTCTCCCTAATTGCCAGCCTTCCCCCATCCCTACAAGGATGGAAAAATGCGACAGATGAAACGAAAACCGGGGTACGTATGGCGTATGCACAACAAACCATTTCTAAGAGGGGTGTTATAACGTTAGTGTGAGGAAGTGTCATGGTATCGGGAAATGTTGCACCGAAAAAGGAGAGAAATAAGAAGACGATGATGAGCAAGAGACATATAACCGAATCTAATCATTGGAAAGACCAGCAGCATAACGGTTTGGGGGGTTGTACCAGTAATTAGCTGTTCCCGATCGATCTGATATCGCGGATTTGTTTGGTCGCCCAATAATATCAGCTAAAGCTATGCAAGCAATTCGGTAAAGTAGCGTTATAATGCGATAGCTAAATTGAACATGGCGTCTTCCACTGCACGCCCAGGTTGCTGCTTGCAAGTCTCATATATAGGTTTTCGACAAGGGCTAATTGGAGGACCCGGCGCTCTCTTCGTATACACTTCTGGATGTACTGGTATGTATATGCCAGGCCAGACAACCAACTACTCCAGCAAAATTTGTCTCGTAAACCAGACCCGACCTTGGGGTGCAGACAATACGGCCGTACGGAAAAGAAACAAAACAGGGCAAAAACTATATGCACACTACATGGTGCGCATGCTGTCTTGCCTTCTTTTGCCACGGTTGTGCGGCAACATGCATGTTAACAATTCGGTTCTGGGGCCGTGCCTGATTTCTAGTGTCGAGATTAGCCAGACTGTGGCTCGCCTGGTTTTCTGCCAGAGATTCAGCAACACGCCATCGCATGAACTCGCTGCTAGGACCAAGGGAGCCCAACCATTGTATGGGCGCACTCTGCTCCTGGTTCGTTCGCACCCGGCCACCGCCTGCAAGTCGGCTAGCACTTAAGTACTTTTTGAAGAAAAAAAAAATCGCTATATTATTTTTACCCCTAACCCTAATACACAATAACACCGTTTAATGAACTAGATGAAAAACAAACGAAATAGCCGCTAGAACCGGCAACTTAATTAAGGGCATCGGTCTAGTATGAATTCACCGCAGCTCGATATTTGGCACAGAATGCACCTCCTTCCCGTCCTAACCCTCATATTAAAGAAGCACTGTGGCAGAGTACCGTCGAGAGGCAAGCCTTCGAATTGAGCCTGCCCATCGGAGTTGGGGTTCGCATTCTGACAAGCTTCGGCATTGTTGTAGAAGTCTTCTGGAATAATGTTGTAAGCTGGATCGCCGAATTTCAAGACAGTCTCTGCTGGAATGTCCTCAAGTCGGGATTGGAAGCTATCCGCAAATCTTGCGATCTTGTAGCATTTTCCGTTAATGAAACGGGAGCCTGTTGGTGTACACTCTTCGAAGACAGTAGCGCCAGTCTGTGCACAAAATTTATTGTCAGTCACACGTTCAAGCAATTCAGGTCAAGTTAGGTTAAACTTACATCAATCCAAACGAAATATCCTTGGCTCTTAAGAGCACGGATAACAAGTGCTTGTCTCTGTTTTCGTATGTCAGATTTTAAACGTTTGATTTTGGGCACTACCAAAACTTACAACAAGGCCGATACCCCTTTCTGCGACAGTCCTGACCTCCATGTCAAGATTAACTACTGCGGGGATGAGGAATCTTCCTCCGGAGAAGAACCTCCCAACATCCGTGGTCTCTCCATTTGTAGCTGGTGGCGAAATCCTAGCAAGTAGTGATGTATCATCAACATCACCGAAAATCGTACGCGCCAAAAGGCTGACTTGGTCTCGAGAAGCGGTAAATGCCTGCGCCAATCGAGCATCAATGTCATTTCGCAGGCTATCCGAGTCTGTTGGGTCGGAGAAAGATCCTAGAACACCGAAGATACCGGCTACCGCAGTCAAGGGACCACCGACAAGAGGGTTGGCGGCGCCAACTGCGGCACCGATAGTGAAGGCTCCAGCGAGGATACCGAAGATGTTAAAGCCTGGCTCCGATGGTGGGCCGAAGTCGCTCACCAAGCCGCCGGCCATGAGAATTTCGTTGATTATTGCATCTTGAAGCTCCTCCTAGTAGGATTTTAGTATTATATACAACAGAGATGCACTCCAGACCGAGAAAACATACCTGATATGCTCGCAGTAAACTATGACAAGTGAACATAGCATTTCTGATGAAAGAAACCTGCGGCGGGGTGAACTGGGTGCAAAGAACATTTGGAGAACGACAGTTTCCAGTTCGGAGATCAGTGCAGTCCAAATTAGAATCCGCTATTGTGCCACCAGCTGTTGTTCTTTGATCGAGGTTGTTGGCCCAATTTCGGACACCCTGCTCCCTGATAAAGTTTTCAAGAAAGAAAGAAGCCCCGCTATTATCCCACGTAGTACGATCCGCTGCGCTCAACGAGCAGACTAACTCTGGGCTCCCCGAAACACCAACAACCCGTTGTGGCAATGGTAATGGTGTTGAAGAACTCAAAAGGGGGGCAACTAGCCATAATGAAAAGAGGGAGGATTTGAAATGAGAATACATTGTGTAGAAGATATGTATATTGTATTCCTAATTTGAGGTTATAATGCAGATAGATAGCCATTGTTCGAGGTTATCGTATCTCTTTATATAAGCCTGTTAATTTGCACGATCCCCAAATCTATGACCCTTAACCCCAGATTGAGGCTGATTCAACTTCACGACCGCCCAGACTCGAGCTTGAAAAAAAAAAGAGCTGTGCGTGTTGTCGTGTGCAAATTTGTTGCATGCTGACTATTGTGGGTAATCGCCAAGCATCAGCGTTATCCAGATGTCCTTCTTGTTGGCCTCCCCTGTCGCTTGGCGGTATACCGAGAGCCGATTACTCAACCACCTGCGACCAATGAATAGACATCGGATATGAGGCTGAGTGGAAAACGTCTAGGGCCTCAACCGTCACAGCCCAGTTCGGTAAAGGCTTATGCTTGGTCGACTACCTATTCTGGGTAGCTCTAGGCGGTTAGTCTAGGGTCAACCCCGCCGTGCCTGTTTCGGCTGTGTTCCAAAAAAGCCATTGTATTGTGGGTCTTCGGTCAGTATCGTGAAAAAGAGGATGTGGAAGAAGCGTTCCCGGATGTCGTAACCGAGGAAAAGAGTCAGATTTGTTCTGGAAGTATGCTCAAAAGGAGCCCTCATTTTTCGAATTCTAATCATGATCAGATTATGCCCCCTCTCCCCTGCTGTGCATTGACATATAAATTGTAATATCTACATAGCTTATCGATTTTTGTAAGACATGCATTATACCTTAAGCAGAATATATGCGTCTCCAACCAGAATAGCTAAGCTATAGTACCAAGTTTACAGAGCCTCTCCTGTTCAGGTAGGACCCTTAACATGCATGCACCAGCCTGGTTAGTTACCCATAATGATTCTGAAGCTATCCGAAAGGAAAACTTAGCCCAGTTGACGATAAGCAACCCTGCAGGCGCTCGGTCGTTGATACCCATGAAACTAACATATGAATACCTTATTTTAGTAAACACCACAGCCAAATCCTTCCCCCTCCCCTGTGTGACGTCCGGGCACGATGTCAATCAAATAATTGGATAACATTTAAAAGTGCAAAATTACAAGGGCCGGATGCATGATAACAAATTCGAATTATCAGCCCTACCCCATATTTTAGTCCCTTCAGAAGCAGTAAACCCGACTCGACATAATGATGTCTCAGGCGCAAATTCGGCTAAGCGGAGTCCACAGAATTTCGGGACTAGGCACCGAGTCGTTTGTTGGGATGCAAGACAGGTGTCTGGCCGGCGATATTTTGCTCTCACCAAGGGCGCTATTCCGAAACTGGGAACGAGCCAGGAAGCAGCATTTCTTACAATACAAATAGTCAGAGTTATATTTCTCACTGCCTCAAGACGTCGTACAGGATCGATCGGATATTTGGACGAAGCGGGTGAGGGAGCTAGGAGGCGGATATAGGATAAATCGAGGCACGACATCTATGGAACCTTATGAGAGCACAGTTTATTAGTTTAGTTGCGCTTCATATATCTGTGGAATGCCCTAGGAGACTAACGCAAAATGCTGGCGACGCGATATGCAATGCAAAATAAGAAGTATCAGGAATATATGTGATCATATTTATGTAGGGTCTATGGACGTGGTGCGATTTGTGACGACGAGTCGCGAGAGGTAGGTACGTACATACGCGTGCGTTCGTATATATACCCCTAGCATATATAAGGCTTAAAATAGTAACACAATGAAGCTAGTTCCATATATGTATTAGGGTGGACGCGCTGCATTTAAGTTGAGAAATCTGGCATTCAGACCTATGAGCGACCAAGCATAATGGCTTTAACAGTGAATAACTGGCTGCTGGTCGGTCATACAGCGATAATATAATGCTTTAGACTCGCTTAAATATTTTAGTAGCTATAATTAAAGTTGCTTGGCTCCAAAAATTAGCCAACATTACAGGGACTCAAAGAAGGACCCCAAAAATGATCAGTTTATGTCCGGTCGCTGGTCTGCTCCTTCGTGAACCGCGAACTCTGTAAATTTTATTTGACAGTGCATTAGTTATATATAATAGTTGATATGGAGAATCTATGGACAGAGTTGTAAACAGCTGGACCCGGTCAAATGGAAAGGGTTTACGCGAGAAAGGACCAGGTAAATATATGCACCATATAACTAGCCACGAACAGAGTCGGACTACTGGTAGAGGGATATAGATAGAAAGGAGTTATGGGCCCGGTAGCCTGTAAAAATATATTTTCTCGCGAACTAACCTATCGGCCTAAATTAAATGCCATAGAATATTCTAGGGGGCCCTTCTTCGGCTTCCTAGTTTCGACCCAGAATTTTCTTGAACCCCCCTTCCGCAGACACAAACTCCAACTTAGAGGGATCACTCAATGACCTCCTCCACCTCAATAGCCTCCGACGCGACATCTCCTTGCAGTGCCTTATCCCTCGATCGGACAACCCCTTGGGGCTCCTCTCTCGCCCTCCACGAAATAGTACCCCCATCTTGCTTCGACACCCTCCTGGCCCACTCGCGATGCTTCCGTAGCTGGTGATTACGGAGGGAATTCGTCGCAAGAGCCTCCTGTCCTCCCTCACGGACAACACTGCAACCTGGAAAGTTGCAAGCCACAGAGTAAACTCGACTCGAATGCATAATTTGTCTGTGGCGTCGATAGGCTTCGTCTGTCCGGAAGAACCGGCTGCAGGGTTCGCATGACGTTCGAAACTTTAGCGGGGCATGGAATGGGGTTCGCTTGATAAACCCCTCCATCGCGTATGCGTACCTGTAGGAGCCCTGCGAGGCTTTGGGTCGGGCAACGGTGGTCTTTTTTGGTGGAGGTGGGAGCGAGGTTTGTTCATCAGCCTGCTGGCCCTGGTCCTTCAGCAAGTTATAATGTTAGCTCCTCGTAATCGAGCGGAAGCTATAACGTCAGAGATGTAGCTAAAGGAAAAACTCACCGGGGACGTCAAGCTGCTGTCGATTTCTAATTGGCCTTCCTTTGGCTGTTGACTGTGAAAGCCTGTGCCCCCTACGATCTTATTATTCATCGACGAGAATAGCTTCTGCGTTTGGCCACATTTTTTGCAGGGGGTGATGCCAGCGGTAAGGCTACATTCGTAGCACAAGAATGACATTTTGCTAAGAAACTTCTCGGGGCGCACTCTCTTTTCTGACTTTCTGACGGCCAAATAGCTGGTGTCCCGTAGGGCCTTGAATGGTAACGGGACAAGTAACGTATCGGGTAGGGGCTGCTCGAGAAGGAAATTTTCTTTAGCAATGGTGATATCGGTATGGTGGAGGATAGAAGCCTACGGGGGTTGAATTTGGAGAGGACTATTGTTGGCTTAAAATATTAGGCCCCATTTCCAAAGCAAACAGAGAAAATAAATTTGCTATGAGCTATGCTTTTCCAAATTGGAGTTGTTAGCTACATTGGTGCGGGACCGAGACTACGTTCCACGAAACCTCGAAATCAAATGCGAACACCACCACTCACCGCTGCTAGGGCGCTATTCTACCTAATACACTAATACACATTCACGGCTGCATACCTTACAGTTCCTATCCCGAAAATCGCTATCTAATAGGATATAGAGATCTACAGACCCTAGGGTTGACCTAGCCTTGTACAATTGTGGTCGCCCGACTAGGGACTTACCTTATAGCAGTCTTGTCGTACCCGTTACACCTAAATATCGACGAAACTACCCAGACTCGTTATCACTATAGCTACCTAGTTTCCTAAAATAATAGCGAACTCAAGAGATAATTCTAAAAAGTATTCCAATTTAGTTTCACATGCAGCCTGTCTCCCGTTTCGACTCCTCAAGTTAGCTTGTAACAACACGATTAAGCATGTTGGATTTCCCATTTGGGTTTACAAGGAGTCCTTGCCGCCGTGTGCGATAGTCGCACCGTTGTCGCATATTGCGCTACATGTTTTAGTAGTATACAATAACTAGGCATCGCTTTCGCTAATAGCATCTTCTTCGGCCTCTTGGGTTTTGCCGGTAGTTTTAGACCCCCCTCCCCATTTCTTCAATTGTATTGCAACAAATTTTTGAGTTAACTTTGTGACTCCATCCCCTCCCTCTTTGTTATAAATATTAAGGATTGCTGCCGATTTGTCATTTTCAACCGTATGTATCGCGCGTCTTAGTATTTCTTCCTATGTTGTGAGTTCCAGACCATATGTGGCGGTGGGTTAGTGAATCGAGTTGAATGATAAGCTATAAGGTGGACGATAGTTTTCTAAAACGTACCTCTTTCGGCGATAGCACCAGGGCATCTGTTTTCAGTTTACCCCAGCGTAACTGTAGACTGTTGCGTGTTTTTCCTGTGTGAAACTTCGCTTCGAATTTTTCATGAACATCCTTAATAGCTTTGGTTTGTTGGTAGAGTTGCCTCAGATATGCGTCCTGCTCCGGAGTCCAACCGCCCCCTGTTCCTGCTTTTCGACCCCGGGCTTTCGGTCGATTCTCAGAAACCGAATCTTCTTTTGGGTTTTCTTTTTTTATTTTTGGCCCTCCGGTACTAGAGGGTTCGGTCTTGATTCTCTTTTTTCCATCACCGCCGTCTTCGCTGCTGTTGGATTTACTTGGTCGACCCCGCTTCTTTGCCGTTTTGCTAAGCTCTGGGCTGACTTTCTTTACGTCAAGATCCGCTGTATTAACCTCGTCTAATTCCTCATTATCCTCAGTGTTCGGCTCTTGTTTGACATCACTTTGGCTAGTGTTGGGACTGTCGCTTTGGGTGTTTTCGGTAGACTGCGTATCTTCCAACACACTGCTTGTTGCATTTCCGACATCGGGGACAGAAGCTGGGAACGTGGCCGACTCCTCGCTTGGTGGTAGATCAGACATATTGAGAGTAATTTGATCACTTCGTTAAAAAATTAGGGCTTTCTGATAGAGAAAAGTACTAAGTTTGGCAAAGAGTTTCCTGGCGAAGAAAATACCGCGAATTTGGAGCCTCGATCCAACAACTCTGAGCATGAATTTGTTCGACCTAACGACAGTAAAAGGTAGGATGGACAGTTGGGTCATATAAGTGGAAGAGCAGAATACCGTAACTGGCTGAAGGTTCCTGGTGGTTTCATCCAGAAAAATTTATATCAACATGTACATCCTCGACGAAAGTCTAGAAAGCGCTGGAGATCAAATGTATTCTAGATTGTTCTGGCGGCTCTCTCAAGTAAGATTGCAATCAGCCTTTCGCATTGTTTGCTTGACCAATTGATTGCCATTGAGCTGAAATAACTTTAATGGCTGACAGGGATATTCACATATCTCAGCAAGATATTTCCAAAGGTTAAGCCTTGAATGTTCATAAACACTCCGTCTACGAAGCCGATCGACGTTGCGGGAGTTCCGGGTCCACAACCATAGCCGCCTAGAATTGAGAATTCATGACTCTGTTTAGATCAAGCCTTGGGCCCAAGAGATCAAGACTGTCTCGGTGGTTAGTATTATTATTACTCGGTCGTAACAAGTCTACACCACTGGAAAAGTTAGTTTTAACTCCTAGGTAAAACTATTTTTGTGGGGTCTTAGGGATTCAAATATTTATTAGTTTTCGGGGGCCTTTAGAACGGGTTACCTCAAGGAGAGGAGCATAAAGTACTCGCTGGCGTATGTGCTACTGCCGATTTCGATCACCATTAGGCAACTCCGAAACGCAATTCCCGCATGCGCAGTTTATTGCATATAGTATGTTACTCGATCAAAATATGCGTACTCCCAAGCGCGATCTTTATCGTTATGTGAATGTATCTATAAATATGTGGCAACCGCCTTGGCCATTTTCGGATATTATACTATCCTTCAAGCCCAACCAGGCTTGGACCAAAGCCAAAATATTAAATGACGACATATACGCATCACGTTTTAAAGTTTATGGATTATGGATTCATGGACCAATTTCGTACAGCGTAAACCTTGCCTCTCACCAACGTATTGTCGTTTTGAGAGGCCCCTCGCCGATACTCAAACCCCAGAATTTTACAATATGCCGCGGGGCTCCCCGTACCGATTGCCACCGTTCGGCAGGTTTGGGCCATCGGTCCCCCCATTTCGACAGCACGACTTCGGGTGGGGGAACCCCGAATCCTTTTCCATTATGGAGTACGAATACGAATACATTTACGGAAGGATACTACGGTTTCGACGTCACGCAGGACCAAGATATAACTACGAAGGTATACGGAGTCTTCGCCATTACTACATGGTCGCAACGGAACCGATGGATATTTTCAAAGACCAAAATCGGACGTTACGGCCAGTTTCCCGTAGAACCAAAAAGTCAGCCAGGTACCGGGCCCTAGGTGTAAACGAGATCTTGGAACATATTCTTTCCTTCGTTAGTCCGGTTCGTGCTTTAAAAAAAGCCGACGAAGTATTTTTCTGTGAGGATTTCGACGGATTTTGGGATCTCAGGATATCTTGCCGGCTTGTTAACAAACGTTGGAGGGAGCTTATTAATAACTCTTCGATCTTGCAAGAGCAGATGTGGCGACACAAAATATACAGTACTCGGAACCGGTCTGACGAATCAGGTACCACATCCGCTAACCGAAACAACTTCGTTAAAAGTCTCGCATTGAAAGAGGAAAGGCCAGATATCAAGATATGCTACCCTTTCTTTTCTTGGTTATGCCGCGTTATAGCAATTATAAAAGAGAATAAAGAAGAAGGACCGGGAGGAAATGATGAAACCATCGATGGAAAGCAATCTCGCATGATAAAACTATACTTCGATAAACAAAATTTCGGAGGTATTTTCTTTAGTTATCCTCCAGTTTCTGAAGCGAGAATTCACTTTGAGGCAAATAACTCTATCAAAGAGCGAGAGGGGAGCTCGGGAGCCACACCATCACCATTTGAAGATGTCCTCACCGCGCCAGGTCTTTCAATTAAGCCAATAAGATGCGGCGATAGTAGTCGGACAGAAAATATTATTCGCAATGGTGTTCTCATTACGAATAAGAACGGCATCACCCTGTCAGACGTAATGTACGCGTTTGACGAATACGTTAAAATGGCATCAAACCCGGAGGGGTATTGGAATAAAGGGAAATCCGAACCATGGAAATTAAATTGGTTTAGTATTGGGACCGTCTCAATGCACCCAGATCGCGATCTCCCCGAGGCGACAATTACTGGGATCTGTGAGGTCTGCGGGTACGTGGGTGTAAAAGCTATTGGAAACGGCCCACGAAACAGGTTCAGAATTTATGATTTAACTGTAGCAGAGAAACTGAAGAAGGAGAAGAAGAAGAAAAAGAAAGAGAAGAATGAAAATAAGAACAATAAAAAGGATGAACAGTCATAGATGATGAGGTATTGCTAGCATTTGTCGTTAGAGAGTGTGATTCGTAAGCAAGGTCTTTAGCCGTTTGGCTCGTGAAGTTTGCGGAGTGTATATATATTAATACTAGCTTTGGGAGATACAGGACCACAAGGGGGGTTAGGGCGAGCTCGGCTTAACCCTAAACCACCAACCGAGCTCGTGCTCGTTTTATCTCACCAAAGAGCTTGAACTTATTCCAAACCTCATACATTAAGGGTTCTTTCCCATCTCTTGGAAGCGTTACAAACGAACCATACCGCGTTAGGGATGACCAACGGTTTGACCCACCCTTCCCTCCTTGTTCCGTTCGTTTGAAGATACCAATTTTTAGCTCGAGGAATCTGTTACTGCTACGAAGAGAATCAGGATCAAAGGAATGCTCCCCCCTCCGCGGATCCATCAGCGAACATAGGGCCCGGACGATATCCTCTACCGTAACCCCTCGTTCATTCTTGATAGTAAACGTCTGGGATGGATACAAATCATTCGACGCACGATCGATGCATAAGACAAGAATATGCGGTCCGCACTTATTAAACGCAATTCCGCATTTCAAACGTGTGAACTCCAGAAGGACCTCAGTTGTTGGGGGCTTTGAAAAATAGGTTGGCGGGAAGTTATCCTTCACGTATTGAGCATGTAGATTTCGTATGTCGTAGATGTTCTGATCTTCAAAGCATCGAGGGACGCGCCAAGCAAGCCAAGAAATAAATGAGTAGTTTATTGTTGGATATACCTCCCCCTCGCGGACGAAAGTTGGGACTCGAGAACCGAATGGAGTTTTGTGGTAATCTATCGGGGGTATTGGTTGTCCTCCATTGTATTTGCAAAGTTTCCTTGAGATTGCTGGCGAAGTGTCTATCATGCTTCTCCAGAATTTGCAAACAAGGCCGCAATGATACATATCGATGAGGCTGTCTGGATCCTTGACGGACCTAGCACTTCGAAGCTTAAAGAACGGCCAATCGGCGACGTGGCAAAGAATTAGCTCTAGCAGCTCAGGTATGCTTAAAACCTCAGAGGCCTTTTTGGTGATTCTGGTGACCTCCACCACAGTGGAGTTTAGCTGTTCCACCTCATTATTTGATGCCATTCTGGTTACTATTTACTAGAGTTATCTATCCATCGCTCCTGAGTGCCGCACGTACGGGCGGGGAATGCTTACGTGGGGCTGTGACACTAGTTAGCAGTATTACCAGGTGTAGGGGAGTGTTACAACTTTAGATACCTAGTACCTAGGTAACTGGCGAGGGCTTTGACCCGCGGTTAGTAGAAACCTTAAACCTTCGGAGCACCTACATCCAAGGAAGATCGATTAGATGAATAGGGGCACTGGTGCACGACACGCTCAAGAATATAGCGTTATACCACAGCACAACACAAGAAGGATATAAAAAACGTCGAATTGTGAAGCTTTGAAAGGTAGAGTGCTCAACTTCGGGCAGCTGATCAGTCGAGTGGTAGTAACCCTAGGGTTATTGATAGCTCATACGCATAAGCGGTGTACTAATATATATATATATATCTATGTGTATATGTTACTGCTAGGGGGGCCAGGTCTGGTTTATCAGACAGATTTTACTTGCTTTCGAAGATGGTATCCTTAGCTTAGCTAGAACCGCCTGGCTTCGAGGTTAAGCTAAAATAGCTAGCCAATGAAATGAGTTAACAACATTTGATGGACCCTTTGGTGGAATTATTCCAGATGTGTGTATCATAAAATACGGCTATCCACGCAGCAAAATTCTATTGCAATTACGTACAGGCACTAGCGTAGAATTATGAGATTATATATTATATTCCCAAACAAATTTTATTTTGTTGATTGCGGGATTTAATTTTTGAACCATGAGATCCATCCCTAAGACACCTAAGTGTTAGTTAGCCTCGAGTTCTTCCCAAGTGCATAGGGACGGATACTTCGCTTTGGTGGGGTAAGGCTGGGGGAGACGGCTGAATGAATTCAGAGAACAACACAGAGGGAGCGGGGTTCTCTGCATCAGACAAAGCATGATACTATCGACTCTCTCCTTACCCTATTGATATCATTATCACGTTGGGACATCAATACCACCCTATATATAGTCCCATCAAACTGGTCTCGCAAACCAGATAGTACAGTGTTCCGATCGTACCATTATCCCTTCGTCAGCTTAGTCGCTTTCAACATGGAGGTTGGCGCTAGTATTGTCGCCTTCGTTCAAATCACGGGCGCTATCGTCAAGATTTGCCAAGACACAATTCATACACTGAAAGAGGCGCCAGAGATCGTTCAGCTGGTCCTCGGCGAAATCAAAGTCCTGGAGGATTTTATTTCGCGATATGCGGGGCGTGTACAGAGCACTAACCCATTCGAAGAATGCAGCAAATTACTCGAAAAACTGAAGATAACCATCCCTACTCCTAAAAACGCGGTCGTACCTGTTTCGAACGGCGCACAACCAAACTCAAACGGCAGTTTAAAGGATAAATTAACCCTGTCGATGGAGTGGCTTCGCGTAAAATCCAAAGTTGGTGAACTTCTTGCGCAAATTTCTCGTGAGAAAGCCAGCATGCTGCTTGTAATAACAAATACCATGGCGTTAGAGTCCTTCATTAGGTTCCTATCAATACTTCTATCGACACTAACCCTTGTCTAGAGACGATATTCACGAAATTAAACTTCAAGTTTGTAAACTTAACGAGAACCTAACACAACAGGAGCGCAATCAGATATGCAGCTGGATCGAGATGATAAACCCAACACCCAAACACAATGAATCTACTCGGTGGCACGACCAAAAAACTAGCGGCTGGGCTACAAGAACTAAGGAATGGAACAACTGGTTGGCCAGATCCGCGGGGAGCCGTCTTGTCTGGTTGTTCGGTATCCCTGGAGCTGGCAAAACGATATTAACTTCATATCTGATCGAACAAGCTAAAGAGGCCCTCAATGGAGTTTCTGGAGTCATGGTTATTTACTATTATTGCGTCTTCTCGCAGGGGCAAGATGCCACAGAGTCCTTCCTACGATGGATTGTCTCTCAAATGATTCGGGAAACAGGGGCGGCACCGGAAAACATCAAAACCAAATACAAACTAAATCACTCTCCTTCAATCGATAATTTGGAGGCTGCCATAGAGGTCCTCTTGGGAAGGTTTACTGCTGTTTATATTTTGATAGATGGGGTAGACGAAAGCCAGAACTCTGGCAGGCTAGCCGAGGCCCTCGTCAATCTTTCGACTAGTTTAGCATTTCAGAATATCTGGCTCCTTGCCTCAAGCCGAAAACTTTCGGAGATTGCGACGCCGTTTCGGGGGAAAGCCATTGAATTCTCGATGTCTAACCCGGAACTCCAAAAGGATATCCGGACTTTCGTCAACAACGAGCTTCCTCGGAGAAAAAAGCTGGAGCGGTTTCGTGATCTATTCCCCAAAATTGAGGAAAGGCTTAGCCAGCAGGCAGACGGAATGTAAGCCCCGTCCTTGGTATAAAATTTTAGGCCTTGCTTCCAGCTAATGAAACTATCATCCACGCCCAGGTTCCGCTTAGCTGTTTGCCAAATTGACCTCCTCGAGCGGCAAAGAACCCAGCAGGGAATTCAAAGCACTCTTGAAAGCCTACCAGAAACCATCTACGATACTTACGATCAAATATTTCAGAGCATACCAAGGAATGATTGGCATTTCGTTCGGTCCATACTGAAAATGATATTTGGGCATGACATAGTGTCTCAAGCCTACCTGTCGCCAACATTATATCTATCGGTACTACTCAGCTGGGTAGAGCTGGATATACAGAACAGCGATTACAATAGCGCGGATCTTGAAGAATTATGTGGTTGTTTGGTCAACATTAGCTTGCCTGACCATAACACCAGTTTTGGGGGCGGGTCTCAAAACGGAAAAAGCTCAATACCGGTTCTTGAGTCCGCAATTGTCAGCCTTGCCCACTTCACCGTCCGGGAATTCCTGGAGTCTGAACACATTAAAAAGTCACCGGTAAGGTTTTTCAAACTCTCAAAGGCATCAACTGCCACGGAATTCTCATTCAACATTATGCGACGCGTTTGTTCTATTGATACAAATGATATGTCGCCTGAAATGTGCAAGCCGGTTAGCAGATTCCCCTATTCGCATACAAACTACTACTTCTTTCAGCTTGCATTGGAACTGGTCATAGTGATACTCCGTCCCAGTAGTCGGTTTCTAAATCAGGAAGGTCTATCTGGACTTGACCCCTTGCCAGAAAGTAGAAACGAAATCCTCTCCCTAGTGGTCGAGTTTCTACTCCCAGACTCAAATTTGATGTCGTTGCTCAGGCGTCCAGGACAAAACGATGAGGTCCCCTCTCAAAAGAGTGGGTTACATAGGCTCATCGCGGACTTAAGTGAATTTCCTTCCCATTGTACACCTGGCTTTGAGTACGAGGTCTTCCACGCGACAGATAAAATTAGTCCCAAATTAAGTGTTCTATGGATACTACTCAGTACTTGGAACGTTCCGTTGGGGTTAGACGTGCTTGGCTCTTTGGACGCGCATGAACGCCGTGATTTACTGGCAGAAACTATTACAGTATGCGATTGGTTCAAGATCTCGAGGAGTCGTCGTATTAAGTGGATGCCCAAGACTGAGGCGCCTTGGACATGTTTAGGGACGCTTCCAGAAATTTTCGCCCAAGTTCAGTTTTTGGTCAGCCTACGGGACTCGGGGAGGCCCGCCTGGTTACGCCCCTGGTCCATACTAGAACAATTTGGGAATTCATTTGAAATCACAAGCTTTCTGGATTGCTACATATACTCACACGCCAGGGACTGCGGAAATAAAACACTAAAAGAGTGTGCGCCTTATTGTCTATTGGAAAAACTTCTAGATCTAGGGGCGGACCCCAACGGTAGCGGTATGTCTATGACCCCACTCCAGGTCGCTGCTGAACGCTGGGATTTCCACGCAATAGAGCTACTCCTCCGAAAAGGTGCCGATGCCAATGCGATAGGAGTTGGAGGGAAGAGATATTGTCTTGGCTGGAAACTTGAGTATGCGACCTGGAGTCCCCTCCGGATCTATCGCCATGCGCCATGCGAACCTTTTTATACCTTCACACCCAGTTGTTATGCATGTCACAAGGTTCCGCCACTTTTCCATGAAACGTTCCGCTGCATAAAATGTGAGAGCCCCTATTCCGACACAGACTATCATTCAGAGTATCTGGACACTCGGCGCCTACAGGTTGAAAAGAAAGCGGAGATCGACGTATTATTAGTTTCAAATGGAGCAAAGGAAATCTAGAATTCAATTTGGCCATGCACGGGAAAGCAACCAGTACTGCAAAACCTCCGCAAGGTGGACTTGGACGAAGGAGAACGATCAATTGATCAAGGCGATAACGCCCTCTCTATGCGAGTCGACATATCTGCAAAGATCACTACCTACTAGCTTGGTATTTTTGTATCTATCTAACCTCTCTGACTCCCTGTTTTGAGCTCAGAATCTGCCTCCCATTTATAGTATTGTAAACAGAGATTCTAAAACGTCGTAGCTTTCTCATCTCCATTGTAGTGTATGGCGCTTTTTAAGCGACTCGAGCGCAAGTTTGGACGTCCTATATATACACCATAGCTTATGAAGCGAAACGTATCGAATGAAGACTCCGGAGGTATATTGCTAAAGATATATTGCAATAACGTCTTAAGCATTCAAAGCAACAGTGGACTGCCACAAAAGATTGGAGATAGCGGCGATGCCAACACCCCATACCAGCGACCTTAGTGCCGAAAGCTTGAGGCTCGAAATATTAATATACAGCATGCTATATAGCACCCTGTAATCACACAATTGTAAGTTTATAATTCAAACACTGTGAAATAACTAAGGAGGAACATACCTCGACCCAAGGAATACTAAAGCGTGGTTGTTGAGCGAGTCCGTAGACAACTTGGCCACATTTCCCGCTAGCTATAACTCAGATTGAATGAGATACTGGCAAAGGTCGTAAAGAGCGTGTGGGCGAAAAGTTCTTACCACGGCAGCCCCCCAGAATCCCAAGATCTCCAGTCCATTCTCTGAAGCGGCCTGTGCTCTCTGAGACCGGGCAAACAGATCAGGTGGCAATCTAGCCCTTAACTCGTCCCATTGGTTCCGTGGGTTCGCATTATCGTAGACAGTATTTTTTCCAGAGGTATTGACAGCTGCAACGGCGTACATGTGGGACCCCATGGCAATACCCCAGGTGCCAAGGATAGAGAGAAGAGAATAGTTATAAGGCATCTTTGTGGGGTACCGGAACACTAAAATGGAAAAAAACTAAAGGGGGCAATTGGTAGTACAAAGTTTATGCATATATGAGGTGATCCAAACGGTATGGCGATATGTATATTTTAGATGGCGCTACTGAGGAAGCTGGCGTCTTCTTAAAACTTATCCACCGAAACGTTCGAACGAGCTGTTGGTTTGGTTGTGTTGAGGCGAGGTTGAGGTCGGTCAGATTGTTGCACCGCCAGCCGTGTGCTGTTGTACTTCGCCCAGAATTGGCAACTAGGCGCTTCTCGGCACCCCGCCGGCAGAGAATTCACGGGCAGTTTCTTTCATGGAAGTCCGGTGGTAAAACTACAGTTAGGCACGTTGGCCGCCGGTTTCAAGGTATTAATGTCCGATGTCCAGGTTTCAGGCTTCACATGAGCACTCAGAATTGGTCTAGAGGCGCTCAAGCTGACGTATCTTTTCTGTTGCATGTGGTTTGATAACCAAACTTGGTGTTCTCATTCCAGCGACCGAGCCACAAGATGTACGGCGCATCGAAGACCAAAGAACTGACTTTTGCAAAATAGCTATACTGTGGATAGACTCAATGGCCGTTTCACAGAGTACTGATCCAAGTACGCCCGTGAACGACGGGCTAATATTCCCAAATATTAGACGACCGAAGTACAATTCTATGCAGTATCATGCAAGATCGACCCTGGTCGCAGATTCGGAATCTGGCCACCAGCAAAGAAAGCTTGGCTTCAGACCAACCACTGCAGCGTTTCGCAGGAAATTCTAAGGTTGTTTCGTGAATTGTGTTTGTTGGACAGTCAAACATGCAAGCTGGTTTCAATAATTGTCCGCCAATGCAACAGGTGTCCTCGCGATATACTATCGCCTGGAATTACTACCATAGAAAGACCATCACGACAGCATGATATCACCAGCTGAAAGTATTTTGGCCCGAAAGACTTGTGGAAAAGAGGGTTCCGACAATGCAAGTTCATGCGACGACCCCTGCCCATCAATTTCAATCTCGGCTACGGTTCAACTCGACCGATCCCAGCTCCCGACGACGCTTGACTAGTTTGGTCTTAGCGTGCCGAAATGTGATGTCGAAGCCGACGAAACCACAGGATAGGTCTGCATTGTAACGATAGCTGGACAAACCACAGGTCGAATATGGCCAAAATGCTTCTTGGGTGGAAAGCCAAGAGCTGTATACCCAGTATTTCCATGACCGGGGCCGATTTTAAAAAGCGATATGGCAGATGTTTCTTCATCTCGATCTTTGGGCATCTAGACCCAAGGCAAACGCGTTAACGAGGAATCAGTCTCACAGCGTCCAGCACCAGCTCCACGAATTCACAGAAGATCCCAAATATCTTCGAAAGTATCCAATTTTCATGAAGAAAAGAAGGCCGAACACACAGAAGTCATGAGAGACGAACTATCGCGGCATAATATCACCCATTCAAGATAGTTTAATTTTAGAAACTCGTATTAAGTATCGTTGTTGCCATGTTGCCATGTTGCCGACAATGTCCACTTGCTACTAGCCCTGAGCAAGAAACAAGGAGCGCAGCTTCTTTTTATATGAACAGACCATACTACTACAAGCTTTGAAAGCGAAGTTAGTGACGAAACTAACAAGTCCCAAGTTAGAGCACGACAGCCACCGCCAGGAGAATTTCCTTGAATTTGACAACAGGAGAGTTGAGTATATAGATGCGTGTGTGCGTGGCTGCCAACGGCTATAACCACCTCGTCGGCAGAACGATCGAATGCGGAATAGTCGATCCTAAGGATATATATTTGAAAAACATCAAAAACCGCGAATTTCCAGTTTTATAACTTTCATTACGATTTTTGAAATCTGAAACCTATTCTAAATCTGCGGCTACGTCTCCAACCGGCAAAGTCAAGCCTATGTTTGGTGGGGATTCTGTGTTGGTCGGCGTCGTTGAAGCCATTTTATGCCCTGAAGAGGAAATATCCCAAAGAGGCGACCCAAAGCCCCATCTGCTGGAACTCTCATGCCATCCCACCTTGCATTGCCCCCTCCCAATCAAAGACCAGCTACTCGCTACCCAGTCCTGGTATCCACATCCTATACGACCATACATTCCAGCTATCACATCCGAAATCATAGCGCGCTCCGTCAGAAAACGGCGTAGCTCATGTTATGCGAGTTAAATGTGCTATACATTGGCAATAAAAGATGTGTAGCTCCCCTCCGGATTCCCAGAGGGAATCACCTCTCCCTTCCTAGCTAGGTTTCTTCTCTCACTGTCTTTACTCTGTGGCAGTCACTCCTTCGCCATCCAGCCATCCAGAGGAGCCCGAATTCTCTACTCACACTCGTTTGAATACATTTATCGACCTGATGCATGTCTAAAAAATCCGACTAGTATTCGACTCTAGATATTACAGTAATGGCCCGCCGTAAGAACCGGGGCTGTTGCTTCGGTCTCTTCGACTGCTTCTCGTTCTTGTTTCGCAAACCTCCCGTTGGCGGCGAGAAGCTATTGGATCACCCCGAGATTATCGCTGGAATCCTCTCCCATCTTCCCCCGAAGGACTTGTTAAAGGACATTCGTTTGGTTCATCCGGTATTTTATGATATCGCGACAACTTCATCTCATCCAATAGTACAATGGAAGACCTGGATGTACACTCGCCCCGACATCCCTCGCGGCCTGGATTACTCGCGAATGTACTCACCCAATATTGGCCATGAGTTTGCTTACAGCCCGCCCAGGCCATCTCGTGAAATTTCCATCCTCTTATTACCTATCATCAACAAACTCTGGCTTCGTATCATCGAGGATGTAAAACGTGCGCACGACGAGTTGGGATTTAAGCCCGGGAAGGAGAAGGATTATACCCCATTGTTGGATAATGGGAATTACTCCGGTTTGGACGACTTAGTTGGCGATCCTCCTCACGACGTGGACTGGTATATCGAGAAACAGTTATTGATGGATATGCCCGACACAATCAGCCAAATGCAAGTTACTCGACCGGCTTTAACGGAAGCAGTCAACATTAGCATGAGATGTTTCAGGTGCTGTAGTAGGACGTGTACCTATACAGTTTCGTTCGCATCGCCGACAGATGGATTGAGAATTAAAGATTTTGTGACGATGTTGGTGCATGGGTTGTTCGATTGGGACCACGGGGCTTGCTCGCAGTGTCTTTGGAATCACAACAGTGTACATTGTGCGGTTGCAATGGAGGTTTCTGGAGTGGCTGACGAAATCGGTGAGGGTAGAGTCTGGTACGACTATGTTGGTGGAAAGCAGGTTGGAGAAGAGGGTAGGGGGATGTTTAATATTTTGAGCCTGAGTCTTTTGGCGGACGCAGGGGGCAAGACTTGGGGAAGGGGAGGGGAGTTTCAGAACAAACAGCAGACAGTATAAGGAGGATGATAAGGAGCGCGTCTGGTGGTATCAAGAAGAGAATGTATAAGAATAAAACGGGGACTATTGAATATGAAGGGAAGGAGGTTCAAATATCATAAAACTGCCGACGCCGAATTCACAGCCTTCCTCGCGGCAGTGCATGCCTTCTTGCCAAGGCTTTTCCGGAGTCGGGTGCAACCCATCACAGGTCTGGATTTCTTCGAAACCGCATTTGGTGTATACTCTTTTTCCGGCCCGGGAAGCTTCGAGGGCGCACGGAAGACCTTCCTTTGTCGACTTGTTAACGCCCCATCGTACCAATGCTTCACCGATACCCCGGCGCTGATATGCGGGATCAACAACCAGTATATTAAGATGCAAATGGTTCTCAAATTGCGGCATTTGGTTGACAAGGTTTTCGGTTTCTTCGAAGACTTTAGCCATAAGGTCGATGGCTGGCTTATACGCCGACGGGTTCGGAAAAAGAAAGTTATTCAAACGTTCGTGAAGAGCGAAAAGGTTGCGTTCGGATTCTGTATATATAAATCATTTTGGGAGTTTTATTTTCTTTAGTCATCCATTTTGTCTAGCGTTTTTGTTCACTCCCTTCGATTACTTATGGCTTTATAGTATGGTAGATGCTTGATGATGATATGAATATGAACACATAAATCACAGCTTCTATGCATCACTACTATGTCAGATAGGATATTTTTACATAAAACTTACTCTGCAGCCAACTATCTCGTCCCTTAACAGCCTCAGCTGTCCCAGGACCCTTCCTCTGCCACGTCGAATATCCAACAGGAACTTCTAGGCCATTGTCTGTCAAATATGCAACAACAACCCAGACCGTTGGGTCTAGCAACTCGTTCCCGAGATACCGCCAGAACATATGCCGGTGATAAGCAGGATACTCATGGCGGGTTGGATATCGCCAGTTAAAAGTTTGGTCATCCCGAAATGCAGTCGTTGCAATCTCTAGCAGTCGCCTCGTGAGTTTGGGGTTTGCGTTGCGTTGGGTAATTACTTTAACCGTGATGTCACTCTTGCCGGCTAACGGCAGGGTAGGTGTAGACAATGCCATGTTGGATTGATAGGGCCGCCGTGCAGTCAATTAGCTAGCCAGCCTATGAGATAAAGGGTTTATATATCGAGATATCTTGGGTCAATTGAAGAATTTGGGTCGAAAGAAGCTTTTTTTGCCCAGCCAGGCCAGGCCCTTATATCATCGACTGGCTGACTCACGACTTCCTCTGACCCCGGACCAGGCAGCTGCAAAGTTTTACTCGATCTGTAGTGTGCATGTAACGTCGCAGAAACCCGAATTAGAAATAGTCCGTAGTCGCTTATCGGCGGTTCCAAAACTTTCGCAATTCTTGCTAAGTACCAAAGGTTAAAAAAAAAATCGAGGCCTGTGACTCTCGCTAGCTCCAAGGAAACTCCCGGGTTTCCTAAACCGCCCACGAAACGACGAAACCTGACAGCTGAGGACCTTCCAGAAGATTACTGCATTCGGCCGGTTACCTAATCTAGCTCAACTACCGGGGCAAGGATTCGGTATCCGTGTCACCGTCGACAACCTTTTTAGCCTATACCTTCCACAATGCCGGGCATCCGTAGCCACATCTTTCTCGCTGTTTTTGCAGCTACGGTCTATGGCGCCTTCAAAGTACCGGCTACTTATGGCGCCTACTTCGGCTCACAGGGCTCGTCCCAAGAGCCTGGTGGGCCTGGCTTGTATTGTACCCAGCCGTACAGAACCTATACGGGGTCCGAAGATGTCATTTGGAATTCCCCGGAGATGACGACGTGTTTTGAAGTTCTTGAAGACGGGACTTTTGGTGAGTCTTGGTATGACAGAGATAGGATACCCTGGTGGCGAAGGTGGTGGATTCGAGATATTGAAGGGTGGGTATTTCCAGGGTTTTGGGACGGACATGGTATGTAACCTCCGCTCGGTACTTTCGAATAGGCTCACGATCGAGACTAATCTTTTGAATAGCACATCTTACGCAATACGGCATGATGGAAGTTGGAGTGAAGGTGCCCCATACCCTGCACCGTTAATTAAAAAGTGTCTAGGGCACGCTAACAATTGCAAGACGATAGGCGTACGACAAAACAATCCCACAAATCATATCATCAATCCTCAGCTACCTCGAGAAAAACCCAACCCACGGTACCCGCTACAAATGGGTCCTCGGAACTGGATGGGATCAGGCTTATTTTGGCGGCGACATGCCCACCGCCGAAGAGCTCGTTTCAAACCCGCTTCTAACGGATCTATACATCGGCATATACCGTGTCGATGTTCATTGTATGTGGGTCTCGCCCGCCGTGTTGCGGTTACTTCCAGATCCTCTGCCGCCTACCCCGCCAGGCGGATCGATCCCTTCCAACGGCGTCTTTTGCGATAATGCAATGGACGAGTTGATTATCCCTTTGATCCCCGCGACTACCGATGAGGATATCGAGAATTTTATTACAACCGCGGTTTCGTCACTTCATTCGGTCGGGCTAGTCGGTGTTATCGATGCTGCGACTGCAATGAAAGAGGTACCAGTATACAAACGTCTCGCGGAGACAGGAAAACTAAACTTCAGAGTTTATGGAATGGTTGAGTGCAAAAAACGTAATACATTTTGTGAGGTGGATAAGTACAAATTCGCGAACGCGGCCGGGCAGTTCACACTAACCTCCGCCAAGATTTTCGCTGGTAAGCCAGCCAAGAGTCCTGTTCTGCTGGCCTCGTGAAGGTTAACTACTAATATATTGCAATCATGCGCAGATGGTGCACTGGGATCTTGGGGGGCTGCCCTCATTGACCCGTACAGTGATAAGCCAACTCGAGGGACAATGTTAATTAATGAAACAGAGTTGGTGAAAGTTGTTTCCCAGGTATTGATTTATACGTCCCCATCCATTAATTTCCCGAGACGTAATACTAATTCTGAGCTAGTGGTATGCCGCAGACTGGCAAGTTGGTGTCCATGCCATAGGTGATGCAGCGAATCGGGCGGTCCTAAATGCCTTCGAAGCAGCTATGAAACTTCACCCAAAGATCAATAATGAAAAGAAATTCAAACTTGAACACGCGCAGATTATTGTATGTCCCTCTTTCCAAAAAAAAAAAAAAAAAGAAAAAAAAAAGGAAGGAAGAAGGGAAAAAGCCGTGAGTGAAAACATCTGACATGATTCAAAACATCTAGCACCCTGAAGACCAAGCCAGACGTATAGAAATTTGTAATAACGCCGGTGTCGATCTATCTACCTGCATAGTGCCTTCGATTCAACCAACACATGCAACATCGGATATGGCGTACGCCCTCTCCCGTCTCGGTCTACAGCGCCTAAAAGACTCGGCGTATAGAATGCAGTCCCTCTTCCCCAAAGCGAAAATTGGAGTTCCTTACCCACCATACCCAGTCCTTGGGTCCGATTTCCCTGTTGAGCCGCCTTCACCGATCGAGGGAATGTACGCAGCAGTTACAAGATGTAGTCCAAAAGCCGTCACCTGTGAAAAGGAATCTGTATGGGACGAGGAAAGGCTTACCAGATTACAAGCAGTTCAAGGGTTTTCAAGAAACGTGGGGTGGGGTGGCACGTTAGGGTGGGAATCTACAGGACAACTGAGCGGCTGGGCCGATTGGGTCGTCGTCGATAGCGATTTGTTTGACGAAACTGTCGACCTTAGGAAAGTGAAAGTCAAAGAAACGTGGATTGGTGGAAGGCGAGTTTTTAAGAGAGAGGAGGAGCCGGCGTTCGAAGGGATTAAAGTACAGAATTAGTAGTAGACAAACCTCACAACTAGATAAAATAATAGCTAGTAGATAGTAAAGACAACATATATACTAAAGACCAACGGCGCCACTACAAATATATCTGATGAATATGACGTAACTGTTGTCAGGTCGCGATAGACACGAGCTTGAATCCCTTGGTGGACCTCAACACTCTGTGAACAGTAGGGGATATCACGTAGTCCGTAAAGTAAACGAGACCATGTAATCCTTTGAACTAATGTGCGAACTGACGTCATATTACGAACATGTCCTCAAAGAGTTACCCTCACACGGTGTCCCTTTAGATCTTAAAGCAATTCCGTTTGTTGTCCCACACGTTATTCGCCAAGTAATATCTAGTCTCGGAGTAATATCCAACTACAGTCCCGTCACCAAACTGTAGTTGCAACGATCCAACTACACGTATTACACTCTCACCGGCCGTCGTACGCTTACTGGCTATTCCAGGCTAAGCTTCGACCCCATCACTACCAAAACCGCGAGCCGACTTTTGATAGTACGGGATCGTCCAAGCAACCGGAATAGAAGCTATGAATACCGCCAAAAGGGCGGCGCGGAGAGTTTTAAGAGCGATAAAGCTGAAGAGGAAAGTAGCAAGCCCCCAAAGTCCCGAAACAGCATTGCCAGGAAAGGGGGTTAGAATGAGTAGAACTATCTTCTCCGGAACTTAGATACCAAGTACTATTACAGGAGTAGGTCAGATTTCAACTAATATTGAGGAAACCCCAGGAACGGATCATATGCTACCAAACACCTACGAAGAAGGTAGCTCTGAGATCCAAGGGCTCGATAACACCGAAGCCCTTCATATTATAACTAACGAACTAAGTGGGCTACACATCCAAGCACAGACCCCAGCCCCGGCAGGAACAAAATGTGATCAGCAGAACGAAGGCGTTCCTATTCTCCCTGGTTTCAACGCTATGTCTACTGTTCTAGGGAACCATGAAATGCTCGAGAACTTGCTAAAATACACAGCCCCGCAAGAACTACACAAACTCCGGCGCGTCAGCACCGCATTCAACGAGGTCATCGAGACCTCTAAAGTAATCAAATACATTACATTTAGAGAGGAAACCGTACCTCGCAGTTTGAGAGAAGAACCAGAGTTTTTGAAGTACCATGCCCCGCCAAATGGCTCTGAGGTTCAGCTGCACCCGTTTGTGGACCGGTTGCTCCGAAGGATTTGGAACTGCGCCTTACACCTCGACCCAAATGACCCGCTTTCAGCAGGTGACCCCTTAGTTAGCTGGTACCAATTAATACCAAATAACATTTATGTCACGAGGCCGCCAGTCAAATCCATGAGCTTCATGTTCAACGATCCTAATAACCTTCACCACGTCATCCTTCCCTCACCGCAGTCTGGAGTTACTCTCCGAGATTTTATTCAAACCTTGGGTAGTCCTCTTATTGAGCGATGTGGGAATTTGATTGCTTCCAGCCAAAGAAATAGTTTCCCACTGCCTGATATTTGCGTCTCGGTAAGGTTTAAATATCCGGTCTCAGGCCCTAGAAACGTCAACAATCAACACGAGGATCATATTGCAGACGTTCAACAGTACCGCGATGACTATGGTGCTGTTTACATTGCTGGGAACTCGAATACGCGTTGGTACTAGGATGCCAGCGATCAAGTTGCTATTCCAGCAATGGAGGAACTTCGAAGGCTGGTTTGGAACTTGCCCCTCCATGAGAGAAGAATGGAAGATGTTCTGGCTTTGTGGCTTCCGGTTCGCAAATTAAGTTTTTGGAGGTATGATCCGACAGGCAAGGAGAGTACAGTCAGTTCTGGACACAGAGGCACGGTGAATTTGACGGGAGGTTGGGGTGTTAAATGGAATCGATAAAAACGGAAACCTGAAGGCATCGATACTTGGGTACACGAAATTACAGACTCTGGCATGCCTCCTGACTGGAACAGCGATACTGACTACTTGATAGCTTGATTTCTACACCCCATTTATTTTCAGTGATTCATACTCCATGCAAATCAACAAGGGCGGAAAATGGTCTACTCTTGTTCAGGATCATACTCGATTTAGGAAACATATATATGTTCTCCGACGCATCGGCACCCATCTCTGCTAGTGCTCTAGGAACTGTTATTCGGAACTCTACGCCGCATCACTCCGAATTTATCTTTCAGAATATTCAGGTATCACAGTTTCTTTAATATTTGGCTTTGTTTCTACCTCTACATACAGTAGCATTTTCTAACTAGTTTCTGAAGACTGTCTCCAGGCTTCGGCGAATATTCCTAGCAAAACTTACAACCGCCACTTAACCCCTCCTGCTTCATATCTAACAAGAAATACCCGCTGGGACATTTATACACTTGGTACTTTTCTTTCCACCCGTAACACTAACGTTCGTCCACTTGAAACCTGTGCAAGTAGTCGTGCCGCATTGAATCTGAATATTAACCGCATCGCTGGGAACAGTTCCATAAACATTCTCCAACACGAAATTTGTGATATTGACTCCATTCGTAGGTGAATTCTTAGTGCCACCGTAGGACTGATCAACAATGATACCATAGTCAACGACATCAGTCAGATTCCCTCCATTAATCTTAATATTTCGGTATGTGATGTCTGAAACGGAAGCGACGGCGCCGGACACAGTCTTTATCCGAATAGCTTGCTGTGACTTTTCAACAACAATGTTCTCAAATGTGACGTTCTGGACAACAGTACCATCTGCCACAGAACCTATCGAAAGACCATGGCTACCAGAACAGAAACTGTTCGTCATCAGAATGTTTTTCCCGGTGTTAACATTCATACAATCATCCTGATTGTATACTCTGACGTTGGTAATAAAAACCCCATCAGCATTGTTAACATTAAAACCGTCGGTATTGTGCCCGCCGAGTGTATCACCATCTCTGTCATCGATCAGGATGTTTTTGACAACGAGATTGTTAACACGATTTAGACTGAAAGAGTTCTTTGGTGCGTTAAGAATAGTTATTCCATCAATCACGGAGTCGTTTAGGTTGTTCGCCTTGAAGAACTTTGGCTTGATCTTTCCGCCATTTCCACCGAGGCCATCCCACCAAAGGGCGCCCTGGCCGTCAAGAACGCTCCCTGTATCGCCTTTAATTGTAATTTTATTTCCGCTAATAGAAATGAATGATCCTTCCCATTCGGCGTACCCGAATGTTGTGCGGCCCTTAAAAATGACCTATAATGTCATACGATTAGGCCGATATTAACTAAAAAATTGATGTAGAAAAGCAACTTACAGTTGTGCCCTCCTTCAACTTCTCTAAGTTTAGTGTAACACCAGAAGGAACCGCCATATCTGAAATAACAATAGTGGAGCAAGAGGTCTTTGAGGCACTGGCGGAGAGATGGCCATCAGAACCACTGAAGGTACATGTGGTTGCCCGTTTAGCAAGCGCATCCTTTAGATTTGGACCGACCGTCGGCTCTGGAGCCGGGGCCGCCAGGGCGCCCGCACAAACAAGCAGAGTCGTCAAGACTCTAGATAGGATAGCCATTCTATATTGTCTCTTAGCCACAGGATTGCAGAAATCCCTTCAGAAGTAAAGTATTTTACGGTCGCACTAAGCTTTTGCCAATGTATGCCATGAATTCACAAGACCCGAGTACCTATTTATGCAAAATGATACAGCAAGTATGCTCAATTTACGGAACCATCCGATCGCACGCTCAGGAACCGAACCGTGGATCGACGGCGGCGGGCATGTCTTAATTTTTGCGCCAAACCCTGTCGTTGATTACGCAGCTATGGGGTCCCTGGATTACCCCGGATTTTTCCACGAATAGGGGCGTGGCTTTTAACCGGGCCGGAAAATTATACACTTACCCCGCGCAGAAAAGAAACAATGAACAGTCCCATCTTAAGGTTTCGAGTTTAAGACTTAAAGTGCTGTTTCAAGCGGCTATTCGGGCCGTTGACGCAATTTTAGTCTTGTGTCTTTGTTAGGGCTTAGTACCATGTTTCCGCCGGTTTATAACCATCGCTTTATGATTCAACGTCCCTTCCTCATCCATTCTAAAAGGTTATTATATGCCCATGCCAAACGATTCAATATACACTTATTCGCCTGTTTTATCTAAAGAAACATTTGTGTAGTTCGGGTGTCCCGTAAGGCGGGGCTAGGGGATATGATTTGCCTCAAATTTATTGTTGTCCAGTGGTTGCAGTTGCACTGGTCATAACTTTTATAAGTGATACATGATCATATGACCAAATATATATATACCGCATTAAAGAGCTAGAATAGAGAACATGTGGATCTAACTTGCACTTCATAACTTCTCAAGCCTTGTGTCCATCCATCTCCAAACACTCAATAACAGAAACAAAAGCATACAATTGCACAAATAAAGATGAAATCACAATGCAACAAAGCCGCCCATTTTCTTTTCCAGAAATCTCGAGAGATTTCTAACCTCAAACTGTATCGCCTCACGTTTCCGCTCGGCAAGGCTCTTCCCGGGAGTCACATTGAGCTCGACTCCGTCCATGCTCATCAATGGCTTTTTCCTGTTAATCGCCAATACTTTGCTAAAGAACGCATGGATTGCCAATAACTGCGGGGAGGGGGAGTTGGGGCCTACAGGAATTAATATTTCCTGGCCAGGGGTCAAGATAGACCCGAGTTGTTCAGCGACATGTCCGTTCAAGACTCCAACGGTATAAATGTCGGCATCGACGAGACCGAAAGACCCGATCCTACGTGACGAACTCCGACGTCTGTGGACCAACCAAACCTCGAACGATTGAAAGTACCCAGAGACTATAAGA
Source organism: Orbilia javanica (assembly GCA_036872735.1). Lineage (NCBI taxonomy): Eukaryota > Fungi > Ascomycota > Orbiliomycetes > Orbiliales > Orbiliaceae > Orbilia > Orbilia javanica. Next base: position 578,919 of record JAVHNR010000012.1, read on the forward strand.
TCTACAGTCAGTAGGTTCTTTGATGTACACCGTTGCTGACTTGGGAGCATGTTCCCTAGGGTTGATAGTAAACCCCGGAAGTGTTTTCTCGAAATCCTCAGGATATCGGCCTCGTTGAGTAATCTGGGTTTTAGCTTTCATACTAGCGATGTAGACTTGGGTGGTTAGATTCGACGTACATAATCAGGCAGAACACAGTCTATTGGCTTTGCATCGAACTCCTCGCAACGTATAATCGGCACGATACTGCAACATGTGGTAAAGCTTTTAAGGCTAAACTGAGGTATGCCTGAGGGCGGGTACTGGCTATATCCTGTTTCAATAGCTTCGCCGAAATCGCGGCGGCCTGTTATTAAGCAGGTAGCCTTATCGCGGTTTATAACCTGTGCAAAAATGTATCAGTTTACAGTAACTACTTATCTATTTGGCCGAAAGCTAGGGATTACCTCGTTTCTAAGCGGCTCAACGGCCCTCTCATCGTTGTTAAGACAAGCACGAAGGTAACCGTCCGCGATAGCCATCTTTAACTGATCGACTACCGGTCCGTTGTACAGAGTTATGCACCAAAGAAGTTTCGGGTGTGGTGTATAAGTTACAAACCTTGTGAGACTTGTCAAGTTATATTGATTGATCACTCAAGGTCGATCTAGATCTTAGATTACTATGAGAAGAAAGGTAGGGAGTATGGTTGGAAAAGAAACGGTATGGCCAGCTGGACAGTTTATAATTTAAATAAGAAATTGGCAAAATATTTTCTAAATTATCGCTATACGATCGCTGGCCGGCTTGCTTTTTAGAATCCTACTATCCTACGTAAATTCTTTAATAGGCAATGTAGGTGAAGCGTGGTCCACAGACCTCCCGCGCGACCGATGGGCCGATATTCTCAAGTGTTCTCGAGGATCTTCTTAAATCAGGCATATATTTATAGCCATGCGAGATATACCTCCGATTCTCATTCTGCTGTGGTATGGTAAAGTTCTTATTCTCATGCGCGCTTATCAAAAGTGGGTCTATCGAGGATCGTCGACAGAGGCGAATATCAATACGCATGTTTATATATACAAAATATAGGCGGAACGCAACATAATTATGATGGTAGAACGGAATATGAGTGAGGGAGGAAGAGGGGCGGGGGATCTCCAGATATCTCGATAGAGATCATGATATCAACCCATGATCTGGGTTAAGTCGTAGACAGCTGGAAGAACACGCTAGGCCATGGGCATAACACGTTGCTAGAATTCTAGAAGGTTATCTAATTCAATTGATACATATAAAAACGAGGAGCTTTGACATCGACATATGATATGACTCCATTGATATTCCAGACCAGGCGGCTCCAGAAACATACGAGTTCTTTAAGCCGAGTTTCAAATATGCCAACTTAATTTTCTCTGTGAAATGCAAGAGTTAAATGCCCGTTGTACCCTTCTTTCGATACAATAGATTTTCGGTAATAATAAAACAGGCGATCGCTGTTCTTTTCCCATCTTCAAAATCATAATTTTTGGGATAAAACGATATAACATTATGAGTAACGCTTCTAAATTAGAACCCCGAGTACGGAATTTCGTGTACGTACCACTTTTTAATCCCCAATTCTCGCAACCGCACAATCATTTATAATATTCTCCATAATTATCATCTTTCGCCAATCCCTATCACTTTACCAAGATCTTCCACCGATCTCTATTCCTACGATGTCAATAAACCGAAATAATATATTTTTTTCGCCTAGAGTAGAATCCGTGGGGGCGTGAGGTACCAATTTCCAGAAGGTTTTATTTGGGGCGTCGATGTAAAATTTAATTTGATTCCTACTTTTGCGATCGTGCGATAATCCGGGGTCCTCGATGACTTTGAGGCGTTTGCAGGTATGTTTGACCCGCGACAAACTCTCAGGAAACAGATACTCAAAGATTTTCAGAAGGATCTCGGGAGGGCACGCGATAAGATGGGACATGACACGGGTCCCAGCAACGAGGACCGGAGTCGACATACTTAAATTTGAAAAGTCTACCCGTCGAGGGCGGTATTAGAGATCATAGCATGCTAGCAGTACGTTCCATCGGCGGTCTCAGAGGCGTACACAAGCACCAATATTAAATGTAGACAATGCCGAGACTACGATTTTTATAGAACAAACCGGATTGTAACTACTCTCAGGAAACCTCGGATTATATATGCTATACGGCGGTTACGATCACATCAATTTCCAACAGAGTTCTCGATCAATACATCGCCGGTGCTATCCCACCAAACGATTAATATAAAACCCTGTCGACCACAACAGATACGAAACATGCATATTAAATGTCAATTATAGCTGTTGATCCATGTATTCAGCCACAAGACGTGACTTTAGCCAAGGATTCTACTCCCTCTTCCTAGGCGCATGCATACTGCGGCTCACAACTTGCGCAACACGCAAACTTGTCTCGTATTTCATATTTGGCGGGGTGCGCTGTGAGAATTCGAACTTAAGGGTTGCATTGTTTTGCAAGGTAGAGTAGGCTGTTGGGGTTTAACATCTTTTATCGTAAAGTTTATAAAGACTTTTTTGCCCTACTATAGTCGAAAGCAGGATATAGTTAGGGGTAGCTAATGAGGATGCTTCATAGCCCCCAGAAATACCCCAAACATAGATTTGTAGGCGCAGTGCCGACCTTTTCGCCGTTTTACCCGAGAATTATCGAGTAGTTAACATGATGTCGTAATCATACATGAGAGATCTAAATTAATAATACAAAGCTCTTGCGAACTGAAAAACGCAAAGGCCAAGGTAAAAAGGCCTAATCGCCTGTAAAAACATCAATATCACCGTAGCCGAGACAAGCCGTGCTCTGACTGCTTCTCTCCTGCGGACTATCTCTCCTGTTTCTCATCCGCTGGCTGCCCCGACTGTTTCTCCCCTATTGAACGCCGGGATCCCTCCGACCTCAATGACCTCACCGCAGACATCTCCACCACTCCACTGTGGGCCGGTAATTCATAAATCGACCTCCCATCAAGTTCATGTTCAAAAGGCTTAGTCGCATCCATCTCCTGCGCCTCACTATCCGTAGATCCACTCCTACTCCCAAACAGTCCGGGGAGGATAAAAACATTATACCGTCTCTGGGCAATGTAAGCCCCCGCCAACACCAAAGCCCCCAGGACAGCGATCGCGCCGATAATAGCTGGCGCGATAACTTTAGCCCCGATAGCCCGTTCTTCCCCTTTCAGGATACATTCCACTGGTAGGAACTTTTGAATAGAGCGCGCTTTCGTAGAGACATAGGGCGCTACAGGAGCTAGTCCGAATTTGGAAGTATCGTAGTTCGCCATGAAGTACGCGGATGTGAGGAATGGGATGCCAAACGTTGCTTTGGAAGTGGTTTCGTTCATCGGGTAGGTTATGACTGCAGTTCTAGAGTTAAAACTGCTGGATTCTAGTGAGCTGTAGCTTTGTAGCCTGCCGCCGTTGACAGACGAGATGAACCATTTTCTTTGGAAGATTTGGGTGTAAGGGACTAGGATCTCTAGGTTATTGGCAAATTTTATATTCATTGAGAAGCCGCCGCTCCTATATTTTGATCGATAGAATCCAACGGGTTAATTAGTATGCTTTATTGATAACCCAAGGCTATTGGCAGCAAGAAAAATTGGAGGAGGTTTTGAGGACCGGTACTTGTCATACTTTAACACAGTGGCACTTGTGTCTAATGCGGTTTGAAAATTGAGGGTTTCCAATCCCATCTGATCCACAGGTAATATTTTATTGACGTCCGTACGATCCGTAACGTTAGGTTGCAGAGCTAGAGATGCCAGAGAGGTTGCATTGAAAAGGGCACTCCAAATAGGGAACGGGAACTCAAAACGATTGCTCCCGGGGTTGATACACGCTGTAAACGACTTTCTATCAGGTTCGCTTTGGTTCAAAGCATCTACTCCAAACCACTGTACGCTAGAGACCTCGATTGGAAAGAGACAATCGGGGTCTCGTTCTGATTCTAGCAGTATTGGATATTCGGTGAACTTCTCGCCGTCCGTTATGGTGGCATCCCACCCCCCCATTACTAGGCTCCCTTCACGAACTAATGAAATATCAGTTGAGGTCGTAATCCACCCCGGAAAAAAGGACCAGGCTCTTGCCGAGATTAAACCTTCGCTGTAAAGGCGTTCCAAGATCCTAGATCCGTTTCCCATTCCGAGGTATGAATCAACCAAAGTTTTAATGCCTCTAGTACCGGTCGGTATTTGGTCCCGATTGGACTGAAACACAAACTCATTGAGGGTCTTCCCTCCAAAGGTCAAGGTGTCGTTGGCCATGTGAACACCGCCCCGGCTTCGATCGTCGTTGTCGTCTTCTTCCAGTCGGTGGTTACTGTAGACACCTCCCGCTAAAATTTCAGTGAAGGGATGGTATGAAGGCCCTAGTGCACAATTTCTCGCGTTTGTTGCACTACAAGTCAGCCTGACTTCGGGTACTCTTGTCTCTGTAGACCCTATTCTATCCAAACGGCGCATTAGATTGGATTTCCAGCTAAAAGCACGGCCTAAGAAGAACACGATTATATAGACGATAGGGAAAGTTTTGTCATACTCTACCCGTGGTGCAAATCTCTCCTGCCCCAAGCTAACCTGAAGCCCATATCCAATCGGGGACTCTAGGTCAGCCCGTGGCCTTCCCGGAGGCCCTAAAGGCAATAGCGTGAACTTTGTCGTCACAGGCCATGGCATGCCTTTGATATCCGAACAGTTAATCGCATTGCTAGGAACTACATTTGCCGCAAATATTATGAATATCCCCAGAATTGCGTAAAGTAGTGGGTCCATTTTGAGCGGCTTTGATCGATCAAATGCGAAAAGAGGGGAGAGGGCATTCCGAAAGATGGGAAGACAATGGAAATGTACTCCAGATCTATACCTATGGGTATCGTATTACCTCCATATTACATAAATCCTGGTCCCAGACTAGGCGGGCACTGGTAAAATATATATAAATGTAAAATACGAGATTTGGAATCCTGGGAGACGTTCTGTGCCGCTTCTTCACCCACAGCCACCAAGAAGGTGCAGTGACAATCCCATTGATGTAGGGGAAGAACCTTGGAAACAGTACTAGGCCTAGGGCTAACTGACAGGAAACCTGACATGCAATCGTCCCTGTGTGACTTAGTAGGAAAAGCTTGGGCTCTATCCAAATTGGCGCCAAGAGGCGATGCCTTAAACCTGAAGCGAGATCGGGTCAGGATAATAAAGTAAGAAAAAGAAAACTAAAACGAAACAAGTGGTTTGTAGACGCCTGCTGAATGCAAGTGCCGCATCCCCGCAGGACCTCCTGCTGTATTCCTGTCGGACATTGAAAATATTACCCAATTGGCAAGTTATATCACTGAGCGATATACAAAAAAAAACCCAAGATCTTAATATAATACCATTGTTTCGACACGGGACCAAAGATAACGGCAGAAAAAAATTGCATTGTTCGTCGCTCATATCACATCTTTTCGTCCCGTTGAATAGGTCTTGGTACAATGCAGGCGCGCGGCACGACTATGCCCCAAGCCAGCCCGTCACACGAAGTCCTCATAATTGGTCGGAATCCTTCAAACCCCCCCACAATAGCCAGCCGAAAATAGTGTTTCTGCAAGGACCATCCTAGGTCAACCGTCCTGCTAGCTTCTTACCTCTTAGCTGTGCACGATGTGCAGAATTTTTTGAAGAATAGCTGTTGGTATCGATATATCGCAAAATGGGAAATCCGTGTCGTTGATCCACTTGGTCATACGCCGCCGGATGGTCTTGGCTACCTCTCTTAACATGCTTGGAAATCTCGAGATTCTGAGATTTTGAAGTTTGTACGGAGTATTAATAGCTAGTTGACAAGCTAGGTTCGGGCCCCTGTTGACTCAGCCAATCCCGCTGTTATCAGCGAAACGAAATTTTGAGGCTGTCCGCAAACCTTGCCACTTAGCCTTTTTAAGCCCACTTGACAAATCTCCAACCCCATGCATATGGTGTTCAAAGATTAGTAAGAAAAGACTATTTCGATGTAGGGAGTTCATAAAGCCTTCCGGTGATATATAACCATATGCGTCCGCATTTCAGCTGGAGCGCCCAAGCTAATTACCAAGCCCGGTTCTCAACTAAAATATCGCCATGTACAGAAAAATGCTGAAGCCTGGCCAACTGGGCAGTCTCGGAACAGACCATATTTGTGCAAAAGCGTGAAGGCCGCTGCAGGGGTGAAAATCGAGTCCAACACACCAGTCAAAAACTTATTTGGCCAGCCGGCGCGGCGCGTGATCACTTCCATTGTCATCAAGCTGCACTGTTGGCTTGGAATTGATATCTGCGCCAACGAGGCCATCGACCCGCTGGCGATGAGGTTTGGAATGTGATAAGGCAATCTGGGTATAGTTTTGGACCCTGATGCCAAGGGGTTTGGTATTTGTATTTCGTTCGACTACCCAATTGCAAAGCTGACCGGCCCGAAGCCGCGATCGATCGATTATGCATGGTGATAGCTCAACTTCGTGCGAGTAGTGGTCTTTTTTTAAAAAAAAAAAAAAAAAAAAAATGATAAGAACGACAGAGGTATTGCCGAGAATACCATTTCCGATCGTTAACATTTCTTCTCTTTTTTAACTTTCAATCGATTTTGAAATTCTTGATCGGTCGGAACTACTGGGGAGACGGTTTTTGGTATATGGAGCCTCTAATACTACAGATTCGTTGAGACACATGCACAGTCCTACTGCGGTTGCCACAGCTTGTCCAATTTTGAGGTTGCCTACCGCGGGTGCCTTGTTCCCATCTATTGATTGCCACAATTGCACAATCGTGTCGCACACTCTTTATCTGGGAACAGTTACTTGTGCGGTTTAATGTTAGACGTGCAAGTTACGAGCTCTTTATACTCATGAACCCCATGCTTAATAAAAGGCTATAAAGTATACCACGCATGAATGTCGGAGAGACCTCTTTGTTTCAAGACATGTAATATGTATGCGATATAGATATATGAGCAGAGCGCCTACGAATCTACGCATATACATAACGGGGATACATAAAGATTTTACTTGCCTGCATAGCTGATCCGGGCTAGTGCTGATAATAGATCCCATAGATGCTGGTTGATGCTATGGTGGGACCTAGGCGCCTTTTTTCTGACCTTCTAGCTATCGTCTATTCTGGAAATCGAAATACGCTGGTGTATACCACTCTGTGCCATTGCATAGTATATTGAAGCTCAAAACATACCTACCAATACTTATTTTGCCGACCGCTTTTGTCTAGCCTCCAGGCTACTCTGTACACTTTAAATCCCTCCCAAGACCGCATCGATATCTCATCTTCACTTCCCCGACCTAAGCAGCTTAGCAGCTGGCAGCCGATCCAAACAAAAGTGCTTGCCTGGACTTTAGCGAGTGAACTTCACCCGCTAAACTTTTACAATCCCCATTCCTATTCGGTTCACACGCACAGGCCCAACCGGACCGTCGACAACCGACCCCAAGCCCCAAAAACAAAAAAAAAAAGCCAAAAGGGACGGGAACACGGGCGTCTGTATACATATAAATCATACTATTAAAAGACATCTGCATAATCGCCAACCTCCCGTCGAGCACCTCAACCACAGACCCACAATCGCACATGCCACAAGCGAATATTCGAATCCCCCCCCTCCTCTCCCAAATCTTGGCGTCAGAAAATATCTGACCCGCAAAAAAACCCACCCCGAATCGATCGCGTTGTCGCAAAGTGCTTGAGTATGTATACCCGATATTCGGCACGAGTGATAGGAATGATATGACAGATAGGCTTAGCTTTCCTTTTTTTTGTTTGCTTGCGAGGATAAAGTGAAAGAATTCTTGCTTCATCACAGTCAGCTCAACCTCACGTTGAATTGTTGATACCTATTCAATTTGAAAAGAAATTGCGATCCCGATCCTATTTTATTACCGATCGCTGGCATGGAGGAGGCGTGATTATGGTGGCATTGTGGGTTGCCTGGTGTGATTTTCAATTCATTACTACGTACAATTGATCTGTCGGTCGGAGGGGATCCACAAAGCCAAGGGCCGACTATATGGGTCCGCGTCATGGATTCCCAAAGTTTCATGTGAAAGAGTATAACATCTAGAAGAAAACTCCAAAGCAATCGTTCAATGCATCACATCTACCTCTAAGAGAACTTTTTTTCGAAATACAATACCTGTCGTCAACCAGCTATCACAATTCCCCTTTTAGTTGCGAACTTGAGGCAAAAAAGAAAAATGGGGAACGACGGGATCAAGCTGCCAAACCCGTACTTGGCATTTACATTTCGCAATACAAATCTTCTTGGGTATCTCGTATGTAGCTCAAAGGTCACCCGACCCCACACAAAAACCAAAAAGGGTTTTAAAGCATGAACATGAATCGGCATACATTCAGGCTGTTAGGGATTCATCTAGGGTGGTCTGGCCCATCTACTACCCAAGAACCAATCATCTCAACTTTTAAAGCATGTACTCCCTTGTAAAACCTCCTGCAGGGGGGGTTTGCCAAAGCAACAGATAGACAAGCAAACCCCGACCGAAGTAATGCGAAGAGAGAAACAAAAAAAACTTAAGACGAATAATTTGAAGCTTTTCAATGCCAAAGGAATTAAACATTGACGGACTGATATGTATGTAAATGCAAGGTAGGGGAATGCATATTCGTCTAATCGGATAGGCGAGCTCAAAGCAGCCAAGCTAGGGGGGTATGTGAAAGGGAACACAAGCGAAAAAAAAAACATTCGGTACCACTCGGATCGAGCTGCCAGGCCCGGGAAAACCCAGAAATTTCATGCATAACACCTTTCGGATCCACTGGATTTTAAGTTTTTTTTTTTTTTTTCCTTTGAGCATTGCGCATTTTGTGAAGCAAAGCAGCTTAGCTGTCGGGTTCTAAGTCATGAGGTATGGCATGTTGTGGTATGTATGGGCAAGGGGAAGAGAGCTGCTAATGGGGTTTTGAAACATGGGCTCCTCCCTCTTTTTTCATGCTTTCCCGGTCGACCTTGATTTTGATCTGACAATCAACGATTGCGAGGGGAGGGGTGGAGGGAATGGCTTGTGCTTTCCGATTTAGAGAGTAATGATTATTATTCAGTTTGATATCGGAGGCTTTTGCTATACTTAGGATCATACCTTACAAAGTCCCTCTACGAAAACCTTGAACGGATGACATGGCATTGCAGCAAATGTAGCATGAGTATAACAGCTACCCACTTGCCGCCGGGTCTTTCGAAAATACAGAGTATTGTTTTGTTTTAAACAAAAAAAAAAACAGGGAATTAAAAGGGTCAGTCGCTGGTTCCTGTTTAGTTTCTTTTAAGCTAGGTAGCTCTCTTCGACTAGCTCTCTTTTTTTCCTCTCCTTTGCTTTGCCTTTCGCAAGTCAATTCGAGTCCTCCATCGGCTTTCCCTTTCGCTTTTTCTTTTTCTGCGAGCAAGGGCAAGGCAAGCTACTCAAGCAGAGCTATCTTTTCACGCCGCCGCCATAAATATAATAAAAATCCCTCCCGCCATCACAATTACACACAGACATCTGGACATTGCATCGGGGATACATACATACATCCATCCTTAAATCCATTACATACATACATCCATACATACACATACCGAGGAGACATACATAAAAAGCGATAATGGCACGCTACACCATCGAACCGTTTACCCCTCCAAAACCGTCGGCCACAAAATCCACCTCGTCGTCGTCGCCCTCCAAGGCCAAAAAGTTGGAAGAGAAAGCAATTAATGCTGTTCGGAGAATCAAGCAAATCCGCATAATCACCAACATCGCATCTTCTGCTGTTTCCCCTTCAAACGCCGACGCCCCCGCCAAGAAAATAGCTTCGCAAAATCCAACATCGTCAACACAGAACCATTGTTCCACAACCACAACATCCTCGTCGTCGTCGAGGAGGACGTCGGCATTAATCCTAAGATCTCCAAATATAAGCTTCAGAAATCTAGTCCATAGACGTCAAAAATCCAATTCTTCGACTTCATCGTCGTCGTCGTCAAATAATAGTAATAATCCAAACACAGCAGCGCATAAAGTCCTCTTCGTACCAGAACTCCTAGAAGTAATCTTAACATACCTACCATCCCTCCAAGTCCTCACCAGTATCCGACAAGTCCACCCATTCTTTAAGGATCTAGTGCATACCTCTCCAGTACTAGCATGGCAAACATGGACTTCAAAATCCTCGACTCCCCCGCGCCGAATCCTCCAGCGCGATCATAATAATACCCCATCCACACCAGGACTAGGCCTTTACACAATCAGTAACTCCGTCGAAAAACCCTCAACCTCCCACTCCAGAAGCCCACTCTCAAACACACCCGGGGGCGCCAACAACGACCTAGAAATCTGCACATTACTCCTCCCCATCCTCTCAAAATGGTGGAAAACGATCGCAAGGAATACGGCAAACTACCGGTTCTTCCAAGTCGACTCCTGCGTTTACAATAGATTCTTCCCGGCGGATTTGTTAAAAAACATCAGTTTCACAAGACCGGCGCTACATGTCGATGATTTAATCCTATCGTTTACCAGCACCTACGCCTTTTTATCGTACGGCTGCACCCACAACATAACCCTCGAAGACCGGGACCGAGATCGCGACCATAACCACAGCCACGACCGAAACAGCCCGTCCTCCCCATCCTCCCCATCCTCCGATCTAGCCGACGACGACGACCTCCTCCCGCATTGTTCCCGCGAAAACTGTCCAAACGAAGAACTAATTATGCAACAGCAACCGGACATGAGCGTTACAATCGAAAAACTATTGAGGATGATGTGGATCCCGCTATCGGAGACGTTGAGAAGAAGCAGAGACGAGAAGTTTTTGAGACTTAGCGGGTTGAAGTACACGAGAACTATGACTGTGACGGTTAAGGCTAGGGACGGACAGAAGGGGGAGGAGAGAGGGGTTGTGGAGTTGAATTTGGAGTGTATGGAGCCATATGACGTTACTATCGAGCGGTTGTTTTGATTTTTTTCCCCTTCCTTTTGTTATTCTTTTTTTCCGTACTATTTTCGGTATAATTTGCAGACTCTAATAGTCTCATGAGAGGACCTGCGCAAGGTCAGAATCCGGGGGAGGCATACACTTTTTTACACTCACGACGTCACGAATATTTGATTTCTTCCTGTTTTTTTTGAGTATAGCATACTATAGACATAGACTAGAGCGAGAGCGAGAGCGATTCCGGCAGATTTAACATTAATTTCCATGTACATTATTTACATTAGCGAGAATAGTAGTAATAATTGACTAGTTCTAGATTCTTAATTAATATCTTCCAATACATACTACTTAGACCCGCGGGGCTAGAACTTCACCCAACGTCTAGCGACTACCATCCAGACCGCGTTGCACCTCGCCCGCTTAGTCAGCACCCTCTTCACCAAACCATTACCTACTAAGCTAACCCAAGCTCCACAATCCAACCATCTCCAAACCCCCCACCTTCGACAAGAACAATGACGATGCAAGCACACCCCTCAAACCCGCTGCTAATCCCCGAACTCCTAGAACTAGTACTATCCGCCCTCCCAGCCCTAGAAGTCCTCACGACCTGCCGAACGATCTGTAAACTCTGGCGGGACCTAATCGACACCTCACCCACCATAAAATACACAACATGGCGGTCAGAATTCCCACCGGGACGGACGACGGGGCCGAAAGTTACTGAGACGACGTACCAACGGAACCCACTAGTCTTAGAACTCCTATCGAACTTCTGGGCTAGATTGAATACAATCCAACAACCAGTGCCACTGGATGCCTCCGGATCAGTTATCAAAATCCCCAAAAGGAAACCAATGAAACCATCAAGACACCCAAACCCCATAGACACCACCGCCTTCCTCTCCCGATACATCTCCATCTGCCACGCTCAGATCTTCTCGAACTCCCCGCCGTTGGACGTCAACATCCGCGTGACCTTCCAAGAGGCCGCCTCGAAGCATATCATCGCCCGTTCCTACCGTTCGGTGTCGACCGATGTGGGTATTGGCTGGATTACGGATCTGTCGGTGTTGGTGAATCTGATGGAGGAGATTATACAATTGAGGGATGCGGGGAGGTATGTACCTGGGTTGAAGAATAGTTTACAGGCGGAGATGACTTGGTGTGTGTTTTTGTATAGGGATGGTGGCGGGGAAGGTGGGAAGAGGAGGGAGTGTGAGGTTGTTCAGAAGGTGGATTTTGCTTGTTGGGAGCCTTGGGGGGTGGCTATTCTCGAGGGTAGAGTCAGGGAGGTTGTTAGATAGTAGTATATATATATGTATAGATATGTGTATAGATAGTAATAAGATAGTAATATAATACAAGTCTACTCGATGATAAATCTAACCCCCAAAGCATACTCCAGAACTCCAAAAGACCCCAAAAGAACGAACAAATACATCATCCATCCATAAATAGTAGTCTAGTACCCAGTACTATAAACTCTCAAATCCCAAAATCCAACAAACTCCCCTTCTTCCTCATCATCCTCACCGCCTTCCTCACATTCCTCGCCCGCGCACAAACCCCCCAACTCTCATACCCACTCCCATCCGTCCACTCCGTCAACCGCTCAAGCACATCAGGCGCATTATCCCTATTCGCCTTCTGAAACATCCCCTCATAAGGATGCATCGTAATCCCATAATACAACCCATCATATAACAAATCCCCATGGGTGCACGTGTTCTGGTAACTTTTATACGACGAGAAAGCGGTCATAAGTGCGTTTACTGTGTAGCCTCCTGAGATTATGGCGGAGGTTAGGGAGGTCTCGCCGCCGACTGCTGATTCGAGGGTTTTGAAGCATTTGTTGATTTTGGGGAGGAGGAGGGAGAGGCCGGTGCTGTCGGTTGCTAGAAGCATGGATTGGACGTGCCGGGTTGGTTGGCAGTTGAAGCTCAGTCCTACCAACTTTACAAATAGTTAGCTACCGTCGTACCTTATAAGCATTTCGAGATGGAAGGGAGGAGAGGGGTACCTTATTCTTCTCATCGATCTTCCCAAAAAAAGCATCACTCCAACACTCTCTACTCCACGTCGGCAAAAACGGTCCCCGAATGGAAGCGTTCATCAAAATAAACCTCTTATACTTCTTAATCAGCTCCATATCATTATCCACCAACACCTCCGCATGAGCCCCCAGGTCGAAACATGTATTATTCCTCTGAACGACCTTGATATTCGGCTTATCAGTCGGGATCGAGCCCGCCAGGGTGGTTTCCCCGTTCAGGATGAAGATGAAGTCGGCTTCGGCGTGTAGGCCATGGGTTATGAAGAACTGGGCGTTTTCGTAGGCGTTTGGGGTGTCGTGGTAGGCGTAGAGGATTAGTGGACGGTCTTCGTCTTCGTCTTCTTGCTCTTCTTGTTCTAGTTCTTCTTCTGATTTTCCTGGTGGTTTTGTTTCTAGTTTTACTCCTGTGCCTTGTTCATCGGTTTGGTTCTGTCTGGTGGTAGGTAGAGTATCCTGCTGTTATCAAATGTCAGACCAGAATAAATCAAAAATGATATATAAGAAAGAAAGGAAGGATGAACATACCCCCTCGCCACCAATCGCAATCTTTGAAATCTTCGTCACCGATCTAAAGAGGCTTATACCCCCCCACTCCTCCGACGGCGAAAGCGCACAGAATATCGAAATAAACGCCGCGAGGGAACAAACGATCGCAAAGGCCCAGAACACTGGCGTGATCCTCCTCGTGGAAGCTTTCATCTTTCCCTTTTTTTTCTTTTCTTAACTCTTCGATCAAAAATAAAAATGAATGTATATAAAAAAGAGACAGAACAAAAAGAGCGGGAACGACTGAATATATATAATAACCCGGCCAAAGCAGGAATAACCCCGTTCGTCCCAAATTCCCAAAGCCTTTCCTTACCAGTTACCTCCTCCTTAGTAAAAAAGGCCAAGGAACCCGATCAGGTTATATACCCATCGGGACCCACCAAGCTAGTCAAGCATCCGCCCAGTCCAAAACCAAGCAAAGTCCACGCACGCAGATAAAAATCTGGCAATTGCGTAACCACCAAAGAACACCTCTGGAAGGATTTAAAAAAAGAACATCCAATGTCCGATTGGCCAACCAAAACGATAATCCTGAAACCCAACTCTGTACCTATATTTTTTCTTTTTTCCTTTTCTTTTTCAAACCAGAATCGCCCAACTAGCCACCCCTGTTGGTTAAGTAGCTATCCCACCCACCCTGATGTTGTAAACCTTCGCTCTCTCGTACCAGAGGATTATGGGCTGTGCGAATAAAGGTGTGTTGCATATCAGTTGGAGGGGTTCGATCTGGAAGGTAGCAGTATTACTCTACCACAATGCATTGCATTGCATGCGCACACATACTCAATGTGCCCGGCCCACGAGTGCCACGCATAGTACAAGTCCGGTCGCGAGATTTAGGATCATAAGCCGGACAAATATATAGTCGTCCAAGGGTAAACCGACTCTTCCGGAAATGGGTATTGCGCTAGTTGGAGATTGTAATGCGTGAAGTCATGTTCATTCCTGACATTCGGTCAACACAAGGAAGGTTCTCCGAGACGAGCTGTTCGGTGATTTTTTTGCAATTGGTGCTAAAGCTAACTAGCTTTTGCTGGCGGGAGACGTAATGTACCTGGTACCGGGGTCTGTGACGGAACCGGGGCTTGGTACGTTCTTTTCGCCGATGATGCACAGAGTATAGCCACCCCGTGGCCCCACCACCCCTCAAAAGCTTGAAGGTGCTGCGGGAGGTAACTTGTCCGCTCCGAGGCGCATGCGCATGTGCATTTCGAATACCTACTAGCTCCCAGTTATTTGAGTAGAAAAATTGTGATACCAAAGCTGGATCTTAATCAATTGATTATTTAAAATATGATTATGCACTTGCTAGGTTTTTTTTGGGGTGAGGTTGGAATTGGGTTTCTTGGTTCAATGCGGCGGCTCGAATCGGTTGTTCAGAAGTGCATGTTGTAAAGCTAGAAAGTAAACCAAGAAACTTAAAAAAAAAAAAAAAAAAAAAACCGTACTACATCTCGATATCTCTGGCAGAATCAATCAGAGCTATAAGCTAGTATAAATAGATTAACCCATCATACTATATTGGTACTGTATACCGAAGATCGAATCGTGTTTTGTGCTACAGTACGGATCCACCTGACTGCATTCGGGTACGAGATCATGACTGCATGCATACAGCTTCGTTGATCACCTTCAAGTTCAGCTTCTAGCTGAGGTCAAGCGCTGGAATTTATTGCACGAAATTGAAGAAACAATCATAGTAAATAGATCTATCTATAGGGCAGAATATCGAATTATCACGATTCCAGAACACTGTCGGGGTGTCTATGAGACAACCGTTGTGAACATCCGACATGGGAATCCATTTTGTAGCAGCTTTACCCCACCTGTTAGCGTCATTCCTTCCTTCCTTCTTTACTTTCGCCCACAAGCTGTCGTTATACGTCTGTGCAGCCTGGGAAGAGACTCAACCGTTAACTGAAGTTATCAATACATCCTAGTGCCAAGAAAAGTCCAACCACCAACACAAGAATCGTTCAAGTCACAACGTCGCGTCGGACGTCGGTATCGTCATGACTAATATAATCACGCACGAGATTGATGTTTCGTCTGTGCTATAAAACGTCCTTTTGCCAGTTCAGGTTAGCGCTCGAGCCACCATTGGCTCCCTCCAATGACGCCGATATCAATGGGCGTCCGTGATATAGAGGCGTCGAGGAACAGCTTCTATGATTGGCTGGACGGCTTGAAATGTGCTCAAACCCGCTCGTGTGCCGTTGTTATCAAAGCTCTGTTATAGCTAAGTCTATGGTGATATATTAGCAAACAGTAGAATTTCATTCGCCAGGATAATGTGGCGTCCATGTGGGAGCCGCAACGTGCCAGAATCCAGCAATTATGTGAATATAGATGCATGCCAGTTATTTGGTACTAGTATATACAACCACAGCACCGATATGATGGCTTCAATGTCACGGAGAGTGGAGTATAAAGAGGGCGCATTATGGGCACTCGTAGGCATTCGTAGCGCATGCACACCCAACCTGCGATTGCCCTCCATTCGGAAATACACCTGTTGAGTAGGTAGGTACTCAGGCAACATGAAAACCTGGAGTATCTTTCTTTTCGCATATCTCTGCGAAGCCCACCTGGAGTCGCCTTACTTCCCCGGCTACGGATTCAGCTGGTACGACCCTGTCTGCGCCTTCGCTTGTTATAACTCTATTTCCGGTGCGACATTAGCATGCACCTCGACCGACCATTCGGGCAGCCATAGCCACGGATCCGGGTCCGGACCAACGTCTCCAGAATGCCGGGCAGGGGATACAGCGTTCCTGACGACTCTGGCGTATTGCATGAATGTAACATGTAACGCCGAGGACACGCCCACTTGGAGACGACAGGAGTTTTGGGAGACACAAGTGACGGGTGATCCGAATGTTCTGCCGAAGTGGGATTACTTCAGGGCTTTGGCGGAGATATCGAGTGTGCCGACTGTAGTATTTAATTCTTCGGTCGTGTTGGAGGAGACTGTGGTCGTTAGTGATGAGACTTTGGGGATGCAGACGAGGTTTATGCATATGTTTGATTATATTGAGATGCTTCAGGCGAGATATGCGTGAGTCCTAGACCGACCCCCCTTGGTGATATCCTGCTCGTGGATAGATACTTATGTAGATGTATATGTTATGTGTATATTAGATTCGTGCTCGTCACCATCGGTTTCGGAACCCCGATACTCCTCACCTTCCTCACGCGGCTACCTTACATGACGAAGCTATCCGACAAGCTAAAGCCATACATCATATACCCCTCCTCCTTCGGCACATTCCACAACCGCCCACTCCCCTTCAACCTCGGGAACATCCCCACCCTCGGCCAAAGTCTATACATCGCCATGTTCACCATCCTCAACATCATCCTCACCTGTGTAAACTACCACCGTTCCCAGCCGCACCCCTGGTGGTTCCCACCGCGGGAGGAAATCCTCGCATACATCGGCTACCGAACAGGGCACATCAGTTACGCGCTATTACCGCTTGTCATCCTCTTCTCGGGGCGTAATAACTTCCTCCTCTGGGTCACGAATTGGTCTTACTCGACTTACATTCTCCTCCACCGCTGGGTCGCCCGTCTTTTCGCCCTGCATGCGATTATACACAGTATCGTCCTTCTGCTGACTTACCAAGGAACAGGCAGCTATGAAGCGATGTCCAAGGAACCCTACTGGCAATGGGGAATCGTCGCCACCGTCCTCGTCTGCGCAATGCTGGTCCTAAGCCATCTATACTTCCGTCGGCTCTCCTACGAAGTCTTCCTAATCTCCCACATCCTGATGACGGTATTCGTCATCGTCGGCTGCTGGTACCATGTTATTCTAAAATGGGGCTTTAACTTCTATGATAACTGGCTCTATGCCGCCTGCGCCGTATGGTTCTTTGACCGTCTGATCAGGGTCGTCCGTATTGCGAAACACGGCGTGCGTAGAGCTGTGGTGACGGAGTTGGATGGAAACCATGTACGTGTGGATATTCAAGGCGTGAGGTGGTCGAATAAACCCGGATATGTTGCATATGCGTATTTCCCTACCCTCAACCTATGGCGTCCATGGGAAAACCATCCGTTCTCCGTGAATTCGACGGCGGTGTTCAGGAGTTACAACTCTTCAGTAATCGGAAACGATAATTCAAGCGAAGAACATACATCAGAAAAACCACCCATCATAGCACAAACCAATCCCACGCAACCCAGCAATACCAACGAAATAGGAACAACAGGTATTACCCTAATCATCAAGAAAAGCACCGGCCTCACAAAATACCTAAAAGAAGACTCAAACCTCATGACCCTCCTCGACGGACCGTACCCACAAACCCCAAGCACCGAAATCATGGACTGCGACCACATCCTACTAATCGGAGGAGGCGTCGGCATCACAGGACTCACAGCATGGATCCACGCCCATCCGAACGTCAAACTCGTGTGGAGTGTCAAATCCAGTGCTACGGCATTAGTTCAAGAACTGGACGTTGTTTTGAAACCCCTCGCTGATAAGGAAGTCCTCGTCGGCGAGAGGATCAATATCGACGCTTTGCTTCGAAGGGAGGCGGAAGCCGGGTATGGGAAAGTCGGTGTGGTCGTTTGTGGCCCCGCCGGGATGTGTGATGATGTTAGAGCGAAGGTGGCGGGGTTTGGGAGGGGGTGTAGAACGGTTTTTGCATTGGAGATTCATTCGTTTTCTTGGTAGTTGACTCTTTTCTTCGAATTATATAACCATAAGAAGGTGAAATATATAGCCAGCAGCAATTACAGCAAAGTCATATATGCATACCTACTATTCCATAGCATTAACTAGCCACAAAACTAAAACTTACTCTCCAGAAGTCCCAAAACCTCAACAGAGTAAATCCCAGAAAATTACTTTGACATCTAGATTACCAACAGAGCCTCTCTCCTAGAAGTACAAAGTACATACACCCGGTAGTCCCATCCAAATCCACCCCTCACAAACATCAAACCACCCCCCCAGGGCCCGTGGGCCATACCGCATCATGCAATCACCCCAGAGTCCGGAATCCAACCAATCCATACAAATTCCAACATACTCCACCCGCGCACGTCCACGCCAATCAACCCAAAACCCGCAAACCACCAAAAAAAAAAAAAAAAAAAAAAAGTATAAATAAGAAAGAAAGAAAAGCCGAAGCAATATCAACCGGACATGCCTTCGTCACCAGCTTACGTCAACCCGACAAGCTCGCAAGCCACCGGGGTAGCACCTAAACCTAGTTCTGTCGCGGAAGCGAAGTAAGAAACCTTGTTCGCTGGTGGAGTTGGGACCACATGAAACGTGATTCGGACCGAGCTTTTTTAAAGGAAAAAAAAAAAATTAAAAGAAAAAAAGGGAAAGTAAAGTAAAAATAATAACGGTGATAATAATAAAATATCAGGGTAAGTATAAAAGCGGGCAATCAACTCCCGTGGTTATCATCCGACCTCGGATGTTACTTCACAGGATTCAGTCGGTGTGGCTGACGATTCACAGCTTCCGGAGATAGTCAAGACATCCACCCCCTCCCCAAATTACCCAAAACCAGAAGTAAAACCAGTCAAAAAAAAAAAAAAAATAAAGAAATAAGTTACAGTACCATTACTTCTATTAATATACGTATCCGATACCAAAGTATGTACTTATCGTAAAATAAATAAAAATTACACCTAAAACATCCTATAGGTAGTAACGACAACAGCATGATCCGACGTCCACTCATTCTCCTGATGCTGCCCATAAACACTAGGCGTACCCACCACCACCGCCTTACTCTCCAAAACCTGCACCTTCCCGGCATGATAGATAAAATCAATCCTATCCTGCGGCTCCACCTGCCCGCTCCCACCGTTATGGAAGGGATAAAGCGGCGACCAAGTAACCCCAGGAACCTCCAGCGGATCAGGATTAGCAACTCTAAACGAATCGATCAACCCCGCCTCGATGGGTTTAATAGAAGTCGGCCACGGTACATTCGAGTACCCGCAGTTTTTGGTTTTCATACTCGGTGTCCAGTCGAGATGCGAAGGAGCGTTCGCGTCGCCGACTAAGAACGTGGTAGCTAATCGTGAATCTCTGATATGTGGTGCCATTGCGGCTAAGGTATCAACGATCTGAGGGGTTCGGCCGGATTGTGCTTCTCGCTGTAATACCGTCGCCACGCTCATGTTGGTGAAACAGAAGTCATAAGGTCCGTAAGGCGTATACCCCAGATGCATATTCCAGAAATTAACCTGCGCGGCTTCACCGTCCAACGCCACTCTGACGCCGCCAGAGGCATTGACGAGGCCGTACACCTGAACGATCGGGTATCTGGAAATAATCCCCAAATCGCTTGCGCTCGGTTGCCAGTAATACCACCCGAGGGCATCAGCGAGTCTTTTAACGTGTCCTCCGTGGGCCTCCTGAAGGCCGATTATATCGACGTTCTGGGAGACGATGAATTTTACCTGCTTGTTGTGGTAGTCGTTGACGTAGGTACCCCCCCACCAGAGGTTGAATGTCATCACCTTAAGTTCCGGCACTAGCGCCGACGATCCGGATCTTCTCACCGGAATCTTGACGTTGAGGGTACTGCTGTGTCCGGTGACAGGGATGGTGGCACGAACGGTAACAACCGAATCCCTAGCTCTATCAGGAACACCAGTTATTACACCAGCGGTGCTAACTTGCACCCAACCATCACCCGAGATCTTCTCGAAGGTAGGCGCATATCCGACTTTCGCCAACCCCGCGATCTTGGCTGTATAATCATCGCCCTGTCGTGCGTTATGTAACGTAACGCTGTCGACGATAAACGCAAACCCTTCCCCTCCCTGCGGTTGGATGGAGACGAAAATCGGACTGGCGAGCCATTTGTATCCATCCTTTGCTAGGAAGAAGGCAATGTACTCCCCGGGTTCCAAATTGCTAACATCTACTCTGACGGTGCCGGAGGCATTGGGGACGTATGCCCATGCCAACGAGTTGGACACGTATTGTTCCTCGATAGGACCCCCACCGGAGGCGTGATAGATGCCAATCCAGTTATTCCTCGCAGGGTCTGTGGTGGAGTAGGAGAACGTAAGGGCTTCGGCGGTACTGATGAGGGATAGAGAGCCTTCGGGCGATGGAGTGCTTTCGGTTGGGATGGCATGAGTGAAGGATAGAGGGGAGATGAGGAGGACGGACAGTGCCGTTTTGAAGATCGATGAGAACAACATCTTTCTCGTCAAATGAAGACGATAGATGTGTATAATTCTCAAGGCAATTGACTTCTGTGGTCAATAAACAAAACAGAAGGGAAGAGAGAGAAAAAATCGAAACGAAACGGAACTAAAGATTCATCTTGGATGTATTTATACCGAATCCGCCCATGGCGCTCGATGCGCATTATCGGGGCTTTCCCCCCTCGACCCCACGGTGGAGCATCAATTCACCAAAGACCGAAGGCAAATCCGGAAGGTGAAGGGAATACCCACATCCTCTCAAGAGCTTCAACCCACGAT